>RAOV01000003.1:0-696232 GCA_009806015.1 Neurospora sp. CHS-2018b
TTCATAGCTGTATAGCTAGTCATTTTGAATTATTTATATATATATATAAATATTCAATATAATATATAAAGATTTATTATAATAATAATCTTTATAAATATCTGGAAATAATTCTTTATTTTAAAGAATTATTTATAAGAATTATAAGACGAATGTCTTATTTCTTTTATTTATATATATAAATATATAAATATAAATATATATATATATATTATATATATATATGTATAAAATAATTATTTTCTTTAATAAGAAGAATAATTATAAAATCTTATAGATTTTTAATCCTTATTTATATATAAGGGTATATATAAGACTAAATGTCTTGAATCCTTTATTAAGGATATATAAAAGACTTGATGTCTTAAAACCTTTAANAAAATAATTATTTTCTTTAATAAGAAGAATAATTATAAAATCTTATAGATTTTTAATCCTTATTTATATATAAGGGTATATATAAGACTAAATGTCTTGAATCCTTTATTAAGGATATATAAAAGACTTGATGTCTTAAAACCTTTAATAAGGTTATATATAAGACTTAATGTCTTAAAACCTTTAATAAGGTTTTATATAAGACTAATTGTCTTAAATCCTTTAAAAGGATATATWTAAGACTTAACGTCTTAAACCTTTTAATAAGGTTATATTTAARACTAATGTCTTAATTCCCTTTTAATAAGGGTATGTTAAAAATAATTATTTTCTTTAATAAGAATAATAATTATAAAAATCGTAAAGATTTTTAAGACCTTATTTATATATATAAATAAGTATGAACTTCACGAAGAAGACCCTATTCTTTTCACAATGGAAAAGATSCTTAAATATTTCTTAAAGAAATARATAAGTATAAGAAAAATAAAGATATTTTTCAAAGGGGTTTTTATTTTTTATATAGATAAATCTATATAATTTAGTTATTTCTTAAAAGAATATAACTAAATAGACTAGTTTCTAAGCTCTAAAAACTTATCAACGGCTTCCAGTCTTTCCCAATTTTCTAGGTTAATAAATAGGGTATTAAATAACCTATTTACTAGTAGGGAATTCAAAGGGTATTATTCGCTGGGTTTTTCGATATCTAGGGCGTGTTCTTCAATTAAATTCCATCGAATTTCTACCTCTTCGAATCTCTTAGGGTCGTAAAAGTGTTCGAAATTACTTTCGAAACGAAAAGCGGTATCGTAAGTTGATTCGAAGGCTAGAAAAATAGTGAAAAGGGTATCGGAAAATCGAGAATTTATATATAAATCCTCAAGAAGGTTGGGGTAGGCTTCTAGATCTAAAGCTAATTCAATCTTATAGACTGCAAATTGCTTTCCAAAGGCTTCAAAACCCTAGGGTTATTCTAAATCAATAAAGTAGTAAAGAAGGTTCGATTTGTCGTCTTTAGAATAGCTAATTATATAAATATATTCCTTGTTATTATAAATTAGCTTTAGATTAGGAAGGGTTACCGTAGTAAACCCGGGCTCATAACCTATAGGATTGTCTTCGAAGAGTCTTATAACGACTTGGAAGGTATCGTATATAATGTGGTAGTTTTCTTAAGGGTGAATAACGAGGAAGATAGAATTTAATCTTCTAACGTTGAAAAGGAGGGTTGCTTAGTAAGCTAGTGAGTATATAGTAATTATAAGTATATAGGGCGCTTAACGAGGAGTAGAATAGTATATAGTTTGTATAGAAAGGTTTTGTATTGGTAGAAATATCGATGAATAATAATAAATAATATTTAATTATTTAAGAGAACGTCTTTTCGGATAGTTAAGAAAGTCTTTAGGGACAGTCGCCCTACCCACTCCCGTACTCTCCCTACCCTTCCCGCCCTTCCCGCATATTAAGCCAATTAAAATCGGTATATCCAAACTGCGACCTACTTTCGTCTTTTTTTAAAGCTTTTACTCCCCCGATAGCGCATTCGTTCTCTTTTACAGCGCATTCGCTATCTTTATAGCGTATTCGCTTCCTCCGATAGTATATTCGCTATCGCAATAACATATTCGCTATCGCAATAGCTATTTATATTGTATTTAATTATATTGTATTTAATTATATTATATTTATTACTATCTTAATTATTATTTCAATCGCTGTCTCAATTACAATAAATTAGGGTTTAGGCGCGAATACGCTATCGGAAGAAGCGAAATACCCTATAAATTCCTAGTACTTAAGAGAAAATTTGGAAGGTGGAGTTGAAAATGGATGCGATTCTTTTGATTGGTTGTAAATATAGGAAGGTAGAGTTGGAGATAATGCGGCTTTTTTAATTAGTTGCAAATACGGGAGAGTACGGGAGTAGGTGGGGCGACTGTCCCTGAAGACTTTCTTGATTGTCCGAAAAGACTCTCTCTTATTTAAATCCTTCTTCAACGAAGGATCCTTCCCTTCTTATAGACTTTCTGGGTCTTATGGTTGTGCAGTCAGAAAACCGACTTTACCGTTGAGTTCCTTGTCTTGCGTAGAATCCGGAAACGGTCTGTTTTCTTTGGTACGGTTGAAAACTGGTTGAGAAACCGGTTTTCANATCCTTCCCTTCTTATAGACTTTCTGGGTCTTATGGTTGTGCAGTCAGAAAACCGACTTTACCGTTGAGTTCCTTGTCTTGCGTAGAATCCGGAAACGGTCTGTTTTCTTTGGTACGGTTGAAAACTGGTTGAGAAACCGGTTTTCAAGGTTGGAAGGTTTAAACAAAGGATTTCCTTTATCCTCGATTTTCACTTCCGGGCGCCACCCGCGCCACCATCGAGATTCCCAACCTTCTAGACCGCCCAGTGCAGTCTGGCCACCCAGACTAGTAGAATTTCAACCACGAATATAAATTCGAATATAATCGAATAAATTCAACTATGAATATAGGGTATATATATATATAATATATTACCTATATAATAAATCTTATACTAGTGCAGTATAGTATGGACCCGTAAATCCGTTATAAATATATAATTATTATATAATATATATTAAGACTAACAATATACGAAGAATATATTCGTTTATTCTGTAGTATATTAAGTAAGTAAAGGTATAATATTAAATATTAAATATACTAATAGCGCGTTATTATTTATTAATATTAAAAAAGGAAAGTTGGATTGATTTATTTGTATTTCAATTCGTTAAATAGCGTTATTAATAGTGATATTAATCTATATCGACGGAATACTTTAAAGTAGTAAAGCCTAATATAGATATTCGGTCGTATTCCCTATTAGTAGTATTTTACTACTTTTTAAATAATAAAAAGTGTGTTGATATTTATATTATTAGTAATAGTATTGTCTTCGATAATATATATAATATTAATTGGCTCGTCTTCGTTTATAATTAATATTACGGGTATTATTGTATAAGAGTTAATTTAAGAGCCCGTTTGCGATTTAACTAGTATTATATTATTGCGTTTCGATTATAGTTTGGCGCGTCGATGGTTAATATTTATAATAGCGCTATTCGGTTTAGCCTTCGATATCGAACGAATAGCGGCTTTGTATAATAATTAATATAGTCGCCTATTTATTTTTATAATTATTAAGAAATATTGGTATATTTGTTATTCTAGTATAAGTTGGGTAGCTGATAATAGTTCGTTCGTTCTAATAATATAAATATAAATTATTATTAAAATATCGACGACTAATATATAAATTTTAATACGGTCGGCGATTATATAATTTTATAGTAATTTATTATTGCGTAGGGTATTATATTCGAATATAACGCTTATTTTACGAATAAACGGTACTTTTAAATTAGTATTTTAAAACTATAATAGGTAAAGGACTATTATAAAGACTAATTATCGAATATATTCTTATAGGCTATATATCTTAACGTTACTTAACGGTTATAAGCGTTATTAATCTGGGTAAAATAGTATTTACCGTAGAATGCGAGAATATTTAACGATAGAATTAAGTTTTATTACTATATTAATTAATATTTAATATATATTGCGAATTATATTATTAAATTCGGAATGTACCGAATTATTAGGTCGATTACGGATTAGGTTTAACGCTGGTATAATTTAGTAGACGGCGGGGAGTTCGATAGTAATACTGTAATTAATTCCGAATTTACGTTTATAATTAATATATTATATACCGTCTATTTCCTATCGTAATTATAATATTTTGAAATAATTTTAAATATCCTTTAAAATATATATCGAATTAAAATTACTTCGTTAGTCCGAAGGTACTTTATAATCGCGGTATATAAAATTGGCTACGAATTTAAATATACCGCTATTATCGTTTTATTATAGTATATCGCTAGTAAACGCTAAGATAGGACTGTAGAAAAGAGTCTACTATATTAATAAGTTAATAAATACTTATAAATAAACGTGCGATTAGTAAGTACTAACCTGCTCGTTATTTATAGTAAGAATATATCTCCTATTAAACGCTGTTAATAGTTTAAGGGCTTATATTACTTCGTAGAAGTTCGAAGTATAAGGGCCCAACGTAATAGGAAATATATTAATTTGCTTAATATATTTATATTGAAAAAGTACTACTACTTAGATATAATAGCCTATTAGCAATTTGGTTATTATTTAATATAGATTAAAGCTATTATTATATTAAAATAATAGGAGAGAGCAAACTTTCCTATATTTTTAGTAAATAAAAATATCGATTAACTTCTAACGATTAAATTACTAAACTTCGAATATATTAAGGATTAGTAATACTCTATATATTAGTAGTAGGGCCTTATTAATGTTGAACAACGCTTAATAGATATATAATCGTAATATATAAATAATATTATTATCGAATATTATATAATTATTAAATATATAGTTAAACTTAATATTTATTAGTCTACGTCTACGGATTTTCTTTAAGTCGATATATTCTATTAGATTTATAATTAGAATTAATTCCCTAGGTACGGTATCGTTTATCGTTATTGGGTTAATAATAATCTCTTTGCCGGCCGTCGAATTTAATATTATCCGAATAGTAATAATGCGCGAGATTAATAATATAATATTACCCTTATTAATTGTATATATTATAGATAATATTAATAGTATATTATTAATAATATTAAATAGAATAATACTTAAGAACTTCGAGGAATCGCGCCGATTATAGAATATACTTTAGATTTAGTTATAATAAGACTAAGGTAGGTTCCGTTTATAAAGCCTATATTTAATATATATATATTTAAATTCGATAATATCGCTAAGAAAGATAGATTCTGGTACTAATACTGATATTAATACGGTTACCGGGTAAAAAACGAATTTACTATTAGTTATACGAATAGAGCCCGCCTACTAATTATTATATTATATTTTAAAAGGGTAATTTACTAAATTAGTAAAATTGCGATAGATCTTTTTCTAAAGGCTAGCCGATTAGAGAAATCAACGATATAAATTAATTGGATTGATAATATATAAGGTTTAAGTAGGTTTTTTACCTTTTAATTTAGTAGTAGCTTAACGAGATAATAATAATTTATTTAAGTTAAAGGTAAATTATTTAACGGTACGTATTTTAATATATAATATAAATTTACGTATACGGCGTTTGAAGGTTTCTAAACTCTACGGTATATTATCGATTTTAATATTATTAATATTAGGATTTTTTTTTAATAATTTTAATAAATTAAATTATATAGCGTATTATAGCTTCGTTATTACTTAGTTAATATATATTAAGTTCTATCCAAATTGGAAATCGGATATATTAAATTAATTACGATTAAATACTATAAATTCGGACCTAGTAAATAGGATATTATATAGGATTTCTGGCTAAATATTTATTTGGGCGGCTATAGTCGATATTCTTACGCTAATATCGGTATTTAAGAACTCTTCCGCAGTCTCTTATATATCCTCGGTTTCGTTGTTATAGTCGTCGACGGGGTTAAAATATTCGATAATAGTAGGAAGGTTGGTATTATTATTATTATTATCGCGTAATATATTGTTAAATTAGGGAATACCGATCGCGTTTTAAATTAGCCTTTACGTTAATAATTCTTTATTTTAATTGATTAATATTTACCCTATATATATTAGTACCGGAATGTATCGTTAATATTTATTAAAGTAGCTTATATTATAATCTTTAATATTATTAAATATTCCGATTTAATTATCGCTATAATTAGGGGGGTTAAAAATATTAAATATAGCTACTGTATTATCCGATAGCGCTTTAACCGGGTTGCCGATAGGCCCGATAGCGGGGTTATTAGAATCGTTTTCCGAATTATTATCTTTAGAATTATTAGATTTATTTGGATTATTATTAGAATTATCGTTAGAATTATTATTAGAATTATTAGAGTTATCGCTAAGGGGGTTTCCTTATAGTTAGTTTAGGCCGCTTAATTAGGGACGTTGCGGCGGACGTTAATTATTATTTTCGTCGTCAGTATATTATTATTTATTAGCTTTATATTTAATTATAATATATATACCTTTAGATTTTATAATTCAATTTATAATTGAAGTCGGCGGGGTAGAAGCGTAATAAAATAAGAAGGGTAAGTAAAATCGGCTAGATATCGGTAGAGAGCGTACTATATAGCGATATTAATTTATTATAGATATTAATCGATATAATAATAGTAGAAATAATAGAATAATTTCGAATTGATAAATTAAATGAGTAATGCTTTTAATTGGCTGGAGTGTAGTATTAATATTAAATGGATAGGGATTTAGTTGAAGGTAGCGATTTTTAGTTTAATAACGTTCGTCGGGAATTAATTAGAAGAGTTTAATTATTGTTGTAATAACTATCCCTCCGTTACTATAATTACGAAATTCGGAAGGAAGGAGCGGCTGTACTTAACCCCCTACAAATAATACCTATTAATAATATACGATTTTCCGATTAAATAAATATATTATAATACTATTTTAAGTATTAGCCCCTATTTTATTAGTTGTAGTTATTCTTTGTATCCGTCGTCGCCGAATATATTAAGGTCGTTTACGCTAACCCGGTATATAACTTTAAGATAAATATAGATTCTAAATTAGTTATAAAGTTTTCGCCGTAATAAAGATAGTTATTATAATTTTTATTATATTTATTATCGTACAAAATATTTATATAAAATAAGAATAGGAGTATCCTATCCTTTAATATATCTTCGCGCTTAAATATACGAATATATTACTTAATAAATAATATTTACACCGGATTCCTTCCTTATTTTCTACGCTTTTCTATCTAGTTTCGAAAATATCGACGAATAGAAATATACTATATAGTTATACCTAATTATTACGTTAATTAATCCTTTATTATTAATTATATTGTTCTTAGTATAGTATTTACTTACGGCGGATTCCTTCTTCGTCTTCCGTATTTTTCTAATTTTGAAAATATTGATAAATAGAAATATATTATATAGCCGGGTTATACTTAAATTATTATAATTTATTCGACTTTATTGACGGTATTTATAAGAACGGATAAGTAAATATTAATATTGAAATACCCGAATCTTAAAAATGACGACGTACCGACGTTTATATTATTATTCGGAATAGGATTAAATTTTCCTACTCCTATATATTTACTATTAGCCTTAAAGTCTTTAATAACGATTATACCTTCGATTTATAAGAATTATAGAATTATATTACTTACTATATTCGTATATTTAAGCGCGAAGCTCTATATAAATTCGTTTTATCTGTAATTATAGTATAGTATAGAATTGGTAGACCGATTATTAATTAAATAATATAAATTATATTAGTAATATTTAATCGGGGCTTAAGGGGTAAGGTCCGACTATAATATCCTATACTATTCGTTAGTTCCGTCGCTGTAGTTAGTGTTAGTTAATTTAATCCGAATTAAGTCGATTAAAGTTTAATTTAAGGAAAGCGGATAAAATTAGGAATAGAAGAAAGATTGCGGCTAAAAATCGGAGCCGGAGCGGACGTTAAAAACTATACCCGATTATATTACGCTAATTAATTCAAATTATAGAAAGTAAATAATTATTATCTATATTATTATTTATATTACTTATATTACCTATATTATTATTATTATTATTATCGTTATTATTGTTATTATTATTATTATTAGAGGTAGAGGCGGAGGCGGAGGCGGAGAGGAGAGGATAGGAAGCGGAGAGGAGAAGAGAAGAAAGGAGAAGAGAGGAGAAGGTAAAAAGGGGAAAGGGAAAAGGGAGGCTGGGGGATTATAGATCCGTATTAGGAAGCTAGCGTTTAATCTTTGTATAAACTATTAAATATATTTAATTAATATTTAATTTACTATATCCAATATTTTACCGCAATATTTATACTATCTAATTTACTTAAATTAGTTTTAACCTCTTCCTTACTCTTCTGCTTAGGGCCCGACTGCCTACGGCCTAAATATAAAAATAATACTTTAAAATAGTAGATAATAACCTCGGCGAACTCTAACCACCAATATTAGTATTCTTATCTTTACGTATATTCCGATTTACGACCGACCGATATAAAATATATATAATTAATACTATTTACCCGGCTTTTTATAAAGGTCGTTTTAGAAGTTTATAGTTATTAACCGCCTATTCTTACTATAATATTAAGGAAGTATTGAGGTTTCCTAGCGATCCTTCTCTTTAATATAAATATATAGTATAACCTTATACGCTATTAATTAAAATATTTCTATAAATATTATATTAACGCTTATACGAAGTATTATTTATTAAAAGATAAATTTAAATTAAATTACCTTTAATATAGAATTTACTTAAGGGGTAGGAGTTAATATAATCTATTCGGTTATATATTTAAGTAAAATTTTTAAAAAAATTTTTAAGAGAGAATATTTTATCGGTATGGTCGCGGATATAATCCTTATTATTGTCGAAATTAACGGAGGGGTTTAGTAGGTGCCGGTATTCGGGGTAGTCGGCCCAAATACAAATAATCACCTAAATCGATAGTCAGATAATAGTATAATAATAATTATAATAAGTAATATAATAATAAATAACAAAATATTAATAATATTATAATCTTAATAATATCTTACCTCTATCTTATTTAAAGTCTATTACTTAACGTTCTTCTAAGCGTTTAATAGGATTTCTTTAGTATTATTATATTCCGAAGAGTAAAAATTAATATTTAAGTAGATACTATTAATAAACTAACTATATATTTTTATTAATAAAAAATATAAATAGTATATTATAATATATTAATTTATATTCCCCTTATATTCCGGGAGATAGTAATAGAATAAGAAAATTTATTATACGGCCTTATCCTTAAATTTATTAACCTTAATTTAATTATTATTAATAATTTCGTTAATGGCTAATTAGTCCTACGAATCCGAAAAATTATCGAGGTTACGGATTAAAGCTTTCGCCCCCTTCTTAGCGTATTTTTTACCCTTATAGGCCTATATATTAGTTTTCGAAGCTAAAAGCTCCGTACGTCCGCCCTACATTATAGTAAATTAATTATCCTATCCCCGGCATATATTAAATATTTATTAACTTCAATAGTTAAATCTATATCTATATCTCTACTAATTTTAATAGTTGAATCCGAATTTATATTTTAATTTCTACTAACTTTAGCGGTTAAATCTATATTTTAGAAAAGGCGGAAGTTCGGTTATAATAAATTGGATAAGAATTGTAGAATAAAAAAGGGACGTCCTAAAGGAAGAAAGGTCCGAATTAAGTAAAGATATTAGAATTTACGATAAAAAGCGATTCCTTTAGCTTCTCTTCGCTAGGCTAACCCCCAAATTTATCGACCTTCTTCTTACCTTTAACCTTCTTACTAACTTTACCCCCAATTTTACTACCGTTATCCTCTTCCTTATCGTCGTCCTTAAATTACTCTTTCTTCCTTTCCTTCCTCTCCTCCTTCTTTCCCCCCTCTTCTACTATCTCCTCCTCCTCCTCCCCTTCAATACCCCCCTCCTTACTATTATCCTTATCCTCCTCCTCCCCCTCAATACCCCTTTCTTTACTATTATTTTCACCCTCCTCTTTATTTACTACTTTATTTACCTTTATACCAACCTTAGTAACCTCCTTCTTATAAGCGTCGAATTACTTATTGAAATTAATATTCTCTTCTTCTATTTTTTTATCCTATTTTTTTATTTTTCTTCCTTAATAAATATAATATACTTTTCTTTTATCCGATATTATATCCTTCGTATCCTTCTTCTCCTTCTTTTTACCCTTCTTCTTACCCTTCTTCTTATTTTTCTTCTCGTCCTTCTTCTTATCCTTTATTTTATTCTTCTTTTTTTTATTTTTACCCCCCTTCTTACTTTAATTAATAGGAAGATTATTATTATCCGAATCGTTATCCTTCTTATCCAAACTCTTATTATCCTCCAAATTAATTATTTTTAATATTTTAGGGGGCTTTTTAGCCGAAGCCTTACCCTTACCCTTACTACCCCTACCTTTACCCTTCTTACGAATATTATTTTTAATATTTTTAATATTTTTACCGGTTTTATTAATTTTATCTAATTAACTTTTTATTTTTACCTCTATAAATTCGTAAGCTTTCCTATAATAATTAATATTTTCCTTATATTAATTATCTATCTAATTTTTACCCTTATAATTATTGTCGGCCTATTTTAATTTTACCGTCCTTAATCGATCTTCAACTTTATTATATATATTTTTAGCCCGTTTATAGCTTACGTTAGTAATGCGGAAGTTTGGTATTTCCCGTAGAAGACCTTATATTTTGGTATTTTAATAGGAAGCGTAATGTAGAAGGAAGGAAGCAAGCCAGCTAGAGAGGGCCTTACAGCTTAGTTAAGTAGGTGGCTACAAGACTTCTAGAAGGTACTATCTTTCTTCCTATAAATAGGCGCCTTGGTAAAGGCGGGCTACAAAGGTTGTAAGAACCTTTGTAGCTTAGTAAGGCCGGTAAGGCCGGCCGGGCCACCCGGTGCCTGCCGGGGATTCCCCGGGTAAGTAAGTATATATTCTATTTATTTATCGTATATATCCTATATTAAGTCCTAGCTTATAAAAAGAGCCTTACTATTTTTAATAATCTATTATTCTATATATTAATCTTTTACGTACTCTAATCTATTATTTATAACTTTGCCTAATTTATATTTAATTAATTTTCCTTTATAGTCTTATCTTCTATAGTTAGGTTAATTAGGTTTCTATAGCGAATACGAGCGTTACGACCTTCCCGGCGGGTACTAGAGGCCCTTCCGGGACGGCTAATACTTCGATTTCCCTAACGAATATTTAAAGTTAATTTTTCGGGGCGGTTACTTTATTAGTCCTAATATTCTTTTATAAGGTCTTTAAAATAGCGTAATTAATATTTAATTTTCTATTTGTTATATTTATTGCTTTATCCCTTCTATTTAATTAAATACTTTAATTTATATAGTCCTTTTAAGTAGTGACGTAAGACTATTTTAATTTTATATTTTTTTCCTTCGTCCGAGCTGGAGTTTTACGAATCCTTTATTAAATTTAGTAGAGGAGTTTATTATTTGAAGGGATCGTTATCCTTAGGTATTAGTAATAGGTGGGTATAAAAGATAATAGAATAAATCTTTATAATATTGGGCAATTCCAATTTATATATTAAGTAGCCTATTTTCTCTAATATTTTAAAAGGTCCTAACCTTTATTATAATAATTTTTAGGATAGCCGGCCGGGTAAGTAATATTTATAGTATAATTAAAAGTAAATTATATTACCGGCTTCGAATTCGATATTATAGTAATATTCGTTATAATATATTTTAGCTTATACGGCGGCGAAATTTATAATTAATTAGGCGTTTTAGTAGAAATATTCTTTAAGAATTATATTATTTTCCGGTTGAGATCCGGTAAAGGCGTTTAGAAGTCTACGAAGTTTAAAATTGAATAATTATTTATAAGGGGACAATTTGATAGTATTAGAATAAGTATTGTTAAGGTTCTATTATAGGGGTAGGATAATATCGATTTATAGGGATTTTAGGTATTCGAAGTAATAAAAGTAAATGGTTATTTCTATTCGTTAGTTCTTTTATTCGGATACGTTATTACTTTACGAATAATATATTATAATTATTATTAATTGGGTCCCTTAAGCCTTCTATATTCCTTTTTAGAATTTAGATGTGAATTTACGATCTTTATTAAAAATAATACTTATAGGGATACCTTAATTAGAAATAATTAAATATTTTATAAGCGCTATGCTCTAATTTTCGGTAGTATAGATTATATAGTTAGGGATTAGTAAATTTCTTTTAGAATTAAGATACGTTATTATTATTATAGCGTTAAAAAGGCTATATTCTTTAGATAGTTACTAAAGGGTACCTCTAACGTTAACGTCCGGGAGTCTGATAATAAAATTAATAGCGATAATACTTATAGGGGGCGCGTTAATTTTAACGGGTTAATAATTACCAATAGTCTAGGCTTTGTTTGTTTAGTTTAATTAATAAATTGGGCAATGCTCTATGTATTTCTTTATTAAGTAAATTTTATTATTAATTATAATACTTCGTAAATTATATAGTATTCTATCCCTACTAAAGTAGTATTTATTATTATATATTATTGCTAAAATATTTTATATGTATAGATAGGGGATATATAAATACTTTTCTTTTCCCTTAATATTATAAATTAGGCTGTTAATTGTAATTAAGAAGGGATACCCGGGTCGGTAAATAGTCCTATTATCTGCGGTAGGCTTTATTTTTAATAAATTATTTAATATTTTATTAAATTTCGTATTATTAACGTAACCTTCGACGATCTTTATTCTTATTACTAGGTCTATTTGGGGTTCGGCTATTGCGAACTATATATTATCGAAGATAGTTTTTCCTTCCGGGTTATTATTATTATTAATATAGTATAATTAATTGAGTATATCGGGTACGAAATTGAATTTACTAGTAATATAGTATATTTTGAGGTTGTATTATAATAAGTAAACGGAGGTATTAATTAATCGTTTATTCGCCCGATTGGTAGATATTATTTATAGAATAGTTTATTTAATAATACCTTTAATAATAGAGTAGTTAATTAAAATAATAATAGGGAGGGTAAAAGAGTAGATATAGGTATGGAACTTTTTAATTACTTAGACGAAGTAAGCTATTTCTAGTTCGGATAGGCCGTAATTGAATTTTGCCCTTGTAAAATAATAGCTCAAGAATATTATTAGTAAGATTATATTAATTAGAATTGTGGTTCTAAGGATTTAAGTGTAGCTTTCTTTTAAATAAAAGATTATTATTCTAAAACTTTTCTCTAATGATTTATTTACTTGTATAAATAATTATAAAAGAATATTAAAGTAATAAAGGATAGTACTTTCGCCGTTCTCTCCGTATAATACTTTTTAGATTGTTTAAAAAGATTCTAATTTTTACTTTATTAGTTAGTATATTATCCTATTATAATAGGCGATCCTCTTTCCGGGGTTATTTATTTCTAAACGCCGGCCTTTTTCTTTTCTATTAATAGAGATACTTTTCGTTTTTATAGTAGTTCGATTAATTATATATAATATAGGACGAAGTAGCGAAGAAAGCCGCTATTACTAACGTATTATTCGAATACGTTTAAGTAATTAGGAAAGTCTAAATTTATTAGTATTTTAATACGCTATTTAATTATTAATAAGCCTAAAGTATTAATGCGGAATTTAAGTAATTTAACGTTAAGAAAGCTAATAAATAACTTTTTTAGGGAAATAATAATATTCTTACTATTAAAGAGCGTAAAAATAGTGCCGAAGTAGCGTAAATATTCTTTGGTTATATTAGAGGCAATTATAATATTGTTAATAAAAGCGTAATAATAATCGGAATAAGGGCTTAGGAGGCGGTCTATAAATTATTACGTATAGGTTAATAAATTGTAATAATTTATTAGGGCGACTTTTAAAGTTTCGAAATTTTTATAAATTATTATTATTAATCTATTTTAATATAGGGGCTAGACGCCGAATTAATAGAAGAAAAATATTATATTAATTATTATAATAAATTTCTTTCCCTTTATTTTTATAATTACCGTTTCTTAGTAAGGTAGGAGATAATTATCCGGTATTAAGACTTTATTTAAGGATTATAAATCTACTACGGGCCGGCTTTTAAATTTATCTTTAATAGTCCGTTAGATAATAAAGATAGAATAGGAGAAGGGAGTAGCTTTATTATAATTATTTAATTTATTATACTTATAGAGTTTATTAAAGATTTCGTCGACGATTTGTTAATCCTTATAGTTTAAGGGGTAGAAGTGCGTATTAGTTTTCTAATTTTATTACCCTTTAATTAGTAGGATTTTTATTATATTTACTTTTATAATATTAATAGTACCGCTTTCTTCCTATAGCGAAGGGTATTTATCGACGATCCTTATAAATTCTTTTATAAGGTTTTTATTAGCTGCGTAAATATAGATTCCTCGGGCTATAATAATCTCCGGTTTATTTATAACCTTTTTAATTCCGAAGGGGGAATATTTTTTAGGTATTTTAAAGCGGTCTTCTTTATTTTTAAACTCTTTTAAATAATCGGTTAGATCTTCGTTATTAAACGGTTCCTAATCTTCGTTATCCAATATATTTAGATCCGCCCAATCTATTATAATATATATTATATTATCGTATTCTTTAATTATACCAATTTTAATACGTTTAAAGATTATTAAAATTGTAGCGGGGTTATTATTTTTAATTAGTATAATTTAGGGTATTTTATTAATAATAATAGCATTTAAAGTATCGGGGTATTTGGCTTAGAAGGAGAAAGGTCGTTTAAAAGGGAGTAATTTATATATAACGGGTATATAGGTCTATTATCCTAGCTTGAGGGTGATTTCCCTAATAGTAATTACTTTACGGTAGTATAAGTTGAATTTTCTATTGATTTTAAACTTTATTTTAAATCCGTCGAATTATTCGAAGGTAACCTTATAATAATAGTAGTTAATAATACCGCCTCTCAAATTTATAAAGTTATTAGTTAGTAATACGTTAGCCTTTAATTTATCTATAACTTAAGTAGACTTTTTAATTTTTATTAAAGTAGAGCGTCCTATTTTATTAATATTAATTAAATATATTTAGAAGGTAGTTTACTCTTTAATTATTAAAGTATTACCGACTCCTCGGATTTATTTAATAACCTTTATAATTATAGAATAATCGAATTTCTCTAATAATATTTTAGAAATTATAGAGCGACCCGTTCCAAGATTAATATATATTTCGATATATAGCTCGTCGGGGCGAAGTTTAATCTCTATACGTAAGTGAGTATAAGTAAATAGGGGTCCTTATTCTACATTTTCTTCGTCGATTTTTAGCGCTTCTTTAATAGTATATCCGAAGGTTATTAAAATAAAAGGAAAGTCGTTAATATTATATATTTAGAAAGTAATACGGGGTTTTCTAAATTTATCCTTTACGTTATAATATTTTAAATAAGTAAAGAGTTTATTCTTCAAATCGAATTAAATATTATAATAGTTATATTTCGTACGTAAATTCTCGTCTATCTTTCTAGCTTTAGTCCGGGCGGTTATAGATTGCCGGCATTTTTATACGTAGGCCTTAATTATAGTATAAGAATCAAAGTATTTTAAATATTTATTATACGTAAATTTAATATCGAAGACGAAATAATTTAAATTTATAGTCGAAGAATTAGGGGAATCGTCTCTTATAAAATAGATTTTATTATAAATTTTGCTATAGTCTTTATTATAATCCTTACGGTTATTTTTAAAATAATTTTATAAGTAATCTTTAAAGCGGTTGCCGTTTCCGGTATAGCTATCGTCCCTACGGCGGTTATTATTATTCTAAATATAAGAATTAGAATAATTATCGGTCTAGGAAAAGGAATTAGAGCGTCCCTATTTTTTATATAATTATTTACCTTTATCGTCCTTAGAATCCTTAGAATCCTTCGAATTAGAACCGTAAGACTTATTTATTAAATAAGGATATTAATTTAGAGCGGCGGTATATAATAGGGCGCGAAATTTATTAAGCGTTTATATATAATTATAAAGGTCGCTTCTCTTTAGAGGGGGAGTGAGGAAACGCCGAATATTTATATTAAAGTTGGATTAAATCTAAATTATAGCCCTATACTAATTATTATTATCCTTATTTAAAATGTTTATAGTTTTAATATAATAAAACTTTATTTATACGAATTTAGTAAGGGCGTTATCGTTTTTAGTAATATTTTTCAAACGGAGGGTAATGCTTATAAATTTACGTATTACAGTAGTAAAGTCGGGGGTAAACCGTCTAATTAAAATATTTATTAAATCGTTTAGCCCGTTTAAACGTAAATTATAATGAATATTGGAAATAGTTTCGTTAATTTATTAACGAGCGGTTAAACTATTAAATAGAATTTAAAATATAATTAAAATTTATTTTTCGGCTGCTTTACCGGAAATAGGATCCTCTATAAAAAATTTAATATAATTAATAAAAATAAAAATATTGGTATAGATTATATTCTTTCTATTTAAAATTATATTAAAATCGTTAGGGTTTTTATAATAAGAGTAAAATTAATTAATATCCTCCCTACGGAAATAATTATTTTTAGAGGATAAAATATTACCGAAGTTGTTATCGACTCCGGCGGCCTAAAATTAAATATTTTTCTAAATAATTAATAGGGGTCCGGTAAATTCGGCGAAATTAGGCTCGCTACGGAGGATATTTATAGCGCGTATAAAAAGGGCTTCTATATCGTTAGGAGGGGGATCGGTGGTAGAAGTGTCGTCCGCTATATTATTATTATTATTATTATTATTATTATTATTATTATTAAAATTAGTAAAATTATTCCTATCTTTATCGTTAGATTTGCCGGAAGTTTAAAATTTATTAAAGGGTAATTTTATTAGTCCTTTTAATTATAAATTTTGTTGTTTATTAATAGGTTGATTATTTTTTATATATTTTATTAATATTTCTATAGCGTTCTCTAATTCTTTTACTTTTCGCTTTAATTCTCTATTTACCTTAATATATTTATTTTATATTATAATATCGTTATTAAGGGCGGTTAAATACGCATTTATTTTATTAATTTATTAATTTAACGCGTTTATCCGTATGGTGGCGTCTTCGCTAGCCTTTTTATAGGACGTAGAAATACCTATTAATTGCTAATTAAATTTAAATTTTAGAGTATTTAATACGTTATATTCGGCTAGGCAATTATTTAATTATTTATTTAACGCGGCGATCCCCTAATTATTTTTATCGTCTTTTAAACGCTAAATATCCTATTATAATTTTTCGATATAATTTTTAATATAAAGGATAGAAGGTTTATTATTTCCGTAATTATTTAATTATACTTTTAATTATAATAATTCTTCCTTAAATAAATTTATTATTTTTAATTCCCTTCTTAAATTTTTATCCTCTTAATCCTCCGACTTATTTTCTTATTTTATATTTTATAATATTCCGCCCTCCGCTTATAATTTCGAGAAGGCTCGTATTTTAAGTCGCCGCCGGGGTTTATTTTTAAGCGGGGGTTTAAATAGTAGGGCGTTAAGTTTATTTCCGGGTAATAATTTACGTAGTAAACCTTCGCTTTTTATATTACTCTTAGGTAGTAAGGGCGTATTTAATTTAGGCGGATATTTATAATACTATAATAAGAGGTTTCTTAGGGGTAGGGGTTACTTTTCGGGAGGTTACTTTTTAAGAAATTACTTAGGAAGTCCGTTATTTAGTAGGTTAATTATTTTAATTTTATAAAGTAAATTTTTAATATATTAAATTTAATTATAATAGAACGGGGGAACTATTATTTTATTACATTTTAAAAGCGGAGGAAACTTTTAGCGTCGGAAGAATCCGGATTTAAATAGTAAAAGTACATTATTACTCTTTTAGTAAATTAATTTTCATCGGAGTAGGGAAAGTATAAAAGTAAAGGTTTATAAGAAGAATAATAATAGAATCGAGTGAACTTTCCGAAAATATTACTCTAAATAATAAAGTAATAGGAGAGTTTTAAATAAAGTTTCTTTCTACTTCTAACCTATTATAATTTAATTAAATAATATTTAAAGCGATTAGAATTCGAATAGAAACTTTCTTCGTTTTATATTTAATTTATTATAATTTAACTAAACGGTATTTAATAAAGGGTTTAATTTATATTCTACATTTAATTTATTACAATTTAATTAAATAGTATTAAAAAGTCGGTAATATTTTCGTTCTATAAATAGCCTATTACGATTTAGTTAAATAGTATTAGAGGGGTATTGGGTATACGCGTATATAGTAGTGAAAATATTAATCAATTATAATATAGGTAGTTAATTAATTATAACGTTTAAAAAATTATAAGCGGTTAGCTTAATTATAAAATTGTAGCTACTATTTAATATAAAAGTCTAGTATTTCCTATAGAAGATTTTATATTTTAATATTCTAATAGGAAACGTAATATAGAAGGAAGGAAGTAGGCTAGTTAGAAAGGGCTTTATAGCCTAGTTAAATAGGTAGTTACAAGACTTTTAAAAGGTACTATCTTTCTTCCTATAAATAGGCGCCTTGGTAAAAGCGGGCTATAAAGGTTATAAGAACCTTTGTAGCCTAGTAAGGCCGGTAAGGCTAGCCGGGCCACCCGGTGCCTGCCGGGGATTCCCCGGGCAGGCAGGCATATACTCTATCTATTTATCGTATATATCCTATATTAGTTAGCCTCCGAATATTATTTTTTAGTAATAGTAATATAGGCCGCCGGGGCTTCGGAGGCGGGCTTGCAGGCGGCGGGCTTCTTACCGGAGGCGGGCTTGTTGGGGGCGGGCTTACTAGGGGCGGGCTTGTTATTATTAGAGTCGGGGAGGGTAGCGGGGATAATAGCTTCGGAAGTGCCGGACGGGATAGGAGAGGGCTTGGCGGAGGAGGGCTCGGCGAGAAAAGGGGCGGTAGTATTAATAACCTCCTCGTTATTATAGAAGGGCTGGGCGGATATAATCTATATATAATAATAATAATAAATTAAGAGGAAGTTTAATCGCACGGCCAGCTTCGTCTAATCGCACGGCTACCCCACCTACCTAGTCGCTCAATGTATTCTTTTAAAGATTTCGCTTAAATTCCCCGCAAAATCTAAGCATTACATTCTTTCGTAACATACTAGACTTACACCCCCAAATAAATTATTTACAAGGCATTTTACAGCGTACTTTATAGGGCATTTAGCGGTACGGTTATATATCGTACTCAATCGAGCGATTAATTAAACGATCAATCGGTCGCACTCAATCTATATTAATCTATACATCTATAATCTATTTGATTTTTATTGTATAATCGAATAATCTAATTACTAGCGAATCTCCTAGAGTTTTCCTTACTAGGCTTACGTACTAGCGATACGTATATTGCGCCGATTGCTTTGTATATTAGTTAGAGTATTAGCTAGGATACTTCTTCCTTTCGTAATATTAATTATACCTCTTCTTCTACCCCGGGTAGTATTGCCTCCTCTCCTTCCTCTACCCCTTCTTCGTATAGTATTACTTCTTTTTTATATAATTTATATAGAGCTTCGCAGGCGGCCTCGTCCTTTCTATAATAGAGGGGGAGGTTGGTAATTAATTTTATCTTCTATTTTTAAGTTAATATTCTCCTATTTAAACACTTTATAATATAGAGAAGGCATTAAATATATTGAACGTATCGTATTTTAATTTAATTTAATAGGTTAACGGCTATAAGAAGGCTTTAATACGAACTTTCTACAGCTATAATTCCGGCTACGGCCTTATAATACCGGGGTAATTATTGTAGAGACCCGGGTTAGCGCTATTAATAAAAGAGGAAATTAAATAGCGATAGGTATAATCGATTAGGGAATTTAAAAATTAGTAGCGAAGGGTATACTATTACGAAGGCGGCCTTTAGTCCTTTTTATTTAATTAAAATCCTTATATTAGAAATATAATTCGTTATTAAGTAGATTCTTCTCTAGCTATTAGAAGGGGTAGAAATTTAATTTCGTAAAGTATAAAAAGTAATTTAAAATCCCCTTAAAAATTTTATATAAATAAAGGATATTATACTACCGAATAAATATATATATATATAGTAGTAATTCGCTAGAATATAAGTTCTTTTTAGTCGGTTCTTTTCCTTTTATAATACGGTATTACTTCTATACTATAATAAGGGTACGCTAATATATATTATAAGAGGCTTACTTAATTTATAATTAATTAATAAATTCGAATTTAATACGAATTCGTTAATCTTATATATTTTTATCGATATTCGTTTTTATATAATCGAATATTTTAAATATTTAGAGGATAAAATAGTTAATAGGGCTATTACTTATTTAATAGAATATAGTTAGTATATAGGGTTTAGTATAGGGATAAATATTTATATTTGAAACGAGGAAGGTTTTAAAATATCGGTTGGCCAATTTAATTAGAGAGGTAGTACGTTAATTAAAATTACAATATTTATTAATATAGTACGTAAGTTATTACTCCTTTACTATTATATAAATATTTTCGAAATATATAATAATATATTCCTATTACGAGAAGAAATTAGTAAATTTCTCTTAAATAGTATAAAAGAATTTAATTGAAGGGATATAAATAATATAACCCTAAAGATTATAAAGATTTTATTTCGAATATTCAATTTTAGGGGGTAGAGATATTATAAGTTTATTATTATTCGCTAATTCGTTTAAACGAGTAATTATATTATAATTTTCTTCATTAAAGTTAATTAAATCTAAGTTAATTAGACCTTCTAATCGATTCCGTTTATTATTAGCTTATTATACTAGTTAATTGGCGGTAGCTACCTAAGTAATAGTAGCGGCCGCATTCTTATCCTATTTCTCTTTAATATATTTAATTACGTTCTTATTAATATAGAAAATATAGAATTAGGGTTAAACTTAAGGGTAAACCGTTTTAATAATTACTTTTATAATATTATTAAAATCCGTAATAATAATAATAGGTTTAGTAGCGCTAATTTATTAGCGATAGGTATTTAATTACTTTATAACCTAATTAAACCCCTTTTAAATTTCGTTATTAATTAAGCTAAATACGTAATTAAAGATACGATTAACGTAAGTAATACTAATAATTTAAAAGAGGTAGAGGCCTTTATTATTAGTTTTATATATATTATTATATATTTAGATTTAAAGGTTTTACTTCTATTACTACTTATATTATAAATTAATTTAAAAAAGACTATATAATTTAATTTATTCTTTATTTACCTATTTAATTGTATAATAAATACTATATTAATTGAAGATCCTTATCATCTCTTAAAATAGGTTGTATCCGCTAGTTGCTTATCTTTTAATCGAATATTATAAATTTCGTAATTATCTCTTAGTAAATTTTAAATTAGGGAAGGTCATATATAATTCTTTAGCGATTTTACAATTCATTATATTAGGTCTATTCTTATATATAGCTACTTTAGTTTTATATTTATTATTAAAAATATTAAAGATTTAAAGGTTGGTAGGGGGGTAATTATAATTGCTATTTCTAATTACGAAGGTCTATTTACGATTGTTAAATTCGAAGTAAATTATATATCCCTTTTATAAGTAATCCCTTTTAATAATCGTTATAAATTTTAAATAAGTAATAGAAATACGGGTTAAATTATAAATATAAGTAAAATCGATTCTAATCTAGCCCAAATCCTTTATTTTATTATTAGAGCGGACTTTAATAAAGGTATAACTATATATAAGACTCTATTCGTATAAATTAGCCGTAACGGTTTGGAAGGTATTATAATAGTTCGTAAGGAAAGGAGGCTTATATTCCTCAGCGTTTTAATCGTTATTATTATCGTTACCCGCTTCGATATTATTATTAATATTTATAACTATAGGCTAGGTAGAAGTAGGCTCGTTAGGTTCGATTAAGGTAATATTTATTAAGGGTTTAAAATTAGGGTTAATAAGATTAAGGTCGATTATTTAATTAAGGTTATAATTAGGGTTATCCGTACTACGGTCGTACGCGCCCGTTGGTTGGGGGAAAGTCATTATATTAGTTATTTATATTACGGTTAATTGGGGAAACGTACTGAAAAATAATAGATTAATCTGTACCGTCGATTAAATACGAGCGTTTTATTTGCTTAGTAATGCAACGTATTAGTATTAAAGTAGATTAATTGAATACAATAGGGTAATATATATAGTAGTAGTTTAATTAAGGAAGTAATACAACGAGGTATATACTAGAATAATTGTTAAGTTTAATTGGGTAGCTAGTGTAATACGAGGGTAGCTTGTATAATATGTAATAGCTTGAAATTTGGGTTTGGGCGGGCGCGGGTACGAGAAAGATATATTAGACGTGTGCGCGGGGCGAGGGTTAGGGATAGAGGTAGGAGAAAAAAGTGGGGTAGCCATGCGATTAGACGAAGCTGGCCGTGCGATTAGACCTCCTCTAAATTAATATTATATAGTTCTAGCGTTCTAAGGGAATTATATAATAATAACGAACTTACGACGGAAAAATAGAAATAGGGGGAATGGAGCTGGGTACGGTTTAACTATTAATATATTTATATTAAGTAATTTCGAATCTAATTATATTATTTATTACGGATTATTATAATGCCGAATTACTATACTATATTATATATACTAAAGACAATGGGTCGGAATAGCAGCGGTAATAGGAAGGACAGCGAATAATAGTAATAGTCGGTAATTGTAAGGGGTGTAGTATAGTTGGCACAAATACTGGCCTAATAAATCGATAAGGTTCTACGAGGAAGAAAAGAGGGGAAAGGAGTGCCTATTGGGTAGGCTTAGCCAGCTGTCCTTTTAAGGGACGTATATACGTACGGGTTAGAGGGTTGCTAGTAGGGTAAGGCGCTTAATTAGTTATATTTTACCGGGCCGGCTAGGGGGCTCGCTTAGTAAGTCTGCTAGGTATATTTAGCTATAGGTATTAGCCCTATAATATTAGCCCCCCCCTTCTCTTCTAATTAGATAATTAAATATATATATGTAATTCTATACGTATATCCTAAATATTAAATAATAAACCTCCTTTCTACCTGCGCGTATATTTTATTTATTTTTAAAATCCCCTTCTCTCTCTCTTTCCTTCTTTTTTTTCCCCTTTTAATTATTATTATATTAAATTGTAAATATACCCTTAAACCATTGCCCTTTCGTAGCTTAATTCCTCTTGTTTAGCCCTTTTTATTATTTATCCGTCTTTTATCCTTATTATATTCTTACCCGTTCGTTATTCTTACTCTTATTATTATTCCTACTAATCCGTTCGTATTATAAATTAATTATTTAAAATATTTGTCCCTCTTATTAACGTTGCTACTTAGTAATAGTATTTAGTATTTTAATAATTCTAATAAATATAATGCTAGTCCTAGTTTTAACCGTTGTCGTTACCCGCGCTTTAAATTCCTATTCCGGCTTTAAAAAAATTTAAAATCTTTAAGCCGGTTTAAACCCGGCCTAGTATTACCTCTATCGGTATTAGTAAAATTACTACCGACGAAAATATCGCCGCTATTATCGCCGAGGCCGCCGTCCCTTAGTTTTTTTAGTATATATATTGCCTATTGTACGGTTATAATTATATTGCGCCCCTTATTGGCAATTCGGCTATTATTTACGTATTTTATTAGTATATTAAAATTATTTATAAAGCGATTTTTGCGTAGGTTTAGAAGACTTTTACGGCTTAATATATTATTAAATATATTCTAGGACCCGAGTATACCTTCTATTTCGCGGTTTTTAAATTATTTTCTAATTTTATTTTTTTAGAGAAGAAAGGCGCTATTTTAGCGTAAGTCCTATTACTTTTCCGTTCGTTATTTTTTATTTAATTCCGTTTTTTATTTAATTAATTTTATCTCTTATAATAATTTTTAGAAGAAAATTAGTAAAGAGGCCGTTATTTATTAGCCGGCGCCCTTTATCCTTTTTATTTACCTTAGTAATTCTTTTTTATTAACGGTTAAGGTTGAGAATTTTAAGAAGAAGATTATTATTATAGAAGTCGATATAGTAAAGGTAAAATAGGTAGTAGATTTTATTATTAAAGTAGGCGTCGATAGATTTATCGATAAATATAATAACGATTTCGCCGTTAGAAAGCGCGAGAAGGAGTTTTAGAAAGAATATAATACCATTACCGCCGCTAAGTCCGTTATTAAATTTATTATTATTACCGCCGCTGCGAAAGAGGCTTTTATTAAGGCCGTTAAACGTTATTAAAAGAATAAGGAGATTAGTACCCTTAGTAAGAAAGCCTGTACTATAGGTTTGGACTTATTTAGTAAATTTGAGTAATAGGGCGCTATTTATTTATTTTTTAATATCTGTCCGTTGGATAAGTTCTGTCCGTTACCGTTTCGCCTAGCCTTAGTTTTATTAGAGAATATCCGTCCTTAAATTTACGACCCTTATAATATAATTCCGGAGAATTTAGTTAATAGTAAAAAAGATAATATTAAGCGTTTTAATATTAATAATTTTAATATTAATAGAATTATAGCGGATTTATTAAATAATAATATAATAAGGGATATTTAATTAATTAGTAATTAATAGTTTTAAGGCTTGGCCCTAATTAATTTTAAATTTCTTTTAATATTATCCGTTAATACCTTCCGTTTCTTAATTCTATAATTAATTATACCTTACCTATTCGTAAAATCTTTTTAGGAGTAGTTTTTAATATAATAATTAACCGGTCCGTTATTAATATCTATTAGCTTATACTTTTGTTCAAACCGATTTAAGGTTGCCGTTTTTTAGAATTTATTTAAGGGTTCCTATAACGGAATGTAGTAACCCTTCTATTTAATTAGGACTTTTCGAATAATACCTTTTCGCTTTTTTATAATATTAATGTAGAAGATTTCTTTTATTTAGAATTTTAATTCGCCTTCTACTTCTATAGTTAGAGGTTAATTATTAGTAATTTCCTATTCCGGTAGAGGGTCTATAATTATTCGGCGTAAAAGGTTTATATAGAAGACATTATATATTACGCGGGGAAAATTAAAGAATTCGATTACGTAGGGCGAGAAGACTTTAGAAATGGTATATTTAGTATATAATTAATCGAACTTCTTTTTAAGGCGGTCTATAGAGTAATTTTTAAAATTAAATTAAATTTTATTCCTAATTTGGAAGCGTTTAATAAATTAACGACGTTAATTAGCGAACTTTTTTTAATTTTAAGCGGCTATTATTATAGTAGTTTAATATAAATTTATAATTTATTATAGTTTTTTAATAAATTAATAGGCCTGTTTCTTAGAAGAGAGAAAGGGAATTCCCGGGCGGACTTTTTCCTCGATTATAGAAATCGGGAATTTAGCATCGTATTTATAAATAGTAAAGAAAGGGGTTATATTAATAGAAGTATTAATATAGTTATTAATAATTAATTGGGCTATAGGGTATTATTTATTTTAATTATTTTAAACGTAATTAACGACGGTTTATAAATAAATATAAATTTCTTAATTTATATATTTAGGGCCTTTATTAATTTGGGGGTAGTATATTATATTAAGAAGATGTTTAATATTAAGGAGTTCGTAGAGTTTGGCTTAGAAGCGGCTAATTTAATTAGAACCCTTATTATTAATAATAAACTTCGGAAATTTATAATAACGGATAAAATATTAAAGAAACTATTCTATATAGAGTTCTACCTCTATAGAAGGTATTAGTTCGAGGATAATATTCTTATTAAATTTATCTTTAATAACCTATAAATAAGTATTACTATTTAATTTGGGAAGGTCGGTAATAAAGTTTATCTAAATTTTATAATTAAATTAATCCGGTATTAAAAATAATTATATAAAGCCTTTCTTTTACTCTTTCTAAACTTTGGTTAAACCGTAAATATAATAGTTATAGAGGAATTGCCGGACGTAAATATTTAGGAGCGGCTAATAGAAGTGCTTAATTAATATTATTATAGTACCTTTTCTACTGGGGTAGTTAAGGATATGGGAATTATAAACGATTTAAATTAAAGTAATATAAAGAACGTTAAATTATTAAAATTAGTCCGAAAGGTTAATAAAGTTAGATTTGGTATATATAAGAGTTCTAGGGATTTAAAAACGGTTTTAGTAGCGAAGTCGGTTATAGGAATCGATATTATAATTAATAATTTAAATTTTAAATTTTAAAGAAGGATTGAAGTAGCGTTCGTTATTTTAAATTACTATTTTAACTTATTAATAGAGGGAGTTTTTAAGGGCTATTTAATTTTAGAATTATTATAAATCCGGATTTTTAAATACTTTTATACCTTCTTTCCTAGCGCAGACTATTCGGGAGGCCGAAATATAGAATAGAATATACGCTTTAAAGGTAGAGTCCGGGATTATTTATAAATTGTAGATTTCCTAATCCTATTCTATAAATATATTTTACTTTTATCGAAATAAAGTATTAGGAATTACCCCTTCTTTACCCGGACGGTATTTAATATTAAAGTTAAATTAAGAGAAATATTCCGTTTAACGAATTTAGCGTTTGGAAAAGCGCTATATTTTTATAAAATATTTTAAATTCCGATAATCTATAAGAATAGTAAAAGATTTACAATTTTAAAATTTTATAAATTATTATTCTAAATAATTAATAATTACGAATATTTCTTTATTATAAATAAGGTAATTCCGTTCTACTATATTTAATTTCCGTAAATAATAATTAATAATTGTCCGTTTCCTAAAATCGTCGACTTTTTAAAAAATAATTCCGTTTAATATAAAGTTATTATAGTCCGTTTCTAAGAAGGTTTTCCTATTTAGGTTAAATTCTATAAGGATTGGGGTACGTATAAATAAGGTTTTTAATAATTAGAAGGCGCTTTCGTATTCTTTAATCCATTCGAATATTACGCTTTTATTAATTAATATTATTAATAGTATAACGACCTTAGAGAATTGTAGTATAAATATTTAGTAATAATTAATAAAATTTAGGAAATTTTGGACGCCTTTTTAAGAGTTAAGAAGAAGCTATTCGAAAATAGTTTTAACTTTTTCGGGGTTGGTTTAAATATTAATACCGGCGTAAATAATAAAATTAAAATATTTAACCTTTTTAATAGTAAATTTATATTTATTAAGGTCGAAGTATAAATTTGCTTTAAAGAATTTTTATAATATTAAGTGGACCTTTGCTTCGTAATCCTCTTTCGTACCCGAAATATAAATAAAGATATTATTTATATAAATCGTATAAAATTTATTAAAATATTTGTAAAAAATATAATTAATATATTATTAGAATATTGCTAGTACGTTTATTAATTTAAAAGGGACTACTAATTATTCGAATAATTTATATTATATTTAAAAAGCTGTTTTCTATTCTTCGCCTATAATTATACGAATTTTATAAAATACTTATATTATATCGACTTTAGTATATTATTTAGTACCCTTTAAAATACGGAACGTTTTATTAATAAGCGGGAAGAAATAGCGGTCCGTTCGTATAATAGTATTAAGAGTTTAATAATTATAATAGAAACGGAGTCCGCTTCTGGGCTTCCGTATAAATAATATAGGGGTTCTAACTTCCGAATTATTAATACGGATAAATCCTTTATTTAAGAGATCTTTTAGAATTTTCTTTAGAATTAAGAGTTTTTTACGGGTTATATTATAGAAAGGGCCGAAGGGAATTAAGAATTCTTTATTATCTTTATCCTTTTTAATTTCGATTTTATAATTAATTTTAGGGTAATAAGAGTTACATTTATTAGTATTTTACTTTACTTATAAAGGTAGGAGGTCGTAGAATTTCTTTAGGATTATTTTATAAAATTATTTTTTTATATAAATTTTCTTCGGTTAGAATACCTTTTCGACGTTTTTTAGACTAATTATAAATATAGCTTCTTTTATTATTTAGCTACCGAATTCCTTTTATATTTTACGGATTTGGTTAACGAAGGTAGTTACTAATATATAAATTACGGACTTAATATCCTTAATAAATTCTATATTTAGGACTTATTCGCCTCCAATATAAGGAATTTAATAATTTATAATGCTTATATATAATTACTTTTCGTAGGGAATGGAATAAGCGTATATAGCCTTCAATTAGGGTTTATTTAAAATAATAGGGAATTTTAAGAGTAGAATTATATAAGTATAAATAGGATAGATATAATTATCGACTTCGGTTAGGAAATAAGTAAATCTTTAAATAATAATGCTTTTTATAGCGGTAGAAACTCTTTTAATATAGCGAGATTTAATAGGGATAATAAGGATCCGAAGATTTTTAATAATTTTTTTACTAATTATAATATAATATTAATAACCTTCGTCGACGAGGACGTAGAATAAATTATAATTATTAATAACGAATAGAATTAATATAAATTCTATTTCTAATTACAATTTTAATTTGAATTTCTTTACTTTATTTAATATATTTATAAGTTCCGGGGCCCGATTTCGTTCCGGAATTACTTTTTTCCTTATTTAGAAGCGGAGTTTTATTTATTGTCCTTTAAGAGTAGAAGGATTTTAATAGCAGTAATTTAAATGCGGACGTTATTATTAAGGTTAATTGTAGGAAGGTAAGGATAATTACCGATTTGGTAACCCGAAGCTCCGTAATGGAGATAAAGGTTATTATCCTTATATTTTTAACGTTTATTATTAGAGATTTACTTAGTACGCTTAGAGGAAGTAGCCGAATTTAAACCGCTTCGCCTTCTATTACTACGACTTTTATTTACGCCGACGTAAATAGATTTTATAATAATATTGCTGTTATAGTTAAGGGGACGATTGTTAGACGAAGAAGATTAGGTTTAAAATTATTAGCGTTGAATATTAGATTGTAAGGTATTAACGTTAGAAGTGGGGAAATAGAAGCTACTACTTTAGGAACGGCCTTTTTAATTATAAAGATATTTGTAATAATCTTCTTTAAATTCGGTAGTTTACTTATAATTAAAAGTATAGTATTATAATTAAATAATATAAATATAGTAGTTTTTAAAGAGCTTAATTATAAAGAATTTATTATAAAATTTCCGGTTAATAGTATAACGAAGGTAAATTAATTTAGTAAGGCTTTCCTAATTATAATTACCTGCCTTTAATATTTTATTATCGAAGGTAATTAAGAAATTGGCGAATAATTCTCCGTCTTTTTAGTATAAGTGAACTAATTTATCGAAGGTAGTATTTTAGTTCTAGTAAGAATTAAAGATAATTTGGATTTAGTTGAAGAGAGCGATAGGGTTTTCCTCGTTACGGGTAGTCTTATTAATTTAGAAACCTTCGAATTAAAATTATTTATCGTTAGGAAGGGTATTAAAAATTTCGTATTAAGTGGCATTGCGATCGGTATATAAGTTTATTTTAATATTAATATTATATATTTTAATAAGTTTATTAAAATAGAAAAGGAAGGTATAAGGTTGCCCGTTCTATTTAAGAAGTTTAAGGGGTTTCCGTTTATAAAGGTTCGTACTATAATTATTATTATAGTTAGTAGGGGTATTTAAAGTAGTATTTATAGTATTAATCGCTCCGTTAATAGTAGTAAGAGCGGACTCCGCGAAATTGAAGTCTAAACGCGGAATAAGGATAGGGTTAGGATTGGAATTAAAAAGAAAGGACTTAATACAATTGTAGAAAAAAATATTACCGTTAAATATTTTAAGGAAACCTTTTACGAGGCCGTTATTAGGGGTATTACTAACTTCTTCGGTTTATTATTCGCCGCCGTCCTAAGAGTTATAGAACTCTTCGACTCTAGCGTCGTCTATATCGATATCCGTAAGTCCGATTATAATATTAATAAATGCCGTAATACTACGCTCTAAGTTGCTAGCTCCGTCTTTAATTCTATTAGAAAAAATAAGTATCCGTCTTTAAAACCGTTTATCTATTTATATAAGTAGAAGTAGAACCTAATATAAGGGGTATAGTATAATTAATATAAATATTAACCTAATGAATCGATAAGGTTCTACGAAGAAGAAAAGAGGGGAAAGGAATACTTATTAGGCAGGCTTGGCTAGCTGTCCTTTTAAAGGACGTGCGTACGTACGGGCTAGAGGGTTGCTGGCAGGGCAAGGCGCCTAATTGGCTATACCTTGCCGGGCCGGCTGGGGGGCTCGCCTGGCAAGTCTGCCAGGCATATTCAGCCACGGGCACTAGCCCCATGACAGTAATATCTAGTAATTATTAGCGTAATTAATCGAATTAAATTCAATTTAGTTTACTCCGTCGTAGTACTACTATATACCGAAAAAGTAATACGGCTAGACAATAGATAATAGCGAGACGGCGACAAACGAAGCGGATAAGCGGATACTATAGCGGATGCTATAGAGAATAAATAGATAAAACATTATAATATTTTTAGAATTTCTATCCTAATTGTTAATCGAAATATATTATAGCACTTCTATTCGTAATAATTAGGAAGGTATATATAACCCGCCCATTATTATTGTCGCCTACCGTTATTATTACCTACCTACTATTACTAAATTATAGTATTAACTATTTATAATTAATTAATTAATTGTATTTTTACTAAATTATTTCGGGAGTAATTTATTTTAAAATAAGCGGTTTACGAAGATTTAATAATTTATATACCAAACCGCTATATAAGACTATCTATTAATTTCGTAAACCTTTATATAATAATAGATAAAAAAAGATTTGCTAATAAAATTAATAAATAATAATTATATACGGTTAATATTATAAATTTAGGTAGAATAGAATATAAAAAGCAAATTGCTAATATAACGAATAATATATACAAATAGACGGCTAGTATTATAAACCTCGATATAATTATTGGTTCTAAATATACTACCAATAGAACTAACTGCGATAATGGTAATTTATAGATTTATTTGAGCGATTAATATAGTAACCCCCGGATTTAAATTAATTGTTGTCTAAGTAATCGAGTTGACTAAGGTTGATTCCAAATTAACTATCTGTTTAATAAATGAATGATCATTATCAACGGTTATATGAATTGGCCATATTATCGAAGCTTGTCCCAAAACAATTGCTGCTCCGAGTAACTAGTTATGATTTTATCCGTTGATATATTCAAATTATATATATACTATATCTACGAGGTTTATACTATTAAATATTCAATTTATTAACGGATACTTTATATATGGGTTGAAAGTATTTAAATTATAAATAAATCGCTAAATATTATTAAGCGGGTTAGCGATGGCTGTTAATAACGTGCGACTCAGAAAGCCATAAACCGTAGCCAAAATAACCGTTCATATACGGCTTATTGACTAAACTGCTAGAACAGTATACGTTAATTATATAAGCCGCTCAATTACGTAAGCCTTATTTGTATAGTTCAAATGTAATAAGCCTTCTAAATGAGGTTGGCCAACATGGGGTAAAGACCGCTAAGTATTGAGCAGCTACCGCGCTCAAAACTCCATCAATCCATTGAGATCGCGCTCCGTCGCCCGCAACCTCGCTTGCAACTCCCTCCTCTTTCGATCCAGCTCCCGTATCTCCTCCTCTTCCCTCCTCAGATCTTCCTCCGTCATGACATCGTTAGCAGCCGCGCTCTCTCTGCCAGCCTCTTCTTCTTCCTCCTCTTCCGCATAGCGCTCCAGGTTCAACCTGTCCAAAGCCTCTTGTTGCTCCGCCACCCTAGCCTCATAGTACGCCAGCGTGTTCATCAACTGTTCGTTCTTTCGTCGCTGAGCTGGTATCCTCTCCAGCGCGCCCGGCAGGGGATACACGGTGCAGAGCTTCTCGGCACCGCGCAGCAGCACTTCGATGTCGAGTTCTCCGCCTCCTTGCCCGCCGCCGCCACCACCACCTCCGCCAGGGTTGCGCCGCGTTATTTGTGCGTGAAGATCTCCTCCCAATACCGCAGCCACTGCTGTGTTACGGCGCGTCGGGCCGCTGCTGCGCGTCGAGTTGGCTGGTGGGCCTGTGGTGACCTCGCCGCCGGCGACGTTGAAAATGGTTTGTCGTCGGTTCGCGGGCTTTGGTGGGTCGGGTGCCTGGGTGGTGGCTTTCGGGGGAGGGGGAGGGACGGAAAAGAGGGCGCGCTCGTGGGCTTCGGTGTCGCGGATCAAGGACGTGATGTCGTGGTTGGAGAGGAGGGCGTTGGTGAAGATCTTGGGAGGGGGGAAACTAGTGGTGATTCCCGGAGGATGGGCTTCATGTTAGAATATCAGGATACGGATTGAGGAGGAAACGCGATCAAGACTTTATAGCAAGTGACTTACGGAAGGCTGTCGATGCTTTCGCATGACGTGGAGATTTGCTCCAAGTGCGCCAGGAGGAGCGACATGGTTGAAGGGTGGTGACGCGCCACGTGTGGAATGTTCGTTCTAGTAATCGTGAGGAGGTTGTCTAAATGTGATCATGTGCGGCCGTCTGGGTGATTTGACTATTTGGTGTATCCGTTTTGGCGTCGTTGGTTGTTGGGGTTTAAGGGACCAAAGTGAAGCTGTCGCCAGTCGGGTGATGCCCTGTAAAGTCGGGACTTGGTGCACCGAACGTAAACAAACAGCCCCACCCCCGCATTCCAGGCATGTGGGCCTGGGCCAGCTTCCAGATCAAGTACTAGCTACCTACAATCCGCGCCTTGGAAGGCATAAATAAAAGGTACTCTGTACTTCTCAAAGATGTGTACTGCTTCATGCTCACCTGGTTCCCGCACTCTTCCACCTTGTATCTTTGCCATGTCTTCCCATTTACTTTAAAAATTATCACCTCAAGCTCCTCCAAGACCTTTTGCCTATTTCAAAGCATCGACAGTCACATCTATCACATCCTCTGGAATCATAGCCTGGTGAGTCTGGGATGAAGAGTCCGGAACGAAGCCGGGAGGCCCCATCAAAAGACTCCACTCGCCGTGCTGGTACAGCATCCACCCGCACCCGCCAGCCTTCCGATTTCCGAATGGACGGCATCCCCGACCTCCGTTGTTTTACTTTGACCGTGTCCGACTTCTGACAGTCTCGCAGCTGACATACAAAGTGGACAATGGCATTCGGCGGTGTACAGCAGCGGCTGCCAGGTGCGAGCTGCCGTAGTCTTTCCACGTGTTTCGCCCCGGTGAGCCCAGGAACGGTAACCTCATCCGTTTCCTTTGGCTATCACCGCTTTCCTTTCTCTGTCATATACGAGCCGATTAGAGCGACTGTGTGCTGGCATAGCGCGACCGTGTGGGCCCTGCCCAGACTTCCACCCAGCCAGTTAAATTAATGTGAACATATATTCGTCGTATGTCACTTTGGTGAGATTTTGGCGGGCAGCGATATCGTCACATCATTTGCACTAACAACACACACGAAAGTTAACAATTCAATTGAAGTTATCGTATTACCGCCGCCGCCACCATCGTCAAAATAAATTATAATATTAAGGGGTATTAAAGTACACTTACTAACCGTACTACAAATACTTAAAATTATCGACCTTACCCTCTCCCAACCAGAGCGAAAGCCCACCGCTGCCCGCACCCCCAGCCCTACCCCCTCAATTAAATGGGTCAAGACCATTAAGACTAAGCCGCTCGATATTAACAACTTTAATTTCGATATTAATAAACTTATTAAAACTAAACCTATCGCCAGTATCCCCGCGGATAAATCCAACCTTCTCGCTATTGCAAAGATAGAGTTATAGTCTACCGCCGCCCCCCCACCGGTACAATACGCAGACTACAGTATCGATAACGGCGAAAATAATAACCTAGCGGAGAGAGTACTCTATTATCTTTCGCGTTTCTCGACTAGAATATAAGAAACAATCGATAAATTCATTGTAAACGTAAGAGAGGCTACCAACTATATAAGCTTTACAATTATAAAAAGGCAATCGAATAATTATATCGATAATAAACTAACGCGAATCAATCTCGAATATAGTGAAGGACCGGCTTACAACGGCAAATTTAATACTATTATCGGTACAAAGCCTCGCTTAAGCGCTACAATAAGTAAGAAAAACTATAAATAGAAAATAAAAGCCGTTTTCCTTAAGAAATTTTATAATTAGTATTTTATAATATTATCTAACGACTATACCTATCCTATAAAGCCGGATACGATTTAATATATAACCGTCAACCGCCGTCTCTAAAGAACCGAAGAAGTTACTACCTCTATTATCCGCCAAAGTAACTAAATTAAATCGACAATTAACAATATTACGGCTATAATTAAAAATAAATTTAGTATTATCGTTACAAAAATAAATATTATTAATACCCTTCGTATATATAGGGAAAAGGAGGCTAAAACTCTCATACTAACGTAGTAATTTTTTAACAATTTATTTACTACCCCGGGTATTAAAAGCCGAATTTATCGCAAAAATAATTTAAAGGATAAGAGCTCGCTTACCCGCGTAGAGAGAATCTTTTAAACATATTTATAATATATCGAACAATTGAGGCAGAACCCTAATATATAGAATCTCGATTATACGTACAAAATTAATAAATTCAATATACCTCTCTTATAAATTTATAACATTACTTCTATATATATTACTTTTAATATTAGGTATTATATATTAAATAGTAAGAGAGAGGGGTATTTTAAATAGGTATTTCGCCAATTAGAGAAACTCCTAATAAAAGAAAAGATCCTTCAACCGTTTATAATTATCATAAATTATAATAAGGTATATAAGAAGGCTATACGCACCGTCTTCAACAACGTTCAATACTAAATCTATCTTTAATATATAATAAAGAATATCGCTTTTAATATAAAGAAGAAATAAATAGGCTCTCTCGAGGGTACAACGCTAAGGAACCACAGTAATAACGGCAATTATTTTAAAAAGGATTACCAAATAAATATTAACCCCGCTAACAAAAACCACTTTATCCGCTAAATTACTTCCTATCTACTTAACGACGAGGACCGCGTTCAATATCTCAATAAGGGTATTAAGAACGCCTATCTCAAAAATATTAAGGGTTTCGTAGAAGGCTAAAGTAAAAGGGGGCAATATAAATAAATTAATACCGCTAATAGTATTCTCGCCGCGTAGAACGCGGTTATATATATACTAATAGAAGGGGATTTTAACAGAGAGTAACTTATTTTAAAGGCCGACTTTGGCACTAAATAATTAAATTAATTATTTTATCTATTATTACCCTTATTATTATATTAATATTATTAACTCTACTCTATTCTATTCAAATCTAATCAATTACCTCGAAAATACTTACTTACCCTTATACTAAGAGTTTACCCATTTCACTATTAATATATACCGCAATTTCAATATACGTATAACCTCTCGTATAGAAGGGGCATATAATATCTTTAAATCCTAGTTCGTAAACCGTTATATTAATTTTAATAGATTATTAAAAGCTATCGAAACTACCCTCAGCCGCCTCAAATCCAATTTCACTTAGAAATACGCCTACTAAATTTCCAAATCTATATATAAGTACAACTACAAAATTCTACAAACCCTCAAATTCGTAATAAACTTTACAACTCTCGATAAATTAGTTAAAAATATTAAAATAACGGAAAATAAAATAAAGGATAAGAAAAAGGGTAAGGTCTATACTAGCAACTTTAAAAAGTAGTACAATTTACCCTACTAATATAATATAGTCTCTCTACTAAAAACTAGCGGCTAACTTAAATATACTACCATCGACCCTTACTAATTCTTAAATATAAATAAACCTCTAATAGCTACCGCCCTTATTATATAATATAAATAAAACCCTAAGCCAATTATTAATAAACGCTAACAAACGCTTAACGGCCCTCAAACACTACTATATACTTTACGCTAATTAGCAACATTAAAAAAAGCTTAAAAAGGGAACAATATAAAATATACGCTAGCTTACAATACCCCGCCTTCTTCTAAACAACCTCCCAAAAAGAAGGCGAAAATTACGGCCACTCAATAATTGAATTAATATAAAAGTATAATCGACTCTAATATCACGGCTCTATAATAAACTCAAGCCAATCAAACAAAGATAGTACGAAAGAACCAGCAGCTCCGCGTACAGCTTACTACTATAGAGCGTAAGTGGGCTATAACTACAATAACAACAACAATAACAATAGGGATACCCTCAATTCAACCGAACCCGTATAAGCACCAGCAATATACCCAACCGTTACAGTATGGGCACTAGCAGTCACAGCAATATGGGCACCAGCGGTATGCCCAATCACAGCAGTATAGGCATGGCCAGCACCCCCCTCCCAGTCAGGACATGCCACCCCCCAATAACCAGTACCAGCAGTACCGCTAGCAGTAGAGCTCATTTGAGCAGTAAAATTATATATCCAGCGATTAATTACACATCTTTAACCTCATCGACTATCCTTCTCGTCCCTATGTAAATATAGTGCACATATTGGTACCATGTCACTTTGGTAGGGATTTGGCGGGCGGCAACATTTCCCCGACATCCGAAGGGTGCTCCACACGGTCGCGCTATGCCAGCACACAGTCGCTCTAATCGGCTCGGTCATGTATGTCATTATCAAACCTCCCGGTATTGTCCCAGTATATGTATTCAACCCCAAACGTTTGCTCAAGCGAGCCCTCATCAAGGTGTGAAATGGGACAGTCCCGCCACAGTATCTGCGCCAATGCGTGCTTTTTTAATGCTCAACGGGCGTGGGCACGCATCTGCGGAATCTCATCTGTGATGCAACCTCAAGCCTCAAGCACTCGTAACCCCACATTCCACTTGTCCGCATCTTTCTCCCCGCCCTTCTGCTGCTGCACTTTCATGCGACTTTCATGTCGTCTGTATACATTATCGGATGTACTGCGTACGGTGCTGCCTCTGCGTTGTGATGCATCCGCTACACCAATTTGTCGGTACTGCTGTAGGTACTTTGCTGCCGGTCCCTAGTTTCTGTCTTGTATTGAGTGTTGACCGTTCCTCACCACGATTCGTCCGTAATCTCCCTTGTTCACCAGCTCACCACGCTCACTCATCCGAGAACCCCTGAAGGCAACTGCGCTGGCCATAATATCTATCATGAAGCCCTGGTCCCTGACTTACGCTTTCTTGCGCCTTTGCGTATAGACGGTTGACACGACTGAACAAGTGGATGCAGTACCCAAGTTGAGAGATTGCTCTACTAGCATGGCACGGCATTAGCTAGATACGAGACAAAATGGGATTTTCTCCTTTGTCTATCTATCACACTCCCTGTCTCCGCCGAGAGTCGGCCCTACCTGCCATTGACGTTTCCAGTCTGCGTTTGTTTCACGATTATCCAGAACAGAATCCGGGGAAGAGTCAGGGGTACCCGGAGCATTGCTGCCCAAGGTGCCGCTACTCTTCCCGATACCTAGCACTTGTTTTATACCGGGACGCCGAGCCGAGTGGGAGGCAGAGGAGCACATGTTGCGGGTTTTCTCGCTCATAGCACGATGCCTAGGTGTCGTATGCTGACTCCCAAGAGCTCATCAAAAGCGTGGTACCTGAAAAATGGAGCCCGTAACCGAATTGTGGTCAAGTTGCGTTGCAATCCACACATATCCAGAGTGGTAGATATTCTTCCTGTCTACCTAGCATAAAAGCCGCTCTCAGGAGATAACACTTATACTCTTGTCGTTCACCCTGCGGCTCTCCTGCGCCTTTGCACCGCCGAGCACAAAAGGATCGTATCCCGCCTGTCAGGATAAGCTTTCGATATAGCCGATCCCAGCTTACACAGTGGGCAAGTTTGTCGGCATCTTCCCATAGGTTACGGCTCCCGTCTCCCATTGGCAACAGTACCGCAGGCCTTTCCTTGTCATCTCTCCCGCAGCTCTGGGAACGGGCAGAAACGAGATCTCCCATTGACAATTACATATATCTCGCCATCATCCTCCCCCCACACCAAACAGCAACCGTCCTCTACTGGTCGATGTCCCGATTGGAATTTGGGTCCTCGCCAATCCCGTGCTGAAGCCTGGGTCCAATTCGCATCAGACAGTACTATCATGACCAGCAACCGAAGGCCATTCCAGTCTCCTAGTCGGAGGTTTCTTCTTTGGGTTTTGACACCCTGACTCACTCTTACTTGTACGCTTGTTGGTAGTGTACCACTTGTTCACTCCAAGATCCAACATCTTTCACCACCGGCATCGTCATAGCGGCACCCGTACCCCACAGCTACGGCGAACCACTTATCAGTTTATCAAGCCCGGGCTCTCGTCCTCACCCTTGTTTTAAAAGGAGAGCAACAGCAAACCGGACGCAGTATCTGAACACTTTACCAACTTCATCAACGTCAACAGCCTGCCTGCCGAACCTACCATGTGGTCGTCGAACCCAAACATCAAAGTCATGCCCCAGGGCGCGGCACCCTCGTCCCCACCATTGTCCCCGGGCTCGAGCCGGAAGGGCAGTCCTTGGCAAGGGCCAATGCCGCCACACGGGCAGTTTTCCCCTCCACCAATGCCGTCCATACTCCGGCCAGTCGGTCTCTACGGCCCCAGCTTCAGTTTTACCCGAGCAATAGACCCGGATCAGCTTTCACCACAATCTCGCAGCACCTCCTCGTCAACCTCTTCCGGTTCAGACGACGATCCGGGTCCAGACAGTCTTCCGCGATCCATGCAGCCGTCGCCGTCGCTGTCACGGTCGCCGTCCCCACCGCCAGCTCGCTCGGGACGCATTGTGACGAATTCCAATCTCATCGTTGAGGAGATGAGCGACGGCAGCGACGATGACGATGAAAATGCCGGTGTTCCTGTGCTTTATCCGGACACCATTGAGTACGCCGAATCGGAACGAAGTCGGTCTCAGTCCCGACGTCATCGAGAGGTCGATGAAAGCGTCATGTACAACCTCGGACAACTGAACTGCAGTGACGATTCCGACTCAACCGACATCGAAGAGGCCGAGCACCGCGAGATTCTGAGGCGGCAGCGAGAGGAGCGGAGACGCAGGCGGATGACCTCGGGCAGCATTGGCAAGCGGACATTCAGCGAGAGCATCGGAAGTGACTCAGACCTCGATGACCCCAGAGACTTCAAACGGTTCTTTAGTGCAGAGGAGCTTAGCTCCTCCGGCGCACGCCGTATTTTCCGGAGAGTCGGTGATCGCCGAAGAAGCGTGCAGGTCTCGGATCCGCTGCCGCCGCCGAGGATCGACGAGATTGAGGAGCCAGATTCGAGCAACGAGGAGATTCTCGTTCATGAATCGCCTTTGTCTAGGGAGCTCCCTGACTACGAATGTGTAATGGAGATCGATTCGCCATGATCGATAGCGTAGGGGCAAGAGTCCTTGGCTTGGGGTCTTGGACAGACAGCGGCCTCAAGCCAAAACACCAAACCGATTTGGGCAAACAGGAGACCGGTCTGACGACTTGACGAAAACATCGAATTAATGAACATGATATAGAAAGAAGCACAACCAGTTATGGATATCAGTATAGACACGAATGATGATGATGATACACCAAAACAAAATACAACAACAGAGACAGTCTGGGCTTCTCCCATGAGCAAAAGTGGACCAGGGCAAATGAACGACTTTTATACAACACACCGGCTTTGCATTTCACAAGTTGGCGCGGTTTCAAAGATGGCTTGTTTGGAGTACGGAGACTTTCCGGTTCAGGAGTTGGTTCTTATGGCGCCCAAAGGAGCTTACGATTGCATTGATACGCCAGGATTGCATAGAGGAAATCGATCGGTGTTTGTCGGGTACTATGACATGTTTGGTAACCGAGTCTTATAAGCAAGAGATGATGAGATCTGGTACATGAAGGGACTGGTGCTTGAACCAACTATGATCGTTTGTATCTGTTGGGTTTCTTTCTATCCTATTACGGACTGGGTTGGCATTCGGCGTTTCGTGGATAACAAACTCCGGTTCATATACAACATAGTCAAAGTAAAGAGATATATGTTATAGCTCTCTTTTCCTGAATGGTTGAACTTTCAAGCAACAACCTCTAACCCTCCCTATAAGATCCCCCGAATAATTCCCGGTGTATTACAGCGAGCTAAAGTTATTTCATCTGTGGTAAAGGGGTGAAAAACAAAGAGACATGCCAGCAAACAAACCTTCCAGATACAATCCCAGACGAGTCTCACAGAGTGGTCAGGCGACGTGATTGAGAAGACTGATTGACCAAGAAGGTGAAGTTTTGGACAGAGTGGGATGGAGCGGTCACTTATCGCTTGGAAGATACAACGACACAACATGAGCACCTTGCAATAAGAGGTATCATGGTTAACAGCTTGATCATTTCTTCAAAATAAATAACTGGCAATCATGTCCGACTTGACGTTGTAACTGAGCTACTGCTCTTTGATGCTATTTGGGATCAATTGTCGGGAGCGCCACACCCATGTAACATGAACTGCAGGGAAGGTGATGTAGTAATTGTGGCTTAGCCAATGAACACGTCGCGCTGCGCGCTCCATAGAGCGTGAATGCCTGGGTTCCAGCCACATGCTCTGAGGGCAGGTCAGTGGATGGCGAAGCCGATTGAGGATGCTATTCATCAAAGAACAACTTCAGTTCGGATCGAAGTCCAACCGCCAACAACATCTTCCCGTGATCTTCCATCGAAACTCCAAAGCCGCAATCAATAATAGCGTCCTATTTTCCACTAGCTCTTGTGAAGGTACCAAAGCCCCAGGCACGTTTACAATTGCGAACGCCTGCTGATTCCTGAGCTGCGCAGGACTGTTAAGAACCGTACCTCTACTGCATCGACGGAGCCTCGCAAACGTACCTATATATTTGCAACTTTCTGCCTCGCCATCCACTCTCTCCCTCACACCAAACGCCCACGTAGCAACATTGAGGTCCTATCATCGATATTCTGCCCAACAATCTCGATTGTGCGATCACGGCCTAAAAGAATCCGGGACACCAGACTTCGGTGAACAAAACAACCACAATGAATCAAATGCCCGGTCAAGGCCAGCCCGGCCAAGGGCCGGCGCAGCCAAACACTCAACCTCCCGGTGTCGCTCCCAGACAACCAATACTCTTGCGGCCTGAGAACATGCGAAATATCGCGTTCTTAACCGCTGAGGAAAAGGCTAGCTATGAAACCGGATTGGCCACATTCTGGAAGACTTTCGAGGAATCACCCGAAGGATCGTCAGAGAAGCTCGGGGCTAGGCGTAGCATCGAGCAGTTTAGCAAGATGCTGCAAGACAAGTTGAATCAGAAGAAGCTGGAACAGCAGCGCTACCTGCAGCAAGTGCAGCAGTTGCGACTGAAGCAACAGCAGCAGCAACAGCAGCAACAGCAGCAGAACCAACAGGCACAGCCCCAAGGACAACCTCAAGGACAACCTCAGGGACAACCTCAAGGACAGACGCAACAGCAACCACCACCACAACAGCAACAACAGCCTGGCCAACAACAGCCCGGCCAAGTACAGCAGCAACAACAGCAACAACAACAGCAACAACCACTCCATCACCAAATCCAGGCCAAACAACCACTTCAGCAGCAACAACCGCAACAACCGCCACAAATGCAGCAGCAACAGGGCCAGCAGCAACTGCCACAACAAGGTGGACAGACTCCCCAGCTCGGCAATGTTCAGCAATCGCCGACACCGTCGCAGATCGCCCCTGGCACTCCCCAGAACACCGCAGGCGTTGTCCGTCCAGGACAGCCTGCTACAGCAGCGGGACAGCCAAACAAGCCTGCCATTCCCCAGGTTGTCATTCAACACGTCACTGCACTGCAATTCAATATACCTCCAAACATACCCGCCCAGGAACACAAGAAATGGGAATCTGAGCAAAGGAACAAGTACACGAGGGCGTTCCTGACCCTCAACAGCAGCAACACGACGCTGGTAAATCTTCTGAGCCTTATGGAGGAACGGAGGAACAGCCAGAAGCCTTTTACTCCTGAGGAGCAACAGAATTTGATGAACCGCAAAGCGATAGCGGAGAAGTCGTTCAATGACGCAAAGAACTTTTGCAACGGAATTCGTCAGACAATAGTGAAGCCTCCTAATAACACCCCGCTGGCGATTTCAATGCCGGGGTCGGGGAACAAGGCCGTCCCGATTGCGGCGAACACCACCCCGATGCAGAACCAAGTACGACCGCAACAACAAGGCCAACAACCTCAAGCGGCCCCTCAGCAAGGACAAACACAGGTTCAAGGTCAGGCACCAGCTCAGGTTCAAGGTCAAGGGCAAGCCTTGGGTGCTGGAATGGCACCATCCACAGCCGCCATGAACGCCGCCATCCAAGCGGCCAAAAACGCTGGACAGATGGCGGGGGTGGGCGGAATGCCCTCACAACAAGGAGCGCAACAATCCCCTGCGCCCTCTCACTCACCTCAGATCGCCGCCAATCAGTTGCAACAGCATCAACAGATGCAACATCAACAACAGCAACCACCACAGCCCCAGCAACAGCAACATCAGCAGCATCAACAGCCGCAGCAACAACAACACCAACAATCGCAAACTCCCATTCAACCACAGGGACAACCTCAAGGGCAGCCACAAGCGCAGCCACATCTGGCACCCGCCACCCAAACTCCGACCACCCAGGCTGCTATCCCGCAACAACAGCAACAGCAGCAGGCAACCCAGAACCATATTAAAACCGAGCCTGGCTCACAGCCCACTCCTATACCTGCACCTATCAACACGGCAATTCCTTCTGGCATGGTTGGTGTACAAGCAACTGGAACCCCCACCCAAATCTCACAACGACATCAGACTCCGCAGCGGACGCCCAACCAGCCGCTCTCGCACGCGGCGGCTATGAACCTCGCTGGACAGCAACGTGCCGGTTCTATCCCCGCTACCAACGTACCTGCGCCGGGCGGCACACCGGCCACTGTTCCAGGCAGCGTCGCGGGCTCAACCCAAGGACATCCCCACGCTCACCCCAACAACGCTATGCCCCAGACCATTCAGGCATCCAAGTTTCCCATCGCCAAGACCCTCCCGGAAAAGGCGACGCAGATTCCCACGCCCGTTGCAGGCCCACCTGGTCGTCCGACCCTTACCGGTGGCACAGCCGGCGTTGGCGTCATGAACCAGCCCGTGTTGCAGAAGACTCCGGCCTATCAGCTCGAGGGCGAGGGTGAGAGGGTTCTGAACAAGAAGAAGCTGGACGAGCTGGTTCGGCAGGTATGCGGTGGTACGGCTGAGGGCCAGGATGGAAATCTCTTGACACCTGAGGTTGAGGAGGTATGTTAAACTCACAAATTTGTCACATTGAAATCAGCTAACATGGCACTCCTTCACAGTCCGTCCTTGGTCTCGCCGATTCCTTTACGGAGAGTGTCCTCCACGCGGCGTCCCGCAACGCCAAGGAGAGAGGATCCAAGGTTCTTGAGATCCGCGACATCCAGCTCGTTTTGGAGCGTACCTACAACATCCGTATTCCTGGCTACTCTAGTGACGAGCTCAGGACGGTTCGCAAGGTGCAGCCCAATGCTCAGTGGATCACCAAGATGAGCGCGGTCCAGGCCGCCAAGGTCATGCCTGGCAAGGGAGATCTCTAATGGGAGGTATTCGGATCAGACTGATCAGAGGTTTCGGACTTTGGTTGTGTACATGGGTATGGTAATCCTGTGAGGTGGGAAATGGAAAATGGAGGCGTAATGGATGAGATGGAGGAAATACATTCATCTCGGGGTACTTATATGCTTATCCCTGGCATGAGCCGCCAATAACATGGCTTAGGTAGAAGCCTCAATCCTTTATGAGTTACAGAAACAAGCTCGAAATACAATGGATTGTTAATAAGTGAAGATTTGACTTGTGATGTTCGAGATTATGCAGGGTTCAGGAGATATGTTGTACATCCTGAACTCGTGAGAATGCCATCTGGGAATAAGCACAGCAAGCCAAAATAATTATATGGCCAACATTTATGAACATTGTGTGTGGGATAGAATACGATCTCCACCAAGTTCAACTGAGTTGTGAAAGTTCACGTTGGTGGTTGTAAAGGTCGAGATGTTGTCTACCCTCTAGTTATTTGAAGTGTACCTAGGTACCCTCGACGTCGTCGACAGGCAGCACATCAACAACGTCAGTGACGAGCCGCAGTGGACCCAGCTGAAGGGAGTTGACCAATCAAAATGCTCAAATGAAGCTCTTCTGGAGCTTGTCCGAAGGTACAAGGTACCTGACATTGTACGTAGGTGGCCGGCTGCCTTCCGCAGCCAAGGAATGCCCACCACAGCACAGCACAGGGCGGTCCTTCAGTTGGTCGTCCGCTCTTATGGCCCGTGTCCGTTTGGCGACCAACCGTGACCGGCACTTTCATCAGTTCAACAACTCCCTTCAAGCAAACCGGGCCTGTGAAGCTCGAACTTTCCTTTCCTGCACCGAACTCCAAGTACACAGCTTGGATCAAAATAGCTATCGACAACGACGACGGACCAGTTTGCCTTTGGCCCTCGCTTCCATAGTACCCTCCCGACCCAGAAACGCCCCCGACGAGGTCACCCCCATAGTGCCCCATCCCCCGTCTAAAGCTAGATCCACTGCGACTCTGCCAGCTGCTGCTGCTAAAGCTGCTTGCTCCAGGCTTGCAAGGAGGGCGCGCTTCGCGAGATCGCCCCAAGCAACTCGAACTCATACCTCTGCATAGTCTGCTATCAGGTCGCCCACCGAACGGCGTCATCATCACCGCACCACAGCACTACAACATCACCCGCGCCAACGCAACCGCCAAACCCCCACCATCATCACCCCGTTCCCATCGACCATCGGGCCGTTACCAACGCAGCAACCACGACCTCTAGCCCAGCCAGCTTATACCCGGAAACGCTCCAGATAAGGAACCACTTGAGCACGGAAGCTATTGGGGTGGAAAGGATCTCGAGATGCCGGACAAGGATACCAAGAAGTCGGGAAAGCAAGGCGAGGACGAAATGACCGTCGTAGTCCCCCCTCCCAAGAACAAGCAGAGCTCTGCGCAACCCTCCAACGACGCCGATGGCGACATTGCCATGGGAGACGACACCAAGGCCGGCGAGGCTGAGGCCCAGGTCGACCCCGTCGCCCAAACCATCAGCGGTACGATAGCTTCCCAGTCCCCAGCTTCTACATGTAGTCGTTCTTCTATGTTTGGGCTTAACTAACCATTACTCGCTTGCGCAGATATCAAGAGCAACTTTGCGCTGCTAGACCGTGCTGTTGCTCTGTTCGATGCCAGATTCTCTCTACGGGCACTGCGATCCATCTCGTCCATCCGGAAACGCTTGACACCCGACATCCTCGCACAAGTCGTCTCAGAAACCTTCTCCGCGTCGTCACCCAATACTCAGATTGCCGAGCACCTGCTGCTCGCCGTCGACCGGCCAAATGTTACTCTCGGCGGTCAGCCTAGCTCAGAGATGGAGATCGACTCGGGATCCAAGTCGCCAGCTAAGAACGGTGGCAAGAAGGAGGCCAAGGAGGTTATCCCCGAGATCGACATCTTCCTAGGCATTCTGGCGCAGGTTCACCTCTACGACACCAAACAGTTCCAGCGCGGATTCGCCTTGTCGCGTTTCCTATCCGAGCGTATCCAGTCCCTCAACCGCCGCACATTAGACAGCCTCTCGGCCAAGGTGTACTTCTACTTCTCGCTCTTCGCCGAGCAGCTCGCTCCCCTCCCGCCTTCCCCCCAGTCGCCGATTGTGTCGATCCGCCCGATCCTCCTCGCCGCTCTCCGAACCGCCGTGCTACGAAAGGATATCGACACCCAGGCTTCCGTCATCGTCCTCCTGCTCCGGAACTACCTGCTCACGTCGCATATCTCCCAGGCAGATCTGCTGGTGCAGCATACGCAGTTCCCCGAGAACGCAGCCAACAACCAGGTTGCGCGTTTCCTGTACTACCTCGGTCGTGTCCGGGCTATCCAACTACGGTACACCGAGGCCCATGAGCATCTCACTGCGGCGACACGGAAGGCTCCCTCGAGCGCCTGCGCGCTTGGCTTCAGCCAGACGGCGACCAAGCTCTTGCTCGTCGTAGAGCTCCTGATGGGCGACATCCCCGACCGCGCCATCTTCCGTGTACTGACCATGGAAGCCACTCTCCACCCGTACTTCCTGCTCGTCCGCGCCGTGCGCGTCGGCAACCTCGAGGAATTCGAGACCACCATCGCCAAGTACGCCGACACCTTCCGCCGCGACGGCACCTACAGCCTGATCCTGCGCCTGCGCCAAAACGTCATCAAGACGGGCATCCGCATGATGAGTCTGAGCTACAGCCGCATCTCGCTCCGCGACATTTGCATCCGCCTGCACCTCGGCAGCGAGGAGAGCGCAGAGTACATTGTGGCCAAGGCGATCAGGGACGGCGTCATCGAGGCCACGCTCGATAGGGAGCGCGGCTTCATGAAGAGCAAGGAGGTGGGCGATGTGTATGCCACCAGCGAACCAGCGGAGGCGTTCCACGATCGTATCCGCGCTTGCTTGGCTTTGCATGATGAGAGTGTCAAGGTATGTTTTTTTTCCTTTCCTTTTTTTCCCTTTTATTACCCTTCAATGGAGATGACAACGGTTCGCTAACATTGTTCACTTTTCCAGGCCATGCGTTTCCCCATGAACCAGCACCGACTCGAGCTGAAGAATGCCCAGGAAGCAAGAGAGCGCGAGCGTGATTTGGCCAAGGAGATACAGGAGGGAGATCTGGACGAGGATGATCTCGGTGGTGACTTTGAGGGCATTTAAACTTTAAACACGAGTCTACTAGACCCTGCCTACCTATTTGGTCTTGGAGTCATCCTTGTGTCTAGTAATTTGTTATGGAATGATGCTACCACCGGCTAAGAAATAAGAGAAGAAGAGAGAAGAGACGAGCCTTATGCTAGAGAAAATGCGCTACAACCAACGTACACTATTGCCTCGCTTTTTTGAACGTTTCATAACGGTTGTTTGGGATGTACCATGCGTATGGTATATGATCGGAAACAGAGGTTGATATTGAAGCTGTGCTTGTTGTACGACGCAAAGCGACTTCCGTAGTCGAAGTAAGAGTAAGTAATGAGTCAATCACTTTGAGAGCTATAGAAAACAATGTAATACAACAACACCCGTGCCCCCTACATCCGTGAGACCTGCGCGTGTATACAATGTGTACCGGGCACAACCAACCATCAACATTTTATGCATGACTTTCTCGTACACCTAGGTGAAGCAACATAGTTTAACCTGTTGTACTAAAGTCTACGTTGCTGCCGTCATATCATACCATAAAGAATAATTTTAAAGCGAAAAAAAAAAAAAAAACTGGCTACCCTAAACAACTACACACCCACACCTCCACCCACCTACACCTTGGCCAACAAACACCCTTCCCAACACGTCAGCTAAGCAACACCTCACATTCCTCAAACTAAGCAACAACCCTACCCCCCACCCCCTCCAACCCAACCCTCTCACACTCCAACACCAACGGTCCCCCCGCCGGTCCGCTCGCGTCCAAGCTCAGCGTCACCCTCGCCCGGTCGCTGATAACTTGCACCACTTCGCCAAGGTTCCTGTTGTCTGTTTCGCAGTGTCCGTGTACTGCACCTGCACCACTACTTGCTTGTCCCTCGGTAGTTCTAGTGGGGGAGGTAGAAGAAGAGGATGAGGATGTGGATTTCACCTGCTTGATGTCCACGCTTGGGTAGGGGAGGTATCCTTCTCGTAAGGGGATGAGAAGGAGGGGGATGTCTGCTTCTGTTTGGGGGGTGCTGCTTTCTCTTTCCTCCTTTGTTTCCTGTTCGGGGGAGGGAGGAGGCAAGGCAGGAATAACAAAATGCCCCTTCCTTCTCCCGCCCACCAACCAAGTATCAGCCGGAGCGTTAATCTCGTAGCTGAATTCCAGGTCTTCGGATCGTTGAGGGGAAGCAGGGAAGACGGTGTCCCAGACGCGAGTCCATTTGAGCCGCAGGGTGGCGGGGAGTTGTTGGTTGATTATGAATGTTGGGTGGCCTTGTCCTTGCTCTTCGGAGGAGGTGTTGGAGTTGGGGTCGCCGTTGACAATGGGGAAGGGAGGTTGTTGGAAGAGGATGTCGGTGGTGTGGACGATGGTGATGGGAGGGATGTCGACGGGGATTAGGATGGTGCTGATTAAGGAGTTGTTGGTGTTGTCTTCGTTGGAAGAGGGGGAAGAGGGAACGGATAAGGGGAGGACGGGATTGGCGAGGAGCCAGGACCGGAGGAAGGTGGCTAGTTTGGCGGCGATTTGGTGGCTGTCTTCGCCTTTGAGGGAGGAACTCGAGGTGGGCCCGATGCCGGGGAATTGGGTTGCCCAGTTGATGTCAGACAGAAAAGAGGTGGAGAGCTCGCCGAGCAGAGTGCACTTCTCAAGTTCGTACGCCGTTAGCCGCTTTTGGCTCCAGGCGAGGACTTTGTAGACGATCAGTTTTGAGTATTGTCGCAGGGGAGTGTCTGCGAGGTCTTTGGTGAGGGTTTTGTCGAGTAGATCCTCGATCTCGTCTTGTAAGACGCTGTACCAGAGCTTTAAGTAGAGAGTCTTCTTGGTGCTGGGGCCAATAGATACCCCGTGTTTCTTGGTGATCTTGTATAGCAGGCTGGCTGGCTGCTTGGGGAAGATAGCGACTGGGTCGCTTGGTGGTATCCCGTAATGAGACTCAAAGAGGTCTGAGGGTATGAGCTCGCTCTTGTACAGCCTCAAGGGACTGGGACTAGCAGTGGAGACTGTGAACCGGGAAAAAAGAGCCTTGTGCTTGAATACGTCCTGGACGTTGACTCCTAGTGCAAGAGCAATGGAGACCGAAGAGGTCTTGAAGAATGTGAAGGTTCCCTTATCGGTTGAGTATGTTACCTCAACCTTGACAGCAACGTGGAGTACATCCTGCTCCATTTTGAAAGGGAATCTGATCTTGACGGAGCTGTCTCTTGTGATAGACCCAAACGTGAATGTTCCACCCTCGGCTTTCTTTGATTTCCCTGCCGACTCGTCAAGGATCACAGCATCCCCCATTAGGAGCCGCAAGCCTCCCGTTGCCGACTTGATCTTCACCTCAGCACTCGTAATGTCGTTCCAGCCAGTCATAACCTCGACCTCTAACATGTTGTTTGAGTCCAGTCGGATATCCTTGCTGCTGGAGAGGCGGACGTCAAGCGAGCTCGTGCGTTGGTAAAGCGTCACAACAGGCTTCTGCAGGACAGGGAATGGTTTTTCCACCACTTGCCCAAGCTCCCGCTCGAAGTGTAGTAAGACATTGCTGCTCTTGATGCGGATCTGATCGACTTCATAGTTTCCTGGCATCAACATGTTGCTTTGTAGTTGAACCTTGTTTCGACCCGGTTTGATTGTGACGGGACCTTTGGCCTGCACCCAGATCTCCTTGTTGCCGCCAAACCCGGGGCTGGATATACGAAGGCTGACAGACTCTGCGTCAAACTCGTCAACAAGAAGACTCCTAAGCTTCAGCGTGAGCGAGAAACTATCTTGATCATCATCATAGGTCGGCGGCCCGTCAAGCTCAACTTCACCAAAGAAGCTAGTCAATGGTATCTTGACCTCTTTCTCTAGTGTTGCCGAAACTGTCAGCATATCGGCGAGGAAGCCAGATATCGCCGAACTTTCTGGGTATTGTGCTGCTGACCCATTGCCAATCCGGATCATAGACTTTTGCTGTAACCTGTCTCGCTCAGCTGCTGCTGCCTTTGTCAAGAGCTGACGAAGAGCCTTGGTGACATAGTCTTCTTGTCTGCCCAGTTCCTTCAAACACCTGGCATACATGACGAGCATTGAAAGCTCAAGCAGACTCCACGAACATCCCCCAAAGAACGGGATAGTATGGTAGAAGTAATACTCGGCCTCCTTGTACTCAGAGAGGTGGAATTTGAGGACCGCGAGGTCAGCCTTGGTCGCCTGGACTGAGTGGTCATACTTGGCGACAGAGTAGTGACGCATCGCCTTATCGGTTAACGTCTCGTACAGCCGATAGAAGTCATCCTTGTTGTCCAGTGCAGTGCGTAGCAACTCATTGCCTACACCAGCTACCGAGGCCTGAAGGTCAAAGCTGGCTTCAACTGAGGGTTTCGCTTCTGACGATGGCTCGTCGTCAAGGCTGATCTCTTGCAAGTCGACGCTCTCTCCTACAATGGGTACCGCGGCCCAACCATTAGTCCAGCCTCGTCTTTTACCACATTCTTCGAGAACATTTCGAGACAGCGTATAGAGCTCAGCTCTTCTCGCAGCCAACTCTTCGAGTCCCGTCTTAAGGAACAGGGCCATGCCATACTCGCCATCATTTACGCTATCCTTACGGCCAGGCCCGGGAAAACCAACAGGGCTGGGCGGAGGACGTTGTATAGACTGGCGCAAGGGGATAGACGAAGTCCGCGCAGGATGCATCATGGTTTTTGGTTCCGGGATCGCGGACTTTTGCTCGCTATCAGCAGAGGTAGCCAGCATGGGAGCAGGGATTTGCAAAGACTTGGTAGAAGTCTGGGCAAGAATTTGCTGCGCAACGGAAAAGGCGAACGAAGCAACGATGTTGTCAATAACCTCGGCCAGTACTGGGTCAATCTTCTCAAAATCATCACCAGCCCCGACGCCTCCCTTCAACAGTCCCAAGGCGGCTAGAATGTCCTTGCGGATGAGCATGGAGACTGCAGGAACAAACTCCAATGTCCTCCTGCAGATCTCGGCAAGCTGTGAGAGATTCTCAGATTCATCCGAGGCCTGTTTTGGCGGTGGTGCCCTGGGTGCAACGCCCCGAGGAGCCAAATCTTGTTGTTCCTTGAGTTTAGCAAGGAGCTCCTCTCTGGTTGACCAGGCGTTGCCGAGCCGCAGAAGGAGGGCAACCTGCCGGGAGAAAATGTAGCATCGGAAGTCGAAGAGCGAGATGTTATTGGCAAGAATCAGTTCGCGATATGGTTTCTTGGTTGAGCTGATGGGAATAGCGCCGAAGGGATCCGTATCTTTTACCCGCTTTCCAGCCTGGAGATCAACAGTCTCCTCGTCTTCGAACTCAATATTTCCTGAGAAGATCTGGCTCGCGGCTTTCTCGGCAAGAATCTTCAATTCTTCAGTATAGTCGAGAAGAGCTCCACCATGGGCTTCAGCCGAGCCAGAAATGGCTTGCTCCTTAATGATAGCATCTAGTCCAATGCTAAGCTCGTCGTAGCCAACCAGGGCATCCTCTACAAGGCCAACGCTTTCAAAACCTCGAGCCAACCCCTCCTTCAAGATGAAGAAGGTGCAGAAGTTCCAGCCAGGCAAGCCCCTTTGGGCATCCTTGTCCTTTATGTCCTCCTCATACTGGGTAACACGGGTGTCAAAACTTGATAGGATGAGCTCCTTGATCTTTCCAATCAAGTCCTGCCAGGCATTTTCGCTATCCTGCTCCGTCTCATGGTAGCCAGTTGGCACGGCGGGAACGACGCGAGGAAGAAGATCGTATGGGACATCATTGATGCCAATGCGAATTTGCCTCACGCGGTCAACGGCGCCCTTGCCCGTACCGTTGAAGTCATTCCGGAGCTTCTCCAACAGAGTGCTGGACCCAGTCCGCCATTTGAGAGCCGAAGTCTTTTCGGAACTCGAGTCGGCCGCTTTGCTCCCGCTTGACCGCGGCTGAGTGGCAGCGACAGTGTTGGGTATAACAACGTGAACGATCATCCATTCAAAGGCGTCGTGGTTTTCGGCATTGCTCACGGCTTTCCCCGGGGTGGATGATGGAGTGTTTGTCTTGATCCATTCGCGGATCTCGGCTCTTGTAGTTGATTTGTATGCATCGTTATCGTCGCACCTGACGAACAGCACCTTGAGGTAAGGAGTGCGCCGTAAACCGGGGATTTGATGTCTTCGTTCTTTGGTAATTCCGGGTCCAGAAGGACGAATCGCGCCTAGCGGTCCGGCGTTGTCGGTAGAGCTGCCACGACCAGCACCAATGGGCGCTGTGGAGAAGCCATCGTCGCGGCTAGTGGTGCTTTCTCCACGGTCACGGCCTGGGGCTTTGCTATCGGGGGTGGGTGAGAGAACCGAAGACCGATCGACGGTGCCAGCTTGGTCGGCGGGAACGAGTTCGACGTGGAGGGTGTTGATGGAGCGCACGGGGCCTGCGTGAGACTGCCAGTGGAGGTCGCGGAGGGGCAGTCGGGGAATCAGGCCCGGCGAAAGGAGCTTGTAGACATCGTGGGGATCGAAGTACTCGACTGTGGACGTCAGGCATGCAAGTTAGCAGTGCTTGTCTTTTGGTGTATATGGGATGCGCCGAGAAGCAGTGGTCAATGACAGGAGGACAAGATGTCGTATTAGGGAGCTTCGAACCTGTGACCTTGGAGGAAGAGAATGGCTGTTCCATACTGGACAGCTCCGTCTTGGGGCGAGATCTATGGCATGACACTCGGGCTTGTCCCTAGAGATATCCAACGTCGCGCTAGTTGGGTGATCGTGAAGGCGTCTTGGAGGCAGTTCAGTTGTTTTGTTGAAGTTACCGTACAGCATGTAAAGCTGTCCCCGTATCGGTGTGACGGCAACTGGTACCGAGTTAAGCTTAAGGTACCTTGTCGGCCAGACCTTCCCGAGCCTGCCCCACTCTTTGATCTTAACCCCAAATGCAGTTTAGTCTGAAGTTACGCCTTATGCTGCTTTTCTTAGCGCACTTATACATGGAGCATTCTAACCAATCAGTCGATGCGATTGCCAGGACTTTTGGGTGGCGGCATGTGGGGCGTCTTTTTTATCCTCAGTTTCTGAGTGAGGACCTTGAGGAATAAGAAGACTACAGTGACAATCTGAGGGCCTTTCTGAAGTCTCTCTTTTCCTTTGAATATCTCTCCAGCCTATACAGTTTTTTTGGTGTCTCATAGACCAAGACATTCGTTTGTTTTTGGTTCCTTTCAAGCCCCAGGCCTCTCCCACTTCAATATCAACACCATGTCTGCTCTCGAAGCCATCAAGTATTCCCGGGGCAAGCTGGAGGTCCTGGACCAGCTGAGACTCCCTCATGAGCACCACTACGATGAGGTCTCCACCAGCGAGGAGGCCTTTGACTGCATCAAGGCCATGAGAGTCAGAGGTGAGTTCAAGCAAGCATCACACAGTGAAATCAAGTGACATCTGTACTGAACAAAAGACCGCAGGTGCTCCTGCCATTGCCATTGTTGCTGCTTTGGCTGCTTCCGTTGAGCTTCACAACGGCAGCTGCACTGCGGCCGGCATCGAGGATGTCATTAAGTACGTCGATTCCCGTCTGGACTATCTCTATGAGTCTAGGCCAACTGCCGTTGATCTCGGCAACGCCGTCAGATTGCTCAAGAAGACTGTTCGCGATGTCAAGACTGAGGGCCTGACGGACGCTGAGGCCAAGGAGGCCATCATCAAGGCTTTCATTGAGGCATCTGAGGAGATTCTGGCCAAGGATCTCAAGACCAACAAGTTGATTGGTGCTTTTGGTGCCGAGTGGCTTCAGGAGCAGTACAAGATCACCGACGACAGCAAGATCACTGTCATCACCCACTGCAACACCGGCTCTCTCGCCACCTCCGGCCACGGCACCGCCCTCGGTATCATCCGTACCCTCCGTGACGAGGGCCTCCTCAGACACGCCTACTGCACCGAGACCCGCCCTTACAACCAGGGCAGCCGTCTGACTGCTTTCGAGCTTGTCCACGAGGGCATCCCCGCCACCCTGATCACCGACAGCATGGCCGCCGCCCTGTTCCGTCTGCGCAAGGCCGAGGAGAACATTGCCGCGGTTATCGTTGGTGCCGACCGTGTTGTTCGCAACGGTGACACTGCCAACAAGATTGGAACGTACCAGCTTGCGGTCCTCGCCAAGCACCACGGCATCAAGTTCATGGTTGCTGCCCCTACCACCAGCATTGACGTTGACACCCTGACTGGTGACGAGATCGAGATCGAGCAGCGCAAGCGTGAGGAGTTGACTCAGATTACCGGCGCTGTTGTTAACGCGGATGGCTCCATCGACACCAGCAAGTCTGTCAGAGTGGCGATTGCTGACCAGAGAATCGGTGTCTGGAACCCTGGTTTCGATGTCACTCCCCATGAGTACATCGATGCCATTGTCACTGAGAAGGGAGCCGTGGTGAAGGGAGAGGATGGCAAGTTCCACTTTGAGGACGTGATGCCTGAGAGATTCCAGTAGATATAGACCTGGTGGTTAGACTCGGCGATACAGTTCCGGCGTTGAGTGGCAGGCGTAGGGCATAGGTACTAGAAAATTCATGGGGTTGGATGTTTTATTGGGCAAAAGTACGAATGACATTTCAAACTTGGGCTATGAGACTCGAGTAGGATCGAGGTTCAAGCAAGACTTGTGCTCTGGAAGTGAAACATCGTCGTCATCTCGAGATGTTTTGTTTACATACAGTCTCCACTCGTTATGTCTTGGCAGGGCCACGCAGGGGTCAGCGATTGGGGAATCCCCAACGCAGACTTCTCCACTCTTCTCCAAAGTGGATCCCGCTGCCGCATGCGGACCCGGCCAGTGTGGGGTTCGGCATTCGCAATTGCGGTCACAACTCGCTGCTCAAGAGGGAAATATTTTATCTTGGAACTTGCAATTACAAACAAGTTTCACTCTTCATTTCTTCTCTGTTCCCTTGAGTACCACAAGGGAAATACGCAACAATGAAAGCATCATCGAACCTTCTCCTCCTTTGGGGGACCTCCCTTCTCTCTCACAGCTCTGCCTTCGTCATCGACAACAACCATTACCAACACCCACTCATCGTCGATGACTCTTCCATCTCTCCCCTCCAGATCTCTACCTCATCCGCTGCCAACGATGCGCCATCCTACCGCAAGAGCCTTCTCTCCCTCCACAAATCCCTAATCGAAATCCCCTCCATCTCCCGCACCGAGCAAGAAGTCGGCAAGTTCCTCCTCGACTACCTCCGTAACAACCTCGGCTACGTAGCCAAAGCCCAATTCCTCGAAAGCGACTCCCACAGTGACGACGATGATGACCACTCCCAAGGGCGCTTCAATGTGCTCGCCTGGCCCAGCTCGCACAACCTCTCCAGCCCGCGCGTGCTAGTCACCTCGCACATCGACGTCGTCCCGCCCTTCATCCCCTACCACATCAGCACCTCTGAGGGGTCAGACGAAGTCACATCCGACACCTTCATCAGCGGCCGAGGCTCCGTCGATGCCAAAGCCAGCGTGGCCGCGCAGATCGTCGCGGTCGAGGAGCTCATCCGCGCCAAGGAGGTCGACCCGGCCGATCTGATGCTCCTCTTCGTCGTGGGCGAGGAGATTAGCGGCGACGGGATGAAGACCTTTTCAGTCGCGTACAATGACAAGGACGCGGACGACAAGAGCAACAAGAAGGAGGAGCAGTTGCCCCGCTTGCATTTCAAGGCGGCCATCTACGGCGAACCGACAGAGAACAAGCTCAGCTGCGGCCACAAGGGCCACACGGGCGGTTTGCTCAAGGCGCAGGGAATCGCCGGCCACTCGGGGTATCCGTGGTTGTTCAAGAGCGCGACTGAAATACTGGTAAAGGCGCTCGCGAAGATTATCGATGCAGACCTAGGCAGCAGCGAGCGCTACGGCAACACGACGGTGAACATCGGCACCATCGCGGGCGGCGTGGCGGCGAACGTGATTCCCAAGGAGGCGCAGGCGAAGCTGGCCATTCGCGTGGCGGCGGGCAACCAGACGACGGGCGCGAATATCGTGCGGGAAGCGGTGGACAAGATCCTGAAGGAAACGGATGAGGAGGCGTTCACGATGGAGTGGACGGGTGGGTATGGTCCCGTGGAGTGCAATTGCGATGTGGACGGGTTTGAGACTATGGTGGCGAGCTATGGAACGGATGTGCCTAACTTTGAGGGCGATCATGTTAGTTATTTGTATGGGCCTGGAAGCATCTTGGTGGCGCATGGCGATGATGAGGGGTTGAAGGTTGGTGATTTGGAGACTGCGGTGGAGGGATACAAGACGCTTATCAAGCATGCGCTTGCTGCTTGAAAAGTTGTGTGTGTTTGATGGGTTTATGATTTTGATGAGATATGGGTTATGTAGAATGTTGGATATGAGAGCATGCCAGCGAATGAAAAGTTGTCTTGGTTATTGACTTTTGATTAATGATGGCACGCCAGTCGCTCAGGGGTATGTATGTATATGTGTTTTACAAGCAAAAGCCCATTCCACCAGCCAACGCTTTTGAAGTTACCAGATATTCGCTAGTGGTACGTTCTCTACCTCCACGAGAAATCCAAGTCCATGCAACATCACCATAATCACCATCATCTGCCAACCTCAATACCCACACCTCCCAAGCCACTTCGGTCTCTCCCCATCCCCCCTCAACTCCAACCCCATCTCAACCGCCTCCTTCCCCCTCATCGTTTGCTTCTCTCCCCCAAGTCCCTTCTCACCCTTCTCACTTTCAACCAATTTTCTCCTCGCCCGCTCAATAACCCCCACCGTCTCCCTCGGCACCGCCAACCCCGCATCAAACCTCCTCACCTTCCCCCTCTCCCCTTTGTGGTCTAACAACCCCAAAACCGCCAGCCCAAAAAAGCTATGATACAAATCCGGCGGACTCCCCGGGGACTTTCCAAACCCGCCAATCCGGTGCTGCATCTTCTCCAGCAGAAACCTTCTGGCAGCTTCGCGGTCCACCAAACTATCCAGTTGTCCCAGGTTTGCCAAAGCGCCGCCCACCCACCAGAAGTAGCAAGTATCTGCTACTTTGTTGGTGCGGCCGTTGAAGGCTACGTGCACCTTTTTGCCGTTGGCTTCTTTTTCTGCTTGACAACAGAGGAGGTCGGAGGGGGTTGGAGGCAACAAAAAGTTGGGGTCGTCGAGGTCGTCTTCTTGGTAGATGTACGAATCGGGGTCCTGAGAGGCCGGGGGAGGGGGAGGTTCGAGGTAGACGAAGGGGCGGGAGGCGAGCCAGTGGATTAAGCCGGGGAGGTCGCGGATTGAGGAGTGGAGGAGGGGGGATTTGTGTGGTGTGGTGCTGGCGGTGGATGTGAGAGGGCGGTCTAAAAGGGTGAGGGCTGCTATGGCGCAGTAGGCGTAGCCGGCGTGGGCTTCATCTTGGGAATTGCCTGCGAAACCTCGGTCGTACGTCTAAGGATATGTTGTTAGTGACCCCGACACCGTTAGACATGAGGAGGTGAAGTGAAGTGAACATACCTGACTATTCAAGATATACCTCGCCAACGCCTCGGTGTCAAAATCCTCTACCCACCCTGGGCTTCCCTCTTTCACATCCCCTCGCAAAATCCACCTAATACCCGTAGCAATATAGCAGTAACGCATATCATACCCTCCCGCAATAAACCGCCCGTGGCCGGGTAAATCACTAAGCGCCTCTCCGAAACTCCCATCCTCGCGCTGGAGGCTCTTCAGCCAACGCAGCGTCCCCACCCGGTTCACGCCCTCAAATACGTCCTCGGCCGCCGCCTCGTCCTCCTCATCCGCCAGAAGGGCCAGCAGTTGCAGGGCAAACAGTGTGGAGGTGATGTTGGCCAACCCAGCATGTTCTGGCTCATCAGAAGTTTTCGTGTCGAAGTTGTATGTGTCATAGTCCCTAAGCGGGAAGACAAGTGAGGAGGTGCCGCAGAACCCGCCGGTGGGATGTTGGTGGTGAAGAACCCATTTTCTCATAAGCTTCTTGTCCTCGCGGCTGATGAGAGGTTCTGGTGTCTCGGGCGTTCGTTCTGACGGAGGCGGAGTCAGGAGGGTGACGGAGTTGACGATGAAATAAGCCAGAGCGAGGCGATTGGATTCGTTGGAGAGATAGACGTGAGGTAAGGGAGCTCGGATGCACATCTTCCAGTATCGAAGATGTCGGTGGACGTCCAGGTAGGGCCATTCCTGCTCCTCCTCCTGCTTCGGCTTCGGCTGGTCGCAGCCGTCGTGGACCAGTGCTTCCTCCATGGTGTGAGACGGAAACCGACTCCAATTAAATATTAGATAAAAGAGGGTAATCACTACGTTATACGGTCCCAAGTCTCATGTGTGTAAAGATGAAAAGAGTGAGTGTGACGTTCTGTTAGATGTTGTCAGTCATGAATCCAATCCCCCTGAATGAGAGGTCAACAGTAGCTGCCCTATCGATAACAGATAGGAGCCCTATCAGGACGGGAGCTACCTCCAGGTCTATAGCTGTACCCCACCAGGCCATCAAGGTGTGGAAATGGCATGGGCCAAGAGCTGTCAATGTGGCAGCTGTATGCGGAGGGTTAGGGTAGTGTAAGCTTAAATTAGTTTCCGACATGGAAGCTGCGGACTCTTGCGATACGAGCGCCGGACGTGGGAATGTTCCAGCATCACAGCCATTCAATTGGTTCTTGACGAAAGCTATCTTTGACACATCTCGTTTCGGAAAGGAGTACAAAGTCTTACGGCGCACGAAACAACGAACACCTCACTTTGTATCAACTGGGCTTCCATCATACCGAGAGCAGCACATCGTCTGCGCATAATCCAGCATCCAGCGCCCCTTTACCGCACGCAGCCCGTATCATCCATCCATCCTGTCAAGCCGACCTACAATCGCGACAGCGACAACAACCCATCCGTCACCATGGGGCTCATATCCGCCAAAACGATTCTGACCTCCATCTCCCTCTTCCACATCACCCTCGCCTTCTTCTTCATCACCCGACCCGCCACCATTGCCGACCAGGGCGTAGTCTGGCTATTGGGGGAGGCTATGGGCCTGGTACGTTTTTTTCTCTCCCGTCCCTCTTTCCCTCCACAACCTCATCCAGTGCATATGATCATGATCCTAACCTACTTCTCCCCCAATAAACAGCCTCACTCCGCCCACTTCGAAACCCAATCCCCCACCACCGCCTTCCTCGGCATCGTCCTCGGCCTCTGGGGTCTCACCGACCTCGCCTCGCTCTCCATGCCCGAAGAGATTGCTTTGATCCACCACTGGGGCTCTCAGGTTCCCCTGCGGTTGACTTTCTCCTTCTTCTTGACGCTCTACAGCTTCTTTTTCTCGGCTTCGTCGCCCCTATATAACGAAGATGTTAAATTTAGCCACCCGACGACGACGTCGTTCGGGGAGTATGCGGCTAAGGATGTTGCCGGAGACTGGGGCTGGGGAGGTGATGCGCTCAAGAACAGGGTGTTCTTTACCTTTATGTTTGTCGAGACTTTTAGCTGGTTTTGGGTGTATTTGACGTTGAAGGAGGAGCAGATGGATATTTTGAAGAGGGCGGAGAAGAGGAGGGAGAAGGAGAGGGAGAGGTTGTGAAGTGGAGTGGAAGGGATGTATGGCTATATGGAAGATTTATAATGACCGGTTTCTACTAAGGATTTCAAAATGGCGCAATCTCATGGTTTAAATCATGAAGCTGTTCAAGTAACGAACGACAAAGTGAGATATGTGGTAGGCAAAGTTTCAGCATGAAACAAGGCATTTCTTCACCTGCCGAATATTGGATCTCTCTACTATAACTTTACCTCTTGAGCTTTATAAGTACTAGTCTGCCTCACTACACTATAAGACAAGATCGCCACTGAAAGGAAAAGGAAAGTAAATCTTCCACCTACAACTGCCAGTCAATAAATACTTTGACTCTGAGTGTATAACTGGACCGTCCAATGCCATTTCTAGCATTGTCATCCTTGCTCATATATTTTGATCCGTGACCTGTACAAACAACTCTGCCTTCCGAACGCCTGCCTTTCCTTGCCTGATTACCTCTGTATGATGATTAAAAACAAATAAACGCCAGAGTGAGCATAAGCATTAGTTAACCCTGCCACATAGCCCAGTAGGTAGCCCCGTACGCCATACACCGTCCGTAACCGTTTTTACGTCCCATACCCATCTCTCCCTTTTGAAAGCATCACCAATAACTCACTTTCCGTTCACCTCCACCACTGAGTGAGGCACCTCCCTCACAGCGCCTGAACACTCTTAAAAAACGGATTCCCCAACAACCTCTCATCCTTCTGTACCAACTCCTTCAACCTCCCCACCATCTCCTCTTTACTCATCTGCCCACTCTTCACCTCATTCTTCCATTTCACCAGCACGTCTTTCAAGAGCGCACTGCCCTCCTCCACGTCCTGCTTGCTGTACTGGACACCCAAACCTCCTCCGTTCTCCTCGTCATGTTTGCTGGTAAAGTCTTCCAGCTCGTCCGCTTTGCGCTTGGCCATGCGCACCACCTTGTCCGGGAACCGGACCAGCTCGGCGACGTGGATGCCGAAGCTCTGGTCGCAGATCCCTGGGGAGACTTTGTAGAGGAGGGTTACCTCGCGCTTCTTTTTGTTCTTTTCGTCTTCGGTATCGGTGCCGCTGATGTGCGCGGTAACGTGCAGGTTCTTGACATTGGGGTAACTGTCCGCCAGCGCGGTCAGCTCGTGGAAGTGAGTGGCGAACAGCGCAAAGCAGCCGATTTCCTTGACGATGTGCTCGGAGATGGCCCAGGCGAGGCCGAAGCCGTCGTACGTGGACGTGCCGCGCCCGAGCTCGTCGATGATGATCAGGCTCTCGGCCGTGGCCGACTTGAGGATGTTGGCCGTCTCCAGCATTTCGGCCATGAAGGTCGACACGCCCTTGAGCTGCGAGTCGGACGCGCCGACGCGGGCGAGGATGCTGTCGAAGATGGTCAGTTCTGCTGACGAACAGGGCACGAAGCAGCCGATTTGCGCCATGAGCGCGATTACCCCGATTTGCCGGATGTACGTCGACTTGCCGCCCATGTTGGGGCCGGTGATGATGAGGAAGGAAGAGTCCTCGCGCGCGAGGGTGACGTCGTTGGTGATGAAGGTCACGTCGTCTTGGACTTCCATGCACGGGTGGCGGGCTTCGGTGAGGACGGTGCGGCCAGTGCCGCGGGGGTGGATCTTGGGCCGGACGTAGGAGGTGGGAGCGTGGACGGAGCAGTGCGCGAAGGAGACGATGACGTCGAGGTGGGCGAGAACGGCGGCGAGACGCTCGAGGACGGGGCAGTATGAGGCGGCGACGCCGACGACTTCGTTGACGAGACTGCTTTGGGTGCGGTTGTAGTTCTGGGAGAGCTGGTCGAACTCGCGGCGGAGGGTTTGGAGAGTCTTGGTGGTGAAGTAGACACCGTTCTTCTGGGTTGAGCACTCAAGGTAGCGCGAGTTGTTGCGGATGCAGCCAGCTTCGGTACGGGTTAGACGCATGCACCAGCCGTGAACCTTGTGGTTCTCGAGGAAGATCTTCTTCTCGCGCTCCTGGCCGAGATCTTCAGCGGCTTCGGCGAACTCGTTGTCCATGTCGGTGCGAAGCCGGTCCAGCTTCTTGCGGATGATGCGTAGGCTATCGTCGAACTCGGGCTTGATGATGAACTCGTGGTTGTCGAGGGCGTCAAGATCAACTGTGGTCTCGACCATTTCCTGCAACTTGACGAGGCTATCTGAGAGCTCGCGGAGTTTGTTGGTGTAGACCTCATCAAGAGGGTCGCGGTAGGCTTCATCCATCACGCCTTCGAGGGTTCCAATAAAGCCGGGTAGGCGTATGACTACTTGATATGCCCTCACAACGTCCTCTAGTGTTGCCTTGCCACGCTGGAACCGCTTAGACAGGCGATACAAGTCAGGGATGGACCTGAGATGTTCTTCCTGCATTGTCTGTCGTAGCTCAGTATCATTGGCAAAGGCCTCAACCAGTTGCTGACGCTTCTCGATCTCCTCCGCATTCATCAGGGGTTGCTTGAGCCATTGGGAAAGTAGCCTGCTTCCCACAGGAGTCTTGCAGTGGTTCAACAACCCATAGAGACTCATGTTCTTTGCTCCGTCCCTAGCACCAGGCATGAGGTTGAGGGCCTTCAATGCTGCCGCATCCAGCTTCATGAACTGGGCCAGGTCGTGTTGGTACAGTTGATACTGGCCAAAATTGGACGGATCGTGCAGTACACCCAGATACTTGATAAGGGCCGCGGCAGATCCCATGGCGAGTTTCAAGTCGGTTTGTGGGAGCAGGCTGGCAGCGCGCTCATCCTTCAGCAACCGTGACAGATCTTGCTCGATGTCCTTGGTGCCGAACTCGCCTGCAGGTCTTTCTGCTATGGCAACACCGCAGTTATCGATGATCTGCCTCAACTTGGCCAACTCTGGATCCTTTTCCTTCTCGCCCTTGTCATGTGTGATGATACACTCCTTAACCCCAAGTTGAATGAGCAATGCTTCAAAGTTGGAGTATAGGTCATTGTCGAGGAACTCGCTAACTCCCAGTTCCCGTACACTGGCATCGGCGAAGCACACTCCAACTGTCCTGGCTTCCGAAGCTTTGGCTGAGATCTTGACCGCCAGGATGACGGGGGCTCCCTCGAACTGACCACCTAGTTCATCCTCCACATCCTGTAGGTTTCCCGGAGAGGCTTGCTTGACGATCTTCCAGTTCATGCGGCCATTGGGGCTGGCCCAGATCTCGATTCGTTTCCCTAGCTTGAACAGGGCCTCACGGAGGAATTGTCGGAAGACGGTTACGGTCATGGTAACTGATGGAAGGCCGGTATGGTCGCTTCGGCCAAGTTGGCGGATTACTGATGTTGTCTTGTAGACAGTTCGGGCAATAAAGGTGGCATCGTCGCCGTGTGCTGTGTACCAGTCGCCTCTGTCGAATATCCTTATGGCCTCTTCGCCAAGTTGTGGCAGGGACTTGTAGAAGCGGATGAAACCATGTTCGTCGTCGACCTATAGACATGAAGTTGCATAGTTAGCTAGCCGTTGACTGTTGTCTTTCCATTGGAGCTGTTGACGAACCTTGAGCTCGGGTCTGGAGGACATTTTGGCCAAGATATCTTACTGAAGTCTCGTCCGATGGTAATGTAGTACAGAATTGACGCCTCCCTCTTGCTTATCGGCTCAAATACTAGAGAAAAAAACAGTGGTAAGGGCCGAGGTTGCAGTGGTGACACCACGGACTTTTCGCGGAAAGAAGATGGTGGTCCGCGTGTCATTGGGGAGACGCGCCTCAATTAAAAGAGATGCATGGGGGACGCGACTAGGCGCAGACGGGGGTGTCTTTGTAGCACCTTCCACAGCACAGACCGCCTAAATGCACCATTAAAACAGAGGGGTCATTCTGCCGTTTCCAGCGACACACCCCACGACCTTTAAATCCCTTCCCCACTTAAACTTTTTAGATCGTCACCCTCATTCCCATATTTCCATCATCTTTCTCTCTCCATCTTTTTCACCACTCAATATGGCGGAACAAACCCCTCAAGACGTTGTGGCCCAAGCAGAACCTCCATCAGACACCGTGTCGACGGCCAATGCCAAACGAAAGGCCGAGGAGCAGCTAACGAAAGAGATGGTCGAGCAACAACAAACCGAGCAGGCGGCTCCCAGCAGTGAGCCGCAAGCGACCGAGCAAACCACAACCACCACAGACAACGCTCAAGAGCCACAAGTCCAACAACAACAAGAAGATGGCGACAAGGCCGATGCCCAACCAGCCGATGGCACCACCACCACCGCCACCAACGAAGACGGCACCCCCAAAATCTCCAAGAACCAACTCAAGCGTCTCCGCCGCCAAGCAGCCCACGAACAATTCCAACAAGAGCGCAAGGCGAAGCGCAAAGAAAAGCGACACCAACAACAAGCCAAGAAGCGAGCCCTCAAAGAAGCCGTGGTAGCCGAAGCCCAAGCAGCCGGCCAGGACCCGGAGGAGGCCCTGAAAAAACTGTGCAAGGAGCCGTGGGTGGCGCACCCGGTTCCCGTGGCTTTCATCATCGACTGCGACTTCGAGGAGTACATGCGGGACAACGAGATCGTGTCGCTGTCTTCGCAGATCGTGCGCAGTTACTCGCAGAACCGCCGGGCCAAGTACCAGGCGCAGCTGCTCATCAGCTCGTGGAAGGGCAAGCTCAAGGACCGGTTTGTGCGGGTGTTGAATAACGCGCACCTGAACTGGAAGGGCGGCGTAAAGTGCGTGGAGGGCGACTTTATGCAGGCGGCGGAGATTGCGAAGGGCATGATGGAGGATTCTGATGTCAAGGAGGGCATGATCGATCTTATCAAGCCGAGTGGAAATGGTGGGTTGTTGCTTCCTGAGCCGGAAGCCGAGGAGACGGAGGAGGGCGCTGATGCGGCTCCTAAGCCGAAGCCCGAGGAAGAGGCCGAGGATGTGAACCAGTCGATTGTTTACCTGTCGGCAGAGTCTGACTACACCTTGGACAAGCTAGAAGCGAACACGTGCTACGTCATCGGCGGCCTGGTGGATAGGAACCGCGAGAAGGGTCTCTGCTACGGCCGGGCCAAGGCGGCAAAGGTGCGGACGGCCAAGCTGCCCATTGGAGAGTATATGGCCATGCAGAGCCGTTATGTCCTCACGACGAACCAGGTCGTAGAGATCATGGCCAAATGGCTCGAGTGTGGTGACTGGGGTGAGGCGTTCCTGACCGTTATTCCGAAGAGAAAGGGCGGAACCCTCAAGGCCGAGTCGTCGTGCGGTACCCCGGCTGCGGACAACGGCGAGGATGAAGAGGAGGAGGAGAATGGCGCTGATGAAGCCAACGGTGAGGCCACAGCCATGGAGGTTACAGACCAGACGACAGAGCAAGCACAGGATGTGCAGATGTCTGGTTAAGAGCTCTGTCTGACCTCGAACAACTCCTTCGAATGGCGTGGATGACGGCTCTGCGCTCCCTAGAGAGAGTCCAGTGAAAATCCCCGATATCATCCAGTGGCAAGTTAGCAAGCTGTTGCATTAAAGTTTAGTATAGCGGGAGCATCACAGGCATATATACCCAATTATTGAGCCAACAAACAAAATACCTTCAGAGTCTTCAAAAGGGAGATCGTGTCCCCATGTTCAAACCAACCGTAGACCTGCTAAACCTCGGCCTGCATACCCAGTACAACGCCGATGACCCATCACAAGATGCGCAAACATTTAAACCCAACCCATTTTATGCTCCCCAACCAGTCCAACTTGACTTTTCTCTGCCTCCGCACATCAAAACTCCATACTCTCCCCCTCTCCCTCCTCCCGTTCCCTCTTCACCTTAACCTCCCTCTCATCCTTCATCAACCCAATCACAAAGCTCCTAAAAAACTCAATATACCCCTTCAGACTCGTCTTCTCCCAATCCACCACATGCTTCTCCTCCTGCTTCTCCTGCCCCTCCCCTTCTTTTGTTTCCGGCTTCTTCCACTCGTCAATCTCCCTAATCAGGCTCTGCACCGTCGGCACCCCCAACGGATCAAAACTCTCTAATCCCCTCTTCACATCAATCGGCACACACACCCTCCCTGTGCCGGGGTGCACGACGAACGGCGACTTGAGCAAATGGTTCAGCTTCTTGGACACCTCGATATCGAGCCGCGGGTACGTGTACTCTAACACGATGTCCTGCTTGGCGTCGAGGAGGGACTTGGTGTCGAAGTTTTTGGCCGTGGACGTCTTGGCCACCGTGTCGATGTCGGCCCATTTCAGGGTTGACGGGCGGTCGGGCGACGAGGCCCATTTGTTGCGCAGGGCGGACACGAGTTGCTTTTGATCTGAGGGCAAAAGGGCGAGGAGTTTCTCCTGTTGGTCCTCGGTGCGCCACGGGTCTTGGGCCTCGAGCACGTCGGCTTGAAAATGCTGCTTGAGGATGTCGAGGGAGCGGACTAAGTGCGGGTGTAAAGGTCGGCGGAGGTTGACCTTCTTGCCGCTTTGCGCGCCGCCACGGATGACTTCGAGGTAGCCGGCGATGGCCCTGCGCTTCTGGTCGTCCAGCGCCCGCGCGCTCTTGTCGCATACCCAGGCGTGCGCACCGCGACGGCCGGAGTATACCCACATGATGTGCTTGAAGCCAAAGTCCTCGCGCAGGGCGGTGTCGACTACCTTGATGGCCATGGTGATGAATTGCCAGCACTTTTGGCAGATGTTGGCTTTGTCGCAGCAGGTACGGATGTCGTCGTAGTCTGTCAAATCGATATCGAAGCATAGCTCCTTGGAGAGGGGCCGGAAGGCAGACGAGTTCCGCAGCGTTTTGCGATCGCGGGGGTTGGCTGTGTAGACGGGGCCGATTTCGAAACGCGAGGGCATGAGACGGAGGACATCTTTGCGCAGTCTGTTTGAGTTGGTTAGGTTAGCAAATGGATAGCCAGCCGGAAGGGAACTGGATGGATGGGAGAACTCACAGATCCGAGGTGGTGAAGGATTGGTATCGTAGGTATGCGTCGTTCTGCAGCGTGAAGGCGAATTCACGATGGCCGAAATCGTTGGTAGGTGTTGGGCTGTGGTTAAGCCATTGGAACAGGTATCGCCATGGGAAGAGACGCTGGTAGAAGATGCGCATGACTTCGGGATCTGAGGCTTCGTGGAGATCAATCTCCATGTCACTACGGCCAGACAGTTAGCTTTTGTCGTTCTGGGCTTGAAATACATGATTGTGCTACCTTTGCGACGAGAGCAGATCGGGTGAGCTTGCTGGCTCCCTTTTTGCTGCCTTGGAAGTTGGGAACTCGTCATCTTCGTCGGAGTCCATCTCATCAAATAATTCTTCGAGCTTGACTCCTGTGGCCGGTTTGCTCTCGCTCGGCGCACTCGTGGCAGTCTCTGGGACTGGAGTATCTTGATCGTTTTGCGTCTCGTCTTGGCTTTCAGCCTTCGACTCTGATTCGGCCAAGGTTTGAGTTGTGGCATAGGTGTGAGTTGTGGCATTTGAATCCGTCATGTCAACATCCTCGTCTACTGTCTGTTGGACTTCCGGAACTTCAACGGCTGTGCTCTCAGCGACGGCATCCTCTTGCTGTTGTTGGTCGACTTCAACCATGGGTATCGGCGAGTCCTCTGACTCTGGTGGTGATTCGGAATGAGGCATCTTGGGTGGGTTTGGGTATGACAGTAGTGTTCCTGAAGTCGAGTAGTACCCTGTCTTTAGTTAATGTGAACAGCCGTGGATGTTTGGAAGGTGAATGTTGCCTCCTCGGTTTCCAGTGTTGATTTCACGATTCACGAAACAATTCAGTGACCGCAGTCGCGTCGTAAAACCGCGGCACGCGTAAAGCACTTGCCGTGGAGCGGGGACCATGCACCGGGCATGCAGGGGTGCACGCTGATAACCAAAGTCCATTGATGCACTCGAGCATATCAAACCCTAACCCTTTTCCAATTCTATTTGTTCATCCTAAGGAGACGGATGGAACGAGTTGGTTCCGTTTGCTATTCGTCCCTCCCACATCAATTCTCTAGTCCCTCCTCCAATTCCCATAATACCTTCCGTAATCCTTCAAAACTTCACAAGTCTGCTTGAAGAAAGAGCGGGGTGTATTGGATGGGGGATCGCTGTGCTGGCGAGACCTTGGCCCTTGTCTTACTTACTCGCTCTTCCCCGTATCCGCCCAGTTCCCCCCTGTCATCGCCTGTCATCCGGCCCCTTATCGACGCTAAAACCCCGACGTCATTGGGGAAGGCGGGAACAGTAGCCCGGCAACGTCGACCACTGACATGGAGCCGAGCAGACAAACCATGGGATCAACAAGGGAAAGCGGGAACTACCCAACACTGACCGATCATCCCAACCTTTTGTCTGACTTTTCCTTGACCTCTTTACCCATCACATAGTCCGTTAATTCCGTATACTAGTTCTCATACCGACTGTCATACCGATTGTCTTATACCTCCTGCAACATTGATACATCGCCGACCAGGGATAGTATCAACTACCACCAACATGGCCGGCTTCCGCCTCACCATCGAGAACGGCTCCTTTCGTGACGTCCACGGGAGACAGATCACCCTACGAGGCATCAATGTCGCGGGCGACGCCAAGTATCCCAACAAACCCGAACAGCCCTCCCATGTCGGCGAGAACTTCTTTGATGGCGACAATGTCAAGTTTACTGGACGACCATTTCCCAAGGAAGACGCCCACCTCCATTTCTCGCGTCTAAAACGGTTCGGATACAACACCATCCGCTATGTCTTTACGTGGGAGGCCATCGAAGCTGCGGGCCCTGGCATCTACGACGAGGAATGGATACAGCATACCATTGACGTTCTGCGTGTTGCCAAGAGCTATGGCTTCTACATCTTTATGGATCCTCACCAGGATGTCGTAAGTCACTTTCTCTTCTGTGTAGTTGTCGACCTTTGGAAGCTAACTCAACGCATCACAGTGGTCCCGTTTCTCAGGCGGCTCTGGCGCCCCCATGTGGACGCTATACGCTGCTGGTTTGAACCCCCAAAGCTTTGCAGCAACAGAGGCGGCCATTGTCCATAACGTCTACCCAGAACCCCAAAACTTCCCCAAGATGATCTGGTCGACAAACTACTACAGACTTGCTGCTGCAACCATGTTCACACTGTTCTTTGCTGGGCGAGACTTTGCGCCAAAATGCATCATTGACGGCGTGAACATCCAGGACTACCTACAGGATCACTTCCTCAAAGCCTGCGCCCACCTTGCCCAGCGGATACACGAGGCAGGCGACATTGAGAGCGATGTGGTCTTTGGCTGGGAAAGTCTGAATGAGCCGAACAAGGGAATGATCGCCTACGAGGATATTTCTGTCATTCCCAAGGAACAAAACTTGAAGAAGGGGACATGCCCGACCATCTGGCAAACCATACTTACGGGGTCTGGCCGAGCAACTGAGGTTGATACGTGGGACATGGGCGGCATGGGTCCGTACAAGGTTGGAAGGGCGCTCATTGATCCTAGTGGTGAGCAGGCGTGGTTGCCAGCTGACTACGACGAGTCTCGCTATGGCTACAAGAGAGACCCGGGGTGGAAACTCGGCCAGTGTATCTGGGCTCAGCACGGTGTTTGGGATCCAGCCACCGACTCCCTGCTCAAAAAGGACTACTTCGGCAAGCACCCCCAGACTGGCGAACATGTCGACTATCCTTATTTCAGCGACCGCTATTTCATGGACTTTTTCCGTAAATACCGGGACACGATCCGAGCAATCCACCACAACGCCATCATCCTTCTTCAGGGACCTACCATGGAGCTGCCTCCCAAAATCATTGGTACTCCGGATGGCGATGACCCTTTGCTAGTATATGCGCCACATTGGTACGACGGCATCACGCTTATGACGAAGAAATGGAACCGAGTGTGGAATGTCGACGTGATAGGGATTCTTCGCGGTAAATATTGGAGCCCTGCGTTAGGGATCAAGATAGGAGAGACGGCTATCCGGAATTGCTTCAAGAACCAGCATGCAACCATGAGACAGGAAGGTCTTGATTATATTGGGAATCACCCTTGCGTGATGACCGAGTTTGGCATTCCTTACGACATGGATGGCAAGAATGCTTACAAAACGGGCGATTACTCGAGCCAGTCGGCTGCGATGGATGCCAACCATTACGGTGTGGAAGGGGCGGGATTGGAGGGCTACACTTTGTGGCTCTATATGATCAAGGTATGTATCAATATGTGGTCAACTCTTAGCAGTCTTGAAGCTAACAGACGATTTTAGAACGATCATGAAAGGGGAGATCAATGGAATGGAGAAGATCTGTCCATCTTTTCGGTGGATGACAAGCTTCTCCCAGAATCACCCGTCCCGAAGTCACATAGTCCCAATCGGCCAAGCTCTAGGTCAAGCTCTAGCCGTGAGACACCAACAACCATTAAGGATGAATTCTTGGACGACGACAGCAGCGTAACCCCAGCTAACATCAAGCGCACGCTCACCAACCCCTCTATATCCTCGGATAGCACGCAACGCCAGCCGGAACTGACCAACAGTCCCGGATACCGCGCAGCCGAAGCATATGTGCGCCCAGCACCAATAGCCACCGCCGGTACCATAAAGAAATACGGGTTCGACCTCCGGTCATGCCAGTTCAACATGACAATCCAAGCTCCGGAGGCGGCCAAGCCGGATACTCCAACAGTGGTCTTCTTGCCCGACTACCACTTCCCGAAAGATGCCTGCCAGGTGGAGGTGAGCTCGGGCAAGTGGGAGATTAGGAGTGATGAGGAAGAGACCACGTCGTTGCAGAAGTTGAGATGGTGGCACGGAGAGGGAGAGCAGACGCTTCGGATCACGGGTGTGGTCAAGCAGGTCAATGGCGCCTCGGATGAGGGGGTCGAGGTCGGATATTATGATCAAGTCTTTAACCAGGCTAAAGGGTTTTTGGACGCTTGCTCAGTCATGTAAGGAAGGGTGTTTGGGTTATCAAGGGGTTGGGTTGATGGTTGAGTAATGAATGCAGCGGTTTGGAATCATGAGTACCGCTGAACTAAGCATCTTTTGAACAAGCGATAGCATTGAATGCATAGCGGAACTTTATATACCATACCCGTTGGTCTGAGGAGACTTAGAGAAACTCGTAACACTGGGTTTCGGGATCTGGCAGAACCTTTAGGCAAGCTGTAGGCTCAACCAGCGGTCAACATTAAGAGATTAGGCTTGGCTCGGCTCGGCTCATCAGGCTTGTATAATAGGTAACTCCTATTATTTCTTGGAATATATACCCAAATTCTTCTACAGGATGACTGGACCGAGGTACATGTATATAAAAAAATTCGTCTATTCAACATCCGTATCTACGTCAGAGTGTGTAATTCACAGTTTTGACTAATAAAAGCGTTGTAAGAAGTGGTTAATTATTCTTACCTGCGGGGAAAATGGAGGATTTTGTCATATAAATTTCGAGGCAAGCTTAACAAGCCAGCTCGAGCCGAGCCATAGTCAAGCCAAGCTGGCCTTCTGGTAAGGCAAGCCGAGCCAAGTCGAAGATCCAGCTCGGCTCGGCTTGGCTAATGTTGACCGCTGGGCTCAACGGATGGAATGGCATAAATGTAGCTTATGTGCTTTGGAGTCTTGGGCCTTGGGAGAGGTTTGAGCAGTCTGTGATGTTGAATAAGCTTGAACATGGCATAACCAGTCGGATCCCGAACCCCGGTTTCCCGAGTTTCTATGGTAAACGTGAAACAGGAGCAAAGTATTATATACCCTGAAGTTTTGCGCGGGATCGTCGGTACATGTACCTGTTATTGGTGTCTTTACGAAGGATGTTTCAGATGGTCGGTCGGTCGGCATAGCTGGAGGTTTTCTGAATTTTCTGAATCGGTCCCAGGGTTGAAACAGCCGCCCGACGGATTGTCAGGAAAGCCCGGCAGTCCGAGGTGGAACCACGGAGTTTTGAACGGGGCCCGCCAAGTCGGGTCGGGTCCAGACGCAACGGGCGGGCGGGCGGGGGGGGGGCCGGTTAACTGGGGTCTTTCTCTGCATGCCCGTTAAGCGGAAGCCAGGTTTTGGTCCGAGTGGATGAGAAAGCTTGTGTTCTCTGTTGACATGACCAGCTTCCACTTGTCAAAAAGCACATTTCTGTTTTATTTCATTCGCTGATTTCTTGCTGGCGACTTTGAATTTGTACACTACTGGTATCTTGGATCTTGTTCCACTTGTGCAGACAAGTAACCCCAGCGGGCACTAGGTGGCCAGCCGAGGCGAGCAAGGGAGCCAGGGTGCACTAACAACGTCAGGCGCTACAAGGTACGTGTACCGCCCGAAACAGCGCTGCCGTGCTAGCGGGCAGCGACGACCAAGATCCAACAGCCCAGGCTCAGGCCAGGGCAGTGGAGATGACCCCGGCGACACCATCTCCCCGGTTGGGCAAGTTCTACCAACTGCGGGACAATTTCCCCTCACACACCCGAGCGAGCGACACGTTTTGGACTCTAGAGACTAGGAGAGAGGGGATCTGGACACACAAAGACACTTCACACGAACAAGGACTGTCGTGTGGTGTTCTTCATGCGCGAGTCTGGCCCGGCCGGAAAAGATTGGGAATCAATTGACATGGGCAAGGGAAGGAGAATCGTGTAGGGAAATCAGCCGAGGAGCAATTCAGAAAGGGGTCATTTCAGTTGGTCATGTAATTTCCAGGTCTGCACAGTGTCATCCGATATCCATTTTCATCCATTATTTTTCATTTTCCTCAGGTCTACAATTCCAATCGGGCAGCGGGTCACGATATCACCAACACCACCAACACCAACCCAACAAACAACCGACACTGACTGCACTTTGCATTGTCGTGGACTAACCGGTGCAAGGTACCTAGTGGCCGTTGACGTTGTCGTATCACAACCACAACCAGCACAACCACACCCACCTCCTCTTTAGTTCAAGACGGACGGTGCCGTCATTCGTGTCAGTTCAGCCAACCGAACAATCCACCTCAACCTCGATTAGGTGGTTGCCATCTTCCTCTTTCAGCTTCCATCCTGTCAGTCACAGTCACACAAGACAGAGAGACTATCCGTCGTCTACCTCTCTACCTATTACCTCTCTTCACTATCGTCGACCGACCACTGCAGGCTTGCTACCTGGGTATATCCAGCTAGGTATTGCCCTCTTGAAGCTACCTTCCTACCCGGACTTTACCTACAATCCGCACTAGAGGCCGTACCTCGGGACGCTACCTATACAGGCTATACACCAGTCACCACATACCGATCGCCGCGAACCGACGGTTTGTCGTTCCTGTCGCAGCAGTTACCCCGATCACCCCGACCTTTGTTATCTCGACTGTGCCGCACCCAATAGCTGGAGTCCCAATCAGACGAGTCCGGGCCCAACAACCACAACACCCTCTTTTTTTCTCAGAGCCAGCCAGGGTTGGTCGTCGAAGACATACGCTCGTTTGTCTCTATCCCCATCTTCGACGACAACATCCTCCATATGTCACGACAGTCTAGGTAGACTCTAGGTATTCCAGTAGGCCCATACCTTGGCATTCGCTTTCCTGTCTTCATTGTCTGTCTCTGCACCTCAGACTACCATCCCGTCCAAGCAGATATCCAGAAACATCAGACGACTCGCGCAAAACGATCGGCCTTAGCATTCCCCGCCCGCGAACCTCGATCAACCGATAATCCGTGGCCGGCGACCCTTGCCGGCCATCACATATCTCTACCGCCATATACCGCCATACCCTTCGTGGCCATCGCATTGTCGCCTTACTTTCCCGACGACATCGCTCAACACCGTACCTAGGTGTTGCCTCCGGCCATGTACCAAAATGGCCAGAGGGACCCTCCGCGGCCCTTTGCGGTCCCGCCGCCGCCGCCCATGTCACCCCCGCAAGTCGGTTCTGGAGTCGCAGGCATCAACAACGTCATGAACATTCCTCCTCCACCTCCTCGCTACCCGGGCGCACCAGGCACTGTGGGCGGCTCCTTATTGCCGCCTCCTCCCGGCCCGCCTCCCGGGAACCCGGGTTTCCCACCGAGCGCTATTCCCCCGCCCAGCGCCTTGGGCGCTGCACCATGGCATGGCGCCTGGGGACGCCCATATAACGGACAAACCGCCTTCAACCTTCCTCCTCCCCCGCCTGGTGGAAATGGCGGGCTGCAGGCCTACAATCCCTTGTTGCATGCGCAGGCTGCTGCGGCGGCGGCGGCAGCTGCGTCCGCTTCCAACACCCCGGGCCCCCCGGCTACCTCGATCACGATACCTCCCCCGCCTCCACCGAGCGAGCAAATGAGCGCGACCTATATTCCTTCGGCCGGCGACACGTATGGTGAAGGTGTCGGTATCCCGGGCCTGGGGCTGCCGGACGAGATGGTTGGCCCAGGGAGCTGGACCGGGACCGAACAACAGCGCCTGGGAGGAACGCCCATGGACGATGCGCATAGGTTATACGCGGCTCCCACGGCGGACAGGGGCTTATCGACCACCAGTAATACCCCCAACAGCTCGTCTGCCATCCCGCCTGAGTTGGCAGCGCAGTGGCCGCTGGAAAGGGTCCTGATGTGGCTTCAGGGAAACAGCTTCTCCCAGGACTGGGTGAATACGTTTAAGGTTTTGAACCTCCATGGTGCGCAGTTTCTGGAACTCGGCAGTGGTCATGGTGGTCGCGGAAACTTTGGTATGATGCACCAGCAGGTATATCCGCAGCTGGCGCATGAGTGCCAGATGAGCAAGACGGGCTGGGACCAGACGAAAGAGCGGGAGGAGGGCAAGCGGATGCGACGACTCATCAGGGGGATCGTGACGGGTCGACCTGTAGATCCATCCAAAGTTCCAGCAAGCGGAGGCGCACAAGGAGGAGGAGCTGGAGGCCATGCCCGCAAAGAGTCTGTTAGTGCAAGTGTTCCGCCGAGCGCAGGTCCCGATTCTGCAGATTCTCCAAACGTGGAGTTCAGCAAATCTCGTCCCTTCGTGCAGGAAGAGCAAGTTCAGTCCGGACCCAAGGCCCCGGGCCCGGGCTTCGCAGGCAGGAGATTCTCCCAATCGCGCTCAACGACGATGCCGCTGCTGACGAGTACCATGTCCTCAGCTGAGCCAAACCACCGTAGCCTGATGAAGAACCTGGATATAGACAGCGCCCGTCGTCACAGCCCGAGCACCAGTAACGTGAGCGAATCGGGCGACCTAAACGCAGGCACGTTCCGTAACGTCGGGAGAGAAAGGCAGGACAGCCCGATCGGTGGCAGTCCTAACCCTTCTTCTGCCCTCTTCCCTTCTAACGCTGGCAACACAGTTTTGTCATCGTCACCGCGCAGTGGCAGCAGGTTTGGTCATCGTTCGCGCAACAGCAGTGATTCAGTATCCTCAAACGCAGCACAGTACGGGTCTGGCGTTCCTGCCGATGCCGCAGCGATGTTTAAGAACGGAAGCCTCGCCGATATGATTAAGAATAGCTTTAACACAAGCAACCTTGACCGTCGGAACGGTCAAGATGGCGGTCGGCCTTTGGGTGTCGTTGACACCGGAGACAGGAGTGCCGGGACTGACCCTCCGAACAGCGCCAAAGGCGCAAAGTCGTTCTTGTCCTTCTTGTCGCGGAACAAGAGAAAGGAAGATGGAACATCGCCCGACGAACTGGATTCCCCCACCAGTCCAGCTACCGGTTTCAAGGCTCACTCGCTTGGCAGTCGTGCCGGTCATGTCAGCGAAACTTCCCTCGATCAGCGCCCCGGTTCAAGTATCTCGACTCACGATCACAGTTTCGGATTTCACAGCGGCCATAGTAGGAAGAAGAGCGTGGTTGCTACCCGGGTTTATCTCCTCGCTACTCTGGACCACTGGAATTATCGTATGTTGGATGTTACTGATATCGACTCCGCACATGACTTGAGACAGCTAGTGTGCATCAACCTGGGCCTACCTGACAGTGAAGGCGCGGCAATCTACGTGACTGAGCTGGGCAAGTTTGAGCATGAAGAGCCCTTGGACGACATGAAACTACTCACGAACAAAAGGCTACGGGCGGACGCAGTCGGTACACTAAAACTGTTTGTAAGACCGGGCGGCTTGACGAATTCGCCATACCCAGGTACAGGAACCCAAAGCGGTCAACCATCATCGTATGTCCCTCGTGGCGCTCCTCCCATGGACGAGGAAACTTTCAACAGGCTAAACGGACAAAGGCAGCGTTCTAGTTCATCGCCGCCGACGTCGAGGCAGAATACGATATCCAGCAAGGACCGGGACGAGAAGATGCCAGCGGCGGAACAGGTCGAATACAAGGCCGAGCCCCCCAGAAAGCACGCGACCAAGGAGACGAGCCCGGTCGGAGAGACGACACCGGTCGGCATTGTCGGCAGGAAAGTGGACTTTGACCAGCCCCGACTCTCACCCTTCGAGGACAAGAGGCCCGATCACCTGTTTCCGGTACGAAAGGCACCTGCACCACCAGGGGACCCATCGGCTACTTTAACCAAGGTCAATTCACTGAGTAAGAAAACTGGACAGGGATTCCGACCTAGCACGGCGCATGCCACACACCACCATCATCACAACGCCATAGATCATGGATACCACCAGAGACGAGTATCAACGGATATACGCGAGAACTCGACGTCCGAGAGGCAGACGAGGAGGCCGGCCGCCATAAGAGGAACCGCCGAAGTGCCATCGCCATCAGGAGGAATCGGTAGTTTGTTAATCAACATAGGCGGCCACTTGGGTGGCATCGGTCACCCCGTCGCCGGCGGTGCTCGCGCATTATCACCGAACCGTGTCGCCTCAGCGCCCGTCGGGCATGGTAGCGAGATGAGCGAACAGCAAAGAGGTAAGGGAGCCATGTCTTTGGTCGACTTTGGACAGCGCAACAGATCGAGCTCCGGTGCCAGTGCCAGTGTCAGTGGAGGCAGTAGCCCGCGGCCGTTGGGAGGTGTACCTGGATCGCCCGGGGCAACCACCTGGAGCTCCAGAAATGTGCCCTTCCTCGTCCCGGACTACTCGCCGGGTGGGACTCCTCACCTGTCGCTGTCACCACAGGCAAGGTCACACAACGGAAGAGAAGGCGGACTTCACATGTCTAGCAGCTTCCGTGAACGTGTCCATGGCCGGCAGAGCTCAGATCAGCGTCTTCCCCGTCATGATCAAAACCACTACCTTGAAACTAGAACAGATGCTAAATTGCGTAACCAAGCAGCACGCGCACCGTCACCTTCAGCTGTTAGTCCCAATGCTCGTAGGAGACCTAGCGAGTCTCATATCAGCCAGCAACAATATCAGCAGAATTACCGGCCATCGTCATCGCAGCAGCACCATCCACATCTTCAGCAGCACCAGGCGCAGCAACAACAGCAGCAGCAACAATACCAGCCGAGACAACAGCAGTCACAGCCACCGCAACAGCAGCAACAGGCTCCTGCTCAACACGAAGAGTCTAAGCGCAAATCTCATGGACCAGATGTGGACTTTAGCGACAACGATGTGCGCTTCACCCCACCTCCTGAGAGTGAATCCCTCAACGCCGGTTCAGATCATCAGGACTACGCAGACGATCAGGGTGATTCGGACGACTCAGACGATGGCCTCTTCGCGATTCCGATCTCGAAACCCAAGACAGCAGAGACGTCGAAGACAAAAGATGATTCGAACAGGAGTGACGAAGGACTCAACAAGCGCCCGAGCTTGAAGCTGGCAACCGACCGCTCCAAGAAGAACTTGTCCGTGGCATTCACTACCCCTCAGGCCAGCCCGAGTATGGCCACGTTTACCGAGGAACCTGAACATGCCAGTGTGCCATCTTCATCGGGTCAGGGCCACCGGCAATCAGCGCCTGTCCCGTCGGGATCATCAAAGGAATGGGAACAGGAAGAGACGGAGTGCAAGATTAGCAGGCGCAAGTCCTTTATCGAGAAGGACGTTTGGGCCAACCGTCCCCCGACTGACGCCCTTATCAACAACCTCGAGGACTTCTTCCCCAACTTGGACGTCGACCAACCTGTGCTTGAGGAGGGCGGTGACACCGAGGTCGAGGCCCCGTCACCGATCGCCGAGGTGGACGAGAGCCAATTCCAGACACAGCCACAGCACATAGCGGAAACCATGGCTCAGAGCAACACCGCAGTTGCCAGCAGTAGCAGCAACGCTCCTATGCTCCCACCGCTTAACAGGGTTTCTTCAACTTTCAACGAGAGCGATACACTGGGGTCAGATGAGTCTACGCTCAAGGCGCTGGAGTCACGCCCATCATCGATGGTATCTGGCAGTGTGCGCCGGTCTAGAGGCCTTGGCCGCATGAAGTCCATTCGTGAGGTGGCCCGCGGTGCGCACGAAGCCCACAAACGCTATACACAAACGTCTATGCAGATGAACGTAGCGGCACCGGCGGTGCCCAACGCGACGACCAACCTCATGCGCCGAAAGAGCACAAAGATGTTCAACGCCAACATTGTGCAGATCGAACCCAGGCGAGGGTCCATTCTGTCCACCATTCCCCAGGAGACCCTTCCCACGCAAGACAACATCAACACACTACCGAAGAGACAAACGACATTCCGCTGGTTCAAGGGTCAGCTAATCGGCAAGGGCACCTTCGGCCGCGTCTACCTCGGTATGAACGCCACAACGGGTGAGTTCCTGGCCGTCAAGGAAGTCGAAGTCAATCCCAAAGCCGCCCAAGGCGACAAGAAGAAGATGCAAGAGCTGGTGGCCGCGCTCGACCAGGAGATCGACACGATGCAGCATTTGGATCACGTCAACATCGTGCAGTACCTCGGCTGCGAGCGCAAGGAGACCTCCATCTCCATCTTCCTCGAGTACATTTCCGGTGGCTCCATCGGCTCGTGCCTGCGCAAGCACGGCAAGTTCGAGGAGCCCATCGTGGCCTCGCTCACGCGCCAGACGCTTTCCGGTCTGGCCTACCTGCACCGCGAAGGGATTCTGCATCGCGACCTGAAAGCGGACAACATCCTGCTGGATCTGGACGGCACGTGCAAGATCTCCGATTTTGGCATCTCCAAGAAGACGGATAATATTTATGGTAATGATAAGACCAACTCGATGCAGGGGTCCGTGTTCTGGATGGCGCCCGAGGTGATCAGGTCGCAGGGCGAGGGGTATTCGGCCAAAGTGGATATCTGGTCACTGGGCTGCGTGGTGCTGGAGATGTTTGCGGGACGAAGGCCGTGGAGTAAGGACGAGGCGATCGGGGCGATTTACAAGATTGCGAACGGCGAGACGCCGCCGATTCCGGATGATATCAGGGAGGAGATCACGCCGATTGCGATTGCTTTTATGTTGGATTGCTTTACTGTGTAAGTCCTCCCTTGATGGAGAGTTGATGCGGGCGATGATGATGATGATGATTGTTTGTACTGACTATGACGAACAGCGACCCAACTGATCGCCCCACCGCCGACGTCCTCCTCTCCCAACACCCCTTTTGCGAGCTGGATCCTAACTACAGCTTTATGGATACGGAGCTGTATGCTAAGATTAGGGGGACTTATTAATTCAAACGAACGAACGACGGATATCAATATCATCTCACCACTCACACACCATTGGGCTAAATGGAATGAATGGTCTGGCGAGGAAGGAAGACGAAGAAGGAGCAGAGCAGCGAGAAGCAGAGCTATAAGTTAGTAATGAGGTGGACACTAAAAGGTCGGAGAGAAAAAAAGGGTAATGGGACGGTTACGGTCAAGGCCAGGGTTTAGGTATCTAAGGGGGGGACTCTCAAGGTTCGGTTGGAGGCAAACTAGTGGATTTTCTCGCGCGCGTCTGTCTCTCTGTATGTGTATATGTGCGTGAGTGTGTGTGTGGAGAGAAAGGGAGAGAGGGAGCGTGTGTGTGCGTTGTGTGTGTTCTTGGTGTTCCCAAGTTTCGATTGTCGAACTGGACTCATGGTGTATGGATGTTGAGCTGGTCTCTCCTTCCCAGATAGGTACACCCTTTGTGACGGATGGAATCGGACAGACCTGCCTACCTGCCTGCTATGTACAATATTTCTGGTAACAGGTAGTTGTACCTACTCCGCGAAGAGTGAAGTGAGAAGAGTAAATCGTACCTCTTATGGTGTTCCGTTCTGTCTGTACACTACGCAATTGGTTCACTTCTGGCAAGTCGGGTTTCTGTGATCCGATTGAAATATCATCCGATCTACTTAAATATCGTTCGTCTTAATTGTTATGTTACAAGACATGGGATGAAATAAATCTGCTCTTAGATGGGATGAATGCCGTAGAGGTTTAGAGTTGGGACGAATGACGATGATGGAGGGGTTGGAACTTGCTCGGCACCAAAGATCCGTTGTTGCTGTTTTCGGTATTTGAGACGCATGTGTAGCATTCTAGATGAGAAACTCTATCTGTACGTGGAAAAAACTCTATTTGTACGTGGAAAGAAAAAGGAAACTTCAATATCTCTTTTCTAACGTTAAGAATTTGAGTAAGGAAGTAAAAACTATATTGGAATTTTTTTGATTTTCTTCTCTACCTAATGATACCCTTCTACTAGGGGTATGAGCCTTGGGTTTTAAGCAATTTTAAAAAACAGCAGAAGATTATAAAGAAAATATTGGAAATTATAAGAGGTTAAAGGCTGAAGGAAATAGGATTTAGCTAGGGTTTAGGGCTATGATAAGCTCACTTATGGTGAAAAATCCGCTAAAAATCAACGAGTAAGTTGATATTATTTTTATTTTCATCCGATCCTTCTCGGCTGAGTTATACTTAGAAAAGCAAAAGTGGATCCACGTACGGATAGAGTTTTTTCCACGTACAGATAGAGTTTCTCTTCTAGATGGATTCAAAGGAGTGGTTGGCTGATAACTTCGATAACTTGATGCAAAGCTGGAAGGTTGCTTTGAGGCTCTTTTTAATCAGAGCTCTCGTCCAAACTTCAGTTTGTTTTCTAACCCGTAGACAGAAACATACACAAACAGACCGTAATTGAAAATCACAACATCCCACTAAAATGTACACCGTCATTGTCTCTTGCTGTGTCCCTTGTCTCCCTCGGAAGATCAACCAGCGATCGAGACAACGCCAAGCCGCCAGGGACTTTACCCATCGAAAAATGTGGAGGTGGAGGTCGATCTTGGCATCTTGGCATGTGAGGCCTGACCAATCATGCGACGCATTCCCTTGGCAATGGCACATGGCTTTTCGCGGTCGTGAGCTCGTCTCCGGGGCAAATCCACTGCACCCACTGAACGACTTGACGATCCAAGGGGGACCCGTCCGTCCTCGCCCCAACGGAAGGGTTCAGAAAGCCAAGAATGGCATCTGAGGAAGGGGTGGAGGGGAAGCGGCAAGACTGGCAATCTCGACTCTCGACAGCCACATTTCGTTCGTTTCCGTTTTTGATCTTGACACACTCCTTTTGCGACCGAAGACTCTTCACTCTTTTGTTACTATTACACCTTGGGTTGTTGTGGTCTACCAACCGAGTCATCAACCTCAGCTCCAACGAAGCTGCCGTACCTTACAGCTTCCCTTGGAATTGTCGTTGCTGTCTTCCAAGAGAGACTCGGTTACAACTTCCCTTGAGAAGGCACGTACGAGGGTCAAGTTTTGATCTTTCGGTTGGAGATAGTTGCCGTATACCTAGAGGGGTACCTACCCAGCCATGCCATGCCGTTGGATATCGGTTGTTCTCCCTTGAATCCTTCGACTTCGCTGTCCTCCCTCCCTAATACCTCTAGGTAGCTTCACGACTACCCACAGATCAGATTCCCGTGAACGCGACACTTGGAGATCCGAAACCATACCGAAACTCTCTCCTAGGGCACGTTCCTCGACCACGTCCCCGTTTCCCCCTAGCCGACCGACGGTGCTCGACTCTGCCTGCCTGTGATCCTGGCCACGCCCATCTTCCGCTCTCTCAGCGGCCATCCGTCGCTACCATGCTACGCATACGAAGATACCGCCCTTTCCTCATAGGCGCATTCATCATTCTTGTGCTGCTATACCATGTCTCCCAGAACTCGGACTGGGAGCTCTCACAATCCGCTTTGTACATTCCGAAGAAGGCACCAGACTCGGCCGCCAAAGACAGCGTAAATGTCGAATACCAACCACCACAGCCGCCGAAACCTCTACCCACGAGCCATGTTGGACTTGCGCCGCAAAGGCCTACGTCGATAGCGCGGGAGCAACAGACTTCTAGCACGCAACCTACGCCCAAGAAAGAGACGGGTATCAGGATTCCCCAGCTCAAGACAAGCAATGAGGTACCTGGCGGTTTTGGCCTGCCCACTCCCGCCCCTACGATCGGGAAGGCGCATGACCACAGTGCCGAGGAGTCGCACATTGCCGTGAAGCTGCCCGATCGACCCGTGCCGGAAACGAATGAAGACAGCTTAAAATTACACGGTGGAAAACCTTTCGGGGACGTCGAAGACAAAGCTGAGCCTACATCGACAAAAGAGCATTGGCAGAAGCCGAGTGAATGGTTCCCCGTTCCCAAGGAATCCATTATCAAGCTGCCCACCGGCAAGCCTAAACCTATTCCCAGGGTACAATTCAACTTTGGCGAAGAACCTCCGGCAGCCAAGGAGAAGCGCGTGGCTCGTCTGAACAAGGTCCGGGCGGAGGCGCAACGCGCTTGGTCCGGTTACAAGAAGTATGCCTGGGGCCATGACGAGCTTACGCCCGTCACCAAGGAGTCCAAGGACCCCTTTTGCGGTTGGGCAGCCACGCTGGTCGATTCGCTGGATACGCTCTGGATCATGGGTCTGAAGGAGGAGTTCGATGAAGCTGTCGAGTATGTCAAGGAGCTTGATTTCACCTACTCTGCGTACCGCTCCGAGATCCCCATTTTTGAAACAACTATCCGTTATCTCGGTGGTTTCCTGGGCGCATACGACGTATCCGGCGGTGAAAAGACAAAGGCCGGATACAAGATCCTCCTGGACAAGGCCGTCGAGCTCGCCGAGGTGCTCATGAGCGTCTTCGACACCCCCAACCGCATGCCGATTCTGTACTACAACTGGCAGCCGGCTTTCAACGTCAATCCCAAGCGGGCATCCACCAACGCCGGTATGGCCGAGCTGGGTACCCTAAGCATGGAGTTCACTCGCCTGGCTCAGCTGACGGGCGAGAACAAGTATTACGACGCTGTGGCCCGTATCACGGACGCCCTGGAGGATCTGCAGAACCGAGAGGATGGAACTGCTCTACCTGGAATTTTCCCCGAGCATATCGACGCTTCGGGCTGCAACCGCACTGCTCAGGCTGCCTCCAACTGGGATAATCTCAGCGATGCTGGAAGGCAGCAGGTCGACGACGCTACAGACGTTGATGAGGAGCCGCAGGGCTACACCGCCGGAATGACGGACCAGGACATCAAAAATGGTAAAGATCCTCTGAACTTCAACGGCGTCACGAAGCGAGAACTCAACCGACGAACACCCCCGCCCGGTTATTCCATCCCCAAACACCAACCTCCACCCTGGAAAGGGGCTAAAAACCAAGGCCCTCCAAATGCGCAGGGAATGCCTGCAAACTGGGACTGCGTCCCCCAGGGCCTGGTAGCAGGAGGCTGGGGCTCCGAGTCCTACAGCATGGGCGGCAGCCAAGACTCGGCGTACGAGTACTTCCCCAAGCAGTATCTGTTGCTAGGCGGTCTCGAGGACAAGTACCGCACCATGCACGAAAAGGTGTCGGCAGCCGTGAAGAAGTACCTCCTCTTCCGGCCCATGGCGCCCGGGAACCCGGACATTCTTTTTTCTGCCAAGGTGACCAGCTCTGACCACACGGACCAGAAGCTCAGCTACGAGTGGGAGGTGACGCACCTGACCTGCTTTTTGGGCGGCATGTTCGGTTTGGGAGGCAAGATTTTCGGAAGCCCCGAGGACGTCGAGATTGGCAGGAAGCTTGCTGATGGCTGCGCTTGGGCGTACGAGGTCATGCCTACGGGCATCATGCCCGAGTATTCGATGGTTCTGCCGTGCGCTAAGGCGGATGATTGTCAGTGGAATAAGACGGCTTGGTATAATGCTATTGATACCGACGCCGCATGGAGGGATGAGCAGCTGAAGCAGTGGGAGGTTAACCATGCGGAGTGGGTGCAGGAGGTGAAGATGCTTAAGAAGGAGTATGCTGAGGCTGAGGCGGCGGCTAAGGCGAGAAGTGAAGAGGAAGCTGCAAGGAGGGCGAAAGAGGAGGAAGAGGCGGCGCGTCCGGTATTACAGAATAACTCCCCAGTCCAAGGGGGACTAAACCCCGGTGTTCATCAGGGCATGCAGCAGGATGTCGATTACCACTTGACCAAGAGGAGGTTTCCCGAGGATGACAAGATCGAGGTAGCCACCAAGGTCAACAAGATTGAAGACGAGCTCGATCTGAACAATAACATCGCTGGCCATGAGCAGCAATACCAGCAGCAAAAGCCCCTACTCGAACTCCACCTGCCGCCGGAGCCCGAGAAGCCGCTCAGCCATGAGCAATACGTCCAGGACAGGATCGAGAGGGAGAATATCCCGCCGGGGTTCGTGACGTTGAATGATAAGCGGTATATCCTTCGGTATGTGTTCCCCTTCTCCCCGTCTCGCCCTCTTCCCCCACCGCTTCCTTAGTCCCACCCCCCTTATCTATACAGTAACTAACTCCCACCCAACAGCCCCGAAGCAATCGAATCCGTATTCTACTACTACCGCATCACCGGCTCCCCCATCTGGCAAGACAAAGGCTGGGCGATGTTTGAGTCCGTCATCGCCGCCACGCGCACCGACGTCGCCCATAGCGCTATTGATAACGTTGCCACCTCTACCAAAGATGAAGATGGCGATGGCGAAAAACAATTGCGCCCAGGTTTCACCGATAGCATGGAGAGTTTCTGGCTGGCGGAAACCCTGAAATATTTCTACTTGTTGTTTGCTGAGCCGGACGTGGTGAGTTTGGATGAGTGGGTGTTTAATACTGAGGCTCATCCTTTTAGGAGGCCCAGTTAAAGTCAGGGTTGGTTTTGATAGCGGGGGAGGAAGGGAAAGGGGGTTGGACTAAATATATCTTGGAGTAACGAAGGATATGGAGTTGGAAAGTCGGAAAGGTTGGAAAGTGAAGTGAGCTGTTTGGGTACGGGTTGGATAGTTACCGTACGTACTACGTGGTTGAACTGAGCTGGGTTGGAAACAATTATATGAGAGACTATTGCTATCACTTGCTATTGTAAACCTCTATTTTGCTTGGGTGATGATGATGAAAACTGTAACTGTGACTGTGGCTGAGTATATCGAGATATCTACACTAGTCCCTGTGGTTTGCGTCCGGGTCCGGGTCCGGGTATGTAAATACCAGGAAATTTCATAATGATTACGAGAATCGAATCAGACCATGTGAGGAAACATATACACATGAAAATGCACAAGAAAGACTCTAGCATCTAAATATATACGCCTCGAACGACGAACCATACACCATAGCATGCATGCATACGTACACCACATTCCTCCGAACTCTTCCTAGTTACAAAGCCTTCTCACGACAAAGTTGCAGATACGATCCCCAAATGCCTCCCTCCACACATCTCTAGTACAAGACCTTTCTTTTAACAGATACTTTTGAACGCCCCTTTTAGCCCCAGCCCACCATCGATCAAAACAGTGACTCTCCCTATTTCAGATCCTTGTTTATCTCTTGAAGTATGGCTTGACACATCGCGATGATTTCCCGGAGGTATGTACACACAACTCGACAAGATGCTTCGCAGCCCACAATAACCGATGGGAGCACACTAAAGGCACCACCATGATGGGGATGTACAACACAGCAAGCCACCACCAGCATGGCGTCAGGGTTAGCGATCCATCCATCCGCTCTTGTCGTATCCCATCACATAACTGGGGTAAGTGGTGGCAGGTTGACTAACCCTCCCACAACGATTACCCCTTCGCCATCATTTCTCCTGTCCAATGAATAGCGGCGTTGAAGAAGGTCTGAGGTTCCTTCTCGCAGCACCAGTATAGCTAATGGAAACTCGGGATGGACACCGGCCGGCTGCAGCACCTATCTTCCGCCCACTGCGCAGTCGACGGCGAACGAACTAGACTCGATTCGAAGAACCAACTCTCTAAGAGCTCTTCGGCTTGGGAATAGAAGGAGGCAAGATAGGCGTGATCTTCTTGGGAGTAACCGTCTTCTTAGCCGCCGCTCCGGGAACAGCAGGGGGAGCAATAGGCGTCTCGGACTTGGCCTTCTTGGAGGTCTTAGTCTCCTTGGGCTCCTTGGGTTCCTTGGTCTTCTTTGTCTTCTTGCTGGGAGCGTCCTCGGAGGCGGCCTCGTTCTTGCGCTTCTTGGACGACTTGGACGAGGAGGCAGCGGCGGCCTCGGTCATCTCAACGTCGGAATCAGCAGCTTCATCGACGGCGTCGGCTCCGATCTTGCCCATGGAAGCAGCGGGAGAGGCGCCGATAGGGTGGAATCGGGCCTTGAGACCGGCGGGTTGAGGGCGAGGGACGATGCCGGTCGCGGGAGCGGAAAGGGCAGCGGTGGCGGCCGCCGCGGGGTTGAGGCGGGTGACGCGCTTGATGTGCAGCGCCTGGGCGATGGGCTGCTTCATGAGCTCGTACTTGTCGCCGGACTCGGTGGGCAGGAGGACCTGGATGGAGTGGAGAGTGGTTCCCTCCTCCAGGGTGGCGTTGTACTCAGCGCCGTTGTGCGTAATGATGGGCTCGCCGGACTGGATCTTGCTGAGCGGGAGCGCGTGCTCCTGGATCACCTCGATGGGGATCGAGGCCGGGGCGGTGAAGTACCAGATCTGCTTGCCCTCGCTTTGGGCCTTTTGGAATGTTCGTGCGACGTCCTTGGCGTCGGCGTTCGCATCGGCCTTGCGCATGTGGAAGTTTGGCGCGATAACCTGGGGCAGTTGGGGACTGTGATGTTTGTTAGCATCGTATACGTTGTCTGGCATAAATCGTGTGAGAGGACATACCCCGAAGTCTTCTTGGGGGCCGCCTTGGGCTGGGGAGCATCGGCCATCTCCTCGTCAGAAGACGACTCTTCCTCGGAACCCGACTCCTCCTCCTCAGACGACTTGTCGTCGGACTTGCTCACGGTCTCGTTTGACTTCGAGGTACCACTGACCGCTGGCTTGGGCTTCGTGGCCTCGGGTGTCTTGCTGGCGGGCTTTGCAAGTTTGGCGCTAGTGTTGGCTTTTGGTGCCGCTTCTTCTTCGCTCTCGCTCTCTTCAGAGCTTGATTCCTCCTCTGATGAGGGTGTGGGTTGCTTAGCGGTCTGCTTTGTCTTCGCGGGCGCAGTCTTTGGCGTAGCCTTGGGCGCAGGCTTGGTCTCCTCCTCGTCTTCGCTGCTCTCTTCTGTTTCGCTCTCGCTCTCCTCTTCGCTGCTAGACTCGCTGCTGCTCTCGTCCTTCTTGGCCACCTTCTTGACCGCTGGCGCCGCTGGCTTCTTCTCTTCCGCCTTCTTGACAGGCTTCTTCTGCTCGACCTCCGACTCGGACTCGGTCTCGGACTCGGTCTCAGATTCAGACTCGGACGAGGACGAGGACTCTTCCTTCTTGGCTACTGGCTTGGCCTTAACGGGCTCTGCCTTGGCCTTCGCGGCCGTCTTGGGTGCCGGCGAGGCGACCTTGGTGGCTTTCGTTTGCGCCATGTTCGTCTTCTTCAGATTGCTGGCCCAGTTGGCGCTGGTTTCGGTCTTTGCTGGGGCGTCGCTATCACTATCGCTATCGCTGCTGTCGTCGCTGGAGGAGCTGTCGGAATCACTTTCACTCTCTGCTTGCTTGCCCTTCTTGGACTTGAGTTGTGATTTTTGCTGGGAGAAGACGTTGGTGGAGGTGTTGCGGGCGAGGGCAGCGGCGTTCGCGGCGTGCTGGGAGAGGGTTCCGATGGGTGCGCGAGGACCAGCCATGGGGGGCGGCTTATCTGGATTGTAAAGAAAGGGAAGAATAAGGTGGTGATGGAAGAAAAATTATGTGGAGTGAATGTCGAAGACGGAAAGGCGCCTGTGTCGAATAATTGAGTGCTACTATGTGCAGGGATGGATGGTGCAGTTTGGTGCAGTTACAAAGTGCTAAAAAGTCTAGATGTGGGGTCGGATTACAGTGTCGGTGTTGATGTGCTTCTGAAGTGCTTTTGCTGCCGATGCAGAAAATGCGCTGCTCTTCTCCCTTGTCACTTCAACTGTTTCTCAGAAAAGATGCAAGCGGAATGATCCTCGTCGCGTATAAACACGCTGGATATCAGATGCGCGGCGGGATTGGGAGTGGAGAGCTGCGAACTTATTTCAAGGGTCGCTCGAGGTCGCGGTCGCTGCTTGACCCGAGTCAGGAAAAATTACCTGGTAGGAGATTGAGACCTCTGATTGGATAAGATTGGGGGCAGAGTGTGGGGAAAGCGGTTCTCGATAAGGGTCGTTCTCGAAAAGATAAACAGGCTCTCATTCAATAGCAGGTGTCAGGGTAAGGGTTGCCTATGATGGTCGCCATAATACCTACAGAACACACAGATGATACCTGTGCTGTCTTTCTTCAGAACATCATCGTTGTGACTTCACCACCACCAATCAACAAAGTTGTGGAAATCTTACTGAGAAGCAAATATCTTATGGTTTCTTGCTTGCAGGAATACTTCACTTGATGTTCTGGACAATTCGATGATCAAGCTCATCTGTATACCTGAACAATCGAACCTTGTGCCGTAGTACGTCTCGCTAGAAATTCACTCCATTTTCCCAACCTTTTAATCATTTCAACTGAAGAAATGGCCACCAAAGACGACGATTATTGGGCGGTTACTGCGAGCGCAACAACGTGAATGCCCTTCAACGTTCTTGCCAAAAGGTATCATTTCCGATATCGAATTCAAAGTCTACTTTACTAATGCTGAAAACAGTCAATCACAAAAATGAGTGCATTCGCTGCTCGACAAAAGCTGTTAGGGCTGTCGGCTGCTGCCGCCAATACTCCCAGTGTTGACGACGACAACAACGAAGATATCATTGACCGCAACACCTCCGCCAAGTCCTTCTTCACTAGGGATAACTTCAGAAAGGCACTGCAGGCCCAGAAACAGGAGCCTTCTGATGATGTGGATGAAAAGCCGACAGCCCGTCCAAGGAAAAGGAAGCAGGGCCCCAAGGACGAAGTACCAGCCGAAGGAAGAGACGATGGCCGTCAAGTGAAATCACAATTCCCGAACCTCTCAGAACCAATTCCAACAGGCCGGAGGAGGATCATCTACTATTCATCTCAAAGGCTGAGCCAGACCAACATACAACCAAAGGCCAACGGCCGTATGCTCATCAAGCTCCTCGATGGAGAGCGTTTGGTCATTCTCGGGAGCTATGGAATCAAGGTTCGCGAAGGCGAGCTTACCATTGCTGGAGCCTTTTTGTCAAAATCGGATCTCGTCCATTGGGTTCATGCTCCCCAGTGCCATGCTGTTCCCGTCATCCGCATTACAAGCGATGCCACGATCGAGTTGCATCCACACCCAGGAGCTCGGAGCTTGAGACAACTTGCTAGCCTGAACCCTGCGTTTGGGAAGCTATGGAATGAGTCGGACGATGTAGCGCCAGGTCAGGTCAAAAAGGCTATCTCTACCTTCCAGCTCATCTTAACCTCGGACGATGCCCCTAAGAGAGGCGGCATTCAGGAATTGGTCTCCCCCGCTGAATGGAACAAGCAACTAGCGGACGTCCTAGACTCAAAGAAAAAGGCGACGCCCGTTGTCTTCTTGAGCGGCCCCAAATCCTCCGGAAAGTCTACCTTCGGCCGATTAATGGCCAACCGCCTGATAACTGGCTCTGGACTCTCACGACAGCCCTGGGCCCCGGTAGTCGTCCTTGATCTCGACCCTGGTCAGCCCGAGTTTGGACCTCCCTCCGTCATATCCCTCAACAAGCTATCCAGCCCAAACCTCTCTCCTCCCTTCTGCCATCCGGCCCTAGACCCAACAACGGCCCAACTACGCGCCCACACCGTCGCCTCCGTCACACCCAGTCTTGACCCAGACCACTTTGTCGAATGCGCCCTCGATCTCTTCCACACTTACAAGTCCAACCCCTCGCTGAACAAACTCCCACTCATCATCAACACCCCCGGCTGGATCCAAGGTACCGGGCTCGACATCCTATCCGAACTAATCCGCCAAACCGTTCCAATCGAAGTGATCTACATGTCCCAAGACGGGCCCGAAGAGACTGTCGACGGCCTCAAAGCCGCCTGTCAGGAGAAGAAAATCCCCTTCGTCGCTCTCCCCAGTCAACAACCCCAAGGTCAACCTTCCTCGTCAGTCGATGCCACGACCCCAGCAACCTCAGGAGGAGGAGGAAGCTCAAGAACAGCCCTCCACCTCCGCACAATGCAAACAATGTCCTACTTCCACCTGCTCTTCTCCTCTCTCACTGCTCCTCAAACCCAAAACCAAAACCAAGCCCACCCGGGACCAACTTGGTCCCCAACGCCACTCACCCACCTCCCCCCCTGGCGCGTCCGCTACCGCGGCCCTCGCCCCGGTTTTCTGGGAATCCTCTGCTACGACCACCAGCCCGCGCCGGACTTGCTGGGTGAAGCCATAAACGGGATGATTCTTGCCCTGGTGAAAATCGAAGACCGTGCTGGTGCTTTTAGGGACTTTCCTGACCTCCTCGTTTCGCCTTCCGGTCAACAACATCAGAGCCAGCAATCGAAGCAGCCGCAGCAGCGACAGTCTGTACAGCAGTTCAAGCAGTCCCAGTCCCAAAAACCGGAGTTGTCGATCTGTAAAACCCCCCGCGAATCCCTCCCCCACCTCCCCAACCCCCAGGGTAAGACGCTTTCCCCCGCCCACTCGCGCGTGCTGGGGTTGGTGCTGGTCAGGGGGATTGATGTAAAGAGGGGGGAGTTGCAGCTTTTGACGCCTTTGCCTGTTGAGCAGATCATGGGAGACCCAAAAGAGGAGATGGATCTGGTGCTGGTAGCGGGCAGATTCGATACCCCCTCTTGGGCGTATGCGGAGGATTTACATAGGAGGCAGTGGGAGAGGAATAATGCCGCTGGTAGGAACAAATTGGCTGGTCATGCAGGTCAGCAGAGCTTGGTTTTCGGCGGTGGTGCGAAGATGGAGATTGATGATGATGATGGGGAGGAGGAGGGTGATGGGGACGGTGACCAGAGTGACGAGACGGAATCGGTCGGGGCGGATGAGGTTGAGGAGAGACCGGAGAGGGAAAGGGTGAAGGCGTTGCATGATGGCACGTCGGAGGCGCAGCCGTGGGTGGAGATGTTGCATGGTAGTCAGGGGAGGGCGGCGGGGAGTAAGGTGTGGAGAGTTAGGAGGGATTTGGGAAGACGTTAGGTGAGGTGATTTGGGACAGCCTTTCCCTCTTTTCATTCTCAAGCCTCACTTCGGCTCACCCTGCGTGCGCTCAACAAATATAACAACAACCTCAAAGATTTGTTTGAATTTCCCAAAAAAAAAAAAGAAAAAAATTGAGAAGCCAACAGATAGCACAACCAGTTGAACTGGCCCAGTAGCCCGGCCAGTATACAATCTCCCGCGGTGTCATGGATGCACGCTGTCGGCTTTGTTCCTTATTGAAAAGGAACCACACGATTTACTGCCCCGGCCGAGAATCGAACTCGAAACCGGACGGGGCCACGGCGGGAGATGCAGAGCTGGCAGCGGCACTACTGACTGCGCTATCCGACCAGGATCGAACTGGTCGTTGGCTGGGGGTGTTGGAAGGAGGGGGTGGGATGGGGGGTTATATGGTCGTTGTCGGAAGGAGCGACTGGCGGGTCTGGGGGGATGGGATGGGATGGAAGGAGCGGGTGGCAGGTGGACAGGCAGGCAGGCAGATGTGGATGAAAATGAACGGGTATGAATCGTTTCATATGGCTTTACTTCAAAAATCGTTGGTACGTGTCACGGATTGCACCCAAAAGTCTTGATGTTAAGTATGTGCTGTTTGTTCATTTGCCCCCTAATAAAGGGGGACAACCGCTTAGTACCTCTAGCGTCGAGTGCATCTCTCTGTACTATCAACAGAATACCCTCACCCATGACTACCTCATTCCTATCGTAAAACACCTCATTACCCAAAACTCCAAACCCATGATCATCTCTGAGCCACCCAACTGGTATCATCATCCAAGTCATATCATTACTAACATTAAATCTAGAAAGCACAAACTTAATAGGTGTAGCGGAATCCAGGCTGAGCATCGTCCTGTAGAGAAGAAGAAAAGAAGTTAGTCAAAGGTTTCAACAGCCGACGGTAAAGCGTAAAGCATAGGTAAGGAAAAAACTCACATCATCAGCCTCCAATTCCTTCTCACCCCTCTCAGCCTTCTTGTTCTCCCTCCAGAACGAGACAGTCAAGCACGCGACAAGCACCAGAGTCAACAGACTGGTCGCAATGCACGCATACAGACCCGGCTTGTACCCCGTGAGCTTATCCTGCTCTCTGAAGACCAAGCTACCAGCGATACCACCAATACCACCAAAGGACACAAAAGTAGCACTGCAGAACGCCCTCTTCCACTGTCCGCGGATATTGTTGGCCTGGTAGCTCATAGCAGCCGGCACGTTCGAGTTGGCGCCGGCGGTGACCAGGAACACGCCAAAGTAGCGAACATTGGCGCTAGAAGCGAAACCCATGATGGGGACGCCGATGACGGCAAGCAGAGCGTTGAAGGCGACGATGGGGCCGCGGATGCGGAAGCGATCGCCGACGTAGGCGCCAGCAAACATGACGAAGCCCGCGAAAGCGTAGGGCGGAGCAACCAGGCACTGCGACTGGGCAATGTTGAAGCCCATGCCCGTGTTGAGGATCACCGGCAGGAAGAAAGAGAGGGCGTAGCTGATGGTGGTGGTGTTGAAGAAGATCATGGCGTACGCCCACACCTTCCAGTCCGTACCGGACGACAAGTACTTGCTGAGGACGAATTTTTGAGGCACAACGTCGCCGCGGTCGGCTTGCACCCTTGAGCACACCCACTCCCTGTCACGTGCGGAGAGGAAGGCCCAGGTATTGCGCGGCGAGTCGGGGAAGTCGACTAGAAGCCAGTAGCCGGCGATTCCCAAGAGACAGGTCAGGACGCCCTCGATGATGAAGATCCACCGCCAGCCGGTGATGTTGGCGAGGCCGTTCATCTGCATCAGGCCGTAGGCGAGAATGCCGGCGAAGGCGGAGGCGACGCAGCCGGTTAGGTAGAAGACCGAGTTGCGCTTGCCGACTTCGTAGCGGGTGTACCAGGTGGAAAGAAGGTAGACGCAGGAGGGGAAGAAACCTATTTTTGAGGAAGATTAGTGACTGGGATATATCAAGCGAGTGTTCACCATCACAGATGGTGTAAAGAAAAGGCAAAACTCACCAGCCTCCAAAACACCCAACACCACTCTCAAAGCCGCCAACTGCTCCCAGTTCTTCACAAACCCCATACCGATCATGACGCTTCCCCAAAGTACCGTCAACGCCGACATGTGAATTCTCGGCCCGATCTTGCGGCAGATGACCGTGCTGGGCGGCTGGAAGAGGACGTAGGTGACGAAAAACACCAGCGACACGATCGAGTACCGGTTGTCAATGAGCTTCAGCTCCTTGCCCATGCCGGCAATGTTGGCCGCGCCCAGGTTGGTGCGGTCCATCAGCGACACGCAGTACATGGCGCCGACCGTCATGACCAGCCGTCGGTCGATGTGCCGCTTGATGCGCTTCTCCTCGGCGGGCGACATGTTGAAGTCCTCCGGCCGGGCGTGCTCCGTTTTGGTGCCCGTGACGGCCGCCTCGTTGGGGGAGGAGCCGTCGGAGGCTGAGGGGGCCTTTTCGGAGTGGTAGGCCGAGGCTTTGGATTCGACGTCTAGCACACCGGTGTCACCACCTGGTGGATAGGTGTTGGTGGCCATGTTGGTGGTGGTTGGTAAGGCCCGTTGACTTTGTTGAGGTTGGTGATGTGTGTGAGACCCTCGGTGAAAGTAGTAGGGTGATAAGAGGGAAGACACTCAGAAGTGGAGGACCAAAGAGGAAGAGAAAAGAGATAGGATAAAGCAGGTAGGTATAAGGGGAGGTATGAGACGGGAAGGGGGGACCCGATGATATGAGATGGGATAGGTGAAGATCGAGTGAACCGGAGAGGGGGGATTAATGTTTAAGATACGCAGAATCGACCTGGTCCAAACTTGGAAGGAGTCGGCACGCAGGTTGCAATGCGGGGAGAGCTGCCGGGAGATGTACCGAACCGTTGGAGAGGTAATCCGGCGAGTGGGGAGTGGGGGAGAGGCTGGGGGAGGTGAAAAGGGGGCGAGATAAAGACTTTGAAGGCAACAGAGAAGTAGTTCGAGTACACAATCGTGAGCTGGCAAGACAAGTACAACTTGAGATTCTTATCTTGTGTTCCTCAAACTCCCAAAAGACCCTGATATCAATTTCAAGAAATACACGTTCAAGAAGGCCATCCGTCGTTCCTTTTATCCTTTCCTCCTTCACCACTATCTCATCCCTTTTCTTTCCCACCCAACTCCCGCTCAACAACAACAGACCATCCACCACACCATCATAGACTAGACCGAGGTTCAACTTCCTTCAAGCCATCTTTGCTTGGCTTATCTTGACATTCGCTGACGCCGACATGGTTCTCCTAGGATTCCCCCTCCCTGCTCCTTGCCTCTCCAACAGCTCGCAAGCTCTGCTCTCAGTCACTCCTGGAAATCCAGACCCGTCCTCGAAGATCCCGCCCCTCTTTGTTGGGCGTTAGGAAGCCAAGACTTTCTCCCCGCACGCAAGGAGGCGGATACCTCCACACGTCACCAACTGGGGGATTCGACCAGATTGGTTTCGTGAAGGTTGCATCGGGGGCTTGATCCAAGCCTTGCAGGCCTTGTTGGTCTGGTCTATCTGGTACCCTAAGAAAAGGGGCTTGAAACTTTTGGTTAGTCTTTTTCTTTTCTTCAAGGATTGTTGTCCTATCCGGGTTTGCGGTGAGGTGAACAGCAGGGTGAAGACACGACTGTTGGAGCTTAGAGCTTACCTAGCACTGACAGAGGAGACTGGAGAAGATGGGGCGATGGTGGAAGTGCCGAAGTTAGGTACCCCAGACTTTGTCCCAGGTTGGGGTAAAAGGAAGCTTAACTCTCTTGAGTTAGTTTGACAAGTGCCTTACGCAGTTGGTAGATGCGAGGGTAACAGCAGCTAGCGTGATCTTGCCAACCTCCAAACCCACTTCCCCGGATTATGATAGGCTCCGCCCAGCCCGACAAGGGACGACAAGGGACGGACAAGAGAGAGGAGCACGCTCAGGCGGCAAATAAGGATGCGGCTTGGTGTCGCGTCCTTTACCGTTTCTGTACAAATTTCCGAAGAATTTGGGGTAACGGAGCCTTGGAAGTCTAGACTTGGCTCGCTCTCGTCCAGTTATATGCCACTTATTCGAGCTTGACCAGCTCCGAGCCATGTCGGATGACCCAACGAGCTGAGTGGCCACGATGGAGCTTAAACCGTTTTCAAGGCAATGTCCGATTCGTCAATGGAATCCGGGGAAATGGTTCCACAGATACAGGCAGGCAGATTCCCACGAGCAAGACAAGGATGGATCTGCGCAGTCTCTTCTTCTTGTCCCATCCCATCTTCCTGCTGTCCGACACGAAAGTGACAGAAGGTAGACTCCCACAGTGACACCGACATGTACAGTCCAATACTGGTTTGATTGTTAGCTCGAGACCTCGGGTCAACTTCCCTAGGCGTTTTCATGCTGTGAATATGCTTTTTCCAAAATAAAATATACCGTATTGGATCTTGTTGATGCCTTTCGGATCCGTAACTAGCTATTCATTTAGTCCTTAAGAGGTTTGTGACAATTCGGAAGACATCTCGTCCAGTGTACCAGGAGTACCTAGATACCAAGCTAACAAACAAACCAGCACTAGATTGTAAGTATTTTGTTGCTCGTCACATCCTTCTGGCACATGGTCTCAGAACATCTTTAAAACTCGGTAGTGGCTGCATGATGGTGTGCAGCGGAGTGTTCTGAAAAGCGGCCTTCTTCCGCTCTTGCTTCTTCTTGTGTGCACCCTCATGATTTGGTTTTTTTTTTGTGGTTTTTTTTTTTTTTTTTTTTTGCTTTGTCTTTTTTTAACCTTTTTTTTGTATTTTCTTCCTCGCTCGCAAGCTATCCTTCGTTAGGATTCTTCCTTGTGTAGCCAAGATGTTGGCGTTCCTCGCTCTCTGAAATAATTGGCGTCTCTACACTTGGCGACTCGACCAAGCGCATCAATATCGGACAATGTGGCGGTAGATCTTGCGAAAGGATCGCAGATGGTCATTGTGGTGTGTTCAATCTCACACACGAAAATTGGTTGAAGCTTTGAACCGCGGCAACGTTGCTGGAATGTGCCAGCATTGTCGAAGATGAGTCTGGATTGGATGATCTTAACCTCGGCTCTGATGGCCATCGCGAGCAATCACAGAAAGGAAACTTCTACTTGTACAGTACTTGGTCAGTAATTGAACAGAGTGACTCACTCAGAAGCGATGCATTACTGCATCGGGCAGCCGCCGAGCAACACGGGTGTGGAAAGGTATTTTCTCTGTGTCATTTCAGTTAGTCGAGAGATCAGAAGAGACTATTGACAGAAAGATATGAATGGACCAAGCACTTACCCATGAAGAGAGGGGACGTTTGCGCACCCCAGCTGACGGTTCGGGAACCATACTGTCTGCGGGTGAATCCTCCTCAACGTCAAATGGATCACCTTCCTCCCCCGAAGTTGCATCAGCAATCTCATCAGCTAGTGAGCGGCGCCGCCCCTGAATAGGAGCATCTTCATCTTCAATGTGAAAGTCGTTCTCGGAGAGTGTCTCAAGAGCAGTGATAAATGAGGCATCGTGCTCAATGTCGGAAATGTCTTCATCCTCGTTAGCGATCGAGTCTAGAAGTTTCTTGGCTGGTGAGTCTAGGCGCATTAGGGGGGCGGGGTCGATATCGTCGAGTCCTTGGCCGATTTCGTGGGACATGGCGTCGGCAATCTGTTCCTCTAGTGAGTGGAAGCGCAGCTGGAAATCTATATCTGCTTCTTCAAATGGATCGCCTTCTTCGTCAGACGTTGCGTCAAAGAGCTCCTCTGCGAGGGACCTTCCTTGAAGTTGGGAAACAAGGGCTTCGTTCTCGAGTCCGTCAACAATGGAGTTACTGTCATCGTCATCAGTAAGCTCAGGAAGTCCGGACAAAAGCTCGTCTGGGTCATCAAAGGGCTCAATGTCCTCGTTAGCAATGGCTTCGGCAAGTTCTTCAGCAAGCGATCGAGGGGGCCTGAAAGAAGTGGGGCTGCAATGGTCAAATGAAAGATGAGCAAAATCAATGATGGCCTGGGAATATCGTTAGTAAAGAAGCTACGTAACGATTCTCGCAAGAGAGAACATACCTCGAGATATGATGGATCACAAGCCTCAGCGATATGGGTGCCGATGAATTCATCAGCAAGCAATGTGGGGAGATCAGGGACAATGAGTTCTTCATCCTCAAAGGGGTTGCCATCTTCATCGGCAGTAGCATCAGCGAGCTCGTCAGCAAGCGACCGGCGCTTGGGAAAGTTAGCCTGCTCGTCTTCATCAAAGTCGTCGCCACTCTCGCTAGCAAGTGCATCGGCAAGCTCTTCAGCGAGCGACCTGAAGCGAGCAGTGAAAGTAGCTTCTTCATCTTCATCAAACGGGTCTGTGTCTTCATGGCTAGTGGCATCAGCGATCTCTTCAGCGAGCGACCTGAAGCGCTGGGCGGGGGAGGCTAGTTCTTCATAATCGAATGGGTCCATGTCTTCATGGGCAGTCGCATCGGCAATTTCTTCTGTAAGTGATCTATACTGCTTCTCTTGGGACTGATGGTACTCGCATTCGTCACTGTCTTCGGCAGCTGGCCATCTGGGACGCTTCTGAGGGGGAGGAGCATCTGCATCAACAAAGCGATCACTGGATGCATCGGAGGAAACGTCGTCAAACTCGTCACTTGAACGCTTTCGGGGACGAGAAGGACGGAACTCGTCGCGGTCTTCAACGACCGGCCACCTAGGGCGCTTCTGGGGAGGCGCCGCATCGGCATCGATGAAGCGGTCACTGGAGGCATCGCGAGTAGCATCGGTGATCTCTTCACTGGAACGCTTCCGAGGATTGGGGTTGGTAGATGGGATCGTCTGGTAGACGGTGTCTTGGCGCTTCTTCTTAAGCGCTTTGGGGGATTTGCGCTTCATCTGGTGGTTGGACTGGTGTCTCTTAAAATATTGGGCGATACGAGACGGCAAGGCCATGGCCTCGCGGAGATGTAGGTGTGACATGATGATGTCGTGCTGTAGTTGTTGTTTCTATTGAAAACGATGTTGTTAGTAAGTGGGTGGTTACGTGTTGCTCATGGAAGTAATTTTTGTGATGCGGGAGATAATGATGACTATTGTTGTCGATGTGTTTGAGGTCGCTACTAGTGCAAGACTGAGAGATGCTTCGTCGGACGACAGAGATGATGGGAGATGCCTTAATGGAAGATGAAGTGATGGATAGGATTGCTTACCTGATGAAAGATTTGTAGTTGTTGCTGCTAGTGCAGTGTGCGCTTGTGTGGTCCTTGATGTAGGATGGTTGGTTTGGGTATGTCAGAGAATTGGGTTGAGGTCCAGTTGTTGACTTGAGGAAGCAGAGGAAGAAGTGGTGGGAAGTCTGGGCCGACGTGGACGACGTTTTAAACCGTCAAGCAATCTGGAAAGTCTGGATGTGGTGACCATCGATTTGTGGTGGTGACTGTTGATATCACCACGACAACGATACAACAAACAACGGGGAGAACCTTGACATTCAGGTAACACCAGTCCTGTTCAGCGAAGAGCAGGACTGATGGCCCCATAGGGGGCGCCAATGTTTGACCATTATGAAAGCGGTGTTGTCAAGTGATGTGAGCAACTATACTGTTCAGTAAACGTGAGGTGGGCTGTTTGTGAAAAGTGGTGATGTTTGGTGACGATGACAATTTGGTGTTTTGATAAGACAACAGTAACAGAGGACGTTGGACAGACCCTAACCCTCGCTTGCTCGGCCCATCTTTCCCCGCAAGCGCTACTGCACCCCGCATCGGCTAGCGGGTCCAGTGCAACTGTGGGACTGCCAGGTGGACCAGATGGAAAGCTCCTAGCTGGCAGCTGGCCAGCACCCCTTATTTGTTCCTCTACGGTGGTGCATATCAAACTCAACAACAAAACAACATCGGATCATGATCCCAGAACCACGACGGTCCATCGTGACCATTTCCGCAGATGCTCCCTTTTGCCCCGATACGCTTACTCTCACCGTCTTCAACTCCAAGCCTGGTTGTCTTTAATCTCAGCTTTTCAACATTGGCCTGGAGCCAAGATAGTCGACAATGACGGGACTAGACTACAATATCGCAACAACAAGTTCTTCATCGATCGGAAACGTCGTCAGTTCATGAACCGTTCTACAGTCACTCTCTTGTTGTCCATGATACTACATAGAGTAACAAAATCAATGTCTAGTTTTTTAATCTTAGCCTCCTACGTAGATCGCTCAATGTGGACGCCATGCAGAGCAGCTTCGGCTCGAATCGACCGCAACTCCTGCGCTACTGGATCCCAAGATGCTAATACACAAATAAGCCACGGGAGCAAGACGCTATGTGACCCGTCATGCAGTCCCCACGCGCCCCAATCTAAATATCCTGTACGGCTATATTAACGTCTCCATCCGTCGCGGCACATTGACGTCCGGCATCGCGGCGAATCCAACGCTGAAACTTCAAGTGACTATCCCGATCCGGATGTGTGGCTACTCCGGACGGCCTTCTTCCGCCCTCGTCAATCGCCGCATGGCGGCCTTGCTTCCAGCGTCCCGGTTTTGGCCCTAGGAGACACGGCCCAAAAGGAGAGAATACGACCTTGACAGTGACATTGTGGCTTCCCATGCGTCCAGAAACGATCATGACGACCCTTCAATCAACCTTCCACATGTTCAACCTCATGCTTTCTCAGCCTTGGCGAGAGTGGCAACCCGCCATGAAGTGATACATATATGAACGTCTCGCTTCCCGCTCCCGGGACAGTAACATCTGTGAGTCTGTAGATCCCTTCAAGTTCTAAAATCCTCAGTACTTCCGAGTGTCCAGCCAGACAAGATGAAGGTCCTCTCCCTCCTCGCCGCCGCCTCCGCGGCTTCAGCCCATACCATCTTCGTCCAGCTCGAGGCCGGCGGCACCACCTACCCGGTCTCCTACGGCATCCGGACCCCGTCGTACGATGGTCCCATCACCGACGTGACCTCCAACGACCTTGCCTGCAACGGCGGCCCCAACCCCACCACTCCCTCCGACAAGATCATCACTGTCAACGCCGGCAGCACCGTCAAGGCCATCTGGAGACACACTCTCACCTCCGGCGCCGACGATGTTATGGATGCCAGCCACAAGGGTCCTACCCTTGCCTACCTCAAGAAGGTCGATAACGCCTTGACTAACACTGGTATCGGCGGTGGATGGTGAGTTGTTCTCCTTAGAGGTACTCCTTCAAATCTTCCACAGTCACTAACACCCAAGAAAATAGGTTCAAGATCCAGGAAGACGGCTACAACAACGGCCAATGGGGTACCAGCACCGTCATCAGCAACGGTGGATTCCACTACATGTACGTCCACATCACCTCCTTCCCTCCTTCCCCCCCTTCCACCACCCATACTAATAATTAACCCCCCACCCAGTGACATCCCCGCCTGCATCCCCAACGGCCAATACCTCCTCCGCGCCGAGATGATCGCCCTGCACGCCGCCTCCTCCACCGCCGGCGCCCAGCTCTACATGGAATGTGCGCAAATCAACATCGTCGGCGGCACCGGCACGGCATCCCCCTCTACCTACTCGATCCCGGGTATCTACAAGGCCAATGACCCTGGTATTTTGATCAACATTTACTCCATGGGCACGAGCAGCCCTTACACCATCCCTGGCCCGGCCAAGTTTACTTGCTCTGGAGGCTCTAGCCCGGCTCCGGGTACGACCAGCAAGGTCAGCACCTCGGCTGCGGCCCCTACTAGCACTAGCAAGGCGGTTGCTACCAGCACTACGCTCAAGACTTCCGTTATTGCTCAGCCCACCGGTTGCACGGCTGCCCAGTGGGCTCAGTGCGGTGGTACTGGATTCTCTGGGTGCACGACTTGCGCGAGCCCGTATACTTGCAAGAAGCAGAATGATTATTATTCGCAGTGCTCGTAAGGGGGGGAGGGGCATACCATGCGATGGATGTCAGGCAAAAAGTCAAGTCTGGGTGGGATGGGGGATGAATGATCCAGGTTGGTCTCCAGAAGAGAGATGACCATGATGATGATCTCGGTTAGGTAGGGAGGATGGGGATGGGAAGCGAGGCGTTAGTGGTTGGTGGACTGTTTCTGATGTATATAATTTATTTAAGATGTGACGGATCTGATGAAGTTTCGTAGGTACATATATGACGAAGGATGATTGCTTATAGGTGTACCTATGATGAATTCCGTGATCACCTCGGCCATATGAAACGATGTATATCCGTTGGTACCTGCATCTTATCAACAACTGAAGGCATTACGAGATCAACAAGTAGCAATTTAAAGGTATTAGCGGGCTAAAAATACAAGGCCTGGCCTTCCCCGAAAGAGCATCTCCGTTACGATTGAGTGTACCTAGATGCGGTAGAGCGGAAATGCTCAAACAACCCACAGGGTGCCGGCACGGCCGGCTGCGATAAAACAATGACCACCTCATCAGTTAAATTCTGGTCTTTTGGGTGCCTACTTGGTACATATATCTAGCGTTTTTGGAACTGGAAGCAAATGGAAAGGTTGGATACCATTGGGGAGGAAAATATTTTTTATAGCGCTTGAAATTTAGTGTGGCATTTATTGGCCGGTTAGCATATACCAAGCATCCTGACTTCACCAAACAAATGCCCCTGCTGCTATGTATTGATATGTGGTAGATTCCTAGTTATGCTTGTCGCTTTGTATCGTCGATGGATAACTTTTAAGTCGTCATGATCTACTATCGATAATAGTTCTATGTCCTTCGCGCTGAGTGGCGCCCAAAAAAGGTAGGACGCAATATCATAGCTCATCTCTTCATTACCTCCCTCCCGATATCGTTCCATATACTTAACATCTCACAGCACTACCTCCTCCTCCTAAACCGGCTATTATGAGCCGGTCCACCCTTTGCCCCGTTATTCTTCAGCTTCAACCTCTTGAAGTTCGCATTTGCCGTAGCCTTAACCATGCGTGGCTTCTTAGCCGGCTCTTCATCACCATCCTCTTTGGTTCCCTTCTTCTTCTTGGTCTTCTTCGCAGCCGCATCCTTCTTTTTCTTTTCCTTTGCCGGCGGCGCTTTCTTCTTTGCAGCCTTTGTTGTGCTTGCCTCTGCTTCCTCATCGTCACCTTCACCTTCTGACCCATCAAACTCCGACCCTGACCCAGACAACAACGGATCCAGCCTGAGCTCTTCCCGATCATCTCCAGCCACGTTCTTGGTCGCATCGAACTGAGTCTCCGGTACCACGTCGCCATCTTCTTCCTCACTGTCATCCTCTTCCTCAGCAGCCGGTGCGCTGGGTCGTTTCGTCCTTGTCGGCCGCATGTTGACCTTCCTGGTCGTCCTCTTTTGTCCCTTCTTCTTGAACACCCGTAGCGGCTGCCCATTGCGATCCAATCCTTCCTTGCTCAGGCCTCCATCATCTTGACTGTCGTAGACATTTTCATCGTCGAAGCCGCTCAGTAGAACCGGCCGCCTCTCCTTCTTCCTCTTCGATGATGGTGATTCGAAGAAGCTTGCTTCGACCTCGATAAGAGCTGCCTCGTCCTCCTCGAAATTGGGTGCCTCTTCTGGTCCTACTTCTGTCCCCGCTGGACCTGCTTGCTTCTTCTCTGGGTCTTCACTTGTCGATGCAACCGCCGTCTTCTTTGGTGGTGGAGGACCCCTTTCGCCTTGTTCCATTGCTTCCATTTCCCTCAACATATCCAGTTCCTCATCTAGCTTTTCTTCTTCCATCTTCCGTAGGCTGGCTACCACGCTGCTTAGCCCTCTGCCCTTCGCTATGCTGAACGGTTTTCGTGGTAGCTTCAAGGGCTCAATGTCCAACCACTCGCCGTTTTCGTCCACAGGTGGCAGCGGCGCAGATGTACGACGCAAGAAAGCGGGTGTGGCGAATTGTAGCTTAGACACAGACCGCTCCCCGGATGGTGTTTTGCTGAGGTGGTATTTCGAGGGCGAGTTCCCATTGTTCTTGTTTAGTGGTGTGGATGTGTTGTTTGTAGTACGGACTCCGAGGAAGCTATCGAGAAGGTTGCGATTGCGCCCAGAGGATGGGGTTCTGTCGAGGTTACGGTGTCGCGGGATGCTGGGGGTTATGAATTCCTTGTCGTCCTTCTCATCATCATCATCCATATCGTTCTCGAGGTCGAGGGCATGGCGACGTTTACTTGGTGTTGCCGTGAATCCGGGCGCTCGTGGTTTGGTTTCATCTGTCGACTTGGATGGGGTATGGGATATAAGATCGAAGAGACCGAGAACACGGCCATCTTTCTGGGGCGTAGGACCAATCGAAGAGGGAACGGCGGGACTGAAGAGTTTCCGTGCTACCTCTGGGGTGATCGCTTCATCGACGGCAGAATAGTGTTGTGATTTGGGGGTAGCGGCAGACTTGTTACGCTTGGAGGGAGTCGAGGCAGATGGGAGAGATGTCTCTGCTTGCTTGCGCTTGCGTTGGCTCGGGTCTTGGTTGTCGCTTTTGGGAGGAGGAGGAGGGATCTTTCCGGAGAGTATGTCGCGAAGTTTGTTGTACTGCTTGTACTTCTGAGCTGTTTGGGATGAGTTTGTTAGAAAAGTCAAAGGAGAACAGTCTGGATGACATACCAATGTCTGGATTCTGTTTGATGGCTTCACGGGGCGGCTTCTTGCCGTCGTGGTTCTGGGCCCATTCTCCCTCGAATTGCTTCAGTTCTGCACGTAACTGTAGACTCTGGCTTTCATATTCGGCTTTTCGCTGTTCGTCCATTATGGCGCTCCTCTTGATTTGAAGAAAAAGAGCAATTGGAGGCGCTTGGTGAAAAAGCTCGGTCTTCTCAAAAGAAGAGTCGAAAACAACTTAAATCGGAAACCAATTAAAGATACAGACAAGCGCGTCTCAGTGAATGGGAGGACGCGATCTTTCCCTTAGTTGATGTTTCTCCCTTACATTACCGTACGTTACACCCCACCCAAGCAGCCCAAACAGTGGGGCATCCGTTCATCAGAACCCACTAACGGCAGGGGCTTCCGCGCCCAGATCCGCTAAAATGTCGAGCATGTGCAAGCAGCTGCACTGAATTACATCAGCACTTGGAACCACCAAACAACTAGAGGTACTATCGGAGACATCTTTTGTCCTTCAACAGCGTGGACGCGATCAACATAGTCCACGATAATACCAATCACTCTTGGAGTCCATATGGAAGCAAACGACGAGGCTCTCGACATCCAGGCCCAAGTTCTGCAAACAACCCTCCAGGAGATTACAGCAACGCGACGGGCGAGTGCCGCCAACGAGAAACATGGCGACGGCGACGGCGGGAATGACGAGGTAGCGGCGGCAGACGACTGCTGTGTCATCTGCCTTGATTCCATATCAGAACCTTGCACTGCTATGCCATGCGGGCATTCCCATTTTGACTTTGTATGTCTTGTAAGCTGGTATGTCTTTCAATGTCAAGTTGGTCATATGCTTCGTTGAGCTAACAAACGGAAAATATAGGCTTCAAGAACATCCAAACTGCCCACTATGCAAGGCCGCCATCTACAAGGTCCGATATATCGACTCGACCTCGAACGAGAGCTTCTACCGAGTACCTAATGCCCCGAGGCCGCGCAATAAGGACGAGAACAGAGGAAACGGGGACCAATCGGGCAACCCGGCACTATCAAATCTCCTTCGGCAGCGACGTAACGACCAGCGCCGACGACGAGATCGCGACGCGAATACTCATAGCACGCCCACTCCAGGGGAAGCTATAGAGCGCCGCAGGCACATATACCGGCACCAGCTATACTCTTTACGTATGTTGTTGACCCAGTCGCAATGATGCCTGGTTAGAAACTAATGTTCATTCCACTAGATGTCGGCTCAAACCGCATTTCTGGTTACAAACCAACCCCAACGCCTGAACAGTTCGCCACTACACCACACCTGATAACCCGTGCTCGTCTCTGGATACGACGCGAGCTACAAGTTTTTGCCTTTCTCTCCGACCCCGAGCCAGCTGCTGGCCCCAGTGGCAGTACAAGCAGCGCCTCCGAACGCGAACTGACCCGCCGTCGAAACAACGCCGAATTCCTCCTCGAATACATCATAGCCATTCTCAAAACGGTCGACATACAGGGGAGTGCCGGCCAGGCAGAAGATATGTTGGCTGATTTTCTGGGACGAGACCATGCACGCTTGTTCTTGCATGAACTGAGGAACTGGCTGAGAAGTCCGGCGCACTCGCTCGTGGCATGGGATAAGGAGGTGAAGTACCCTGAAGTTTCAAGCACAGGGGAAACCAGCAGAAAACGGAAGGCGCAAGAGTCTTTAGATGTGGAAGGTGAAGGGGAAGATGACACTAGGCGGCATGCATCTGGATCCGAGAGGAGTCAGACCCCAAGATGGCCAGAACGCGACACTCACTATCGACAAACCGGCCATGATAGGATATGGAGGCGCAGAGACTTTGGCAAGAGTCCTAGACGGGATAGGCACGCGGAAAGCGACCGTCACGGGCCAGGCTGACCTCCAGTGTCAAGCTATGAGGTGAATGACCGGGCCGTACCTCTCCCTCGTGAGGCGCGAAAGATGAGAGGTGAAGCTTATGGCGGCAGAGATAAGCCGGTACAAGATTATGGATGCGAGCATCTACGGCCACGTTCGAGAGCCTCAGCGCCAATTGAGGAGGAGATGATGGGTACCGGCTACTTGGATCTGGGGTTACCAATGGAACCGCATGTGCCGTAATGGGAGGCTCCAAAGTAACCGCTGCAAAGCGATGTCAGGCGCCCGTGTTCCTTGACAATCAAGCTTCTCGGATATCCCGATGGTTTGGATAAGCTTCAGGTCATTTCACGCGCTACGCCGCCCCATAGCATCGATCAGGTTCACCCCATAGGGCTGGAGATTTGTTATCGAAAGACCGTGGTCAGAAACATTCCGAAAATCATGGTTCTGAGTAAGCGACCAACATGTGGCGGCGTTACATGCATGGTTGTATGGGAGAATGGTGTGAAACGGCATTCAAAGGGGCCAGCAGTCTTAACTTTGCCGCAATGTCGAATCACTCCAACCACAGGATAACAATGGCTAACCAAGAACCTGGCTGTGAGAGTTTCATAAAGGTTGAGTTGACGAGGTCATGGCGTTTTGAGCATGCTGCCACCTACCAGAATTTTCTCGAGGTGCTGCCTAGCCGTTCAAGATGTCGGCTGGGTTGTAATGATGAGAACTCGCAAGGTTGGAGATTTTGGCATGGAGACTGTGACATCTCCCCGAGAAGTGTCTCTTCAACGATCACAAGGATAGCCCGTATCGGCCATGGCGACCTGGGCATCCCGCCTTTTCACGATTAAGACACAAAAATTTCAAGTACCAGCCGGTGTGTTTTCGGCTCGAGTGTACCTTTACAACCGGTCACACCGTCTTGATGCACCTCATGTCCAGTCTGCGTCGTTTAATACATCAGCTCGTCCCGAAGTGGAAGGCATCAGGACTCCCCGAACCCCCATCATGCCAGTCTCTCCATATTTCACACCAACCCGAGCCGCAGCCTCCGGGAGGTTAAGGTAACAGACCGGAACAGAGACTAAAGCAAGTCATCGGACAATAATTGCCGAGCCCAAAATCTTCAGACCCGATGATTGGGGAATTGTCAAAGATGGCTGTAACGCCTGTCAGCACACTGTTACATTGCAGAGTGATGTCTCGTTTATGGGCGATGGTCTGGCCAATCGAGCACTAACAGATTTGTAAGAGAAATACTGCAGAGTTGGTTAGTGAAGCACACCACTTCGTATAATTCCCAGCCTTCAACCCGAAGACAGATCTATTTTATGCATATCGGTATCTTTTCCTCAAACGTCCACTTTCATCCATCCATCCATCCATCCATCCCGTCCATCCACTCCAGAGCTTCTTGTGTCTTTCGCCTGGGACGCCGACGGCAATTTCCATTTGGTGCTGCAATAGAGCCAGCCAGACCCTCGCTTGTCAAAAGCCTCCTTCAATATGAGACCGTAACGCCTTCCTTCATTCATCCAAACCACCAAAAGCAAAAAGCAATGATCTGCTTCCCGTCCCGAGTTTCAGGGTCCTTTTAACCTTCACTTTTGGGAAACTGGTGATGCAAAAACGACAACGGCTACGACGACGACAACAACACCGGGGAAGTCAACGACTCCTCTTCCCGGATTTGGGAATAGCGCCATAACTAAAATATGCCCCCCGTTACGGCTCCTGGGAGAGAAACTTGAGACCTTCTGAGATTGAAGTGCTCCACTTCACCTGCCCCCATTGCGGTCAATCAGGAAAATCGAACGTCCACTCAATTCGATAATTACTAGGGATCCTCATTTCACTTGGTAGTCTACCTATTGTCGTTTCGCCGATTTTCGTGTGCAGCTATTCGGAGTCGCTCGGGCTTGGTTGCAGTGAGGGTTCCCCCCTTTCAACCGTTCGTTCGTTCGTCCGTCCGTCGTTCCCGGGTCAGGTCAGGTCCGGTCCGGTTTCAACGAGCGGTTCATCACACAACTTCAGCTCAGGACGGTGCGATTGCGACTTGGATTACGACTTGGATTACGACTGCGACTGCGACTGCGACTGCGACGCTCCGGCGCTTTCGCTCTTCGCTCTTCAAGGGATGTGTGCACGCAAGTCAGTCGCTCGTTCGGTTGACAAGTCAAAAGGTCGAAAAGGAAACAAGGAAACATGATGCCTACCCGGACCGTTGTCGCGCCCTTCTCCGTCTCCGTTACCGCCGCTATCTTCCGAGTTACCGGGTACCTCTCCCTGGTAGCGCTCTTCTACTCGACATGTGTCGCCTCGGCTAGCATCAATGCCGTCCGCCGCGGCAGCGACGGCGACAGCATCGTCTTCCCGGCCGGGCACGCTCGGAGTTTGACCCTCCCTTTCATTAGCAACACCCGAGCAGAAAAGCGAAGCACCACAGAACACGTCATCCTCTGCGACTGCCTCTCGGCCAGCGGTATCCGCTCATCGCAAATGGCCTACTACAGCGCCGAAGTCAACGGTTTACCGACAGCCGGCGTGGGGATCGTGGACACGGAATTCAACACGACGGCGGCGTGGTACAACGGCACGACGTCGGCGACGTGGGCGGACACGGGCGTCACTTTCAAGGCGGTGATTGGGTACCATGTTGCGGAAGATGATTATGTGGGAAAAGGGAATAATGGCTATGGAGACTTTAGGTGCTGGCAGAGGAGCAAGACGGGATTTGCGTATGATTTGAATGGGGATGGGAATGTGTGTGAGATGTTGATTGATTGTAATAAGGATGCTGCGCCTTGTAAGTCCCGCCGCGTCGATAAGCTCTCGTGTGATAAGTTGAAAGTGAAAAGTGGGAAAAGAGGTAGCTAACGAGGAACTATAGCGACCGACCCGGCTTATGTCCCCCTGGAATCAACCACCAGCACCCCCGCCACTTCTTCTTCCTCCTCCAACCCAGGAGGAAACGCTCAGCAACCAGCAGCAGTCAAGAAAGACAAAGCAATCTCAACAGGAGCAGTAATCGGCATCGCCATAGGCATAGTCGGAGCCTTCATTTTCCTCGCCGGCGGAGCAGGATTCTTCTTTGCCCGACGACGCCGAATCAGAAAGCAACAAGAACAACAACACCAAAAGGGAGCCCGAACAGAGTCAACAATCACGGAGGCATACGCGCCCGGCCCGAATTTCGTGAAGAGCGGCGACCAAAATGCCGTTCACGAGCTGGATGGGGGTTGGTACCGACATGAGATGAGCGACGATACGGGCCACTACGAGATCGACGGGCAGGTCAGGTGCGAGATGGACGGGGATGGTGGGGAGATTAAGGAGAAGATGGATGATTTGTTTGCTGATGCGGATGTGAAGGAGATGATTGTCTTGAATGAGAAGGCGGACTCAAAGAAGGTAATACTTGATGAGAAGATTGATGAGAAGAAGAAGGGGTATGTTGTTGGTGTTAGTGAAAAGGAGAAGGAGGTGGGGAGGGATAAGGAAGAGCGGGAGCGAGAGCGAGAACGGCGACAACAACAGCAGGAAGAACAGAAACAACAATTGGAGGAACAGAAGAGAAACAGAGACGCCGAAGAGCTACCAGTCTCACCATTATCACCTCTCTCATCAGCGACAACAACATCATTGACGGAAGAAGGGCAAACACCATTTTGCTTGGCCGCCATAATGCCGGAGCCGGAGAAGTTTATGGCGGAGGAATTCAGAGCACACAAGGAGAAGAATAAGAAGGAGGAGGAGGATGAGACAAATATCAAATTCCGGTTTGAGGAAGAAACACAGAAGTATATGAAGGTCGAGATACCATCAGCAGGAGGAGCCGCAGGCAATGGGAAGGATGCCCATGCCCCTGGGGATAATAGTAGCGCCCAGGAGGGGAAGAAGAAGAAGGATCTGCCATAGCATATTTAGTAGCATGGCATATCAGCGGAGTGGAGGATCACCGGCAGGGCCAGGCTCACGATTTATGACGATAAGATACCCAACTTATGAACATACTCACCTTATGGTGTTACCCTCTATATGGTGACGACTGTTGCGTTTTACTCATTGTCCCTGTCGAATAGCGATGTGAAAGACTCGCATCATTTGTAGGCGAATGTTCGGCGGACGGGAATAATATCGGATTCAAAAGTTAAGAGCTGAGGGGTCGGTATCGAATTCCATCTGCCGCAGTGCCGCAATCGACAAGTGTGGCTGACTGAGTTATAAGAGGCAGTGCGAGTGTAAGACAGCCTAGCGAGCCTATAGGGCGTGACGAGACGAAGGCGTGACCGGAGCGTCGTCCGCATCTGACTTCTCTGTCAACAACGTGAACAAGGATGCAACGGACTGGCCGATGCGCCATGGACGATCGCCAACGCTGGACGAAACATGTGAAAGACTGAAAGAGCAAAAGAAAGAACGCTGATTGACCGCCGACGAAAAACGGGTGTCAACAGGAACAGGGCGGAAGACCACGCCGAGCCAGCGCCGAGCCAAGACGGCCCCACAGAGCCGAAGACGCTGTGGAAAGACTTCCAGGTTTTTCTTGGCGGCTTGGCTGAGCTTGGAAACGAATTGGATGAAATGAAGGATCCCATGTTCAATGTTGCTGTCGCGATGCCGAGCATCCGTGAACCCTTAAAAAGCTTAGTTGGGTGTGCAAAGAGGACATGTGACGTCACCGGATTCTTGGAGAAACTCGTCACTCTTGAGAGCGTTGGGGTCATTTGCGCAAAAGTGGTTTGAGTCATTTGGGATGGTTGGGCTGTTGGTCATGTCGGTATCGATGTTGCAGTAAAGAGAAAAAGTCACCTCAAAAGTTTGGTTCCAGCCGGCCGAAGTGCCGATGGAATTCAAGGAAGCGTAAAGAAAAAGGGAAAGATTAAAGGCGGGTTGCGCGCTCATTGAAGCTTCCTTCCTTGCATGTCACGGGAAGGAGCTGAGCTCTGCTGGGCTGTGAACGCCGAACCGAGCGACGAACGGCAGGCGCAGCGGGGTGGGTAAGGAGGGGACAAGGAAGAGCCGGGGACGACATTCCATGTTGTCTGTCATCCGCATCCATCCCTCCACAAAATCTGACAAGCGACCCTGACAGCGACCCGTTACAGCCGCGCAGAAAACCTTGGCAGATACTCGTCAGGACTAGAAACGTCTCTTGACCCCATGCGCCAGCATGGGGTCAGGCGGGTCGATTAGTCAAAAACTGGTCGATTAGTTAAAAATTCTGGTACTTCTCCCCCCTGCAGTTTTACTAGTAAATGGAGGTAGCCCAGTATACTTGAATATCGCTAAACAAGGTGAAGGCATTCACACAATGATTGTTAACTCCACAACACGTGCATCAAAAATGTAAACGCGCCAGATTGTTCGCCTCGTCTTTCTCTATCTGATGATATATTTACTTTCTTCATATCGGTTAGTTTGGTGGTGCAAATTGAATTGCAGTAAGATTTTACCGTTTTTTAGTATTCCTGGGCATTCTGATATGTAAATATAATGCGCACGTCCCTTATTAGATTACTATATATTGAGCCGCATATACTAATGCTTATTACGGTCGCGTTTCTTATTCTAGAACCTCATCCTTTTATATTAACCACTAAATTACTAGAACTTTTACAATAAACCGAACTCTATATAATATTACCCCAAGCGAAGGTTGTAAAGACCCGAAGGAAGCTATACGATAAAGGTATCCCTAAGGAAGACGTCGATAAGGCCGTCGAATTTACTATTACTGCTTTTTAGCGCGGTGAATTTAAGAACGTTAGTGCTATTACTAGAGTATTTAATATACTATACCCCGTAATACGAAGCCGTATAAATAGCGTATAATTAAGATTATAGAATAGCGGTCTAAATACGAAGTTGATTGAGGAGGAGGATTTTATTGTAATAGCTTGGGTAAATATACGTCTTTCTATTGGTTGGTTCCCCTTTATTTCCCTTTTATAATTAATTAACGATAATTTTACTCAATTAATAACTAATATATATAAGTATAGAAGTAACTAGCGAAGAATTCTAACGAATAGTACAATAAATTCTATAAGTAAATAGCAAATTAAACGACGTAAACCGATAATAGACTAGAAATTATATAAATCGAAATAACGACTTTAAGACTATACGAACGAAATCCCTAGCTTAGGTTAGAAAAGCAATACAATCTCGAAATACTATACAAAAGGTCTTTAATTAATACTGCGATTATATTAACGAAAATAATATTATAAAAGATAACCAATAGAATAAGGATAAATTTAGTTTTAGAGTAAACTATCTTATAAAATCTCATACAATTTAGACGTATAAAGAAATCCCAACCGTATAAACCTCTAACCCAAATACTAAAGAGCTAGTTATTATTATTAAAGCTATATTAGTAATTGGCCGGATTATTCTAACGTTTATTATCCTCCCAAGTATTAAGATTAATGAAAACTACGTCGATAACCGTCTCAACGATAATACTATTCTCTCTACCTTATTAAGTAGTTATATCGATAACTAGCTTGCCCTTTACTAGTTTGATTATTGGAATAAGCATTCTAGACCCCTCGATAAGTAAGAGAAATAGTTATTCTTATTTAATAACTATAGCAATTATTATACTATCGAATTTTATAAGCATTATCGTAAAAATAACATTATTCTTTTCTTTTTGCCTCCTTACTCTACCCATTTCTTATAACCTCTTAATATTAATATATTCTAACAATATAAATACTATTACTAAAAAGATATACTCAAGAAGGTTACGTATAATTCTATTGAATATAATAAGTATACTTTTTTTAATAGATTAAATTTTATCCGTAATAGAATATTTAAGAAAGAGACTATTAAATTTACTTAGGAGAAATCTAGTCTTTATCCTATTAACTTAGAGATTATATTCTTAAAATTAGCTAATCCTCTTATATTAGTAATTAACCTAACGGTTATACCTAAGAAAAGAGGGTACGTTTTTCTTAATAAAGACTATAAGGATACGAGAAGGGATTTAGACTAGCGAGAGCATGCTTTTATTAAAGAGAACCGTTTCTTTTATATAGTAAAGATTAAGTAAACGAAGTTTATTATACTAAACCCTAATCTTTATAACTAATTGGTTCCTTATTACGAGACTTATAGCCTTTTAATTCCCCCCAAGAAACCAACTTCTAAAAATAATTGGGCTAACGTTATTACCCCCCCTTTGGCCTTACTAATTATTAGAAGTTTCTTTACGTACGTTAATAAGGGTATTATACGTACTAAAATCAATAAAACCCCCTTAAGCCCAATAACTAGGTATATTATACTGAAGCGAAATAAGGTATAAGCTAGTCTTTCTCTAATAGTAGTATCTAGTATTAAAATTAATAGGAGAAAGAAAAGGAAAGAGGTTAAAGATACTATTAGAAAGGAGGCTCGTACTAACAAGATAGTAATAAGGGCTAGTCCAATTATTATTAGTAATACCCGCCTTCGACTAGTAATTAATAATATTGGCCGTATTAATTTACAACAGAAGGAGAAGGATCGTCTCAAAAAGAAAGATCTAGAAGTTGAAAGGGTAATTCTATGTAAATAGATTACTAGCTTCAAAAAATCCTATAAGGAGTAAGCAAAGACTACTAGAGTACGGTTAAAAATAAAGGGCAAGAAGCGAACTAAATAAAGCGAAGCTGTAAAGCTATTATTAGAATTATTAAAGAATAAAGACTACCTTCTTACCCAATATCGAAAGACTAGGAGAATACGCTAGAAATAGTTTAATAATAAAAAAAGTATAGTATTTATAGTACTTACAATATAAGAAGGCTGTAAAGTTAATAATATATAGCTTCCTTATAACTAACTACTAGCAGGTAGCTTATTACCTCCCTAAATTTATAATGAAGAGAGAGAGGTATTCGTAGAGGAGGTGCTTATTGCGTTTGTTATTGGTATTGACCCAACCGCCAGTTAAGTCATTAAGATCGAGGATGACGATGATACCTCTATACCTCTAGAGGAGGCAGTTCATACGTGTGCAGCTCCTACCCCCATGGATCGAGCCATTGCTGAACGAGAGTATGAGATATGGTAAGGAGAGAATGGGCTGTTGAAGTTATACCTATCTCCAAGATTCTACTACCTTGATTCATCTAACCAAGAGGAGGGAGGAGAGGAGGAGGATAGGGATAAGGATGAGCAATGGAGAAATAAAGGGTAATAATGGGGGAGTGAAGCTGATTACGATGATAATAATGAGTAATTACGATATTTGACAAGAATCACGATATTTCAGAGTGCCAGAACACCATGCATAAATGTGGTGATGCAGCACGGTAGTCAGAATTAAAAAGGGGTCAAAAGTGGGAACTCAAACCAACATGCAAGTATGCAACAAAACTGGAGTACCTCGGTTTGTTAGCGATTTTGGTGGTGGAGTATGTACCCCCAGTTTTTTAACTAATCGACCCGTTTTTTACTATTCGACCCGCCTGACCCTTGCCTGGCGGCAAGGGGAAGAAGACGTTTCTAGTCCTGACGAGTATCTGCCCTGCTGATCCTCCCTTTCGTCTTCATTCGTTCAAGTCTTCTTTTTCATATCCGGTCTGCCATCAGCCGGCTAATAGTTCTTGGATATCTACCTTATATACCCCATCATCCCGAACCCGGTGACTGTCTACAACTCCCTCGACTTCCAACTTGTCGTTTACCCCAAGATTCGACAACCAGCTCGGAAGCGCATCGAAGGGCACCTGGAGACTTGGACTTGGATCGCGGTGGTGGAAAAAGTAACATGGGATTGGCCAACCAAACGAGCATAACAGAACACTCATCCCTACGACGACTGGAGCAGGCTGATTGGACTTGGTGATCTTCCCGCGCAGCAAACATGGCTCCTCCCTCTGCCGCAGAGCACTACCTTGAGCAACCCACGTATGATGATTCTCCTGAGAACGGTTCACACGAGAAAAGCCAAAACGAAGGTGAAGAACATCACGACAACCCACCAGGTGGATTCGACCCAACTCCACTCCCCGACGCTCCTCCGGGATATACCATCAAAATCACCTTCCACAAGGCCATCAACCTCCCAGTGGCCGATATCCAGACAGTATCCGCTGATCCATACATCCACGCCACACTGACTGCTGATGTCCCCAAGCGACACCCGGAAGACCCTCCACTCACGCGAAGGACACGGACCATACATCGGAGTCTCGAGCCGGTATGGGAGGAAGACTGGATTGTTGCCAATGTGCCAGCTACAGGATTCGAACTCAAGTGCCGCCTATACGACGAGGACTGGCCAGACCATGATGACCGACTGGGCAATGTTACGATCAAGGTAGATCACCTAGACGAGGACTGGCCGGGTTTTGGTCTGGATGGCCAGTTTTTCGAAATTAAGAAGCGCTCTGGCAGCAAGCGGGCATACTTCCACAAGACCATCGAGGCCCTCATGCATGGACTGAAGTGGACAACACCTCAGGTACACATCAGCGTCAACGTCCTCGGCGTCTCGGATCCACCTCATGCTCAGATGTGCACTCTGGGACCTACCTACTGGGTCAAGCACTTCAGTCCCATGATCGGGCGGCTGACCGGTGTGACGGCCGGTAGTGAGGGGTCAGACAGCGATGACAACAGCAAGATGCCACATAAATATGAGTGCGTGATTCAACCCCAGGATCTGATAGCATGAAGCAGTTACTGACAGGCAGAGAGCAGTTTCCAAGCCAACGAAATCCAACTTGCTGGGCCAGTCCCCCCCAAACTCTACCACCGATTCGTCGAGTTTCGTCCCATCATCGGCAAGATGTTCTCACAAAAAGGTTTCAGGGGTCACATCCTGAACAAAGTACTTCACAAGCAACACAGACGGATCTACAACTACGACTCCAGTACCGAACACGGGATATTCGCAGAATGCAGCAAGGAAGCCTCCGTACAGTTTCTCAGGATGGCGCACTATGCGGAAGGAGGTCGGATCTTCACCTACGTACTCACCTTGGACGGCTTGCTGCGCTTCACCGAGACCGGCAAAGAATTCGGTATTGATCTACTGAGCAAGCACACCATGCACTCAGACGTGGCGACGTACATCGCTTGTTCGGGCGAGTTTTTCATCAGACGTATCGCCAGGCGCCACAAGCCCCATCGCACTCACACGGGCTCCTCAAGCCACCATCACCATGACCCGGAAAGCGGTAGTGGCTATAACAACTGCGACAACGGTCTCAGCCACGAGACACACGACCACCCAGGCACATCCGAGTCCTCTCGCGACCCGGAAGACTATGAGCTCATCATCGACAACGACAGCGGCACCTACCGGCCAGACAAGTGCGTCCTGCCCGACCTGCAGGCGTTCCTGCAGCGGCAGTTCCCGGGTCTGCACATCCGGGCCCTGGACTGCGGCGACGAGGAGCACCAGAAGGCCAAGAAGGAGCAGCTGGAGATCAAGAAGAAGGAGGGTGCCAAGGTCCGCATGGTGCTGAACCGCAGCCCGAGCTCGAGCAGCTTCAGCTCGGATGATGAGAGTCGCCTGGGAGACCTGGATGCGATGGATGATGATGCGCCGAGGTACAAGAGTAAGAAGGAGAGGGCGTTCGATATGGTGGAGGATCCGAGCACGTGGAGGGATTGGGTTCCGGGTATGAACAGCGGCGGGCACGGGCACGCGGAGCACGCGAGTGGAAGTGGGAGTGGGCATGGGAATGGGAATGGTGAAGGGAGCGGAGTGACCAAGACGGTTTAGGGATCTGTCTCGGCTGTTTTTCGCAAGTGATACCATGATATGAGAAGTATGAGTTTGGAGCGGTGATGGGTCATGTTTAGTGACGAGTATTAATGGAATGGATTCGAGCGAGGGTGGTTATATATCTTTGTGTCGCGTTATGCTGTAGCGTGGAATTTCAGCAACTCATGCTGCAGGCCCAAAGGTGCTTCTGTTAGCTGGCTGGCTGGGTCTTGCGGTTGGATAGGCGTTTATGGGCTTTGGAGCAAGGCGGACTCGTTGCGTTAGGATATACCAAAGAACTACATTAACCACTACGAACGATTTGTTATTCTGGGAATCCATACCCATCAACCTCATTTCTCTCCTCTCGTCCGAGGATCACAAGCACAGCCGTAAGGCGTACAGTAAGGTACCTTACCCCATGGGTTCGTCTACAATGACTCCATGCCCATCCCATACGCTCGGCCCCATTCAGTGGGTCCCGTCAACTGCAAAGACGGAGATGATGATGCTGGGACACCCCCCAATCCTCCGTAGCAACCGCGCAAGTGGAGGTGTGGTCATTCTCCCTCTGTACATGTCGCGAGAAGGTTGTCAATCGGGTAATAAAAACATTGAAAGATTTTCAGGATGTGAAAAAAAATGATTGATGCTGCACGATTACATTACAGTATCCTTACCGTACACTGTTGTATCGCCATACAGTACCGTAGCAGCGACCTGAAGACGCGGGAAATGCAGAGAACACTCGCCAGAAGTCGCCAAGGAAGCCACCACAGCGATCACGGCGACCACGGGTTGCCGCCCTGCAGCAGTGGACGACGGGACGCATGGAAGGCCCGAAGCGACACAGTTGCTCCACGGCCACGGGGGCCCGGGACCTCCCTGCATGCAGCTCCAGCTGTTGCATGAGTTCAACGAACGGTGATTGACATTCCCCCGTTGGCCCCCGTTGGCCGGCATGTTAAAGGACCATCCATCCTAGTGCTAGGTCCAGGCTACCAACCAGCCGGCTGGAATGCTGGAATTGGAAGATGATAGGCATGTTGAGGCTTCCAATTGCAATGAATGGCTGGATGGAAAGGAAGGAAAGGATGACGGGGAGTGGACAGTAGTTGCTAGTGGTAGGGCGAGTCGGGTGTGGGCTACACTAACAAGAGAAGAGCCCCAAATTCTTGCTACAAGAAAAAGAGTCATGTTTATCCAACTTCCTCTATGCGATTATGACGAAACCAAGGTGGTATACTTTACGTCAACGGTCGTTAGAAAGACGCGACAAAATCAGCGCGTCAACTTTTATGAGAATATCACGTTGAGAAGAAGGAATTCTATGAGTGGTAAAGTGATGATAATGAAAAAGAGTTAGCGTAAGAGTCAGTATTTACCTAACCGCTAACAGAAGAACGCCGGGCATGTCCCGTGGTAAATAAGCTGCCCCACAAGGCCAGCGAAACGGTCCATCCTTCTCCTGATTTAGCGCTTCCCGGCATGACACCTTGCTGTCTGTGTACGGTCTCCCGTAATTTTACATTGGCCGTGCCATTCCCAGGTCCACTTGGGCTTCTTCTTGGCGACACTTTGAAGCTCCCATCCATCCGCCCTCGGTCTCGTCGACCTCGATTCTGTTTCAAATTGTCCAGATTCTGGGGAATTGTTCGTTGACGACGGTTCTCCTCTTTGGTTTGCTCAGAGGTAAATACCTACACCGATTACACAACCCATCTCCGGCTATTACCCATCTCTACCCGGCCGTGAGACAAGTCCAGTGGAAGGAAAGCTGGGGATCGACAACCAAGCCAGCTTACAACACAATTACACAATTACACGCCCATTTCGATCCTAATCCCAATTCCAATTCCAAATTCCACCCGAACGTCCCCCTTGTCGGCCACGGCGCAGACCGACTGCCGTTAACGAGACGAGACGAGCGAGGCTTCCACTTCCCACGCGTCTGTTACTGTCTTCCCGAACGTCTCTCTCCCCGAGCCCGTACATACCTTGACCTAGTTAGCTTTTGACGTGGTACTGAATGCGCGACAAGAAAAAAGAGTTCCGAACGTCGCAATTCTCCGAGACCCCGACCGCCCCAACGAACAGAATCCCATCCCATCCATGTTTGCATCTTCGACGACAGTACCATCCTACAACCACAACGACGCTCTTTTTGTCCGCCAGTTCCGATAATAATCTCTTTGGTTCCTTTGGTTCCCTTGTCAAGGATACTACCATCATCATCCCCTCAACCACCCATTCTCGCTTCGATAGCTTGCGCCTCGCTCCATAAGTTGGATATAATCATACCCCCGACTCTCCCCAAGGTAGTAATCGCAGTCGTTGGTGGCCAGAAGCGGATGCGGACCGGGTCCCGTCCCGACGGCGCGGAGTGATGCAGACGGCAAAAGCGAAGGCCGAGGTGCTTGGACGGAAAGCCAAGGTGTGTGTGTGTGTGTGTGTGTGTCTGTGAGATGTGCTTGGGTTGCGTTGCTTTGGCTTTGCTTGCCTGCCTCGATCGAGCCTGCTTACTCCCCCCTTAATCCCATCCATTCATTCGTACGATCAAGATTGCAGGAATGGGAATGCTGACACAGAGGCCTTGTCCACCAAAGCTTGCGAGTTCATATCAGGAGTTGCTCGAGTAGGTTTCTCCAATAACGTTCCTCGGACGAAAGAAGTCGCAATCCGCTAATTATCTTCTGTCGTCTCTTCTGTTGCGCAGCGAGTTTTCGAGCAAGGACCTACGATCGGTTGGAAACTATACCCTCGGACGACTAATTGGCAAAGGATCCTTCGGCAAGGTCTACTTGGCCACGCACAAACTTACAAATGGATCCAAGGTGCGTTGCGCTGGTGGCTTTGGTCCCTGAAGCCTCTTTTTGTCCCTTCCGAGACACTCGGGCTAATCTTTTGTCGAACCTTCTCTCTTCGGTCGCATATATAGGTCGTGCTCAAGTCAGCCAACAAGGATGACACCAACCTCGCTCGCGAAATCCATCACCATCGCCAATTCGTCCACCCGCACATCGCCCGACTATACGAAGTGGTCGTGACAGAGAATTTGGTGTGGATGGTGCTAGAATATTGTCCAGGTACGAAAACAAGAACAGAGGTCTCCTTCGACATCACACCTTTCGACCGTACGTGCCCTCTCTAAATTACATTGACGTGTTTCACAGGCGACGAGTTGTACAATTACCTCCTTCAACATGGCAAACTATCGGTCGACAAGGTTCAGAGGATCTTTGCGCAACTGGTGGGCGCCGTGTGCTACGTCCATCGACAATCCTGTGTCCATCGGGATCTGAAACTGGAAAACATCCTCCTCGACAAGCACGAGAACGTCAAGCTATGCGACTTTGGTTTCACACGGGAATATGAGGGCAGTGCCAAGTATCTGCAGACATTTTGCGGCACCATCTGCTACTCGGCTCCGGAAATGCTAAAGGGCGAAAAGTATGCGGGCGAAAAGGTGGATGTTTGGAGCTTGGGAGTCATTCTCTACGCCCTTCTCTGCGGCGAGCTTCCCTTTGACGACGATGACGAGCAAGTTACCCGGCGAAAGATCCTTAGCGAGGAACCAGATTACCCCGATATTCTTCCGGCGGATGCGCTGTCTCTTCTGAAGATTCTACTGTCGAAACGACCCTTAATACGACCGTCCCTGCCCGATATCCTCGCCCACCCCTTTCTCGCCGAATACGCGCCACAACAACAAGAGATCCTGAAACTCGAGCAACCACCGCCATTCTCGACGCCGCTGGAAAAGGAGACGCTACATCGGATGCGGAGCGCTGGGGTGGATACAGAGGCGGTGATGGAGAGCGTCATAGCCCAGAAGTGCGATGCTCTTGCTGGCTGGTGGACGCTACTGATCGAGAAGGAGGAACGGAAGGCGGCGAGAAGGGAACGAAAGCGCAGGGAAAAGGAGGAAAACAGAAACTCGAGACGGTTCTCTCAGGCTTCCAGTCGACTCAATGCTTTGGCTACGGTGGAAGAGTCACAGTATGCCCAGTTCGGAGACCAGCCACAAAGACCACGAGGGCGGAGCGAGAGGAGACGGAGCGGACACTACCCGACCTTGCTCATTCCGGATATGCCCAGCTTTTCCGACTATCACAGAAGCGCAACTGAACCTCGCAGTCCGACAGAAGGCGATATTCCACCACCGCCGGTTGATAAGGATTCGATTAGGGGAAGGTCCACCAGCTCCTCGCGGCACAGGAAGCCGATTCCTCCGCCCAAGGAGGGTATTCTGAGGAGTGCGCGATCGAGAGGCTCCACTCTTCACTTGGTCACTACGAGTGAAGTTCTGGACTTGAATGGTACCTTACAGCTGCCTGATGACCAGAATCAGGTAAAGAAGAGGCCGTCCAAGACCAAGATATTCTGGAAGAACTGGACACACTGGCTCTTCGAGAGTACGCGGCGGCATAAGAACTCCCAGAAGCGTGCCAGCCAATCGACCCCTAACCTGGCGGATAAGGCTGCCGTGCAGAGTGCGAAGGAAGGCAAATCTAAGGACGGGGAGAGTCCACGTCCGCAGACGAGCAAGTACCCAGGAGCGAGTTCTCCGATCACAACGGGCACGGCTGGCCTACCTAAGGGTGTGGTGGCCAACGGCTACGCCAACAAAGCGTCACCGGCGCTCTCCGCAAGCTCTGCTCCGTTTAAGAACAGTAACGCTTCCGTCGGCCTTTCCAGTTCGCTACCGTCCTCTTTGCCACCAATTCCACGTACATACACGTCAGGCTCCTACAAGCGACAGTCCCTATCGCCATCACCCCTAACACCGCGCTCCACCATGCGGCGAGCGTCTGGCACCGCGGGCCTTCGCGGCAGGAAGTCCACCTCTTCGTCTGTCTCCTCCATCCGTTCAATGCACCACACCCACCACCATTCCCACAGCAAAGCCAGTTCTACCTCCTCCAACAATTCCATTTCTACATCGGTCTCGAAATCCGCCCTACAAGCCAGCCGCAGTCCGCACCACTCCGTCAAGGTCCTCCCCGCCACACCAACAACTGTCGGCTTCCCAAGCAACATCCGCTACGTCCGCGACCGCACCGGCCCGCCCCTAGGCATCGGCAGCATCGGAGGCCCCAGTCTCTTTGCCAACCCGCCCAGTGACTACGGCTCTTCCGACAATGGCCGCCTCAACGCCGCCCTCGACACCAACACGCAGTACTACCACCTCCCACCCGCCCCTGGTTCGCCCAACCCCTTCGCCTCGGTCAACTCGGGAGGCTATTTCGCTCCGAGGGCAACGGGTACCGGATCGCCTGTGGTTGGACCCGGTGCTCACGGCGGCGTGATGTTCGCCAAGAGGAAGAAGAATATCTTCAAGGGCCCGATGCTCAACTTTGGCAGCAGTGCCGGCGGCGCGGTTGCTAGTAGCAGGCAGAGAGAGGAAAGGAGTAGCAGCGGTGCGTCCGCGTCGGCTTCGGCGAGTCATTCTAGGAGTGCGAGCGCTAGCGGCTTGGGACGGAGGAGTGGGGAGATTACGATCCAGGAGGAGGAGGAGCCTGGGGAGGAAGAGGAGGAGGAACATCATGGTGGCGGTGGGTATGGTGGTGGGGGTTATCATAACAGTGGATGGGGCGGAAGCAGGACAGGGGCAGGTTGGGGAGGACCAGGGATGGCGGGGATGTCCGAAGAGGAAGAGGAGGTGGAAGAGGTGGATAGCTTTAGTCCGATCATCAGCGGGCCCGGGGAGATTGTGGAGGAGAGGATCATTGAAGATGGGGAGGAGGAAGAAGAAGACGACGAGGCCGATGAGAGTGCCGATGAAGGAACGATTACTGATCAGAGATCGAGGCGGTCGAGACCTAGGTCGCAGGATCTTGAGGGGATGGATGCCATTGGTGACGCCAGGCCGTACTCGAACCCGAACCCGAACCCGAACCAGACTCCAACGAGGCCGAGCGCACACGACGAAGAGGAGGAGGAAGATAATGTTGATGTCGGTGAAGGATTCAAAGGGCTTGGGTACGATGTCGGGGTCGCGATAACTACGGACTCCCACAGGCTGAGCACCGACGGGCCGTTGTCGGCATCAACTATTCGGGTCGTCCCGGAACAGCATCAACAACAGCATCAGGGACGCGGGCACAGGAGAGGAGGAGGGAGTAATGGTGGCAGTGGAAGCGGCGGTGGTGGAAGTAATGGCGCGAACAACGGGGAAGGGAGTAGCAGTAAGGTTAGCAGATGACGGTTAGTGAGGCGGGCCTTGCATATAACTAATAAGTAAAGTGTCGCGTGTAAAGAAGGGATAGGCAACATACCGGGCCAGGAACGAACTCAACTGAACTGAATTGACAGACGGATCGATGGATGGGTGAATTGGTTTGATGGGATGGATAAGAGTGGATTGGTTGTTGAAATTGAAGAAAGGGAGGGGCCCGCTTATACCAACTACACTTACTTGCACTTACTTTTTCTTTCGCTCTTCTTTTTTTGTTTATACAAACTACATATACATATACATGTACCATACATAGAGATACCTACCTAACTATTGACATAGCTGGTCCCGCGGGCTCGTTGGACACGATGAGGCTGGACCCGAGAGGAGAAGGGAAAGGGGATGGGGATGGGGAAAAAGCTGCTGTTGTCTTCTTCTTTTTTTTTCACTACTACACTTCACTTGTTGTTTTTTTGAGCAAGGGCCGCCTCACTTTACCTACCTACTTTTTTTGGTCTCCGTTTACGTTTGTTTAGAAAGTTTAAGATACCATTCAGTTTTTTTGATACCTATCTATCTACATAATTGTTTACTAAATTTGTGGACAGCGAGAGAGAGTGAGAGAGAGAGAGATGGGAGGGGGGAGAGAGGGTGAGATAGAGCCGGAGAGAAAGAGCAAGGGGGGGAGGGAAAGGGGTGGAGAGAGAGTGGGAGGGGGGAGAGAGAAAAGAGAGAAGCAATAAATAAATAAATAGATATCACTACTTTACAATATCACAGCAGTAAGAGCGTTTAGGTACCGAGTGAATTGGAATACTTGGTAATTGGTAATTAGTATATGTATACGTGTGTCTCTCTCTGCAGATGCTCCTTCCTGCCTCCCAGTGAGTCCCTGCCGAATTACGATTCTACGTTCGCTTAATAACAACCTCAAAAGCTTAAGGAAGAAATTTCCAAAAAAAAAAAAAAAAAAAGAGAAGCCAACAGATAGTACAACCGGTTTCAACCGGCCCAGTAGCCCGGTCAGTGATACAAATCACGCGGTGTCATGGATGCACGCTGTCGGCTTTGTTCTTTCCAGTTGTTGAAAAGAACCACACGATTTACTGCCCCGGCCGAGAATCGAACTCGAAACCGGACGGGGCCACGGCGGGAGATGCAGAGCTGGCAGCGGTACTACTGACTGCGCTATCCGACCAGGATCGAACTGGTCGTTGGCTGGGGGTGTTGGAAGGAGGGGTGGGATGGGGGGCTTATATGGCAGGAGTTACTGGTTGGGGGGGGGGGGGGGGGGGGGGGGGAGGAATGGGTTGAGATGGAAGGTGCAATCCTCCCTCAATTCCTTCATAGCAAACACGGCATAATTCATCATCATCATCGCCAACTACAACAAATCACGGAGATTACTTCAGGACTGGCAGCACCCCCATTATTATGTGTCTCAACAGCATCATCCGCTTCACTCCTCGCCCAAGCCTGTATAGGCTGTTGAACCGGCTGATAAATGTAAAAACAAACAGAATTGCAAATGCTATAAAAGACTATTTCCTCCCCAATGGTATCAAACCTTTCCGCCCGCTTCCCAGTTCCAAAAACGCTAGATATATGTGTAGGTATTTACAAAAGAAATTTTCTTCAAAGACAAACTGGTGATTAAAATCCATGGGCCGGCCTTTTGCAGCCCCCTTCCGCCCCAAATGTTAGTATCCAGCAGCAAAGCTCCTCCCCCTTGCCTTTTCTCATATTGTCCTTTATTACGCAGCGGTAGCAATAGCCGGCCCATTAACCGTCACCGTCTCCTTTACGGTCTGCGTCTCCGTGACAGTAGCAGTCTCGTTATGAATCAGTGTATCCGTCACTCTGACCGTCTCCCTTTTCGTTTCGGTAACCGTCTCCTTAACTGTCGTCGTCTCTTTAACCGTCTCCTTGACTGCCTCCAGCGACAGCGACGAAGTAACAGTAGAAGTGGCCATGATGGTAGCAGTAACCGTCTGGAACTTTTCCTGCGTAGCCGTCGCTGTTTCAGTGACTGTCACAGAAACCGACACCGTGACTGCACTCTCCGAACCAGCAGCGGCCAGCTTGACATGGTTCTGGTTCCCATTTATCGCGTTACCGGAGTTGCCGGAGTATTGAGGGGGCTTGAAGAGGCGGTCGACTGTAGCCCAGTACGCGGCTTCTGATGCTTGTTTGCTGTCGACAGCAGCAGAAGCGGCAGCAGGGGCAGTGACCTCGGCGGGAGCAGCGAGCTTGACATTGTTGACATTGGCAACTTCTGTAGGCTGAGCAAAACTGTCATAAGATACCAAGTCCGTCACGGTGCCGGTGACGGGGATAATTACGAGGGGGTCGTCGTCGCTTGTGGTGCTGGAAGCAGCAGCGCTGCTTGTCGTGTCGGGAATGCTGCTTATTGTGATGGGAGCGCTGCTTGTGGTGATAGCGCTGGTGGTGGTAACTGGAGCAGGAGCTGAAGATGGGGCTGAGACTGAAGAGCCTGAAAAGGTAGAAATACTTTGGTTAGGAACGTCGTGGAATGAGAGTGTTGAGGGTAGTATGGTGGAGAAGGGCTTTGAGGTGGTTAAGGTGATCGTGGAGGTTGTAGGAAGGGGAGGGTTTCTGGTTGTGATGGAAAGGGAAATGCTGATGGTGGTAGAGAGGAGAAGGGTGGTCTCCACGGTCACAGTGATATCAGAAGGGGGCGGCTTACTGCTGCTGGTAGTCGGAGCGACGCTGGCGGTCGACGAAAGGATGCTGCTTGAAGCGACTAGAGGCATGCTGATGACGGAGCTAAGGCTCAAGGTAGGCTCAATGCTGCTGACGGTAGACAAAGAAGAAGAAGAGGATGAAGATGATGCCGAAGATGACGCAGGCACAGATGACACAACTGGAGGATGAGCCGAGCTGGGATCCATCGTAAATGTAATCGGGTAAGTGCTCCCACCATCCGTAACAATAGCAGTCACCGTGATGAATGTCTTGCTGTCAGTAGTAGTTGTAGGAGGCAAGCTCGCCGAAGAAGAGGAGGAGGAGACTGAAGCGGACGAAGAGACGGGAGGCTGAACCGCGATAACACTCGATAAAGACGCAGTCGTAGAGCTTGTCGTAGGCAGCACGGAGGCAATGACTGACGAAGCTGCAGCAGAAGTAGTGACAGGCTCAACAGCAACCGCGCTCGACGATGAAGATACTCCAGGAGGAGGACCAACAACGGTAACAGTCACCGTCACCGGGCCCACGCTCTGAGTAACCTTGGTCGTATCCGTAACGGTCACCTCCAAACCAGAACTGCTGCTACCAACCGCTCCTCCAGATCCAGACGAAGAAGAGGGAGGAGGCACAGTCATGGTCACGATACCGGAACTCTGCGTAACCTTCACCGTACTCGTAACGACCACCTCCGAACCAGCACCAGCACTGCTGCTACCAACCGCTCCCCCAGATCCAGATCCAGAGGATCCAGAAGGAGGAGGCACCGTCATAGTCACCGTACCAGCACTCTTCGTAACCACCGTCGTCTGTGTGATTTCTACCTCGCTTCCTCCTGATCCTCCTCCACCGCCACCAATGGGAGCAGCAACAGGCGCCAAAACCTTTGCCGCCTCATCAGGCTCGTAGCAATCAATCACAACACCTTGGACGGTGGTCATGGGCATGACGAAGCACTTCTTGCCACTGCCGCATTGAGCCACGTTGAACTTGCCCTGGGCGTTGCAGTAGGCGCGGCCACCCTCCACGCAAGCGGCCTGGCCGGAGATGCAGGTGGTGTCCTTGGTGAGGCTAGAGAACTGCTCGTTGTAGCGGCGGGCGTCGGCGAGGTTCTTGGCGTAGATCTCGGGGGAGACGGTGGTGGTGGCGGATGGGAGGGCGCCGGTGACGGCGGTTGGGAGGTTGTTGAGGATGTTGCTGGTGACGGCGGGTCCGGTTTGTTGTTGTTGGGTGTTCGAGGCGGAGGCAGATGATGTTGCTGCCGCTGATGATGAGCTGGCGGAACCTGATGCCGTCACAAACACTCCACCGGGCACGACTGCGACACTACTGCTAGCCACTCCAGCGCCCGCCGACGTCGAAGACTTTCCAAAGTCACTCGGAAACTCCGTCGTGACTCCAATAAACCCTGGTATCGTGTAAGACACCACAATCGTTGTCGATCCATCACCGCCCTCTGCTATTGTTGTTGTCGTTCCATCCTCGTCATGCCTCTTCTGCCATGCCGCCTGCCTCCGTACTTCACGACTCCTGAGAGGACCAGCCTCAGCAGCAGTTGCCAAGAGGCCGGCGACGAGAGCGCCCAACTTTATTGTTGAGATAGGTCTCATTTTGCTCGTGGTTTGTTGTAGTTTGTGATGCCCGAGTGGGTAGGCGTGTAACCTATGGTCTGAGACCAGCGAGAAACCGCCGCAAAAGGGAAAAAAGAGAAAAGGGAAAACCAGTTTCCAAAATTCTGTCGTAATTCCTCCGTTGAGTAAATTGTTGTGTAAGGTATCTCAGCCAAGAGTAGGGAAAGGAAGTCGAAGGGAGATCCGAACCACTTCCAGGTGGTAGTAAGGTATGAGAGAGAGAGAATCGGGTTGATCGACACCGACCAGTCGGGTAGGACCAAGATCCCCGTTTCGGTTGTTCCTGAAGGCGTAAGGTGGGCGGGTGAGAGACCGATGATCTTGTGGAAGCGGTAACTTGAAGAAAGAAGATCAACTACTTTCTTTGTGTTACTACCCCCCTTTGCCGACAGGATATAATTTGGGATATGTGTAGAAAGCGGTTATAATCCCAAACAAGGGGAAGGGTTCAAGAGGTACAGATAAAGGAAGTAAACGCTTGTATGGGAGAAAAGACGCTGACGATGAGTGATGTCAAGGAAAGACGAGTGAACTGATAGAAGGAAAAGATGATGATGAAGCAGAAGTCGGAGTCAGAAAGTAGGAAACACAGACAGACCAAAGAAAAGATGGGGAGAGAAGGAGAAGAAGCAGAAGGAATCCAGACCCGAGAAGAAGATATCGCAAGGCGGTAGCCCAACTCCAAGCCGCCCCAAGGTGGTTCGTTGGGCAGGTAGTGAGGACTGGTCACTAGCTACTAGCTAGCTCCAGAAACCACATGGTCCTCGATGCAAGATGCGATGACAGGTAATGTCGCGTCACGAAACCCACGCACCATTCCTCTTTCGAGAAAGCCGCCGCCCTATGAAATTCTCTTCAGGGCTCCGTTCGTGATTATCCTTTGGATCGGGTTGCCCCGAGAAAATGGGCATGGGTGTATGGTAACAGACGCTTCGCAGCATCGTGAAATCACTGGATGGCCGGCGGCCAACTTTCTCGACCAGCCAAGCATCGTGAGTAAATGAGAAAAAGAGGACGGAAGCCGGCATGCCATGGACATGGGGAAAGTGTAGTGCAGTGTAGTACCGCATGGAAGAAAATGCCTAGACTCCTCGATGAGTCGTCGTCTTCGGTCCCAGTATGTAAATGTCCACTCGGCATATCGATCCAGGGCACAATTCGCTTCGACGTGGGGAGAGCCGGTCGCCAGTCATGCCCGCCCTGCCATCAAAGATGACCCTCGCTCGCTCGCTCGGCAGTCAGTAGGGTCTCGGCGCATATGGTATTGTATCGAGTTGACAAAGAACGCTTGGCCATGAAGCGCCGAAGGGGACCGAAAGGGAACCTCAACCATTCTGGGGGACCAGCGAGCGACTGGTGGTGGTTAGCCGTCGTCCGTTTAACCTCACTTTCTTTTCCATCTTTTTTCCCCCAGTGACGTTCCCTTGTCTCCCCCCTTTGTTTCCCAAAATAAGCAACCTGTGGCATTTGGCGGACGTCATTGGTCACCAAGTCAAAAGAGCCTCAGGAACACCCCCGTCTGCCGAGAATGATTGGTGCAGAATGGCGGGCGGCTGTAACTTCCAAACCCCTGCATGGGCGGATGCCGATGTAACGTCAACACCTTTGCTTGCTTGCCGCTCATCGGGCGGACACCCGCTCTTGCAGCGCGCTTGATGAGGAAGATTTGAGGATTTTCGAAATTACATCTAGGGCATTCCATGTGACGGTCGTGATGGTCATCATGATTCATGGCTGATTTTCGGATTCCCTTCGGCGCATATGTCAGACATTGCCTCGAACAGCTATATACAGGACTGGCCTACTCTAGCAGCGTGCCTGAGATGATAAACCGCGACATCGCCTTCTTTCCTCTCCTGCCTTCTTCCCCTTTCGAAGTGAGTGATGATGCTGATTTTTATCCAAGCAACCGACGACCACTCCCGGCATGTGACTGAATGAACATCTGCAAGCAACACCTCTAACTTTTACCTCTACTCACGCAAAGAATGCTGTACAAATATGCGAATCCAATTGTACTTTTGAAACTCCATCCACATGCTGCTTTTCAACACCACCATGCACATGCTCTCCTATACCATACCATAGTCATCCATGATCCTCTCTCTGTAACAACCCACAACAAAACCATCAAGCCACCCAAGATTCCCACGATCCCGGGTATGACGCTACCTCGTCGCACTACAACTTGACAATCGTCATGCCGTTGACCGTGATCGTTTCTGGTTCTGCGTATTCTGCCTCTTCATCCTCCTCGTTCTCCTCCGGATGCTGACCGTTGTAGTCTCCATCGAAACCCTCCTTATCGTAGGTCTCTGGATAAGACTCGGCATCCGATACAGGCTCTTCTGGCGCAGCTTCGTAAGTCGTGACCTTGTTGTCTCCGGGTACTGTTGCGGGTGGCTTCCTGGAGGACTGTCTGGAAGCTTGTCGGGATGGTTGTCTGGATGGCTGCCTAGATGTTTGCCGAGATGCTTGCCTAGACGACTGTCTAGACGCCCTTCTCGAAGGCTCGTTAGACGAAACCACCGTGACCTCCACCTTCTGCACCTTACTAGGTCGCACCTCCTCGTCAACAGTAGGTGAACTTCTCTTCCTCGTCACCTCCGTCATCTCGATGTCGACATCGTCATCCGACCCACCCCCAGCCGATGAGATCGAAATCATCGTTGCCGGCGTAGTACTCCTCGATCTCTCGCTCTTCAGGTCATCAACGGCCGTAGGAACAGGCGACCTCGACGGCCTCGTAGAGTCAGTCGTACCAATCCTCGCCTCTTCCATCACCGGTACCGTAATACCAACAGTAGCAGCAGCGGTAGCAGCAGCAGCATTCTCATCATACAACGTCCCCAACCAAGCCTCCCGGAACTTCAACCCAATGGCCAACGCCATGTGCCTAGACACCGAATTGCCAACCAGCTTCCACTGGTCTGCCGTCCGTCCCACCAACACCTCCTCATCTAGGTATCCCTGCGCCCGACGCATCTCATGGACCGTAAAGGGGCGGTCTTCGTCCCAGTGTAGCCCCGGCCCCATGCGCGCATCGCTGGGATTGCAGGTAGTAGTGACAGTAGGGAACAACGTCTTGGGGTTAAGCCTCCGCCAACCCACCGAAGCATCGCTCGTGCGGGTCGTCCCTTCGCTGGGGAACAGGTCCCGGTCGCCCTTACTCATCACGCCGTTTCCTTTATTCCAGGCCTTGATGAAACTCATGCCGTACGGGTGGGTGGGGATGCAAGCATACTGGGCGCGGATGTAGGGTGTGATACCTGCCGCAAGTCGATGGTCAGGGAAAGGGGTGCATGCCTCTGGCTTCGCGTCGCCGACCTTGGGAAGGTCGGCGGTACTTTCGCCGGCGCTGACGAATTTGAAGGCTGTGGGAGCGAAGATCCTTTGGACGTATGATTCGCCGTTGCAAAGGAACCCGATGTTGCGGTTCTTGTCCCGGTAATGGGAGTGAGACGGTAAAGGCGGTTCTGGGAGAGGGAGACCGGGCGCGGCAAAGTATAAGAACACGCGTTCACGGCTTTGGGGAGCGCCGTGTGCCCAGGCGTCTCCGAGGATAAGCTGGGCTTGGTAACCCATTCCTACAAGGGCGCAGAATAGTTGTGAAAGGACGTCCTGCTTCCGATTCACGAAGGTCTGCACGATACCCGAGACGTTCTCTAGGACACCGTACTTTGGTCGATAAAAATCGACGAAGGACGCGAACGAGGCCACCAGGGACTGGTTCTTGACTTGGTTCAGGACTTTCTTGTCCTGAGTAAGAAGTGAGAACCCAGGGCACGGGCTACCGGCGGCGATGAAGTCGACTTCACCGGGTCGCGGCACATTGTCGGAAAATTTACCCTAATAGATCATCAGTTGAAACAGTCTATATCAAACTCTTTCGAGGGGGACATACCTCCAGGGCAAGACGGAGAAGGTCGTCAACGGAGCCAAGGAAAGGGCGAGTCTTGTTGGGATCCGGCGTATTGGCCATGTAGGTATGAATAGCCTTATCCCAGATATCGTTGGCCCAACGCATCTCAACGACACCACCCTCTTCTATGCCTCGTCCAAAGTTACCACCACCGCAGTATAGATCCAGACCCTTCAGCTTTGGCTTGCCAAGGTTCTCCAAGGGGTTGAATCCTTGGCGTAAAGTGCTTGGGAATGTCTTTAAAGGAACGCACTCCCCCGTAGGCTCTTGCCTATGTGTGATGAAGAATATGTTCCCGGTGCCTCCTCTGTCGTACGGACTTGGGATTTGCTCCTGCGGGCGAAAGAATCTCACCAGACATTTGCCTACGATTCTCTCGGCCCTAACCTCCACCAGGTCTTCGGTATAGACTAGTTCGTTGGCTGGCGCATCATGGCGATCGACCTTTCGTCGTCGCAGCAACTTTCGAAGTCGTACGAACGGTGTATCTTTCTCTCCTTGCGTAAAGAATTCCACGACTTCATATGGTTCCGAGAACTTGTCAGAAGGAGACAAAGTCGCAAGGACAGTATCGCCAGGCTTATAAGGGGGTGTCGGCGGTTTTGGCGGCTGGTTGTGATAACAAGTCAAATGAGCTTCCTGTAGTGTAACCCACCGACGTTGTTCGCTCTCGTACAACTGCCTGACGAAAAATTCGCCCTTGCCGCTTTCCGGACTGCCGAACCAGTCCACCGGATGAACCGCAAGCACCTCATTGCCTTTGACGCGGGCGTGATGGCCTTCCTGACAGGTGCAGTGATTGGAAAGGAAGAGCTCGTTGCGCCATTTGTACTTCATGGCGCAACACGGCGTGTCTTCGGGTCGATAGAACCAGATGACATCGAAACTCTTTAGGCCAAGGCCACGGCCACTCTTTGTCTTAGCAGTATGGACCTTTTGCACGAGGCCAAACCATCTGTGATCATCCGTGTCGGCCGGTTTCCATTTGGTGTCTGTGTTTGAGCTATCGTCTCGGGGGGTTGAGATGACATCCCCGACCTTGATTTGATCGACCAGTTCCTGGGACAGGTATTTGATGTATGCCGGGTGGATCTGTCCGGTTTTTTGTTGCGGTTTTGGTTTTGATTTCGATTTGGGCTTGAGGTTCTCCTTCGTTGAAGGCGGTGGGTTGTTTTCGGGCGGAAGAACGTCCGAGGATACGCTGGATAGGACATCCGAGTCGATGGGCATCACCTCTGACACTTGTACTGGCAAGGGTTGAAGTGGTGTCGGCAGACTTTCTGTCACGGTTTCATCGTTCGTGTCATCCTTGGCCTCTTCCTTGATGTTCTTCTTGGTGTCTTTCTTGACACGCTTGGCGTCCTTCTCTTTCTCCGCGTCCTCCCCTGCCAACCGCAACACCTTTCCAAGAATCATATGACCAAAGCACTCCTTGATATAAGGAGTGACAATGGTAGCCGCAACGGTTCGATCGCCTTCGGTGACGACCGGCCCTGGAGGAACCTCTTGCCTGAAGTATTGACCGGGCTTAACGGCCATGAGTTCCCGGAAGAGTCGATCTCCCGCAGCTCTCTTAGCGCCTGCCACGCCATTTATCTCCTTCCAGATGTACCCATTGTTGGCGGCGACCGAAGTCCGGAAATCGTCACTAGGATGCTGAGCCCGCCACTTCTGGAAGGCCTTTGACTTCCCATGGGCCTTGGAAGCCCATTGGATGAAGTCACTCTTGAAGCAGCCAAGGGTGACCTCGCGCTTCCTTTCGACCATGCGGGTGCAATAGTCAACGACATGTTTTCCGAGGTCGGCAATCCAAAGAAATGGCTGGTAAAACCTCTGGTATTCCAGCGCGGGCTTCTTGAGCAGGTAGTAGATTTCTTTCTTGGCGTTGTGCTTCGATCGAACCCATATCTGGCCCTTGACGCTGTGCAGAGACGCACCGTAGTTGCCAACAGGCAGCTCGAGCACTTGCATGCCGGTGACGTAGTGCTTGGTGTTGCCGAATTTCAGCACTCCGTCGAAGTAATACGTGTCGTGCAGCACCTTGGTCGCCATAAGTTGGACTGGCCGCATTTCTCGAGGGTGGTAAGCATAGTTGACATAAAAGTTAAAGTCGTGTAGCTCGAATTCGATGTAATCCTCTTTGGTCTTTCCAGCAGCTTTCGCGGCTTTCAAGAGAGCTTCAACGGCTACGCGCTCAGTAGTTGGCTGCGGGGGCGGTATGGGATTGTCGTTTTCATCGATTTTTTGAAATATCGACCTTGGGTTTATCAAGGTCGATACTGGTAGGTCGACCGTAATGTGCTTACTGCGCTGGATCACGAAGTCGTCATCTGGGCCCTCGTCTGAAAATCCATCAGGGAGATCCGCCTCGTCTTCGGACTCAGGCGCAGGTTCAACGCTATTCAGACCGGATTCGGCTTGGAGTTGCTGCTGGAGCTCTAGCTCGAGTTGAAGCTGAGGGTCGTCAAGACTTGGTGTGATGGTCGCCGCTGCTATGGGCTCGGGGCACTCCTCGGCTGCCGGGAGTGGTTGGAGGTAGTCACCCTCTTTGACCAAACCCTGGCTAAAAACGGACGCGAACATGTCCAAATAGTCTTCCTGAGAGCCCATGGCGTCGGCGGGCACGTCGATAAACATGCCCCCGTGGCCGCGATCCGGCGAGTTCATGGCTTGGCTGATGACGAACTGGCGCTTCCTTTATGAGCATGCGTATATCGAAGCCAAGGATGAGGTTGAGGTCAAGGGTGGACCTATAATAAAAATGAAGGCGGCCTGGCTGGAGAGAAGGTATTCAGGTATGTCGTGGCTAAAACATTTAGTGACTTGTTGCGATATTGAATTTTTCGAATTATTTCATGTTCAAGACAGGTGAGTTGGTGATGATGATAAGGTGAGAAAATCGTGATAAATTCTAGCAATCCCGTTTATTGATGGAAGGCTAGAGATCGTGAATAAGTAACGCCGGTTCGTAAAAGAATACAGAATAAAGCAACAAAAAGTGATATCTTTTTGAAAAAGATTATATTCGTATCGTTTGTTGTCCGGGTATGTGCAAATCGGTGTTGTATTAACGATACGTAAAGGAGTATCGTATCAAGCGCTCTCAGATATTTTCAGATATTTTGGCTGTCGCGTGGGCGTGAAAGCGAGTGGTCTCGAGAAGGCGGGTGCACAAGGAGTTGAGGTGACCACGGTGAAAGGAGGAGCAAACCAACAGAATACAGCAACGAACTTGAATGGATTCTCTTTTTTTCTCCCTTGTCCACCGAATCCCTCTCTTCCTTCCTGTTGCGGACTGCGGGTTTGCGCGCCCGGGTCTCGACTCGAGGAGACTGGCTCCTCGTTCGACTGGGATGTGCAGCGAACGGGACTTCCTCGAGAGGAACGCGTCCCGCGACTGTGGATTCTTTGTCGAGGGTTGGCAAGGGTTAGCAAACTGCGCCAAGCGAGATCAATTGCCCAATCACAGAGCCCGCGTTCCTGCCGTTTGCGGATCCTCCAACCGCACGAACAGGACCCACCAAAGGCCGGTGAAGACCCACTTATCTTCGGTCTGTTGCTCCGGTGCGCCCGGAACTCAGACCGGAACTCAGACCGGCATGTCATAATCAACGCTCAATAGTTCCAAACACAGACCATTACCATAACCAAGCTGTTCCTTTTCAAGGCGCTGCATCAATTAAAGGTATCCGACCCAAAATCTCTAAATACCAAAATAGACACCTAACAGATCGGGTATTCCAAAGCGCTCCTTGCTCGCTCGCTTGCTATCTAGGTTATCTTGATCCCAGCGTACTGTGTATCCGTATAACTCAATTAGAGTGGGAGTAATCTCATCGTCGCTTGTCCTCCGCAGTTGAATCCGTCTTCTCGGCTTCAAGTCCAGGCATGTCGGTTTTCTTAGGGTTCTGTGTATCCCCAGCAGCTCCTTGCCTAACTCTCCTAACAATTCGAGATGGTTTATTGAGCCAAGTATCGGTATATGCCTGCGTGTTGAGCCAACGCGCAGCAACGACAGCATCCGTACCCTTCAGGTCTCCGTCCGTTCTCTTGGCCGGGAGGTGCCAAGTGCAGCCTTGTGTTTGCCTGAGTGCTTCGAGTTTTTGCCTCGTCCTGACCAGCATGGTTTGTAGCGAATCATTGACTGGCAGATGAGGCCACATCTCGATAAAATATGCAAACGTCTGGTTCAGGACCTTATATTCGGTTTCGCCCGGCTCCCTTGCGTTTCCCAGAATGCGAGGGTCGAACCAAGAGTCGAGCACCCAGTTTACCAAGCTCAACATCAATTGCGCGTTGCCCAGACACCCTAGAGCTTGCATATACCGGAAAATATGAGGCGCCGTCAGCGAGTACTGCAACGTGGGGAGCTCGAAACGTGCTGATGCGTTGCCATTGGATGGGACCGAAATGGGCCTTACCATCTCTTTGAAAGTGGCATGAAGCTTTTGAGCAGCCAGGCGAATTACTGGCACCATTCTCAAATCTCCGTACTGCTCGGTTGCTGTTGCTGTAGCCACCGCTTTCCTCGTTTCAAATGCCAGTGCAACCGTCGACTTTCGTACCATGAGACTAAGTAGGTCGAAGATGGTGGTATCCAGGCCTTTCGCGAATACCGTCAGCCGATATGCTTTCATGAACACCTTGAGCGTATGCAAGTGTGGGTGTTCACCCTCTGCTCTCACAATGTATTTGTTGGTGGCCAGAGCTCTGAGGATAGTGTACCATGGCCGCTTGTCCTTGTGGGCAGCCCTTGCGTTCCCCTGTTGGTACAGCTTGGTGATTTTAATAGCCAGTGGGATATGGTTATGGGAGGACGAATGAGGGTCCGGGTCCAGGTAATTGGAGTGCGTTTTGCACAACAGCTTAATCCACGCATCGAAGACGCGAACGGGGAGGGTATTTATCTGCTCAACATCCTGGGACCACCCAACCAAAGCTTGTCTCGCAATGACGCTGTACCCGCCGTCCAGGATGTATTGCAACCCGGCCTCTATTGAGTTGGTGTTTTTAAGTAGAAGCTCGAGGAGGCGGTCGTTTGGTCGGATATTGCGATCCCGCATTTGTCGATACAAGTCATCAGGAGACGGAGGAGTAAGTCTCGAGATCTCATAGGCGCTAAGGTTACCGTCATGAACTGGAAAGACATAATGCCGCGAGTCACCCGGTAGCAGCGGACTATCTGGGGGCACTTCCTCTGCAAACAACTTTTCCAACATGGCAGCATACACATCGGCAGTAGGCTGGAGGTTGGGTCGAGGAGGTCTCTGAAACTCCGTCCAGGCCTCCCTAACGTTGCGCGTGGCCTCGATGGCTGTAACCCACGTGGCGTAGACAAACATGTTGGGACTACTCCATTTGGGTGGTCCGTCAGTCCTGGTCATTATCGTGCGCTGTCGGCCGGGCAGTGAACCACCCAGATTGGTCAATGCCTCATCAACGGGCTGAGAGGGGTATCCGTTTTCGACCATCATAGTTCCTGCTTTAGCGCTCCTGCTCAGATCTTCTTCACGATCGCGTTGCTCGTCCACTCCATCCCACGATAAACGGTATGGTGGCCACGTCTTTGCAGACCGAATCATGGCCTTTTCCTCTGCTGGTGTCTTCTTCATCCCCAGCAACACCCTTCTTATTGAGCGGTAGCCGTTCTGGGTAATTAGCAAGTGAGGTCTCATTCTGACAGACGCGGCCAGAAGGACCTTCTGGGCTTCCCAGTTGTAACCGACGTGCTTGTAAGGAGCGATGGGCGTCCTCCTGTCAAGCGCACAAAGAGCGCTGTTAAAGATGCGACATCTTATTCTCTGCCATTTTACTTCGTCATCACCCCCGACATCAACGCAGCAGGTCTCAAGGTATGCCGCGACGAGATGGGCAACCGAGATCAGAGCAGCAGGCCATACGGCCGCGCAATGCCACATGAGTCGATACATCATGATCTTGAAGACGTCAGATCTGAATTCTGGACCAACACGTTTCTGTTCAGGTTTTTGTCTCGGTTCCAGGTAGTGTCGGGAGATATAATCGAAGATGGCGGCGAGGCTCTGCGCTTCGAATATCCTTTTGTCGCGCCCAAGGACCATGTTCATGAGAAAATATGGCTTGAAGGTGTCGCGAGAGACGAACCGCTGAACGATTTCGTCTCCGTCCTTTCCTTGTAAAATCCACGACCACTCTTCAAGATCGCTGGTGCTGTATCCCTTCATTTCAAGACGCTTTATGCGCCTTGCCCACCCTTGCTCTGTTTCCAGATAGCTTGGAAGTCCCCTGAGGTGGTAGAAGGAGATTCGAGACTTGCGCCAGTGCGCTACACGTTGCTTGAACATGAATTGTGCCAGACAACCGGGCAATCGAGGAGACTTATTGCTGGCAAGAGCACGGAGAACACACCACTTTTCAGGTGGATATTTGCGAGCTTTGCGCCTGATGAACATGGCAAGCGCCTTTGTAGGCGAAAACGGTGTGAACTTTTTCTCAAAAGGCCTTTGTATCCCAGGAACCGGAGGCCCATCTTTTAGTCGTCTCTCACGGCGGCTCAATCCCCCAGGTGTCGCATGCCACAGCACCGCAAACGGATCGGCCGAGGTGGTGGTGGAGGCGTCGAGAGACGGAGCGGGTCTGGCCGGAGCCGCAGAGCCGGTGGGGAGGACATTTTCGGCTTCGGCGCCGGCGCCGGCGGGAGCGGCAGCGGCAGCGGCAGCGGTTGATTGTCTTCGGAAAGTACCATCCGGTATTGAAGAGGAGCACACGGACGACCAAGCGGGGAGCTGCTTCAATCAACAAGGGACATCAGTCAGTGCTCGTGGCCAGCGACAAGGTACCCAAGGGTGAGAGAGTCATGAGGGTTCCACATGTTTACCTGGCAGAACCTCGTTGTTGTCGTGAGTCGGCCTGTTGCTTGCACACCTCTTAGGGCGGAACCTTTAGTACCAGACATTGATGTAGGCAATCAACCATTCTGAAGAGACGGCAGGTTGGCGATGGGTTGGAGGGCTTTGCATTGGCGATTTCCCAACAGCGTTCGTTTGGCGGTTTTTGGAGAAATCTGGCTGTTGCTGATTTTCCCCCCAATTCTTCGGCCGTGTGCAGGCGCTTGTCCAGATATTCGGACCTGGGCTGCCACTAGCGGATGCTACCCCCTCATTCCCCCCTGGTTGCGTGCAGCAGGTGGTGCCGAGTTATCGATAAGACGGAGCAGTGTCGGCTGCCTGCCGTGAAAGCGGGCGTGTTTGCGGAAATGGAGGTCTGTGCTACCTCACACACACCAGTCACTAACATCGAGACGGAAAGGGGGTTTAGCTCTTGGCCAGATTTAAGTACTGGTACTTCTGCAGCCTGCACATTGAAGAGGGGTGCCGAGTACTCAATACCTTGTCCTTGGTCAGCCTCCAACAAAGCTGAACCAGCGACAATGGCCACGAGATTGCATTCCCATTGACCGTTCGTCATCGCGACAACTCCCAATTGCACGCAAAAGACTAGTCTAGTCATCCACGTCGACGATCCGCGACGAGAGGAACCCGCCGCCCTTTGCGCTGCGCATCCACGGAATGGCCTCTCTCAAGCGAAAACGACACCGAGGCGGAACCGGTACAGGTACGAACTCCTCCGAGGCTGCGGCGGGTGCCTCCCACTCTGCTGGTGTTGGCGCCGCTACCGCTGCTCCATTGGCTTCAGGTTCCCCTGTAACAACGGCGCGCCGAGCGACACGCCAGACTTCGACCGCCCCACTCCCCGTCCTTCCCGACCCGGAACCACCCCGACGACGCCGACGCCGGGACAGCAGTGGCACAGGCCTTGCCACCGACCAGTCTCCCACGTCTCCCACCGCCAATCCCCGCGACGCGCCGCGCCCGAACGGGCCACCACCACCACCACCGGCCCTCCGTGGTAAGGAAAACATCCCGATGCAGTCCAACTCCCATCATGGACATGCTCCAATCAATAAGACTCGCCTGACGCGTCACACCGGCTTCGACTTTGAGTCTCCAGTGCCCACGCCACCCAACAGTTCCAGTTCCAATTCCAATTCCAATTCCAATTCCAGCCCGCATCCGAATCCGCATCCGCATCCTCCGCGATCCCACGCCAGCTCCCACTCCAATTCTTCCCATTCCGGTCCCCGTGCAATCGCACCCGCCCGATCAATCACCATCAAGAGCTCAGCAGCCCATCAATCACCCCTCGCACATCCCCACCAGGCACCGACTGCGTCTCCCATACCTGCTCCTGCCCCCACTCCGACTACGTTAATCCTCCCAGGCCCTCTCGCCGGAGGACAGGCACGACACGACTCGGCACGACATAGCCATGGCCGCTCCGCTGCGGGGCCGGTGGTGCTCCCACACCACAGCATAGTGGGGCAGAACAAGACCATCTCCATGGCACCCTCAGTACCACCACCACAACATCACCAACAAACACAACGCTCACCCATTGCGAGGCCTGGCCCGAGTGGCGGCAAATCAGACAGGCCCGAGCGGGCACCCGGCGAGCGGCCAGACCGTAACATCGATAAGGTCGTGTTGGGTGACATATGCTTCCGGGCATGGTACCCTTCCTACTACGGAAAGGAAGTTCTCGGTGAAGGCCCGCCTAGTGTTGGAACGACGATTGCCAATGGGACAAACCCTTCGAATCAGGGGGCACATGGACACCAACCCCACCACCAGCCGCCTATGCTCGACCGCCTTTACGTGTGTCCGTGTTGTTTCAAGTACTCGAAAGAGCTCGTTGCTTGGAGGAGGCATGTCTGCTTGTGTGAGGCTCGGGGCCACATTCCCGGAACCAAGATCTATGTGCACCCAAAGGGGCGGCGGACAGTTCTTGTACCGACAGGGCCGGCTCCTAAGCCTGGAAGGGGCAAGCGTGGAAGTGTCGGGCAGAAGATGGTTGAGGAGGTGATCCAGGATGAAGGCGAATGGAGTATTTGGAAGGTAGATGGGGAAGAGGACATGGTAAGCACCACTCCCATAGCCATCTTTACAAATCATCATCAAGCAAGGTTGCTGATATTTTTTCACAGCTCTTCTGCCAAAACCTCTCCCTCTTTGCAAAACTCTTCCTGGACAACAAGTCGGTGTTTTTCGATGTTAGCGGCTTCCACTACTTCCTGCTTGTGTTCACTCCGCCTGATCCCCCGACGGACCCGGATTCAGACGTGACCGAGGTTGTCAAGCCTCGCGGTCAAGTCGTCGGGTTCTTCTCAAAGGAAAAGATGTCATGGGATAACAACAACCTCGCGTGTATCCTCATTTTCCCCCCTTGGCAGCGCAAAGGTTTGGGCGCGCTCCTCATGGGCGTCTCGTACGAGATCTCTCGACGCGAGGGAATCATTGGCGGTCCCGAAAAGCCCATCTCGGAACTCGGCAAAAGGGGGTACAAGCGCTTTTGGGCTGGCGAGATAGCCCGTTGGCTCCTCAGCTTGGAGCCGACAGGCACGACACCAGGCGAGGAAACGGTCGTCGATATTGAAGATTGCAGCAAAGCAACCTGGATAGCCCCCGATGATTGCCTAGCGGTGCTGAGAGAGATGGATGTTGCCGAAGACGCGGGCATGGGGCCTCCTAAGCTCAAGATTCACCAACCGACCGAGGAAGAAATGGCCAACTGTCCTTCGGAAGCAGCTGCAACAGCAGCAGCAGCAGCAGCAGTGGTGGAAGATGTGCCGCGGGTTCGAATCACACTGGAAGCTGTGCACAACTGGGTGACCCGGAACCGCATCAGCTTGGAGAGGCCCTGCGATCCTGCGGGCTTCATCGACGACTTTGTCATGGAGGAGCCCTCTTCAGAGGAAGAGGGGTGAAAAGCCCACAAAGCAAGGGACTTCCGGTTCGTGCTGCCTAGCTAATTACACTAGGCGTCACAGCTGTTTGTATAACAAAATTTCAGCAAGAGGCGGTTTCCATATTCCATTCAGAAATTCCTGCGGACTTGGCTTGGGGCCGACGATATTCTTGTTTGAGTATTGTAATCTGGGTAAAGCGTTTGTTGGCGCCCCCCATATATGCTTTATGGCGGCACTCTTCATGGTCGACGATCCTCCAAAGAGGAAAAGATCACTACAACGACGTTTGACTATTTACTAGTTTGTACCAGCGAGTGAGTTTACTTCGGATCTGCTCGACGGAACGAGCATCGACTGATAACCAACCAACCAGTATGAATCATCTACTCGCAACGAACCACAGAAACGACCACATCACAGCAGCTCTTGCTGCTCAGTTTATTGAAGGAACTGCGATGCGTCCCAACAAAGCCGGCGCATTGTACCGACAAGCTCAGGGGGTTCAATGTGATCAGAGTAGGAAAGGGGGCAATCGACGAGGATCCAATATGAGACCCTACGCAAACTCAGATTACACCAGGCAGGGGGTGAGAAGGGCAGGGCAGCCTGCTCTCGAGGGAAGGCATTGCGTAGAGGCCGGGGAATTGTTGCAGAGGGAGGAGTGTGATTGGAACGCAGTCCAGCATAGCTGATCCATGTCCATCATAACATACTACCACATGTGTGGTAACTCGTGGTTGGGGTCTGGAATAGTACGCAGTAACAGAAGAGAGAACAGAAGAGCAGACTGAGGTTCTGAACTTCATGATAGGGAATATTATACCCACGAGGAACTTCCACGCAGATGTTTATTCACGCACAATACTTCGTCGTTACAGTAAACGCAGGACCATACCGACATGTGCTTATAGAGGTGGGTATCTAGTAGCTGCAATGTTGTTCTGAACACCCGTTCTAGCTTTTGTTGCGGCTTTGTAAGGTTTCTATGTCTATTATCACATTATAAGGATATGTATGTGACTATCGTCGTATCGTCGAAGTTTAGACACAAGGCGTGAGGTGATGGCTTTCCAAAATCGTTCTCAGAAACATTGAGCATAGATATGGCAAGCAAACCTGGCATGTAGTAACATGGTCGCTTAAAAAAAAGTACATTTAAAAAGCGACACTTATCACCAAGTCAAATCATATTCATACATCTTTATCTAACACCATGAATGTGGGTACTTGGGGCATCATGTCATGACATAGTAGGTGCTGGTCAGCGAATAATAAAAAGGCATGATTCAGAGAACTTCGCCTGCTTGAGATATACTGTAGCAAGAGGATGATTGAAAAACAAACTTTGCGTATTGACTGTTCGAACTACAGATATTAAAATGGACTGTATACTTGCCATTCTGGAACAGATAACGGAATACAAACTGGTTCATGAATGCTGATACGACATATTGAGAATCGCAGACAGATTCACAAACAGTTGAAAGATAGAAGTCATCCTCGTTACGTCTAGTGATGAAATGCTCTTATATATCGTGTGTCTTTAGCAACTCCATTCTCACAATGGATGATATATGCGAAATGGGCAAAATGCAAAAGCTCCAAAAATGCACGATATTCCCGCGCATTTACCATCCAGTCTTCATCCACTGTGCGTGCGGGAGGGAGCATGTACTCCACTCCACTTTTGACTGCAAAGTCAAAGTGAATGTCGTTCGGCTGCGCAGCCTGCGCTGTGCGGTTGATCTTGCTGTTGATATCAACATTTACATTGCCGCTTGGACATTGCCCGACAGGCTTGACACGAAGCTCCCGCAAATTGCAGATGTGCGCGCGGCATATGTAAAGATTGGATGACGAGACTGAATAAACGAAGTTTCGGAGCAGATGAACGATGCTATGGATGTGCCTTGTCAAAAGCCATCCAAGCTTTGAATATCAGCTCTTGTTTCAAAACCTCCCAGATCCGGACACAAACAGCGCAAGCTCGAATTCCGTCAGCTATCGACCTACCTATCGCCACCGCAGCCACTTGGATTTTGGGTTGCGATTATGCGCATGCATGCTTTTGTGTAATGACACGCGGCGTAAAACAGTGAGGAGCGGTTTTATCCTATTCGATCCTGTCGTCATCACTACTGTTTTTACAGCCGACACTGGTTGGTTTCGTTTGTCCCACAGTAGCTGTTCCCCCAAAACTGCACTATGCAGAAGTCGAGCTTCAACCAATGGTAGCTGTCCATCACAGCTTTTTGGGTGGGGGACACGGGTTGCTTACCCCTGTCCTGAGTGAAGGGAGCCTCAGTGCCTCAGACATCAGTCAACAATGGCGGGCAGCAGCCCAAAAATTTTCAGCCAGGATTCACGGCGAGCTTTGCCCGAGAGCTGTCAAGGTGTGCGTGATGGCCAAAACAACAAAACCAGCACCAACATCAGCTGTAGACTGTTGACGGGGAGCTTCTCGCTGAAGCTTGGTTATTTTGCCCTATTAAATCGCAGTTAGCATAGAACTGGGTGTGTAAGAAACTTAAATCTTGAGCTTCTCAAGCCAATGAGCTGTGCCACAGAGAAAAAGCTCAGACAGTGTTCCGATTTTGCCCGATTACCTGTCCCTGCTGTGCTCCCATCCTTTTTAGGAGAATGCTGTGAGTGAAGAGCATCAACAACAGCATCACCAGCACGAAACTGCAGGCAAAAGCGAGCAGCAAGTCGTCAAAAAATGCAGTGACCAGCAGCCCCAGGTTCTGCCCGTCTTGCCCTGCGTGCCACAGCAATTTTCCCCTTCAAAAGACGAAGCACTGGGCAAGCTGGGTGGTCCGACCCACAGAATGGTGGGCACCAGAAAATGCCTCCGGCCTGAATTGACCAACGAGAGGTGGTACTTGGCGGTTTGGAGCCGTTGCCCGGACAAGCCCGAGGTTTCCTGCGCTCGCTGACCACTTGTTCTTCCCGCACCGACGCACTTTTCCTCTCACCTCCTCTTTTTCTCTCACTCCAGCAGTCCAGCTGTCAACTCTCCCCTCCTCCAGCTTTTTTCTCAGCCTTTCCCGACTCGTCCACCTAGTATCTCTTCGAGAGTATACCCAACCATAGACAAAATGGCCTCCACTCGTGTCCTCGCCTCTCGCCTGGCTTCCCAGATGGCTGCTTCCGCCAAGGTTGCCCGCCCTGCTGTCCGCGTTGCTCAGGTCAGCAAGCGCACCATCCAGACTGGTAAGCGGTGATTCGGATCATGCGAGCGACCCTTCCCATCACATCACGACCGAGAACCAGCCATGGGAAAAATTTTCCCTCTGTCGCTGCTGCCCGACGATCATCCATCAGAAGCGCAGCGGGATATTTCGTGACGCGGGAATTGTTGAGATTATGGGCAAAGACCAGAGTCTGACATGTTCCTCCAGGCTCCCCCCTCCAGACCCTCAAGCGCGCCCAGATGACCTCCATCGTCAACGCCACCACTCGCCAGGCTTTCCAGAAGCGCGCCTACTCTTCCGAGATCGCCCAGGCCATGGTTGAGGTCTCCAAGAACCTTGGTATGGGTGCCGCTGCCATCGGTCTTACCGGTGCCGGTATTGGTATCGGTCTCGTCTTCGCTGCCCTCCTCAACGGTGTTGCCCGCAACCCCGCCCTCCGTGGCCAGCTCTTCTCCTACGCCATTCTTGGTTTCGCTTTCGTCGAGGCCATCGGTCTTTTCGACCTCATGGTTGCCCTCATGGCCAAGTTCGTAAGTAACCTAAATGCCGCATCCGCCGCAGCATCCTCATGGATGCCCAACTGCACCCCGCGCTTGGACGGCTCTGACGTAACATGACCTCTAGACCTAAATGCATCCAACCTTGGACGGGAAATACGGCGAATCCTAGCTGGAGCCATCGCCTGTACATATGGAGAGAGCGGACGAGCCGGCTTGTACGAAAAGGTTCATGGTCATATGCGGCATTATCCACACCGCATATCCATTGTGAGATGGGGTGAGGGAGTGCATTCGAATCGGCATAGAATTGCAGCATAGACGGAGGAAGGGGCATATAGACCTTAGACCGTGGAGTGACGAGCTTTGGCGATCTCTCCGTCTCGTCGGTACTGCCGGCGAACCTGTAAAATAGCCCGGGGCACTCTCATATCGCTCTCAAGGGACATTCCATCCACAAAAAGAAACTCTTCCATTGTCGACCACCACACGCGTTCTCCTGCATCTCTGAACGTGAAACCGTGAAACCGAGTTGCATGGCACGTTCATAGGTAGTTCCCAGCATTGCATATGAACCTGCGGCATTCCCGCAGTAGGCGCCGGAAACGCTTGTTTTGACGCCCGCTTCGGTATCAAAATCTCGAAATTCCGGCCCGAACCAGGAGCTTGATAACGGACAACTGCCGGGACTCGGACGGCCGGAGTGGAATCCACACGAGTACGGCCAGATGGGGAACGGTAATGGACGACCACGGGGCTCCTGGGGCCTTTCGCGGACGGCGGGGAGGGCGGAGGCGGCCCGTCCAAGCTCCAGACACGGAGGTGCGCAACTTTCGGTTTTCGGTCGGGCGGGGCTGGGCCTTCACAACCCCTCCGCTAGGCCTCCGCACCATCGACCGACGGCGAACGAATCCGAGCTCGAGCTGCCAAGTTTCCATCCATGTTGGCCACGATCGGGGGTGTCTCCACTCCTGACTTGGGACGGAGCGGACGAGAGGTCCAGAGGCCCGCGCTTTGCCTTTCGTTTCTTCATCCGCCCGCGTGCGACTGCGACTGCGACGTGCTGATGCCGCGCCCGTAGCTCGCTAGCTTCGAGGCCAGGGTTGGGAGTGATGTGTGGTTGAGCGAGTGAGTACCCACATTGTTGATGGCCCACTTTCACCGTGGACTAGTGGAGTCATTTTGGCGTTGGCGATGTGACGTCCGATGATGTGTTGTTGGTGTTTTTGGGATTTGTTGTTGAAATGATTTGTTCATATGGTCCGCGGATCTGATGTTTTGGCATGATGTTCAAAGAGAGGAGAATATGATGAGTAGGCACTGATAAAAAGGACTGACACGCAGGACAGACAATTGAACACAAAGTGATAGATAAACGATTTGATGCAAAAGGAGGACAAATTTGAGTGGGAGAAGCGAAGAAAGTTGGCGTGAGGTAGGAGTCCAATTCGCGGGGGACGTCAAGTTCAAAAGGCAAAGTTCCCTCTTTCCACTCGAAGCAGCTTGGACCAAACGTTATAATTGAGTTTGGCAGCTGCCATGCTAGGGGTTTTATGCGCTTGCTTTAAACCCCTCCTTCCAACATCGTCCGATACACAATAAACACGGTTGTGCATGCGTCCAGTTGTAACGCTCTTTCCGACTTCAGGAGACCGGTCAAGCAAATAAGGACATTCGAGCCGTCCCGTTCCTTCCTCCCTGTGGTGTAGCAGAATGTCAACTCGACACCATGATTTGATTACCCCGCTCGAACAAGTGTTACACAACAGCACTTGCGAATGGAACGAGCCAAGCGGCCAGCCAGTTCAGAGGGTTGTGCATATTGACCTTTTCTACCTCATCTGGCGCTCAGACATGCCAACATATTGGTCGAAGGGAGTTGAGAGTGGCAAAACATTGGGCGTTGATGGTGTGAACAACCCAAAAGGGGACTTGTTGACTGCAAGATCAAAGGGAACAGGAAAAACAAACTACGAATCCATATGGAAAGCGATGCGACGACTTGCCGACACCAATCTTACCTGGAAAAGGATATCCTTCGAAGAAACTGGACGAAGTATCCAAACGCAAAAGCTGCAAAGCAAAGGCAGGACAACACAAGGTAGGTACTTTCAGAGGGCAACTTTGAGCCCGAATCGGCATATCCCTATCATTCCCGTCTATAATCTATGTTACTTGTTTCATCACGCCATCCAATCATTACAATAAATACTTTAGGCCTTGACAAGAAGGTTCTGGCCAGTCATCTCCTCGGGCTGAGGGAGACCCATAGCGGCAAGGATTGTAGGAGCGACATCACCAAGGACACCATCCTCCTTCTTGAGGCTCCAGCCCTCAGGGGCGTTGGCCATGATGAAGGGGACCTTGTTGGTGGTGTGGGAGGTCTTGGGCTTGCCGTCAGGGAACTTCATCTCCTCAGCGTTACCGTGGTCGGCGGTAATGAAGAGGATGTAACCCTCCTTCTTGCAGCCCTCGAGAATCTTGCCAATGGCCTTGTCGGTAGCGGCGCAACCAACGATGGCGGCCTCGTAGACACCGGTGTGGCCAACCATGTCGGGAGGAGCAAAGTTGTTCATGACGAAGGGGAACTCCTGCTCACCGAGACGCTTGACAACCTGGTTAGCGACACCATCGGCGCTCATCTCAGGAGCCTGGTCGTAAGTCGCGACACTCTTGTTGGAAGGAACAAGATCCTGGCTCTCATCACGAGTCTCGAGAGGGAAGACCTTCTCAACACCACCGTTGAAGAAGAAGGTGACGTGGGCGTACTTCTCGGTCTCGGCAATGTGGACCTGCTTGACACCCTGCTTGCCGAGCCACTCAGCAAGCACGTTGGCCAAGTTCTGAGGCTTGAAGGCAACCTCGAAGGGGTAGTCGAGCTTGTACTGGGTCATGGTGACGAGCTTGATGTTGGGGAAGGGGAAGTCGGGCAGGGGCGAGCGGTCGACATCACCCATGAGCTGAGTGATCTGGCGGACGCGATCGGAGCGGTAGTTGAAGAAGAAGACGGTATCGTCCTCCTTGATGCGGCGCTCATCGCCACCGACGATGATGGGCTTGAGGAACTCGTCGTTCTCGCCCTTCTCGTAGCGCTCCTTGACCGTCTTGACGGGGTCGGTGCTCTCCTCACCCTCGCCGAGGTACAAGCCCTTGAGGGCAACCTCGACACGCTCCCATCTCTTATCGCGATCCATGGCATAGTAACGGCCGACAACGGTGGCAAGCTCACCAATGCCAATCTCCTTAATGGTGTCAAGGAGCTCCTGCATGTAACCAGCGCCGGACTTGGGGTCGGTGTCACGGCCATCGCCGAAGAAGTGGATGTAGACCTTGGGGACGCCAGCCTCCTTGGCAGCCTTGAGGAGGGCATAGAGATGTTCCTGCTTGGAGTGCTGTGGGAAGAATGCTGTCAGCAACTGTAAAGATCACCATCATTTGCTACCAATGGACAATGGTCACTTACAACACCACCGTGGGAGATGAGACCGCAGAGGTGGAGACGGCCATTGCCGTTCTTCGCTCTCTCAAAGGTAGCCTTGATGACGTCGTTTTGGCCAAGCTCTCCCTTCTTGATGGTCTGATCGATACGGACAACGTCTTGCCAGACGACACGGCCGGCGCCAATGTTCAGATGTCCGACTTCGGAGTTACCCATGAGACCCTCGGGGAGACCGACGGCGAGGGAGGAAGCTTCGAGCTCAGTGAAACCGGTGGCGCTCTTGGAGAGCTCGTCCATCACAGGGGTCTCGGCGGCGGCAATGGCATCGCCGTTCTTGGGGGACTCCTCGGTGGGAATACCCCAACCGTCAATCACGACTATAGGAAGATCGGATGAGCATCATGATCAACCAGGCCAGTTCCAGGTAAACTAGCATGTAACACGCGACCAGCGCGTAGTCAGGACGGCGGGCGGACGTACTCAAGCAGGCCTTGTGGTCGGGAGCCATTGTGTTGTTATTTCTTTGTTATGTCTTGTAGGTGTATGTATAAGTGTCGAAGAAGGAAGCTCTAACGACAAGATCTGCGGGCGCAACAGTTATTAGAAACGGCGAACAGAGATGGCTGACGAGATGGACGGGGACAGAGGACTGATAACTAACCTTTCTACAATTGCGGGATGGAAGAGGGAAAACAGGATCAGATGAGAGTCGGGTAAGACCACTTCGTCTAGGGTGTTGAGAGATTTTGATGGTGGGGTTACAGAGAAACTTCAGTTAGAATCAATTGGTATCACTCTGCCACTTGCCTGCTCGGTGCTACTTGCCGTACCTTGGACTGTAGAGCCGAACATTCGGTGACTGTCTGGATGTGTCCCGATTGCCCGCGTCTGTGAGCTTCAGGTCGGCCCCTCCATTTGGCATGGAACCCCACCTGACGTCGCTGGACGGAGCTTCGTTCCTGCTACACCCAGCAGGTCCCTAGCAGCAAGCTTCGCCGCAGGAAGGACCGACTTCGCAAGTGCCCCTAGCAGGGGGACCCCGCGGCCGTCAGTATGACGGGATGCCCCTGAAGCATTGATCTCCCAGGCACGCCGCGGTACGGCGCCCCGTCCGCACGCACAACGATAAGCGCGGACCCCACCGCCCCGACGGGAACTTAAGGTTAGATTGCATTTCAAATACTAAAAACATCCATTTTACCAATTTATCGCCGAACAAAAGGTCAATTGGAAGTCCACAATACCGCCGGCGTTATCACTGACAGAGTCGTCGCCATTACGTACACCGTGTTAGCTTGGACATCTAGCGCAAACAAGCTCCAGCTTCACAACCGCAACCACAACCGCAACGACGACGACGACCATCACGATCACAACGGCCATCACCACCGCATCACGGCCACCTACGACCAGCCACCAGCCACCACACCGAACCCAAACACAACCTCAGACATCGAACCAAAACACGACACCAAAATACAACACCGTCAACAACACCACCACAACAACAAAATGGCAACCCACATCCCCCCCACCCTCTCCCCCGACGCCATCGACACTCTAACCGAGCTCACCCTCATCCTCTCCAAATTCCGCGCCGCCCAAGCTTCCGCCCGCCGCGAGGCCTCCGCCTCTGCCGCCGCCGGCACCTCCTCCTCCAACCCCTCTAACAATCCCAACTCCAACACACCAGCACCAGGCGCAGTAACAGGCACCACCCCCCTCCCCATCCCTACTTCCAACCCAAACCCAACGACGGCAGGGTCGTTTAATGCGAAGGACCTCCCCCAAGCAACAGACAACCTCAAGCACAAACTCCAACGGGCGCGCCAGGCGGTTCTGACGCTGCCGGATATTGGGAGGACGATATCGCAGCAGGAGATGGAGATCAAGGAGCTGGAGGAGAGGAAGAGGAAGCAGGTTGCGATGTTGGCGAGGATACGCGAGGAGGGGCTGCAGTTTGCAAGGCTGGAGCAGAGTAGACGGGATGAGGAGGGGGAGAGGATGGTTGAGTAGATGGAGCTGAGGATTTTGGTTGATGCCCTCGGTTAGAGCTGGGGAATCTGGCGATGCTACGGTCGATCTGCCTTTAGGCCTAAGCCTTACCACCTTGACCGCTGGGGTAAACACAGAACTCGGGGAGACGGTGTTCATGGCTTCTCTGGGGGGAGGGTAGTTTGCTCACGTTGAACATCGACATGCCTCTATCATCATAAGTACTGTCCATCACACCAACGCCAGCAACATGCTTCTCGACATTACTCTACACTACAACATCTACACGATACAGCCTTGAATCCGACCGCAGGAAATACCTCTACCAACTCTCAAGCTTGTTCAGGTTGCGGCCCCAAGAAACCTTCCGGATAGTCTTCAGACTTGATGATCTTCTAGGCTTCTACGCCTCAGCACCAATGCCGACTGTCCTCAAGATATCATCCAGACCTGCACCAGGATAACCAGGGACCTTATCCTTCCAGATATCCTCCGCGATGCGTTTCTCTTCCGGTAGCACGCTCCAGTTTGGCGAATGCTCCGCCTTCAACCACTTGAAATCATCCACTTGATCCCACATGTTGGTTTTCTCGTCTTTATCGGCCGACTAGAGAAGAGCATTGTTAACAAATCACTCTGTCAAACATAACATTGGGGAAAGGGGAAAAGCAGAAAGCAACTCACATGAAATTTAGGTGCCGGCGCAAACCTCAACCCCTTACAATCCTCAATAATCGGCCTACTGGCACAATACAGATAAAAATCCACATTCTCACACTCGTGGATCCGCACCTGTCTCGCCACAACCAGCACCTTGCTGTCACGAAGACCCGTGATGTGCACCGGCCCGTCCACGTGGCCCGCAACGATCAAGCTGCCCGAGATGTTCTTCAGCGCCAGGCTCGCAAACGGTGCGCCGCCGGCGCATACCCGCGTCGGCACCGACATGTCCACGATACAGCCCTTCATATTCGTGAGCGCGCCAGCCGAGGTCGCCCTGGACGCCGACAGCGGCAGGATGATGTGTAGCTTCTCGTGGTCCGAAAGTGTAATGTCCCGCGCGGTCGAGAAGCTCGGCTTACGGACTCTCGAATCAGCCGGACCATTCGCAATCTCTTCGTTGTAGTTCTTGGCGGTGGGGAAGGAGGGCAGGTTGCTGAGGCTGTCCCGGTGTTCCGATGATTCGGGTGTCGCAGTCACCGAGCGAGAAGAGCTCTTATCCTGACCTCCCGTGGGAAGCATATACCGGGCATCGTTCTTCTTGTCGGTCTTGTCGGCCACGGCGTCTCCTCCGGATGGTGGACTGCGGCGCTTAAACTGGAACCTGCTCTTGGGCGCGAACTTGGCTTGGGCCTCGTTGAGCTGGTCCGTCAGCTGCTTGAGCGCTTGCGAGTAGGTGCGCTGGTCGTAGGCGGGGACGTAGTCGGCGGCGTCGGCGACTTCGTTGGATAGTCGTGAAATGCCGGTCAGGATATGCTCGATGGCATCTTGGCGTTCGCCTGCGACGGCGGAGAGATTGGCGAGGTGGTTGATTTGCTCTTGGAGGTCTTTAGGTCCCGTTAGTCAGACTCTCTGAAGTCAAGCGGCTATGGAAATGATAAAAGACTCACTTGCTACGGTCCCCTGGAACTGACGATAGAACGTCTCCTTGGGCGTCTCCTTGTGGGCTCCTTGCGCAGACATTTTAGGTGCGGCGATGTATCTGTCTTCTTGTAGGCCGTTCTGCGCTATGGATCGAAAATCAACACCACATTATCTCAAATCCCAAAAAAGTTCAAAAGCGTGAAGTGTCCTGAATTTCCGTTCCGCGGATGACTTTCGACGTGAACCTGAAGATCATATATGAACAACCACAGAGACTAGTTAAACATATACATGCTTTTCTTCTCCCCATCAAACCATTCCGGCTCGGTGATGCAAAGTGTGGTGTTGAACACAAAAGGGGGCAGCCGACCCAGGAAAGGCATGACAAGGCGACAACTCGTACGATGTACTTGTGATGGGATATGAAGCAAATAAGGAGTGGGGAATGTACTCACATGCTGGATCGTCGTCCTCTCAAAAGTCTAGATCTTTTTCGTACCTAGTATTCTCGTAACCCTAGCTAGGGTGTTGGTTTGTGTGAGTAGAAGTAGGTAGCACTAAGATTTGCCAACCAAAAGTTTATTGGAGGAAAGAAAAAAGACAACCTGAAGTTGAAAGAAAGAGTATCAGGAGTGAGTGAAGACAGAGGAACCAAAGGTATGAAGTGAAGAACCCGGTAGGTCGTACGTAGAGAGAGGCTGGATAGGACAGCCTAGAGGTAGGTAGGTAGAGATGAGTTAGGGGTGATGTGTATGGACTGATTGAAGAAAACAATGAACTCCAAGATGTTGTGTTTACATTGGAAGCAGGCAGGAAAAGCTCACGAGAAAAGTGTAAGTTGCTCACCTACCTGCTAAAGTGAAGTGTGTTAGGGAAGTCGGGATCGTAGGTATGTGGTAGTAGCTCTTGCTCCAAGACACGGAACTGGCCGCGCGTGACCTTACTGGAAGGCCTGAAATTGGTAACGGGAAGGAGACCTGAGCTGATAGCTTCCTGAATTTTTGATATTTTAAGCGGAAGTTGTAGTACGATCGTGTTGTCGACGGAAGTACCTTTGTTGTTGTGGAAGGAGCTGTCGCCGTTTTATGGGGAGAGACAAGGGGCATCGATCACAGAGGTAGCGAGAAACTGGGGAAGCTATAGTGGGGTCCACCTCAGAGGCTGGTAGCTCCCGTCTGTACACCTTCCTTCCGTTCACCATATAAACACAACTTTAGGAGTATTCCATACTTCAATGTTTTCAGGAATAAGACGATCTATGCAAGACGCACGTACAAGTAGTCCAGCCGTTCATGTTCGGTGTTTCTCGAGCAAGACTACCAGTAGACAAGAACACATGTAATCGCTAGAAACGGAAAATGACATTACACATCCAACAAACCCAAATATATACCGCTGCTCCGGAGCAAAGTCCGGATGCACCAAGACAGTATCACTTGGACATTTCCTCCCAACTAACATAAACATCTTCAATCCGATCCCGCCTCGCAACCGTGCATCTCCCAAGTCAAATATGCATAGCATGACGGGTAGATCCTAGAGTTATCCATCCATCCATCCCATGTAGCCGACATACAACAACGTGACATCAGAAGGGATCATCGACAAAAACCCTACATGCATATCACCCGGGCACAGACACATCCAAACACACACACAACACCACACACAACATGGAACGTCTTCTTCGGGTTGACACAAAATATGTGCGTCCATTATTATCCAGGGTATAAAAACTTTTACCCCCAACCGCGTTGAAGCAGTCGTCTAAAACAACTAGTTATCCCCACCGAACTCCGCTGTCCTGAAAAATGATCATGTTGAGGACCAAGTACCAAATTGCAACGCCCCTTGAAAATGCATGCAATATGGTGGATTTTTCCGACTCCCAGTAATTTTTTTTCCGTAACCTAATCCGTCGTTGAGATCGCAAAACCAGTGACCTGTTTACCACCCTGTTTTTAGTTTTCCCAAGCCTTCATCCCGGGTCTCATGCAAAGTTGAAAAACATATCCGTGACCCATTGGCATCGCTGTTGAATAATGCCCCAATCGCTTATATACCGTATATATTCATTACCACGCAGAACATTCAAGAGATCTCTTTATGTGAATGACACATTTAGAGACCGGCATCGTATCTCCAGCCCTCAACGGGGAGGGGGAAGGTGTTGCTCCAGGCAGCAATCTCCTGCTTGAGCTCGTTGATGCGGGGAATATCGCCGGTGGCGATCTTGGCCTTGAAGTCCTTCTGCTTGTTGGCCTCCTTGGGGAGGGAAGCCTGGATCTCCTTGCAGAGCTTGACGGCCTCATCGACGTAGGTGGCGACCTTCTCGAAGTCGGCCTCGCCGAAGCCACGGGAGGTCATAGCGGGGGTACCAATACGGAGACCGCCGGGGGTGAGGGCGCTCTTGTCGCCGGGAACGGCGTTCTTGTTGCAGGTAATGTTGATCTGCTCGAGGAGGAACTCAACACGGGCACCATCGACGGCGAGGGGGCGAAGGTCAACGAGGACCATGTGAGAGTCAGTGCCGTCAGAGACGAGCTTGTAGCCGAGCTCCTTGAGCTTCTTCTCGAGAGCCTTGGCGTTGGCGACGACCTTCTGCTGGTACTCCTTGAACTCGGGGGAAGCAGCCTGCTTGAGGGCAACGGCAAGGGCGGTGATGGTGTGGTTGTGGGGGCCACCCTGGTGACCAGGGAAGACGGAGAAGTTGATCTTGTCCTCAAGGTCATAGAGGGTCTCCTTGCCGGTCTTGGCGTCGACAGAGCGAACACCGCGGCGGAAGAAGATCATGGCGCCACGGGGGCCACGGAGGGACTTGTGAGTGGTGGTGGTGACGACATCGGCGTACTGGAAGGGCGAGGGGATAACCCCGGAGGCAATGAGGCCGGAAATGTGAGCCATATCGACGACAAGGTAAGCGCCAACGGAGTCGGCGATCTTGCGCATGCGCTCGTAGTCAATCAGACGGCAGTAGGCAGAGGTACCGGCGACAAGGATCTTGGGGCGGAAGAGCTGGGCGTTCTTCTCGAGGGTATCGTAGTCAATGATGCCGGTGTCAATGTTGACGCGGTAGGGCATGGTCTCGAAGTAGGTAGAGACAGCAGAGATCCTGAAGAGGGTAGGCGGGTTAGCTTGGCCCTTGTTTGACTGGAGTAGCTCGTGTGACACTCACTTGCGCTGGGGGGTCTGGTAACCGTGGGAAAGATGGCCACCGTGGGGGAGGTCAAGACCCATGAGTCTGCCGTGAACGGGCATGATGGCCTGGTAGACCTGGAGGTTGGCAGGGCTGCCGGACAGGCACTGAACGTTGACACCCCACTCCTTGGGGTCGAGGTTGAAGGCCTCAAGGGCACGGTTCTGGCAGAGGACCTCGATCTCGTCGATGTGCTGGTTGCCACCATAGTAGCGGGCGCCGGGAAGACCCTCAGAGTACTTGTTGGACATGGGGGAGCCGAGGGCATCGAAGACGGCACGCGAGGTGACGTTCTCGGAAGCGATCAGGATGATGGACTCGCGCTGGCGCTGAACCTCCTTCTTCATGATCTCGGCGACCTGGGGGTCGGACTCGACCAAGCTATGCTCGAGCATCTGTATGTCGCAGGGTTATGAGTCAACATGTTTGTCCAGTGTGAGGCATTGAAGGGGCCAGGACTGCGGCCGGAAGGAATCCACATGGAATTGGATAAGAAGGGTAGCCACGTACGGTCTTGTGAGTCTCGGAGAGGGCGTAGGTGGACATGGTGACTGATTTGGGGGGTTGGCTTCTTTGGAGAATGAGAGGCCGTGTGAGGATTGAGGGTGATGATGATGGAAAGAAGAAGAGACGGGAGGGAAGGAGAGGAAAGAGGAGAGGGGGACCGATGACTGAGATATAGAAGGAGGGGCACTGAGATCCAGGGTTGCTGGACGAGTCAACTACCTCTCAATTGAGTGGCTGCGCGGGCCCAGTCGCGGGTCCAGTCGCGGGCGGCGGGAGGAGGGAGAAAGAAAAATTGGAACCCCGCCAACGTGCAGCTCCTCCAATTCGCAATCGCCCTCAGCTGCAAATCTGCTGCCAAAAAATCGCCAAAACGTGACGATCCGCCGCACACTACAAGGACGGGGCCCGATCTCCGGACCTCGAAACAGAGTTTGGGCCCCGCATTCGACATCGCTTTCTCCACCACATTGGTCACTGGCGGGAGCTTTACCTGAGCTTTAATACTGGTTATCGCAATACCGGGGTTCGCTACCGGGCCATTGCGGGTGTCGACGATGACTCTTTCTTCCTCCGGTCTTGAATTGCTCATGACTGGAGTCTTGGCCTCAACGTCTCCGGTCTCTTCCCTCTCGTCGGCTCAGCCTGTGCGCTGCTAGCCCAAACTCTGTGGTTAACCGTCCCATTTCGTATTTATCTACATCTGAAGACTGACAATGATACCTCTGGTACCGATTGGAGATAAGACGAACCATTATCTTATCTTATCAGCTTGGAGGATGTCATGACACCTGACACCTGACACCTGACCCCCGTTGTATAAGACGATGAGTGGTATTCATTTCAAGTCTCAACCACTCACAACTTCCCGTCAACACGGCACCGGTCGTGCATCTTCGCGTCAAGTTCGCGTACCTCTACTGGTTGAGGTGCTTCTTTGAACCAGTGTTCCTGCTGGATGTCACAAATCATAAACAGGACCCCCAAGAACCGTACGGAGTTACATGTACCTTGCCTTATCGTCTCTCGATAACTCAAATCAGTTGCTCGATGCACTATCAAGAGCTAAGCTTAGTGCTCCTCAGCTCAAAGCCGTCGAGGATTGAATTGTCTTGATGTCCAGATGATTCTCAGACACCATTGTCTTGTGCTCCCGTCCGCATCCGTGCTCAATGCCTGGCCTTCCATGCCTGTCTCCCCCGTCCCTTCATGCGTCCCGTTTCAGTCGTGTCGACCACTTCCTCAGTTTGAGAGAGTCGCACGTGTGGGAAAGGTACGGTGAACCTCTCTGGCTCAATGGCAGGCCGTTATGTAATCCGTGTCTTGGCTGGCCGTCTTCGTCTCACTGGGTCCACCTCCGGTTTGTCTGGGTTAAAAGTGGGGACACTTTTGCAAGCAATCCAATCATCCCATGGCCGCCGGGAAGCGATGAGCGGCCTTGTTTGCACCAGTTTGCGCTGATAGGGTCAGCGATCGACCCAAGAAGCCCCTGCCTGCAGAGACCGGCCCTTGTCTTGGGTCACACGTCATTGGGTCACCAGGCACAGCAAGGTACGCGCAACCACTTCTGCCACTGGACCATCAAAGTGCCATCGCTTCATCGCTTCATCGATTCCTTCCAGTCCGCCTCCAGTAGGCAGCCAGCGGCCAAGCTCCTCCCCCATGGGTCACACGAAACAGCAAGGGCTGGTGGGAAATGGAAACAGGACGTGCAAGACTCTAACAAGAGTTGTATGTAAATGCCAGCATAGTTTGTTAGCCGTCTAGCGGCTCATCGCCGCCCTCGCCATCGTCCACATCACACCCGCACCCGCCAGCAGCTGCGCCTCTCCACTTCTGCCACTTTAACAGGCCCGGGCCGGGGTCGACCTCCAACTCGCCTGCAACAACCCGCACCACCCATAAGTAACCTCCGACCAACATCTCTCTTCCCGTCTTCTTTCTCTTTCCCCATCCACTGTTACTCTCCACCACAACCCTTGCTTCTTGTCCCATCATCACCAACCATCTTATAATCGAAATCCGTCGCCAGTCTTTCGTTCCACGCTCGTTCTTGTCACTGCAGTGCTCACGATGAAGGGCGCTTTGTTGACGGCAGCTATGCTGCTCGGCTCGGCTCAGGCCGGAGTGCACACGATGAAGCTCAAGAAGGTTCCACTTGCGGAGCAGCTTGTAAGTGTTGACCGTGTCCCTTGATGGCTATGAACATTTGTTGATGATGATGTTCGCTATTAGGAGGCTGTTCCCATCGACGTGCAGGTGCAGCACCTCGGACAGAAGTACACTGGTCTCAGGCCCGAGTCCCATACCCAGGCTATGTTCAAGGCCACTGATGCTCAGGTTACCGGCAACCACCCGGTTCCCATCACCAACTTTATGAACGCTCAGTGTAAGCATTGGACCCTTCTTTGATAACTCGATGTATTTTGGCATGGACACAGTAACTAACGGTCTGATAGACTTCTCCGAGATCACCCTCGGAACGCCACCCCAGACCTTCAAGGTAGTTCTGGATACCGGCAGCTCCAACCTTTGGGTTCCCTCGTCCCAGTGCGGCTCCATCGCCTGCTACCTCCATAACAAGTACGAGTCTTCCGAGTCGTCGACGTACAAGAAGAACGGAACGAGCTTTAAGATTGAGTATGGCTCTGGTAGTCTCAGCGGCTTCGTCTCTCAGGACAGAATGACCATTGGTGACATTACCATCAATGACCAGCTCTTTGCCGAGGCTACCAGCGAGCCCGGCCTGGCTTTCGCCTTTGGTCGCTTTGATGGCATTCTCGGTCTCGGCTACGAGAGGATCGCTGTGAATGGCATCACCCCTCCTTTCTACAAGATGGTTGAGCAGAAGCTCGTTGATGAGCCCGTCTTCTCTTTCTATCTCGCCGACCAGGATGGCGAGTCCGAGGTTGTGTTTGGCGGTGTCAACAAGGACAGGTACACTGGCAAGATCACCACCATTCCTCTCCGCCGCAAGGCCTACTGGGAGGTGGACTTTGATGCCATTGGTTATGGCGAGGACGTTGCGGACCTTGAGGGCCACGGTGTTATCCTCGACACCGGTACCTCTCTTATCGCTCTCCCCAGCCAGCTCGCTGAGATGTTGAACGCCCAGATCGGTGCTAAGAAGAGCTGGAACGGTCAGTACACCATCGAGTGCGGCAAGAAGTCGAGCCTCAAGGAAGTAACGTTCACGCTTGCTGGCTACAACTTCACCCTCGGCCCCGAGGACTACATTCTGGAGGCCTCTGGCAGCTGCTTGTCGACCTTCATGGGTATGGATATGCCCGCCCCGGTTGGTCCCTTGGCCATCCTTGGTGATGCTTTCCTCCGCAAGTACTACACAATCTACGACCTCGGCGCCGATACTGTCGGCATCGCCACCGCCAAGCGCTAAATAGCCTTGAGGGGGAAGAGGGACGAAGTTTGGGTAACCTGTAGTTGGGGAGCAGGAGTTAACGAGATTGTCACGTTGTTCAAGTAGTTCTTAATGACTGTATGATGATGGGAGGGCGCTGCGGGATTGGGTCTGTTTCTTTTATGCAGTATAATAGCAGTATCGGTGTTTAGGACCAACGGCTCATTGAAGTCAGCTTACACCAACAAGACATATGGGAATTGAAATATCATAAGACTCGAGTATCTCTTCATTGAATGTCTCTGTGATCGTTGCTAGTGTCAAGGCTGAATTGAGGGTGTTACAGGACTGCCCAGGTGTGGTCTGGCTCGCTGCCAATGTGAGAACTTCGTACACTCATGACAGTGCAAAACCTGTATCATGATAAAGTCCTAAACAACAATCATGTTTATTTTCATGTTTAGAAAGATAACGAAGATACTGTGATAGAGCACCCAAACTGAGGACGGGATCCAAGGGAGAACCTGCTGAAGCCGGCAAAGGAGGTCTCGAGGCACGAGGAGGCACGGGCCAAGCCTCTCACGTGAATGCACCATTGACCAGCCCCACAAATTCCCCCATGCGCGCTAGTGCAGGATTGGCCTCGGGGCGGCTGGCTTTTCGTAACCAACTGCAGTTCTGTTTGACGGACAGACAGACTGACTTGACTGACAAGAGAGATCTGAGAGCCGGAGACTGTCCAGGGCCAACTTTCCCTCGTTGCACGTAACCTGGAACGCGATATTTCTTGAACTATTTTACTTTGGTTTGGACGTTTGATGCCTGTTACTGACGGGCTTTGAAACGACTGCGAGTATTTTTGTTCAACGAACTCCATGTGCCAGGTGTGGATGGAGTCTCATCTCTGAACAGTCGCTGCTTTTTTTTTTGACGACAAAAGTTTTTGGAGAGTTTGACGTTCAAGTCGTACCGGATCTGCTCCTAATAACGAGCACTCTCACTCCAGCGAACAGCAAGCACTCAGCACTCAACAGCCAGCAGCAAAAAGAAGAAACCGCAGCCTCCAACTAGTGGCCCGGGCCTCCCTCCAGTCACCTCAGTCCGTCCTCCCCAGCTTGAGTCCACGCCCACGGACCACGGCCACAGCAACCTGGAACCGCAGCAATCGCACTTTTGGCGTGCAAGTTGGACCGCAGCATTCCACTTTCCCTCCCTTCGCGACCGGCCAACGCGAATCGCGCGACAATCGCCAGGCACCTCGACAGCCCGCAGCTAAAGAGCACCACCACCAACCCGCACAGCGTCACCGGCCAACCATTTTGCAATCCAGGACGGCCAGGACCATTCACGACAGTCCGCAACCCCAGCCGACTAGAGTACTGGACTTTACTTTGTCGACCATAGCATCATCCCCACGGTATTTTTCCCCCGCCAAAAAAAAGGACATGGCTTCGCCCGCCGTCGCCGCCCCTCAGGCGAACGGCGTCACGACATTGTCGCGGCCGCAATCCCCTGCGTCCGTCACCTCAACCAAGCGGAAACGCGACGTCGACGATGACAGCGGCCCAGAACTCAATGGCTCCGACGCCGACGGGCTCAAACCAACCGTCAATGGTCTGCATACGGTCCGCGATAGCAAAGTACTCATCTCTGACTTTTTTACCACTTTACAAAGGTATGCATCCCAGCCCCAAGCATTTCGTCACACATGACCCTGTTCCCCCGTTGTCCATGATAGCGATCATGAAATATGTCTTCCTTCTAGTCAGCCATTGAGTGCGGACTACTAATACTGCCATGTCTCTACAGTCTCGATACAGGTAGTCATGCTATTCTCAAGCGCCCTTTACCTGAGCCTCACTCCGACGACGATCCTTCGCCGCCAAAGAAACCAAAATCCGAAGACGGAAGCGCGCAACCCAGCATCGCCGACAAGATCAGTCAGAATGCCTATAACACTGTGGACGAGCTGGTCACGGACGTTGTCCGAGCAGTAAGGGCACAACTCGGCGAACTTGAATCTGCCAACTCCGAGGGCGAGGACAGCTCGACTGATGAGGCCATCGCGCAAACCGCAGCATTTCGGACCAAGGTGTTGGAGCTATACAGACGAGAGATGGCATACCCCCACGTTCCTCGACATGTGGCCCCGAAACCAGATCTGAAGGAAGCAATGAATGGTGGCATGGGAGGACTTGTCCTGACTACTGTTGGCGCCGCACCAACCGTTAGACCTCTGTTTACCAGCCTTCAACGAGCGACAGCTCCCGGCGGAGTTGCGAGGTCACTTCAGGAGGGATCATTGCCGCACGGCGTGACGGCCACGCGTATACTCCCCGAGTTCACGGAAACAAGCGACAAGAACGCTCGCTCTTTGACCCTAGGAGAGCTTTTCCCGTCTCCCCGAAATCTGCCCCCGCTGCAGCCTCCAAAGGCGCCAAAGAATATCACCAAGGGCAATGTCCTAACTTTCTACCACCCAGAGCTTACTGAAAAGTCCAGGTATCGGAGCGGTACATACTTTACACAAAACCTTGCTACAGGACATTGGCTAGATTACAGTAACGCAACACCGACCACTCACGCCAGGTCGAAGCAGCGAGAGCGAGCCCAGAGTTTGGCGGGTCACCGACCGTCTTCGACTGAGTTAGAAATTTCGGAGATGGAGGCAATGTTTCGCGGCGCGTTTTCCAGTTTTGCCCCATGCAAAGACGACTCAGCTGCCATTATCCCTTCTGGTCAACTTGGCCGCATATGGTGGCAACGTATCGGGCGGAGGAACTTCGAAAAGCTTGTCGATGTTGATGGTCCGGAAGATGGAAATGTTGACACGACTATGACTGGTACGGATGGGGACGTCGAGATTGACGAGGAACTCGTCAAGTCCGCCATTGAGAACTGGGATGACAACCTCGTTGACCCTAGCTTGGAGGATCTTCTGGGTAAGAAGTCCACTGAAGAAAAGGAGATGGATGACATGCTCGAAGAGGTGTCGGATTTGATCGAGACTTTGGCATCATATCAGCGTAACAGGAACCTCACGCTGCCTACCAGCCAGGATCGGTACTCGGCGGATCCTGTCAACGCAGATATGCTTCGCAATGGCAACCTATCTCACCAACCCAGCGAGGAGGAAATGATGACGTATCAGTCACTGAAAGCTCAGCTATCCAGCATTGTTCAGACCTTGCCGCCATACGCGGTAGCTCGACTCAATGCTGATAAGCTTGGGGAGCTCAATGTGAGCACAAAGATTGAAATTCGCACAGATGAATACAAGGGTGTTATGGAGGAGGATGAACAGGCCCGCATGGCCAGGCAGGCGGCGACAACAGCCGCAACCACAAACCAACGGCAGCAACAGAGGGGTAGCGTTTCCGGCCCGGGCCAGTTCGCTCATCAGTATCCCGGTCAGTTCACACCTTCGGCCCGCCCGATCGCGAATGCCCAGCATTTCCCCCAGACCCCAGGCCGCCCTAACCCGCCCATGTACCAACAACGGCCACCCTCGGCGGTACCTATCCCCCAGGTGCATCACCAAAGTCAACAACGTGCGCCTCCTCCTCCAGCCTCCTACCGACCACCGACCAACTACGGGTATGCGCCGCAGCTGGCCAAGGCGCCAGCCCCTTACGGACAACATAACGTGCCCGGTGGCTATGCGCCGAGCCCACCTCAACCTCGCATGGCGCCGCACCCCGGCCCCGGCTACAACATGGCACCGGCCGGACCCCCGGGTCAACGGTACCCACCTGGATATCCGGGGCCCCAGGGCTACCCACAGCACCAGCCGATACACCCCCAACATGTTCAACATCCTGGACCCCCGCAACATCCTTCTCCCCACATGCAACAGCATCCACAACAACCGGGGTTCGCGCCGCCTTATACTAATGGTGCACCGATGCCCCGGGCCATCACTCCACAAGTCCCACCCCAGACGCCGCACCATTATGGCCCAACCCCAACCCCAACACCGCCGCCGCCGCAGCCGCCGCATCACCAGCAGCACCAGCAGATGCAACGAGGACCTTATGGAACCCCCGGACAGGGTATGCCGCCTCAAAACATGCAGCCCAACAACATGCAGCCCAACAACATGCAGCGTCAGTATGGAGCCGGATCTCCTCCCATGATGCCGGCGAACAATATGAACCGGACACCCAGCCTGACTGGCTACGCGACCGTGATGCCTGAGGTGCAACAGCGCCAGGTCATGGAACAGGCGAGGGCGAGGGCAGACGCGGAACAGCGTGCTAGTGGACACATGGGTAAGGTCGCCCAAGGCGAGGTTGTTGGCCTCGCAGGTATCGGCCTGGGTGGTAACGTTGATGTCCACAAGCTTGCCGCTGCCAAGGCCATGCAGATGGGCGGTCCCGGCGGTTCTCCCGGCGGTGCTTCGGGTCAGGGACAGGGGACTAACATGTCGCCCAGCCCGAAGCTTCCCATGCACGGGGGACCGAGCCCGGTCAACGGTGTTACCCCTGTTCCCATCCCTGTTCCTTCACCCAGCCCGGCTGCGCAGCAGCAACAACAGCAGCAGCAGCAGCAACAACCTGGTGGTATGCCGTCGCCTGCTGTTGTTCAGCAGCAACAGTCTCAGGTACAGACACAGCAGCAGCAGCAGATGATGCCACATCCACAGCCGCAGCCGCCGCAAGGCGGACCTAGTCCAGCTCCTCCCGTACAGCAAGGTTTTAGACCTCCTTCTGCATAGGAGCAGATGTGGATGAATCCGATGAATGTTAGGAACGGGTGGTAAACTGTGGTTGGTCGGTCGGTCGGTCGGTCGGTCGGTGTGAGAAGCGCGTGAGTGTAGGAAGACGAAAAGAAGAAGGAGATGGAAGAAGAAGACGAAAGGAGGCAGGGAGGCAAAGTCTAGATCAAGCTTGTTTAGTACATTGATTACTTACGCACATACAAAGCGCCTACCAATATTCGCGCTGGTTTTAATTTGCTCTCTTGGTCTTGTCTCTTGGTCTTGTCTTCACACAGGTTCAAGTTGGGTGAAAGGGAAAAACAAGAAGGATAAAGCGGGTGGGATTAGGTGAAGCGGGGATGGACAAAAAGGGGTGGAAAGACAGGAAAGAAGGAAAGGAAAGGAGGGGTATAGGAACTGGATGGAGGGAAAAAAGGGGATGAGAAAAAGAACACTTTTTTTTGTGAGAAAGAAAAACATTAACAGCATAATGAGAATGAAGTACGGTACTGGGAACTCGATCAATGTATTTGTTAAGGTGCTGAATATGACACAAAACTGCTGCGTGGAGAAAAGAGGGAAGGGGGTTATTCGAGTGTATTATCATCATCATTTCTTTTTCTCGCACTCACTTACACTACATAGTTTCCTCTCGTTTCTTTGGAGGGCCTTAGAGTTGGGTGATACCCCCTTTTTTTTCGTTCGTTTTATCTTCTTTTCTTTTCCCCCTTTAGTTGGAAAGCTTCTTTTTACCTAAGTTGGGAACAATCAAATTATATAGACTTGTCAGTATGATTTAATCGCTCGTTGCTTTACTTTCGCTTTGCTAGGACCTACTGTGTAGGTAGCTTCTTGTTAGGTTTCCGGAAGGTTAATCAGTGTGTGGTTAGTGCAAACTTCCATGGGGATGTGGGAAAGGGGAACTATTCTAGTCCTTAGATCAGTAGTATGCCATTTTATGTGGTTGGAAAACATTCAGTTTTACTTTTTGTTTATTTATCTAGTTTATCTGGTTTTATCTAGGTTATGTAGCAGCATATGAGTTGGGTATCATTTGGTGACCATCTATCCTTCCCTCTATCTCTATCATCACTTCTTTTCCTTCCCATCCTTCCGTCCAACCTGGGCCGAATCAAAACATATCTCACTTCTCCAAACCCTCAGCCTTCTTCCCACCCTTCAACCCCTCCAACTCATCCCCAATCCTTTTTAGTTCTCTCAACACATCATCCTCATGCGTCTCAAACCTCTCCATCCACAGCCTCCTAAGCTCAAACACCACCTCAATCGCAATCAGTATAATAATGATCCACTCCAGCCTCGTACTATGCTTCTCGCTCGACATCTTCTCACTAATATCCAACACCTCCTGCGCCACTTTCACCACCTCCTGCGCATACGTCATCTTGTCGTTCAGCGTCTTGATCCTGACCCCGACATCCAAAGCTTTGCCGATCTTGCTGTAATACGTCTCCAGCTTCTCCTCGCTGTCCCAGAAGATATCCGGTAACGCGTCGGTTAGGTCGTTGTAGTGGTTCAGTTGGCTGCGCAGGTTAAGCAGTTCGCCGGTTTTTTGGAGGATTAGTTCCCGTGATAGTGGGGCCTTGAGGCCTTGGGATAAGCGGTCGGGGATATGGCGCGTGCTCTCGAGGTAGCGCGTCAAACTGGATTCGAGCACGGCGAGCTTGGTGGAGCGGGCAAGACCCGAGGAGAAAGCGATTTTGGCGAGGGTGGTGTCCAGCCGGTCGCCCGCCTCAATCTCGCGGCGCGTGCCGAGGACGACCACGTCGCCGGATACTTTACTTTGTTCCTCAGACGGATCGGTGGTGAACTCGAGGTCTTCTTCCTCTTTGTTTTCGACAAAGGGGGTTTCGGCGGCTGGGATCAGCAAGCGTGTAGCGAGCGTGTCGACAACGTCTGCCGGTAAAGCCCAGGTGACGATGGTTCCCGAGGGAAAGACGAAGATGTCGCCGTGGTTGAGCCCGCGGGCGTGCACGACCTCGTGGATGTCGAAGCCGGTGGCGTCGGGGTCGAGAGAGAAGTTGTGGCTGGTCAAGAGGGAGACGACGGCGTCCATGTCGAAGGACTCGGCGACGCAGACGGCGCTGATGGTCGAGCGCCCGTCGGGCTCGATGGTGTGTTCGGGTACGGCGCCGGCGGGGGTGGATTTGGCGGGGACGCCCTTTTGGGCGACGATGGCGACGCGGTGGAGGGAGTTTTTCAGGGGGAGCTTGCGCTTCTGGGCGGCGGAGGATTTCTGTTGTTGGGATGTCGTGGCATCGTCGGCAGAAGCGGGCTGCTTCTGGGTGGTGGTGGAGGGAGACGAAGAGGGTCGTGAAGGCTCGTTGCCATTTTGTGCTAGGAGAACGTTGGAGGTGAAGAATGTACGTCGTCGTGGCGGGCTATGCGATGTGGTGAGGTGGAAAGGTCGTTGTGGTCGAGTGGAAGTGCCGGTGGCAGTGAGGCCAGCCAGTCCCGCGACGCCGGAGATGCCCCGGACGGCGGCCGGTCGTTGAATCGGCATTATAGATCTCATGGTGACGGAGCCATTGAGTGTGCGCCGTGTGTAGTGTGGGGTATTTGTTGTCGACAGATCGGTCGGCGACGGGAGGGTAAAGGCTGGTCTCGGTGAACGGCCAAATTGGAGAAAAGGATGTCGATAGGGTCACCGTTTGATGTTGATGTTTACTCCGATCCGTTTGCTAGGGTTCGGCTTCTCGGATGAAAACTAATTTTTGGTAGGCGCATTCTCACATTCTCAGACGCTACGTCACTTAAGCGATAAGGAGCTTATCAAAGCAGCGCCAGGGGTACTGCATCCACTGAAGCCCCCCCAAACCATCCAATCCGTACTGTGTCATGTACAGCATAGTGTCTGTGAACTGCGACAGTGACAGGTACCACAACATCTCCAAGTCAACAACCCACGCGAAGCTCAAAGGTCGCCGGTACAGAGAACATCGTCATACAGCCGCGCATAGTTCCAGACACACACACACCATGGAGCCCGATATCCGAGTCGAGGACTACCTCGACGACAAGCTCCAGTCGACGACCGACTTTGACCATCTAGACACGTTGCTCAACAGCGTCGAACACCAGCGCAGCCAGCTCCAGTCGCAACTCGACGATGCCACCAAAGAGCTCGAGGAGGCCCGCCGCTCCTCCAGCGAACGCCAGGCTGCCCTTGCCGCCCAAATCGACGAGTTCCAAAAACTGCAGCAAAGCATCGACGTCCGCCTCAAGATCGTGGCCGCCTCTGACGCCCCTGATGAGGCCATTCGCCGTTTGGAGCAGCCTATGAAGCAGCTTCACAAGGTCGACCTCGCCCACCGTTATCTGCTCCTCCTCCAGCATGTCCAGGAACTGCGCAATGCCGCCCGCGCCCATCTACCGCAGAGCCCCAAGGCCGCGCTCGAGCCGTACACCGAACTGAAGCAGCTGTCTTTGCGCCTGCGGGAACTCCAGGGTGCCGCCGATGGCGCTGCCGTCCATCTTGTCGCTCATGTCGAGTCTGTTACCGAGGCGCTGTGGGATGAAATGAAGAAGACAATGTGGAGCGAGCTGGAGGCTGTGTTGAAGAATCGCGGGTGGCCCAATGTTGATCCCGAGTCGGAAGTGGACGACGAATGGATTCAATGCTTCGAGAAGCTGGTTGACCTCCAGGTCCCCGAGATCCTGTACTCACCCACGCTGGTGACGCTTCTTCCCATGGACGTCATGGCGCAAATCTTTGTCAAGGAGTTCCGGTTCCACTTCCTGAGCGACAAGCCGACTAGCAACCCCCAGGGCATCAACGCACATTGCTTCCCCTGGTTCCTGTCCTTGCTCGATAAGTGGGAGGTCTTCTTCAGAGAGAACTTTGCTCCCGTCTTGGCGGCCAAGTTTAGCCAGACAGAGGTTTCCAACAAAATGGTTTACATGGATCCCGGGTGCGCATTCATCGCCTCGATGCTACCGGTCATGCGTGAGAAGGTCAATGTGACCATGGCAGAGGCCATCAAGGATCCTGCTTTCCTGAGCAGTCTGCTCGGTCAGCTGATGACCTTTGACGATAACATCCGATCTGGGTACAGCTACGACGGAGGCGATCCCGAAAACGGGTGGGAGGGACTGACGGGTGAAGTCCTGAATACGCACTTCAGGACATGGCTTGAGGCAGAGAAGAAGTTTGCTCTGGAGAGGTTCAACGGGATCATGACGTCTAGTGACGCTCGGAAAATCGACTACGATTTCGCAGTCGCCGGGAAAACAAAACCCACGTTCGCAGCTGTCCGCGTTGCTGATTTGCTGCGGTCAGTAACAACGCAGTATGAGAGGCTCAGACGCTTTTCCCATAAGCTTCGCTTCCTGATCGATATCCAGCTGGCTATTTTGGACGACTATCATGATCATCTCAAGGGCACGCTTGAAGCTTACCAAACCATGACCTCCACGGTGGGAAGAGCTTTTGTTGGTGTCACCAAGGAGCAGCTGGCGGCCCTGGAGGGTACGGGAGCGCTTGAGACATTGTGTAAGGTGTATGGAAGCGCTGATCACATTATCAATGCGCTACATGACTGGAGCAACGAAGAGGTAAGAGATCTCTTTTTTGAAAGTTATCAAGTAACCATTCTAACGCTCAGCAGTTCTTTGTGACACTATGGGAGCAGCTCCAGGCTCGAGCCAAGGCAAACGAGGACCAGAGCAATCTTGCTGGTGGCATGAGCTATGATCATGTCAAGGATCGCATTTCTTCGGTAGTCGGTACCGAGGATGACAGCGGTGTTCTGTTCGACGAGACCATCGCAGCATATACCATGAGGAGGAAGCGTGCCCAGGAGTTCCTCACTCAGACCCTCATCCAGAACCAGAAGAAGGCATTCGCCGCCTACCTTAAACGTCCTCAGTGGAGTACTATTTCGGATGAGCCTACCTCTGGCGAGGCATACTACCAATTGGCTCCCACTGCTGAGCTAGATGGGCCTCTCACAGTAAGTGTCTACTTGACTCAAGGCTCTATATAAGTACCTGCTAACAAAAAGCCAGGTTCTCAAACGCGACCTCGACTTCCTCTCCCACGCTCTCGGCACAGCCGTCTTCAGGCGCATCTGGCGTGAAGCCCTGGACGAGCTCAACAATATGCTATGGTCCGACGTGCTCATGGCCAACAAATTTGCAGCATCAGGCGCCGCCCAATTCAGGCGTGACGTTGATGCCATTTCTTCCATTGTCGAACGGTACATCCCTGATGGGTCCAGCGCTCTCGGGAGCATCAAGGAGGCGCTTCGGCTGTTGAACTTGCCTGTTGAGGTGCCGGAGGAGAACAGTAGCACTATGACCCTCAAGAACGCGGTGGATAGGGTCTTCACTGATAATACGGAGGCGAAGAAGGTGCTGGAGGAGTTGGATGTTGAGAGTCTAAGTCCGCCGCATGCTAGACAGATTTTGCAGAGGAGGGTGGAGAATACTGAGTGAGGGGGGAGTGTTGTGATACCCAGACTGTGTAAGCATTGTAATGCTACTAACTTTGAATGATCTACATCATTAATGTCCTATGGCCCCGATCGTTGTCAATACTGTTGATCATGAAGAGCATGGCATGAACGCCCCGGTACAAGAATATCTCGGCTAAATCCGTACGGCGATGAACAGCTGAAGCCCACCGAGTCTGGACCCGTGTGATTCCCAAGCACGCCATCGACCGGGGCGCGCTTGCATTCGGCCCCACTCCGCCTTCGGGGCCCCGTATGTGGAGTAGCCTTGCTAAGTAGAAGCCTCATTGTTAGGGCGGACCTTAACACGGGGTACATGCATAAGCCCGGCGCCGAATATCGGCCCGTACATCTTTTAAGGGAGGCATTGACGTCTTTGTCAACTGTGACTGTGTACGTGCAACACCATTCATCTACCTACTACCTGAGTCTCATCTCATTCTCAGGAACACACAGACGTGTGAACCAAATTGCCGGGTCACTATCACCGTTTCTGGACTCACATTCCCTTATCTTGGTTTCGGGTCTCATTGATAAGATAAAAAGAACACTAGTTTATAGACCGAGGTCTTCCTTCTTCAACCACTCTTTCATCTCTCATCCTCAACTCACTTGGAGGCGGGTCAGATATCGGCAACGACAAAAAAAAGCAACCATCATAGTTTCTCAAGAAAACCAGAAACAGAGAAACAATGGCTGCTTCCGCTGCCGATATCGAGTCCCACGACGGCCAGAAGAACGCCGGTCTCCAAACGGCCAAGGATCTCTTCTCCGGCGCCGTTGGTGGTATTGCCCAGGTATTGATTGGTGAGTTTCACCCAAAATCCAGATGGACATTGTCAACCTAGGCCTGGACATGAGGGAGTCATGATCCCCGAAATTTTTGAACACAACGAAGCTAACAACAAAAATTCCCCAGGCCAACCCTTCGACATAGTCAAAGTCCGCCTCCAAACCTCCACCCAATACTCCTCCGCCCTCACCGCCGCCGCCTCCATCTACAAGCACGAAGGCGCGCTCGCCTTCTACAAAGGCACCTTGACCCCCCTCCTGGGAATCGGCGCCTGCGTCTCCATCCAATTCGGCGCCTTCCACTCCGCGCGCCGCTTCCTCGAGCAACGCCGCTCCCAAGCCGACAAATCCTTCATCCCGGGCGTCTCCAACCTGAGTTATGGCGAGTACTACGCGGCGGGAGCCTTCGCCGGCGTCGCCAACTCTGTGATCTCGGGCCCCATCGAGCACGTGCGCATCAGACTTCAGGCGCAACCGCACGGCGCGGGCAGGTTGTATTCCGGCCCCTGGGATTGCGTGCGCAAGCTCTCTGCTCAAGCAGGCGGCGTCTTGCCGGGTCTTTACCGGGGCGAGGTGGTGACGGTGTTGCGCGAGGCGCAAGCCTACGGACTGTGGTTCCTGGCGTTTGAGTGGTTGATGAACGCGGATGCGGCGCGGAACAAGATTGACCGCAAGGAGATTCCGAGTTACAAGATTGCGTTGTATGGTGGACTGGCGGGCGAGGCGCTTTGGTTGGGCAGTTACCCGTTGGATGTGGTCAAGAGTAAGATGCAGACTGATGGATTTGGTGCTACGCAGAAGTATAAGAGTATGAGGGATTGCTTTGGGCAGACGTTTAGAGCTGAGGGATTGAGAGGGTTCTGGAAGGGCATTGGGCCGACGTTGTTGAGGGCTATGCCGGTTAGTGCGGGAACGTTTGCGGTGGTGGAGATGACTATGAGGGCTATTAATTAGGGGGGTTGAGGTGAAAGGTAAAGCAGATGAGGGAAGAAGGGCGTAGGCTCACTCCACTTGGGCTTTTTGGAGGGGGGTTTGTGCAAAGGTCATGACCAAGGAAAGGGAAACGGGCTTCCATGGATGGAGGGATGGATGGATGGGAAACGGGCTCTTCAACGAGCAGCATGTTGCAATTACAGAACTTCCGGGGATCTTTAGGTTTCAAAAAGCATACGGACCGGACCGCCTTTAAGGGCTTAGAGTTGTTTGGTTTCAGTATAGGGACAAGAGCAATGGTAAATAATCGAGATGTTTTTGAGCTGCTCATGACTCTGATATTAATGTTTTCCAGCTTACACCAGAGCCTACAAACCAAGTCCAACAGGTTTGACAATACTTCACCAAAACAACCGCTGCCTCACACATTACATCTTTCGACTGCTCCCCTTACTCGCCCTACTTCCACCCGTATAAACACTTCCCTTTTCCTTGCCAGCCTTAGAACCGCTAGTCTTCGCACCCCCAGTCAACTGCGCCTGTGCATCCAGCTGAATCGCCTCCTTCAACTTCTCCACCACCTCCGGTTGCGTAGCAAACGCCCCCTCCAGTATCTCATCCAGCTCCCTCTCCAACTGTGTCAAGTTCTTCCCGCCCACCGCCGCCTTCACCTTCGCTTCGTTGAAGATCGCCGCCCACCGCCTGGTAAACGCGTAAATGCTCTGGCGCAACAACTCATCCAGCTGCTCTCCTGCGTCTTGTGACTCCGCCGCCGCCGCCGGTGTGGTCGACGTGCCCGCGTGCCCCGTAATGCTACCAGCTGCGCGCGAAAGGAGGGACGAGCCGGGTATGTAAGAGCTAAAGGTGGACACGGAGCTGGAGACCAACCCGAAGAGATTGCCGGCGGTCGGGAGGTTCTCCCAGATCTGACCGAGGTGCTGGATGCTGCTGCCTAGACCTGTCGCCTGGGCACCGGTGCCGTTGCGCACGTCTCCGATCTCGAGGGTGAGGAGCTCGTTCTTGAGAATGAGGAGGTTCTTGATCATGAAGAGGTCCGGGTCGGTGCCGTTTTTGGCGGCTTTGATGCGCACTTCGGCGCGCTGGAGCGCGGCGATGGTTTCGCGGACGAGTTTGAAGATTACTGGGCTGCTGCGTTGCTGGAATGGGGGGAAATTACGTGTTAGCTGGGTGACTTGGGGTGGTAGTAGGAAGGAAGAAGGATCACTTACACATCGCTCTTTGGGCATTGACTGGTCGAACAAAACAAGCAGCTCGATTGCTCGCTTAACCACCGGGAAAGCCGCTGATGATCCACCCTCAGCGGCACTCGTTGCTCCAAGCTTCAGAGCCTCTGGAGGAACAACGGCTTTAGTAAGGGATTTGGTGATTTCTGCGTCGAAAAAACCATCGGTAAAGGTCCAGAGATGCTCAGCTAACAGCCTTGACGTGAGTTCCCTGCAGTGCGCAACAAACGGAGTCTCGTCCTCATCATAGTCCACGAGCAGGTATTCGTTCGTGACCCATCCGACGAGATTGCAAATGGTTTGCAAGTCACATGTCTGCAGCTTCGACTGGAGGTTGGTGGCAATGGGCGAAATATTTGTCCCCGTTACGAGTGACCGCTGATGCGAGTTGAGGGCAGCGAACGCCGACTTGGGGTTGGGAGAATATGGTGCTTCTATAGAGAAGATTTTGCGGAAAAGTGTTGCTTCGCTAAATGAGCGTTCGAAGCACTGCTTCACATAGTTCCTTGCCGCCGTGTCTACCGATGATTCTTTGCACTCGAGATGGAAAGTCGCCAGATCATGCTGGGTCAGAGGCTTGAGGTCGCGGTCTCTCACCACGAAATAGGCGTGGAAGAGATTGTTGGCTGTGTTGGCAAAGATATCCACGTTTGGCCCAGTCCTGGGCTGGCCATTTTGGTCATATGCCCCCAGTATCACCCGCTGGATGTTGGGAATGAGTGAATACGAGTTCATTAGGATCTCCTCAAACCGGCCATAAGCCAAGGCATGTCGTGCGGATTCTGACTGGGTGTTGGTGATTTGCCGAGCAAGTTCCCCAGACACCTGATCCAGGCGGTTCGTGAAGCCGACCTCTAGAAGGTGTAGGGCCTTGGTTAGTAGCGCCTGGTATCTAGCTTGGTATGTGTCAGCGTCCCGATATTGGGGATGCTTGATCATGAACTCAATGCAAGAGTCCAGGTTGGCCAGGATATCGCCAAACGCGTCGTCGTCCACAAGGCGGCCTGCACCCAAGGCATTGAGGCGTCGGCTGACATTGTCGAGATAGGCGTAGTAATGCAGATCCGTCCCAACCTCGTCGGCGAGCGTTTGAAGACGCTGCTGTTCCTCCAGCAAGTCGTCGCACTGTGCCTTGAAGGATGTCGTCTGCTCCTCAACGGCTCGGAAAGACTGACACAAAGTCTCGAGGGTTTTGAGTGCGCTGTTGGCGTCGTCGATCAGGGTTCCCAGATGTCGTTCCGTCAAGGCGAGTTGGTCATGGTACAGCAGATATTCTTGCTGGCTAGCCTGTAGCAGCTCCTGGTTCAGAGCATCGTCATAAGTGTCTTCCTCCACAGGCAGTGTCGATGCCGCGCTCGCGGGAATCATCAAGGCGTCCCAGAGGTTGTGATTATTGCGCCGCCCCTTGGTCTTCTTCGTCTTCTTCTTGGATCCTCCATGGCTGCCAGCGAGATGCGCAGTCGCAATGTCGTAGAAGTCCGAATATGATTTCGCCCTGCGAAGAACGGTGGCCTCGGGTGGCGCGTTGACATCTTCCTGGTCTTCGAAAAGTGCTGGGAGTGGTTCTTCGGGGATGTTGTTGTCGGCCGTCTCCTATCGAGTGGTGATGGTTGGGTTAGCGAGTGCTGGCTGTTGGCGGGGGAATTTGGGACAACGGGGAAGTTGAATGGAAGACAAACCTCTGGCTGCTGCAGCAGAGAGTTGGCTCGACGGTGGCGCGTCTTTGCGCCCGATGGTCTGCTCTGCTGCACCTCTGGAGCAAAGCTGTACCAGTGCTCGTCGTACATTTTTGAGGAATTGGATTATTGGACAAACTGTCCAGTGGTGATAGCTTCAATTCATGATGTCCAGCGCGTGTTGATTCCCCCCTGTTCCCCTATCCCGTCATTCAGGTACGTACCTCCCACTGCAACAGCGAGCTGTCCACTTTTGGGGATCAACGACCTGGGATGGAGACATGGACAGTAATTCTGTGGTTTTTGCACTGTACCCTAAGCCGAGAAGCGCACAGACCTCATCGCTCAAGCTTGAAGAAGCTCCAAAGCTTGGCCCCTCTTCCGCGGGAGCTCACGGGAGCTATGTTAGTGCTGGGTGCAGCTGTCGATCCGAGCTGAAGCTTACCTGGACCTCCTCCCCGGATTCTCGCTTCATTTTCAGTGCAGTGACCTCACCATTTCATCTTGCATCTCATCGTGGAAGTTTGTGCTTCGGTGTTGAGTCCTCAGATCACTGCTCCTATATCTATAGCTGCGTGTGCGGCATCCTATCCGAATCAACAGGTTGTCAAAGCATGAAGAGTTGATCGCTTCTGATAGAGAACGAACTGCCCTAAAAACGGACCACTGGCACTATCAAGTACTGTATAAATTTCAAGTGGATGCCGCCCATTATCAGTTCTAAACTAACTTGAACTATCAAGTATCAACAACCACCATGGCTTCCCCTATGATGCTTGCCAGGACCGCCCTCCGGCCCCAGGCCCGGCGTCTGACAAATTCGACACAATGGGTACGGAGTATTGGCAGAAGATTCAGGCCCGAGCCGGAGGCTCAACCCGACAAGTCGAATCTCGGCCTCCGCATCCTTACCGGTGTCCTTGTGGGTGGCATTGCTGCCGGTGCCGCCCTGGCCGCGTATCCTATGCTCACCAAGAAGGACCTCGTTGGACCGGAGAAGGTTGAGATAGTCTTTGAGACGCCCCGGAAACGGTCCATCTCCGCCGAGGAGAGCCGCGAACAGATGAGCCCCCAGCACGTCCAGGTCAAGCACAGCTGGGAACATCCCGGTGTTTACGCATGGGGTTCTAATGCCGGTAAGGTCGTTGCCCCGGACTCCAACGAGCTTGTCATCAAGACCCCAAGGCGCATTCACTACTTTGATGACCAGATCCTGCGCGATCTCAAGCTGGACCGCAACTTTGGCGCCGCCATCGATGAGAAGGGAAATCTGGTCCAGTGGGGTATCGCCTTCGACAAGGACCACTACCACCCGACTGTCACCTTGAAGGGCAAGGACCTGGTCAAGCTGGACATCTCCCGCGACCGTATCATTGGTCTTTCCTCCAACGGAGAAGTATACTCTGTCCCGGTGTCCGCCGCCGATCAAAGATCTGGCCAGAAAGAGGCCACCGCCTCCCCTTCCTCCCTCTGGTCCAGCCAGTCACCCGTGAACTTCCGTTCCCTCACGCCCAAGAACCTGAAATGGGGTGAAAAGATTGTGGATGTCCGCAGCGGCTTGGAGCACTGCCTGATGCTGACCTCCAATGGCCGTGTCTTCTCTGCAGCCTCCAGCTCCGAGGACTTCCCTTCCAAGGGCCAGCTTGGAATCCCTGGTCTGACATGGACCAACCGCCCGGCCGGACCTTACGACCAGCCCCTCGAAGTGACCGGCTTAAGCGGCCACAAGATCAAGGAGATCGCCGCCGGCGACTTCCACTCGCTCGCCCTCGACACCGATGGCCACATTTACGCTTTTGGCGACAACTCCTTCGGCCAGCTCGGCTTCGAGAACGACACCGAACACCCATACGTCGACTCGCCCCGCCCCTTGCCCATCAACCAGCTCTACCACGGCACCAACCTTCGGCCCAAGGCGACCTCCATCGCCGCCGGCGGCCTCAACAGCTTCTTCACCGTCGACGCGCGCGCCTTCCAAAACCAGATCGGCGATCGCACCTCAGGCATACGCGTCGTGCCCGCCAAGGACCTCGGCCTCGTCAACCATGAGACCTGGGCCTGCGGCGAAGGCATCCACGGCAACCTGGGCACCGGCAAGTGGACGCACGTCTCGGTTACCCCGACCAAGGTCAAAGCGCTCTCGAACCTGTTCGAGTTCGACGAGGCCTCGAACCAAGTCGTGCCCATCCGGTTGTCCCGCATGTCGATCGGCAGCAACCACGCGTGCGCCGTCATGGATAACGTCACCTGCGTCGACAGCGCTTCCAACGGGGACGTCAAGTCGGAGACGGACACCAACTATGGTGCTGATGTGCTGTGGTGGGGAGGGAACGAGAGTTACCAGCTTGGTACCGGAAAGAGGAATAATGTTAACACGCCTTCTTATATCGCACCACTGGATACACCTGCTCCTCGTAAACATGCGCATGAGCATGAGAACCGGCTGGTGCAGAGGGAGGGAGAGTCTAATCGCTGTCAGTTGACGCCGAGGAAGACGGTCAGACTGGAGGGTGGGAAGGGAAGACCGGTTAGTGTTGAGCAGCGCGCGGAGTGCGGACGGGACGTTAGTGCTGTCTACTCTGCTACTTAAACAGGCAAGCAGGGAGGACAGGAGATTGTATGATAAGCATAGGCAGTAGGGGCAGATTGGCAAGAGTGTTCATTGTAGTACGAAATGTACGTATACATGTATATGTTACAAAAGGGTGAGGTTATTGGCCCAGTCTGGCACCCAAGGAGTTATGTATCACTACCTTATTGAATGATAGCATTGTATAATAACCAACTTGCTATGAAATTTCCCATGACATTGTACAAGTATGAGTGACCCCGAAGCGTCCTCAGAAACCGCTCCTCTTCTACCCAGCAGTCTTCCGAACTTTATTCGATCAATTCATCCGTGTCCATCACGAAGTTCTCTTTCGATGCCGAGCAAGTGGTCTATGTGTGTTTGTATTCGGACCTGCCAAGAGAAGAGCACGGTATCTGATAGCTCCCTCTTCGATCACTCTCCCTCACACAGCTTTTACCAATATCATCGTCCCCTCTACAAAACAAAATCATCACTCATGCAGGCCTTAAGTTTGCCAAGTCTAATTACCACACCGACAGTGATAGTTTGCAAAGCAAAATGAGGGCTTCGTCCCTAAATGTGCAGCTTTACTCCTTCTTACTAACTTGTTTATTACGTGTATTATACCATCTCCCTAAGCCGTAACTACCTCTAACTTTCTCGCTAACACAACCATAACACAGTCTGAATTCCTTCGACGACACTGCAGCATATGCCGTCTGCATACTTTTTTTCTTTACACGCCCGCCGTTAACATTCGTTATCAAGCTTTACAAATAAGTTACTCACAAGGCTGTTAAGCCGCTGATAAGGTAGCCGCTAGCTACATATACTGTAAGCCGTAAGCGAAGCAAATCCCGTCCGTCGTCCGTCTTCGCCCACTTTGCCAGTTTGCCACCCCCATGGTCGTCGCCGTCGCCCGTGAAACCCTCATACCGTGTACCTATACACCAGCGACGGCAACCGGATGCTACTACCGCTGCGCTAATTAGGTGTCAGGGCACAGATGGACATCCCCCAACGTGGCCTAGAACAGAAAGATTCTAATGTTCACAGCACAAGAGCTTGGCCTAACGTGACGAGCAAAAGCTGCGGAGCATAATCTCCGCTTACCTATCTGCCTATCCATATCCAACGCGCAGCGAGTAGGTTTCCAAATCGGGAGCCAAAAATGAGGGTATTCCCAGTTGCAACTCTCCCACTAGGATATTTTGATAGATGTCACGTGCGTTCCAGACCCGGGATGCCGGATTGTTTACTCCGTTCCCGCGGCCCGCGTAGACGACGCTGACGATGACAACGGTGACAATAACTACTATGTATACTGTACATACACTACACAGTACACTACCTTGAGGAGGTACATTGATACCTTCGCTCAACTTGGGATCCCCCTCAACCCATCACGAGCTCAAATTTTGAAGCAGCTGCAGAAAGACCAAAAAGCATCGGTCCAGAATCCAGAGTCGAGAGTTCGGAGTCCAGACCGGACAGAACCGGATTATTTACTCCGCCCTCGCCGACGACAACAGCGACAACGACAGTGACGATGCCTCTCACGGCTTCACGACCCGAAGATCGAAGATCAATGATCAATTATCAGCCACCGTGCCGGTAAAACGGTAATGGTAACCTCCATGATCACCTTCCCTCCCCTCAGGTAGCCTAGATCTAGCCAGTCAGACCAGTTCGAGTCAGTCTTTTCGCTTAAAGCCGTCGTCCGAACCTGATCCCGGGACCCGGGATCTGGACCCTGAATCTAGACCTGCAGTAGTGTAGTCAGTGGCTAGTCAGTGATCAGGAGGCTCGCTGAGCCGCCTCGGCTTCTAGCCGCCAGCCAACAACGTCTGTCGATCAACCGTACCATTCAATCCAGTAACGACTTCCATTCCCACCATGCCGAACCACGCCCTTCCGCTCGGCAAGCCATGCGTGTTTAGCGAGTACACTTACTGTGTAAAGCGAGGTACTTTCTTGGTACCTACACTCGCTACACCACACTACTGCCATGCTTCGCCATCGCATGTGAAAGGATTTGCCACCACCCACCCACAACCACGATGCTCCCTTTCGCGGCTCCGCGCGGGTATCAGGGGAGCTGGGTAGTCACGGGAGTCACTTACCCATGCAAGCCATGCCCTGAGTGCCTCTACCTCCGGAGTTTAATGCAGTAGCTCCGGAGGAAAATCAAAAAGAAAAAGAAAGAAGGAAAAGTGTGCTCACTAGCATCACATTGGCTGCCATTGCCGCGTAGCCATTGCCGCCACGCTGCCTCACGCCGCCAACGCCAACGCCGCGACCCGTCCTGCCGTTCGTCGTCGTCCTCCAACGGCCGTTCGGCTGGGCCCGTCGGCCGCTTTCTTCCACGTTGCTTTTTTTTCCAACCTTCAATTCTTTTCGCCACCCATCTATCCGCGGGTGCTGGAGATTTCCGTGTTCCATCAAGCCCGATCCCCTAAATCACCGTACCCACAAGCCTGCTACTGAGCTACTGCATGGTTCGTATGATTGACAGGTACAGACACGGGACACGAAAATTGGTCCGGTCCCGCTTCTTTTGCCTTCCGCCGTTGTGGTTTCTTTGAATATGGATGTCTGTGGGCGTTTAGGCGATAGTGTATGTAGTGTACTGCGGGGAGCGTAGCGTAGTGTACCTAGCCTCGCTAGCCCGCTCGCCCGGAAGCATGGGTTTCCTAAAATGGGGATAGAGGCTGTCTGTCGATAGACGACCGCCCTGGACTTTTGGAGCAGCAACCGCTGGTTCGGGGCCCGGGGGGCTCACTCGCAGAGTATGTTTGGTGCTATTGTTTGATCGTCGTTTAGCTAATGCCAGATGCCTAAATTTCTCCGTGATTTTCCTGATCGATTGGTCTCAGCGGCTGGTCGGTAACTGTAGGCAATAGGAGACTCCGGAGGATGAGGCAAATGAAGCTATTCGCAATGCTTGGGATGGGACGTGGAAGTGGCGAAAAACGTGATCATCATCATCTTACCGTCCATCCACATCCACACCCACTTGACGATTTCCTAGCTCTCTGGGCAGGCATATCAACTTCGAGGAAAGGGGACCGATGAGAAATTGATTGGCTGAACCCTAGCACGGGTCTGTCTCCGAATGGTGGTATGGGTGGCTACTGTATCCCATCAGCTAGCGGCCGCATTTAACTGGCTGGAGCAGATGAAAATGGACCGGCTGCACAGTAATGGCATCTGGCAAGTACGTGTGTGTACACCACCAAGGGCTCGCAAGGTTCCTAGGTACGCGAGGTACGTATCATCAGTTGATTCCCTTCTTGAGCTGGTCTCAGGGATCTCAGCTGAAGTTGGATATCAGGATGGCGAAAAAAACTAAACAGTCGAGTGACGAGTCTCGCCAGAAATGGTACCGAAGGCGGCAAATTGTCTCATCGGTAGGGTCTCAGAATGGTGAGTGACAGGCATATGCCCATCCCATGGAAAGGTTGAGGTGACATGTAAAGAAGACGAGGAGCGAGCAAGGGAAAAGACAGCGATTGTGACTAAGAGCTTTGCAGATCCTGATCGACGGACCATCGAGGAACGGCCGACGCATCGAGGGACCATCGAACGACCAGCGCGGGTTGGCTAACGGCACACCACTCAGTTAGGCCCTGATCGGCTCAAACTTTTCATGGAAAAGTTAGGGGGGTTATAGGGGGTTTTGGGTGCCAAGGTCGATTTTATTTGACGCTAGCCAACTTAGGTAGCAAAAAACTCGTAAAAACTGTCACAACTTGAACCAGGGTGTTCAGAGGAGGTACCGACTAATGTAGGCCATTATACCTTCCTAAAATAGGTAGAGATTAATAGATTTTTAGTATTTTTGACCGGTTTTCGTATTAAAATTAATTAAATCCCAGAAGTAGGGGGTACCCTACTTCTAGTAGAAAAGTTGTAAGTTTTTATAAATTTTCGAATATTTCCGTACCAAAATATATAATGTAAATAGGCCTACCCTATCGATAAACGTTATATTAGTTAAACTATATTCGAACTTTATATTCCGGGTTATTAGAATTCTAATATACTGTAGCCACTATATATTTTTATTCGTCGATATTAATCGATATAGATTTAAGAAGTTGTAACCGAATTGCTTTCGCCTTTATAATAGTAACCGCTATTTATATTATCCTTCGAAATAAACCGAAGAAAGATTTAAAACTTATATACTATAGCCTAAATTACGCTAGAAAATTAATTAATAAAATCTATTACGGTTCGTTAATATAATTTAAGTAATTCTTTTGAATAGATTGACTTACTTTTAATACTTTATTAAAATAGTTTTAAGAGAATATTAGTTATTTGGAGCCCAATCGATACTAAATAGTATATTAGAAATTAATAGTTTTTTTATATATCCTAGCCTATTATTAAAATTAGCGAATTACTTTATACTACTTCTAAATTAATTAGAGTTCGGTATTAAAAATTATAAATAATCTACTACTTATTTATAAATATTTGTATTCTATATATATTATATTGCCACTAGATAATTATTTAGATCCTACTATCGAATTAAATCTTAATTTAAATGTTTTTAATAGTTATATTAGTATTATCGATAGTATTTATATTACTATATATATTAAGAAAGAGGATTAAATTCGTTAGTATAATTGAAAGGGATAAATAACTTAAAATGTATTTATAGTTATTAAATTCGATTATTCCTTTATATATATATTAGCGGGCGTAAAGGGGTCGATTAATGATACTTTACTTTATAATTAAATATTCTCGCGTTCGTTTTGTATCTGATACGGGAATCGTAGAAATAAGCACAAGTATGGGAGGTCATTAAAATAAGGCCATACTAGGTGCATATTAAAGTAAAGAAGGATGGTGTAAGAAGAAAGGACTGGCTTCCAGCCAGCCGTTTATACGTAGAAGGTATGCTATATAGCGAGCCAGAGCACGGGCTATAGGGTGGCTTATACGTGGCGACTAGGCATAGCAAACCGTGCCTCTATAGCAGCCCAACTAATTTAGGCTATTACGACTAATCTAAGCTATAATACAGGGTATAGCCAACGATACTAGGAATCCAAGGATTCCGGTATTAAATACCGGCTTATACGAAAAAGAAACTATTATCCTCAATAATCTTAAACGTCTAAGTCTCCTCCAATAAATTCTAAGTCTCCTCCGACAATACTTAAGTCTCCTCCGAAGATCTCTAAGTCTCTTCCGAGAAGTTCCAAGTCTCCTCCGACAATACCTAAATCTCCTCCGAAGATCTCCAAGTCTCCTCCGAAACTCCATTCGTTTCCTCCGATAAATTTATCTATCTAGGTTGCTTCGGGATATTATAACATTCGCTAAGAGAAATCGTCGATATCCGACGAAGTCTAGGAAACTAAATAATAATTAAAGAAGGCCGGTAATAACTAAGGAAAGGCCAATTTATACTAAGGGAGCGAGGGTATAATAATTAAAAAAAAAAGTAAGTATTCGAAAGAAAGGCGGGCACTCAAAAAGGTAATATTCAAAAGAGAGGTAAGTATTTAAAAAAAGTATTTAAAAATATTAAAACCGTAGAGAAAGCTAATTCTATAAATAAATAGAAAGAGAGGGAAAAGGGTATAAAACGAAAGCTCTTTAACTAGTTGGCTAATTAGCTAATTAGCTAGTACGAATTATACGGAATTAGTATTAACTAGTACGAATTATAAAGAACTATTAGGGGAATTGATAGGGCCGTTAATAAGTTGTAAAATATTAATTAAGGAGCTGGTACGAATTGTAAAGAGCTATCAAGCGGGCCGTCGAATTATAAAGAGCTAGTAGGGAAGATCTTTATTATTATTAAAGTAATTCGGTTACGGAAATTATAATACTGTAATTATACCGAATTATTAAAGAAACCGTATTAATTACTTTAATTACCGAGGAGGGCCGATAAATTACTAAGAAAAGAAAGGTAGAAACAACGGGGCCAAGCGGGAACTCGAAATTTAAAATATAAAATTAGTAATATAAATACTTTAGTATTATTATTAAAAGAACCGCTTAATTCATAATAATAACTACCCACACAAAAAGAAAGAGAGTAACAACCTCGTTATTAAATAAAAGAAAAAGGGGAAGGAGGGAAGGGGAGCTAAAAGTTTAAAATCTAATAAAAGAGTATTATTATATAAATAAATCCAAAATTAGCAATTAAACTACAGAAGCTACAATAGTAAACTTACTTATAATATCTCTAAGTACGCTAAAGTCTATAGTCACTTTACCAATGCGCCAACTAGTATATTAAATTAAAAAAGATTTACCAAGGTTATTAAATAATATTTTTTTACTTAACTTATTAGGGCGGCGATAACTATATTCGTAGAAGTAAATAAAGAGGAAGTTTCATAAAGTAAAACTCTTATTATAAATACGATAATTATAGGGTATTGAAGTTGAAGAATTACTATAAGAACCGTTAGGGGTAGAAGGCTAATTACCTTCTTTATATTTATTAGGAATTAAAGTAATTATTAAACTACGTCTTTTAAAAGGAAATAAAGCTATCGGCTTCGGGATTAGTAATACCGTTATCGTAGTAATAATAGTAACGGGGGTAAGGTCGCCTTCGAAGACGCGGTATCTTTTATAAAGTTTGTAATATAAGAAGTCTAGCGGCGGTAATAATCTAGGGACGAAGGGCTTCCAATTAAAATCCGTATTCACAATAGGAATTAGAGAAGTTACGGGAGTTGGGGAAGTTTACTTCGTTTTTGGGAAACTATATTTAAATTCCTATAGAATAGGGGAAACTGAGAGAGGCCGGGTATTAACGGTAGGAAATAAGCCGTATAAATCGGGAACGCCTAGGGGAATTAGAGACACCGTAGCCATAGAAGAAGCGAGACGGCAGTTAAACTAAATGTTAGAGGTCTTAAGAGCAGTTTGGCTAATTAGAGTAATTTAATTGATTGGAGCGGTCTAGCTAATTAGGGTATTATTAGCCGTAATAATAAAAGACTATATTTTTGAGCTCTTTAAATTAGGTCTCTTTTGAGAACTGAACTTACACATATTCGAATAAATATAATTAAAGAGGGCGTTCCTTAATCGAAAGTTAGATTCGCTATATTTATAATACGTATATTCAACGGTCTTAGGAAACGGCGGTTTAAATACTAATTTAAAACCATTCTTAATCTTAATTTCGGCAGGGGATAGGGAATTATAAATATTCTCTAGGGAAGTCTAAAATTTTAAAGCTAAATGGTGTGACGGCTGGCACCAGCCGTCATAGATTCCTTTTATGGATTCCTTCATGGATCCCATTCACGGGTTGGCTTCCCTCCCAGAGTTCAGGGTATAAAACCCAGTCCTCCCATCGAGCCTTCCCTTTTGGGATTCCTTTCCTTCTTCAAATTACAAGAAGTTCCTTCCTCCGGGTTGTACAACACTCTCCTTTTTCGACATCGACTTCGACGACTAACCAGAGTCTTGAGAACGACCCAACTGGCCTGCGTAGCCTTGCCTCCACCAGCCCGAAGCAGACATCTCCTGTACCGACAGCGGCCTTGTCCCTGCCGAGTCTCCCCGGTTTTCTTATGCGACGGGATGGGCGTATTTCAACGGCGCCATTCGGCCCCGTGTACCTGACCAGTCAACGATTTCGTTCATCCAGTTCCGACACCCATTCTCCAACGACCTCTATTCGCGAGTTAGATCCGATTGTCTGGACGCTCTCGTGGTGGTAGTATGCACGTCTCAGAAGCTACGAGAGCGGGCCATCTTTACGCCTTGCAGCCAGATCTGAACCGGTGTACAGCGACAGAGATTACCTTTGGCGGGCGCTCATAGTGAGCAAATCCACGACTTTTGTTTATTATTGTCAATATTACCATTCACTTCGATATGCGGGGTATAGAGCCGCATACCCAAGAACCTTTCACTTGGGAGCAGAGCCTCAAGTGTACCATTCACCTGGATTCTGGAACTCCGCAGAGCCTCAACCCTTCACTTGGTTTTTGAGCCTCAAAGTGGAACCATATATCCACGAACCATTCACTTGGGCAAAAAGCCTCAAGTTCATTCACTTCTTTTGCCATTCGCTTGCTCTGATTGGAGCGCAAACAACAACAACACCGCGGCTCTGGTCACCACATCCGGTCTTTGTCGTTCCAGCAACCGCAACTATGGTACCCCTTTACCGACAATCCGGTTCCCTGCCATTTAACATCGGATTCAGCATATAAAACGGACTTCAACGCCGTCTCTTCTCGAGATCTCCCATCTCATCATTCAACTCGTTACCAGACCAGACACTTGGGAACAGAGCCTCAAGTTGAGCCTCAACTTTACCAAGCTCACGGTGTCCGATATGCAGCTTGCTCTTTGAGCCTCACAGAGCCGCATTCCCAAGATATGCAGTTTGCTCGTCTGGTCTCTCCTCTTCAATAACGTTCCCGTTATCTCATCTCTTTCTTCGCTTCGTTTAACTCTTTCACTCTCTCAACTATCGTCTTTGAGATTGACAGCTTCTCTCCCTTCTACCTCATTCGCCAATGCAGCATTCCAGCACCAAGGCACTGGAAGTCTCCAGCAAGATGGATCACGGTACTCGCCATCTGGACTCAATATCAGACAGCCTCTCAGATGCCCTCATGCAGCAGAGCCGCATGGTTAAAGAGGTTCTCATCTTATACCCTCAACTTCAACCCCCTTTCTCTCTCGATATGGGTTTATCTTCCTCGACAATGCTTTCCACAGCTAAGCAACGGCGGTCACGATCACGGTCACGGTTCCCCGACCACTCGAGGCCCTTATCAAGTCTCGATAATCAAGATCACTATGCATTACAGCGGTGGAAAAGATGGGCAGGTACATGGACCCTCGGAGTTTTCGTTGGAGGAGTTTGGAGGAGTTTGGAAGAGATTGTTGTTGATGTTCAACTTGGTGGTTTTCCTCAAGAGATGGATATAGCATTGGAAAGTGGAGCATGGTTTCAGCAGAGCCTCAACCCAGGGCTACGGTCTTGGGCAGAGTTAAGCTCAATGGACCGCACTTTCCATTTTCACATGTATTATTAGATATCAGACGCTTCCGGGACAGAAGCTTGTTGCGAGGGGGGGGTAATGTGACGGCTGGCACCAGCCGTCATAGATTCCTTTTATGGATTCCTTCATGGATCCCATTCACGGGTTGGCTTCCCTCCCAGAGTTCAGGGTATAAAACCCAGTCCTCCCATCGAGCCTTCCCTTTTGGGATTCCTTTCCTTCTTCAAAATACTTATAAAGCTTTATAAATAGTTCGAAATTATTACTTTATAATATGGACTACCTTTTTAGGGACGGTAATATAATTATCGTTATCGTTATCAACGGTACCGATAGAATTGGGCACTATAGAAAAAATAGTCTAAATTATTAAAATCGAAAGAACGGGAGCCGTCTTAGGAATTAATTAATTAAAGATTAACGCTAAAGGTTTTCTAAAGAGAAAAATATTTTAATTTTTAAAAAAATTACCCGAATAAAGGTTACAGTAATAATCGATAGGAATTGTAACATAACTTCCTTATTAGGTTTGAAGTTGAAAGAAATTTATAAAGCTAACCTTAGGTCGGAAGAAAGGCTTCTAAAATAAAAATATTAATACGTCCTTTCCCTTAGACCTTTTATTAATAGATTCTAATTTAAAAAAATAAAACATCTTCTAAAGGTATAGATCTATAGGTTCTAAATCTAGGGCTTTCTTCTTCTTATATTTATATTTATACTTATACTTATAATATTTCTTATTACACTTACTATATTTACCTTTGCATTAGCTCTTATCTTTATTATTATCCTTATCTTTATTATTACTATAGTAAAGCTAAATAACGTTATAACGTTTAATATCCTTCTGAATATTGTCGGTAGGCGGAAAGAAGTTTTAAATAGCTTTCAAATAAATAATACCCAACCCAACGATACGAAGGTAAAATTTTTCCTCAACCTATTAGAATTATAATTAGAAGAAAGTACAAGGGTTTCGTAATTAATTATTAAAATTTTAAAAAAAGGAATAGTATAAGCACTCTTTATCTTTTAAATACTATAGATAATAATAGAAGCGGGCTATAATTAAAGAAGTTAATTAGTTAATTTTGAACTTATTAATAAACGTTATTTAAATTAGCTATACGGAAGCACTTAGAATATAGAAGTACCGTTTGGAAATAAATATTCGAATTTAATTTATAACGACGCCCGTATTTTCATCGTTTAAAATTATAAATTAAAAAGAATTATAAAGTATAGTGAACTTAATTAGGAAGCTCGCTTATTTTAATAAAGGGAAGCTTAATTTAACGAAGGAATAGTTAAGAAATTTATTATTTTAAAAAGAATTTAATTTATAGTTAATCGGCGCGCTAAATTCGTATTAGCGGGGAAATTAGTATAATCGGTACTAGTACTAGTATTAAAATAGGGGCTCGAGAATATTTAAATTCGTTTCGAAATTCTTAATAAATAGGAAGCGAATACCTAAATTCGTCGCCTTACGGATAGGAAGCGGTTACTTAAATTCACCGCTTTACGAAGTAGTATAAAGGGAATATTATTAAGAACTTTTAAGGTTACTTAAATTCGCCTTAAAAAAAGGGCGGTCGTATACCTAAATTCGGCGACCGAGGAGGTAATAACTAATAATAACGAAAATTACCGGAATTTTACTATCGTCGTTAATTCTTAATAGAAAATTTACACCTTCGCTAATAATATTTAAAGTCGTCGCGCGCCTAATATTAAAGGTAGGGGATTATCGGATATAATTAATTGTATCGGTCGCGAAGTCGACGTCGGTTGTGCTAAATCGGTATAGCTAGTATAGTTTGAATTAAGCTACTGAACGTTGAGTTGCAACTACCATTTAATACGGGAATTGTAGAAATAAGTACAAGTATAGGAGGTTATTAGAATGAGGCTATACTAGGTGTATATTAAAGTAAAGAAGGATGGTGTAAGAAGAAAGGACTGGCTTCCAGCCAGCCGTTTGTACGTAGAAGGTATGCTGTGTAGCGAGCCAGAGCACGGGCTACAGGGTGGCCTGTGCGTGGCGATTGGGCATGGTAAGCCGTGCCTCCATAGCAGCCCAGCTAATTTGGGCTGTCACGACTAGTCTAAGCTATAATATAGGGTATGGCCAACGATACTAGGAATCCAGGGATTCCGGTATCAGTATCCTTTGTAATTAATATTATATTATAAATACTAAGTTTAGCGTAAGATAGGGTATTATAATTCTTTTTTTAAATATTAAATACCATTTTTAAAATTAGAGGAATGTAAATATATAATTAAAAGACCCTAAAGAACTCTATAATTTACGTTACTTTCGTATTCGAATTATCGTAGAGTATATTTTTAATTATTTAAAAAGGCGATAGAAGATTATAAAGATTATACTTTTCGAATATAGTTTTAATAATTAGAAACGAATTATATACGTAGTAACGGCGCTATATAATTTTATATTAAAATATATAAAGTAATCCCGTTAATTAAATATAAAAGAGAAGCGGTAGATAAAAGAAGTTTATATATAAGTATAACGGGTAGTAAGGGGTATTTATTTTAATTATATTAAATAGCGGTCGTCGATATTAATATAGAGGAGTTGGTAATTATATTTAAAAAAGAAGAGGGATATTAAATAATCTAAAATATATAGAATAGAATAAAATAGAATATTAAAGTAGGGGGGGGAAGGGAGGGGAGGGGAAGGGAGATTAGAAATTATTATATTTATATAATTATTTATTAAATTTATTAAAAATATTAAATTATTTCGTAAAATTAGAGTTTTTCAATTAAAATCTAATAAATCTAATACTCTAATACAATAAATCTATATATATATAATAAATTAATAAATTATCGAACTAACCTTACCTTATCCTTCTACTTTATTCTACTCTACTTAATCTTTTTAATAATTAATATACCCTTCCTTTATTTTCTTATTCAATTTCAATTATATATTAATAAAAAGAAGATAATTTATAAAATAATTAATATAGTTCATTATCTCTTCCTTCTTTAATTTAAAGAATTCGCACTATAGATTTTCGATAGCGAAAGTAAATTCGTTAGATTTAACCAACTTAAGAATTTATAATAAAGTAGCCGCCTTCTCTATTAATACGCTAAATAATTTAATATTATTACCCTTTTTCTTACGACCGACTTTATTAATATTTATATTAATAAAGGGAATTTCGCCTTCTAATAATAAAATTTAAATAGAATCGGTATCTATAAAAGCGTGATTCTACGAGTGATTACACAACAAGACTAGAAGCTACAAATCAAAGTAATATTAAGTATAAGGAAGGAAAGGGAAGCTATACGAACGAAAGCATCACGGATCTAGACATATAAGCCAGATTCTGCCACTCATCGCCGCCTTCCCGATCCGTACTATTTATCGATAAGAACATAAGCCTCATTCCCTCCGATGTACCACAGCGCCAGGTACTTAGTACCGGCACCCTATTGCCCAGTGGCTAGTCCTCTAGGAACCTATCCAACTATGCTATAACATTACCCCCCCCTCCGAAAGAAGGCTCAACCCTAGAGCTGAAAGAAAAGAAGATAAGATGAAAAGGAAGAAGTGATATATAAATTAGTATAACGGTTGTTCCAATCTAATGTATTATAGTAAAATATTTGAAAAGTATTGGACGAAAGGGTAATAAAAGAATTGAAGGAAGGAAATAAATATATAAACCTATTATAATGGTTAGTTTAATTTATTATATTATAATAAAAATCCAAAGAACAGACGAAAAATTCTACGTTAAGTATCGCAATTATATCTTTAATCTAATTATCGTCGTATAAAAAACTTATAAAAAAAAAACTTCCCTTAATCGGATTCGAATAAGCTGCGTTTCGGGTAGAAGATAAATACTTCGAATTAATATAACGAATATTATAGGCTATTACTCTACGCTACTACGCTATATACTATTTTACGACCCGTTACTCTATCTTCCCAACCCTCCGTTTATAAACCTCTATCATTTATTTCTTCCGCACTTTCTATATCTTCCCCTTAAGTAACTCCTCTACTACTTTATTATTATTAGGGTATTTCTTCGTAATAATATTATTTTCTATAGCCCTCTTCCAAATTACTAATTTCTTTAGCGGGCCTAATTTATTAAGGTTTATATTGTAGTATTCCTATAATTTAATCGGTATATTTTTAAAATTGTTAATTAATTACTATTTTAGGTTGGGATTCTAACCCTTCTATTATACCTAATATTATAGCTTTCTATTAGAGATCTTTAAAGATAATATTTCTTCTACTTCGAATTACTCCTCGAGAATCCCTTTATTTCCTAGGACTATCTCCCCCTTCGGATTTTCGTAAGCTTACTTAGAGAGGGAATTATTAGGATCCTTATACAATCGATTTATATAGAATACTTTATTTCCCCGCTATAATTTTAACAATTTTAATTTATACGAATATCCCGCTATTTTTATAATACAATAGGGCGTACGCGTTAAAAGAAAATCTAATTTATTGCTTAGCCTATCGGTCGACTAACCTTTTTTTATAATAAATACTTTATTACCTACTTCAAAATCCGGTTTCCTTCAGTAGTAGTTAATTTATTCCGTTTACCGTTATTATACTCTTTTAATAGCTTTTCTTACCTAAGTATAATATTTTCTAAAAGTATTTATTAGTTTCCGTATTTCTACCTTTAATAGTTTCTCCTTACTTTTTATATTTTTATCGATAGAATATTATTGCTAATCCGAGGGTAAATATTTAAGGAAGTTAAACGTTACTTCGTAAGGTATTAACCCGTCTAGATTATTATAAGGAAGTACTATTTAAACCCTATCTAAGGCCGGTATAATTACTACCCAATTATCTTAATTATAATTAACGAACAGTTTCAATCTTTAATTAATATATTAATTTATTATCTCCGCCTAACTTATTATCTATAAATATCCTAATAAATTGAACTTCTATTAAATTTATAAGAGTTTAGTTAGTTCCTAAGTAAAATCTAATACGAATTACAGGCCGCGGTCGTTTATAACGTCCTTTAGTAATTTGTAAACCCTATATAGGCTTTTATAATATATTTTAATTACATCTTTCATTATAATAATATCAAAGTATAACGTACTCTAAGAAAGTTTCGAAAAATAATTAATAATAATTATAAGGTTATTATATCCCGTCGCTTTATCTTTCGGTATCGATTTAAAATTTATTACTAAAAATTACTATACCCAATAATCCGGATTTAAAGGCTAGGGATATAATAAACCCGGCGTTTTATCTCTAAGCGCTTTCGATATTTTGTATATCTAATAATTATTAATGTAACGGTTTATATCTATTATAATACCTAATTACTAATATTACCTGGAAATTAATTTACGTATTTTATTACGGTTTTAATATATTATAAGTAGGGTATTATAATTTTCCCTAATAATTTTAATTCGAAGATTATCCTCGTCCGCTACTAATAGTTTCCTATCGTATAGAACGAAGCTATCTTTCAATATTAAATAGGGGTCTTCCCTTCCCTCTATTTTAATTTAATAAATTAATAAGGTTTTATTCTATTAATTCGCTATTAATAAAACGTTTATTAAAAGGATACCCGTTAGTTCTTCGACCATCCCCTTTATAAGTAGGACTTTTAACTATAATAAATTGAACGTTTCTTCTTCTATTTAAAATATTATATTTAATTCAGCCAAGGACGTTTCGATTTTATTTCCAATATATACGAATCCTCCTTCCTAGGGTTTAAGTAATTTAAGGGTCCTTTAATCGTCCTTCTTCTTTAATATAATTTTAATTTCCTTTTATTTCTTTAATAATATATCCGCTACTACATTATTCTTCCCTAACCTATACTATATTTTAAAATTATAATTTAATAGTAATTCTAACTAGGCGGCCTGTCGGCTATTCAGCAGGCGTTTAGTCGAAAAGTATTTTAGGGCCTAATAGTCTATAAGGATTTTAAAATACTAACCTCCTATTAATTCAAATCTCTATATTTTTACACCCTTAATAATAATTAGAAACTCTTTATTATAAATAGGGTAATTTAATTCGGCGGGCCCTATACTTTTTAAGTAAAAGGCGATAAAATATTATTCTTTATCGTCCTACTTTTAAGATAGTACTCCGGTATATACCCTATCGGATATATCTATTTCCAATTTCGTCTCCCGGGCGTAAGAATAGTAGGATAAAATAGGAGTATTGAATAGGGAATTCTTTAATTACTTAAATACTTCTTAGTATTTAAATAATTAGTTAAATACTTTATCTTTTCGTATTAAAGCCGTTAATAAGCGAGCTATCCGTCCGAAATTATATACGAATTTCCTATAGAAATTATAAAAGCTTAAGAAGGCCTATACCCCTTTAAAATTCTTAGGGGCCGGCTATTCCTTAACTATTACCAATTTCTCAAAATCTATAAATATCCCGTCTATTCCAATAATAAAACCTAGAAATTTTATTTTCGTAATGTAAAACTCGCATTTATTAATATCGGCCTATAGTTTAACTATATGCAACTTACTTAAGATTATTTTAATGTATTTTTTATAGTTTTTAAAGTTATCCGAGAAAATTAAAATATTATCAATATAAATACTATTAAAATTTTAATAACCTATTAAGGCATCGTTTATTAACCGCTAAAACGAAGATAGCCCGCTATATAAGCTGAAAAATAATATATTATACTTATATATGCCGAATCTAATCTTAAATATAATAAGGTCTTTATACCTAAATACTATATAAATTCAATAGAACGCTTATCTAATATCGATTTTAGTAAATATTTTAACGTAGCTAATCCTAATTAACGTTTTATTAATTAATAGTAATGGATATCGGTCCTTCTTAGAAATTACGTTCAATTTCCGGTAGTTGATATAAAATTAGAACCCTCTATTAATTTTAGGGACGAATAAAATTAAGGCGGCCCAAAATATTGAATTAACTTCGATAAATCCTTTTTATAAATTCTTAATAATATATTTCCGATATTCTTCCAACTTATATAATATTATACAATATAAAGAATTAATCCCTAATTCTTCTACCCGTTAGCCTTCCTCCAACTCAATTTTATAATCTATAAGCGTATATTTAGGTAATATATTTAAATCTACCTTATTAAATACCTTTAATTCCTCCGGTAAATAATAATTAATAAGAATTTTAATTAGAATAAGGTCGTAGTAATCCTCCTTGTCCTTAGCCAATATATATAATTTTATAGAATTAATAATCCCGTTAATTTCGTATAAGCTAATTATTTCTAATTTCGCCTTTTTTTTTTTAATATAATAAGTAAAGACTATAGCATTTATTATAGCGAAGTTAATTAATCGTCTTTTTACTTATCCCTATTACTTTTCTAATCGGTAAAGGCCTTTTTTATTAACTAACGGGAATAGTATTTCCTTTCCCTACTTCCTTTAAACTTACCTTAATTTAATTAATAGAATAGTAGGTTCTAAATATAATATACGTTCTATAGTATTAATCTCTCGTACCTCCGCTAACAATAATAATAAGCGGTAGGGTTTAATTTACTTAATATTATATAGTCGCTAATTAAGTAGTAATTCCTCCTCTTCGCCCGGTATAATACCCTAATCTATTAATATTACTTCCAACTTTACAATTTTAATTTTAATAATACAACCGTCTCTCCTTCTTCTATCCTCTATTTTTATAGCCTTCTCCTTTAAAATTATATCTTCCTAGAAGGTAGGATCGGTTAGGCCTTTCCCTATCCTATTAACTACGATATCGGGGGTTTTAAGTATTAAGGACGCTTCTTTTAAAAATTTTAATATCCCCCGGCAATAATTAAATAGGGCGTTATTTTCGGCCAATTATATCTTCCCGATAATTATATCCCTTTTTATATTTAAAAATATTATTAGCTATTAATTATTGAATTAAAAGCCCTAAATTCGTAAATACCCTTTTAATACCGTTTTAATAGCATCGGGCTAGGCCTTTTTATAAAGGGTAACGTAATTAGGTTCGAAGTCGTTATATTATTCCAATTCGAAGTATTTCTTTAATTTATTAGCAAATAATTTATTTATAATTAAATATATATTTACTCTAATATCAATTAACGTACTATACGTATAAATAAATAGTTTATTATTAATTATAATATATTTAATAAGGAAGGACTTTCTACCCCTTAAATATTTCCTTAAATCGAAGTCTAAATAGATTTTACTTATTTACTAAATTTCTATACCAATTATATTACTTTTCAATACCTCTCCCAGGATAGAGACCTCTTTCCTTAGGGTATTTAATTTTCTAAATTAGAATTATCTTTACTATCCCAGTCCTCTTTTTCGTTAATACCTTCCGTACCCGTAATTGAAATATCGGAGCCTTCCTCTTCTTCTCCTTCTCTAAATCCCTATACCCGATTAATAATCTCTTTAAACTCCAAATCGAAAATTTATACTTTAATAATAACTTTAACTAATTCTAAGCATTTATTTATTCAATAACCGGTTTATTAATAATTAAAATAATAGTTTTCGGCGTTTAATTTCCTTATTTCTTCGAAAGTAAAGCGTTAATATTTTAGTATAATAATTATAACCGTATAGAATTTATTATATTTAATTTAACTTCTACTAGCTAAATTATAAGCTTTTTTATTCTTCTGCTTCTAATTTTTACTAATTAATCGTTTAATATTAGGATTTAAAAATTAAAGTAAGATATAATAATCCTCAAAGCTCTTATAATCTTTTAAATACGTTATTTCAGTTAGGATTGCCAATTCCTATAATACTTTACATCTTATATCTCGTTTCTATAGGTTCTTCGGTACTATATATTAGCTAGCTAGGCGTACGAAAGTGGTTTTAAAATCCTAAAAGTATTCCGAAGGCCTTATCTTCAATCTTTTAAAATTACGGATAGCCTTTTCTTTAGTAGTATAGTCGTGATAATTATTCTATAAATATTTAAAAAGGTCGTTAATGGTAAGGATTATTTTTAAATATCCCTTATTAAAATAGGGTAAAATACTTTTAACCACTTATCCTCCCAATCTAAATAAAACTTCCCTAATACGTACCTATTTATCGACGAAATAATCTACATTACTACGAAACTTATTTTATATTTAAAGTATCTATATATCGAATAATACCTTATCGTTCGTATTATTATTAAAAATAGATAGATCAACGACTTTATAAAATCTCTTTACATTATAAAAGGGTAGGGATTATAGTCCTAAGGGCGTATATCTTCTAATTATTTATTTTAAGAATTTTTTTAAATCCGGACCGGGGGAAGGGGGCGGCGAAAGGGAACGTAGGAAACGTTTTAGGGGCTAACTTTTACTATTATTATCGTCGCTACCATTATTATTATTACTATTATTATTATCCGACGGATCGTTATTACTAAATAGGTCCGTACCTATCTATATATATAAACGTATAGTTTTGGGTATTAATTCCCGTCGTATATTTTTACCGTCGTTCCTATTATTTAATAGGTTAAGGTTACTCCTTATATTATATTTAACTATATTAATAAAGGTAACCCTACATTTAATTATCTCCTTAAGAGTTTGACTATTTTTATTAATTTCTACGACTATTGTAGGAAGCGGAAGGGCTGTAAATAACGCAATAATTCTTATAAATAAATAGTTCTATTCCTCGAAAGTTTTATATTAAGTTTCGAATTAAAAAGGCGTCCTATTGTAATAGGGGGCGTTCTTTAATCGTTATATTTAGGTTTTAGCTTCCTATAGTTCTATACTTAATTTAAAAATATTTTTAATAAATTGTTCGTTTTCCTAATTAAATTAATAGGCCTAATTGGAGAAGTAGAGTACTTATAAATCTAAGTAAACGACGTCTTAGTAAATTCGGTTAAGGAGGGTAGGGATATCGTATAGTAGATCGTTAGTAACTTTATTTAATATTACCCTTATACGGAACTCTTTTTAAACAACGGAAAATTCCAATTTATAAGCTTTATAGAATAATTTCTCGTCGAAGAATTAGTATATAATATCGAGGCTATACTTCCTAAAATTAGGGTTAATTTCAGTTAAACGTACAACGGGTTTAAAGAATAGAATATCTTTATACTTTTCGTCTTTCTATACTTCGTCGATCGTATCGGTTTATATTCGTACCTCCTCTATAAATTCTTTGTAATTAAGGATATAGCGGGGAAATTTAACGCGAGGGTATAATCGGCGTAAATAATAATTTTTCAAATCGGATATAATAGTTTATCGTTCAAAACTACCGATTAAAGTTACTACGTTGATAATAATAGCCTCCGCCTTATCCTTCGTCGAAATTTCCTCTTACTCCTTTTATATTTATTACTTTATTTTAATATTCGGGATTTAATAGGAATAGTCTAACTCTATTATAGTAAAATAGAAACTTTAATTAGCGCTTATCCTATATAAAGCTTTAGGACGGAGGATCTTCGAAGGTCTTAATATCGCTAACTTAAAGGGTTTACCGCCGGGGGTAATATTTAATTTCCCGGTAGGGTCTAATATTACCTTACTTTTACCTTTCAACTTCCTTCGAATATTACGAAGGATATTCTAAAGAAATATTAATTTCTAAGTCTTATTTAAAGTATATTCGAACGAATCGTCTTTAACCTTAGGAGGCCGGTAGGTAATAGACTTTATAGGAATTTAGGGGCCTTAAAGGTTATAAAACGCGCTGGGACTAATATTAAATCCGGGAGTAGAGGCCGCGTCCGGGTAAAAATAATTAGGATCTATATTTAAGGGATTTAGGTTCGAAATATCCAATCGGCCGCTAAACTATATAAGAGGGTTAAATAATCTAATAATAAGATTAAAACCTTTATTATTTCGGGTTTAATTAAATAGATCCGATTCTTATTCGTAATATAAACTATCGCCCTACAAAGAAGAGGACGAGGGGGGTAATATAATAAATAGTAATAATAATAATTCTCTAGCGTTAAACATTGTATAATTAACTCAATTTAAAGCGGGAGAAGGGGGGGGGTAAAGGTGCTCGCTCCGTCAATACCGCAATACAACGCCTGAGGGAGACTTGGTAATCCTCCGAGTAAATAATTATAAGACTGACCGTAGTCTAATTAAACGAAATCAATTACTCGTTATATATTAATAAAAGTAGGATATTTAATGCCGTCCCCGGTTATAAAGAATAATACTTAATATTATATAAAAGCGTAATTCTACGAGTGATTATACAATAAGACTAGAAACCACAAATCAAAGTAATATTAAGTATAAGGAAGGAAAGGGAAGCTATACGAACGAAGGCATCACGGATCTGGATATATAAGCCAAATTCTACCACTCGTCGCCGCCTTCCCGATCCGTACTATCTATCGATAAGAACATGAGCCTCATTCCCTCCGATATACCACAGCGCCAGGTGCCTGGCACCGGCACCCTATTGCCCAGTGGCCAGTCCTCTGGGAACCTGTCTAGCCATACTATGACAGTATCCTTCCTATATTACTATACTTTAGTAAATTTCTTTACGGGCGGTCAGGTAATTTCCTTAATTTTATTGTCGTTTCTATCTTCCTCCCTATCTTCCTCCCTATTATTAAATAAAATTATTTCTTCCTTATTATTACTATTATTACCGAGATTAATATTACTATTATTAAATAATTTATTTATTTACGATTCTCCTACTTTTGTAATACCCTTACCCGTTGCCTTCGTTTCAAAGAATATTTGGGAATATATTTTAATATTATTAAACGGGGTCTTTATAAATTAATTAATTATATAATTCTTAATATTCTTCCGCTTTTAAAAAGCTTCCTAATTTTACGTAAATATTTCGGGCAATTTAGTAATAGGGTTGAACGAAGCGCTAGAAATAGAGAGAATTTCTTTTTAATAACGATATTAACGTTATTTAATATTAAACTTCGTTTTAATAATTTTTTAAATTTATATATATTTAATTTACTTTTCTACGTAATATCCCTTTACCCGCTCCTATACTTCGGTAAAATCTTTTAGCTATATTAAATTAAAGAGTTTATTATTCTTATATTCGAAGAACTAGATTATTATTAAATCTATTATAAATTAAGTCTAATTAATTCTCTTTTTTAATTTGACTAGTTTTAATAATTTTAATAGTTTTAATACCTTCGGCTATTTAGGCTTAAAGGGTACTCGCTTCCTTTTTATAGTAGGGGGAGGTATAGTTTTTAATAACTTTTTATTTTATATAATATTCTAAGGCGTTTAAATACTATTTAAGGAAGCTGTTACAATATTATCACGGATTTTAATTAATTAATTATTATCGATTTAATATATTTAGGTAGGCTGGGTATTATTAATTTAATTATAGTCTACCGGGTAATTGAATTAATTATTATTAAAATTGAAAGTTGGGAAGGCGGGTAGGATATTATTATTATTAGGCGGTTTAAAAATATTATCGAATAGGTATAAGAGGGGGTTATCGAAATTATTTTATTATTCCTCGCTTTTATTATTTAATAAATATAATAATAATAATATATTCGAACCGTTTAAAAGGGTTAAATATTCGTTTTAAGTATTTATTTTTTCGGATTAGGACGTATTTTAGCTGGTATTTTTCATATAAATCCGAATAGATCTAAGTATTAACCTTATACAGGGTTTAACCTTATTTTTCAAATATTTTTTATAAAGTAGTATAAAAGCCTTAGTTAATTATACTATAAACGGTTAAATTTAGTTATTATTAATTTAATATAGCGCTAAAGCGGTATAATCGTATTAATTTACCTATTTTACTTGGCCGTAAACGAGAGGGAGTAACGAAATATTGCTAACTTTTTATAGAAAAGTTAGGGGGGTTATAGGGGGTTTTGGGTGCTAAGGTCAATTTTATTTGACGCTAGCCAGTTTAGGTAGTAAAAAATTCGTAAAAACTATTATAATTTGAATTAGGGTATTTCAAGGAGGTACCGATTAATATAGGCTATTATACTTTTTTAAAATAGGTAGAGATTAATAGATTTTTGGTATTTTTGACCGGTTTTCGTATTAAAATTGATTAAATCCTAGAAGTAAGGGGTACCCTACTTCTAGTAGAAAAATTGTGAATTTTCGTAAATTTTCGAATATTTCCGTACTAAGATATATAATATAAATAAGCCTATTTTATTAATAAACATTATATTAATTAAATTATATTCGAATTTTATATTCCAAGTTATTAGAATTTTAATATATTATAACTATTATATATTTCTATTTATTAATATCGGTCAATATAGATTTAAAAAGTTGTAACCGAACTATTTTCGCTTTTATAATAGCGACCGCTATCTATATTATCCTTCGAAATAAATTGAAGAAAGATTTAGAACCTATATATTATAACTTAAATTATATTAGAAAATTAATTAATAAAATCTATTACGGTTCGCTAATATAATTTAAATAATTCTTTCGAATAGATTGACCTATTTTTAATACCCTATTGAAATAGCTTTAAAAGAATATTAATTATTTAGAATTTAATCGATACCAAATAGTATATTAGAAATTGATAATCTATCTATATATTTTAGTTTATTATTAAAATTAGCAAATTACTTTATATTATTTCTAAATCAATTAGAGTTCGGCATTAAAAATTATAAATAATTTATTATTTGCTTATAAATATTTATATTCTACGTATATTATATTATTATTAAATAATTATCTAAATCCTATTATTGAATTAAATCCTAATTTAAATATTTTTAATAGTTATATCGGTATTATCGATAGTACCTATATTACCGTATATATTAAGAAGGAGGACCAAATTCGCTAATATAATCGAAAGGGATAAATAACTTAAAATGTATTCGCGGCTATTAAATTCGATTATTCCTTTATATACGTATTAGCGGGCGTAGAAGGGTTAATTAATAATACCTTACTTTATAATTAAATATTCTTACGTTCGTTTCGTATCCTTTATAATTGATATTATATTATAAATACTAGGTTTAACGTGAGATAGGGTATTATAATTCCTTTTTTAAATATTAAATACTATTTTTAAGATTAGAGGAATATAAACGTATAATTAAAAGACCCTAAAGAATTCTATAATCTATATTACTCTCGTATTCGAATTATTATAGAATATATTTTTAATTATTTAAAAAGGCGATAGAAAATTATAAAGGTTATATCTTTCGAATATAATTTTAATAACTAAAAATAAATTATATATACGGTAATAGCGTTATATAACTTTATATTAAAGTATATAAAATAACCCTACTAATTAAATGCGAAGGAGAAGCGGTAAATAAAAGAAGTTCGTATATAAGCGCGACGGGTAATAAAGGGTGTTTATTCTAATTATATTAAATAATAATCGTTAATATTAATATAAAGGAGTTGGTAATTGTATTTAAAAAAGAAGAGGGATGTTAGATAATCTGGGGTATATAAAGTAGAATAAAGTAAAATATTAAGGTAGGGGGGAGAAGGGAGGGGAGGGGAAGGGAGATTAGAAATTATCGTATTTATATAATTATTTACTAGATTTATTAAAAATATTAGATTATTTTATAAAATTAAAACTTTTTAATTAAAATCCAATAAATCCAACACTCTAATATAATAAATCCATATATATATAATAAACTAGTAAATTATCGAACTAACCCTACTTTATCCCTCTATTTTACTTTATTCTACTTAATCTTTCTAACGGTTAATATACCCCTCCTTTATTTTCTTATTCAATTTCAATTATATATTAATAAAGAGAGGATAATTTACGAAATAATTAATATAATTCATTATCTCCTCTTCCTCTAACTTAGAGAATTCGTATTATAAATTTTTAATAACGAAGGTAAATTTATTAGATTTAATTAATTTAGGAATTTATAATAAAATAACTACCTTTTTTATTAATACGCTAAATAATTTAATATTATTATTTTTTTTCTTACGACCGACTTTATTAGTATTTACGTTAATAAAGGGAATTTCGCCTTCTAATAATAGAATTTAAATAGGATCGGTATTTTTCTTATATTATTACGCTTTAATAAACTTTTTTACAGACGGTTAAATAACTTCTTTAACTTTATCGTCGTTTCTATCCTCCTCCCTATCCTCCTCCTTATTATTAAATAAAATTATTTCCTCCCTATTATTATTATTATTACCGAAATTAATATTATTATTATTAAATAATTTATTTATTTACAATTCTCCCGCTTCCGCAATACCCCTACCTACCGCCTTCGTTTTAAAGAATATTTAGGAATATATTTTAATATTACCGAATAGGGTTTTTATAAATTAATCGACTATATAATTCTTAATATTCTTCCGCTTTTAGAAGGCTTCCTAATTCTATATAAATATTTCGAGCAATTTAATAATAAGGTTAAATAAAGCGTTAAAAATAGAGAGAACTTCTTTCTAATAATAATATTAACGTTATTTAATATTAAATTTCGTTTTAATAATCTTTTAAATCTACGTATATTCAATCTACTTCTTTACGTAATATCCCCTCACCCGCTCCTATACTTTAATAAAGTCTTTTAACCACATCGAATTGAAGAACTTATTATTCTTATATTCGAAGAATTAAATTATTACCAAATTTATTATAGATTGAGCCTAATTAATCCTCTTCTTTAATTTAATTAATTTTAATAATTTTAATAATTTTAATACCTTTAACTACTTAGGTTTAAGGGGTGCTCGCTTCCTCTTTATAATAGGAAGAGGTATAATTCTCGATAACTCTTTATTTTATATAATATTCTAAAGTACTTAAATATTATTTAGGGAGGCTATTACAATATTATTACAGATTTCAACTAATTAACTATTATCGACTTAATATATTTAAGTAAGTTAAATATTATTAATTTAATTATAGTCTACCGGGTAATTAAATTAATTATTATTAAAATCGAAGGTTAGGAAGGTAAGTAGGATATTATTATTATTAGGCAGTTCAAAAATATTATCGAATAATTATAAGAAGGGGTTATTGAAATTACTTTATTACTCCTCGCTTTTACTATTTAATAAATATAATAATAATAACGTATTCAAACCGCTTAAAGGGGTTAAATATTCGTTTTAGGCGCTTATTTTTTCAAATTAGGACGTATTTTGGCTAGTATTTTTCGTATAAGTCCGAATAAATCTAGGTACTAACCTCGTACAGGGTTTAACCTTATTTTTCAAGTGTCTTTTATAAGGCGGTATAAAGGCCTTAGTTAATTATACTATAAACCGTTAAGTTTAGCTATTACTAATTTAATGTAGCGTTAAAATAATATGGTTGTATTAATCTACCCATTTTACTTGGCCGCAGACGAGAGGGAGTAACGAAATATTGCTAACTTTTTCATGAAAAGTTTGAGCCGATCAGGGCCTTAACTACTTTTCTCGAAATTGACCACAGTATGTAGGGTCCTCGGCTGGAATTTTCCCTCGCTCCCAAATAAGGGTCCTCAGTGATCAGCAGGGTAACTTCCTCTGTTGGTGCTTTCCTGCGCTCGGCTGCGTGTTGCAGTGTGCGGCTCCAAAACACTCCATGTGCTACCACCACCGAGACCGAGACCACCCAGACATTTTTTTCATATCAAATGCTATGCTTTGCTTGGGCATGGTTGTATTTTGATTTTGGTGAATTGGCTTGGCTCGTTAGCTGTCAAGGGAACCATACCTATCAAAGATAGTTGTTGCAATACGTTGTGAAAAAAGGGATCCCAACTTATATTGACACTACCCCTCCGGCGTCGTCGCATTGACTACCTCTACTATGTAAGGTGATGTTTCCCCGTGCGGGTTGGAAGGGTGGTCGCACAAAGAATTGCCATTTTCGTCCTTTCAGTTTGTTGTTTGACTAACACGGAAACCCTTTTGGTCTTTTCCTTTTCAAGCCGTTGAGGAATGTCGTACCTGGGAGGCGAATATGACAGGAGCGACGAGGTCAAAAGGGTGCCTCGTGTGAGCACGTGGTATGTGACCCTTGGTGAGGATGTCAGAAAGGATGCCAAAAGGGAGGCCGGAGCATCCGAATTTCATGATATGGAGTCGCGCGCATTTGTGTCCATTTTCATGCACCAGAAGGGAACGGCTGTGAGTCCGGAAAATGGTCTTGGAAGTTGGTTGGGATCCTGGTGAGTTGGCATGGCTATGCCGTATATGTGTTTCTGAGTTATCGAGTACGAGGGCACGTGGGAAGAGGTTATTGCGAATGTGGTTGACAAAGAGATGACTGATACAAGTCGGAGGGAGACCCGGACTGTATTTGTAAAATGATGATGGGATGAGGGGTAGAGGTAGAGGTAAAGTTGGAGCCAGAAACATCGTGGGATCGTCCGTCAAAAGTGGAAGTCGGGCCCGGGCATCCCTTCCGGAACTGCATCGCCGATGGCCGTTCGTACTGGCGGAGATCCCTTGTATGTTTATAGTGTAGCCGTCGTGTTAATGTCTGATTATTGGACCTCACTGCAGCGCCCGTCCAAGACATCTTGAACGCCTACCACACCACTAGCATACTGGAATATCCAAACTCGACTTGAAGCCCACCAAACTGCCCTTTCATCACCAGACTTTGTTCGCTATACTTGAAGCACATGTTTCTTTCGATATCTGACCTTACTGCCGTCCCGTTGTGATATGGGAGAAGGTGACGTCACGCTGCGACCGTTAAGACTAGTAGTGTATTGTCTTGGCACGAAGGGAGAAAGGGGTCTGGACCTGTCTAGGCACGGCTGGCCACAGCTGTTTACCAGGCAGTGGTGGGTGTTTACCAGTTGCAGAGCACCGTGCACGCTGTAAATAGCAGACCGTAACCGTACTTTACTCTAGCAGCTTGAAAGTTACAGGGACCATCGCGGGTGCTCGCAACTGTGCTTTTGAGTTCTGCTTCCACTTCTCCATTTTCCAACGATCGACGTTTCCGAGTTGATCTCTTGATCTCGGTACGTTTTCAACGTCCATGGCTCCCTGATTTCTCGCAAACACCGACAAAACTGAACTGGCATGATATGACGGGGAGATTGCTCGTTGTGTGTCATTTTTGCTCATCATCTCGAAACTTCCTGTCAATCTCAGTGTCATGGTATCCACGGCAGTGACTCTCAGAGACGGATGAGGAGACAACATCGAGATCAGACGGCAGGTGGTTGGAAACTGAAGAAGAGTGACGCGGGCTCGGGAGAGAGCTGCAGTTGTCACCAGTTGCGGCCGGGTTGTCACACATCAGTCAACCCTTATAGGTACCTTACCTCTAATGTGCTCTAGCATTGCATTAACAGCCAAGTTTCATTCGAGATGCCCCGAGAATCTTGGCCTAACATACATTATGCTGTTACTGCACCTATAGCGGATAGCTGAACCCAAGCGTCCCCGGGCAGCGGATGTCGGTCAACATGAACTATGAAGGGCATGACTTCCACTTACTGCCCGTCATCAGATCCAAAGGCATGACGGATGGCTGGAGAAGGAAGCTGCTAAAAGCAGGTACCGTCTGTACAACGCGAGAGAAACATGGTGCACCAACCCAAATGAGCTCTTCATGTTGATGTTGAAAGGAGCAAAAGACTTGGCGATACCTGCCGGATAGTGGCCTGAATCTCACCACCAAAACTCAACGCTCGCGATCTCCCGCTGAATTTCGAACCTGCTAGATACGGGCTCAACACCACGCTCAAACTCCATACAGGGCATACCTACCTACCAAAACCGTTGAAACTCATCTAGATTTCGTGGAGCATGTTAATGACAGTTAAGGGTTCAACTCCTCCGCTCGCCATGTGCAATAGGATTCCCCGGTGGAACCATGGTCGCATGTCAGGGTACTGTCAGGGTTCGCAGCTAACACACTTTGCGCAAACCGTTTTCCGCTCCGCACACCTTGTGATTTGTGAAGGCATTTTGGGCACTGAGTTTGTTGGGTTGCCGCGACTCCCGTGTTGACTTTTTCGTGGGCGAGTCCATTCGAGCGAAGCATTGTGCCCACACCCCCTGAGGTTCCAAGAGTTTGCCCGGGCAACCAGTACCGTGCCAGAAGCGTGCTTGTTGCCGCCGGAACGCCGATGACACTGCAAAAGTGAGATCTAGAGGCTCAAGATACTTTCGGTCGAAGCCCCACCACCGCGCCCACCAGATGCCACCTTCCCGCCAGGCTGTTGTGAACAGTTAGCGCACCCCTGCGAGCTATGACGTTAGATGTGGGACATTTCTCAATAGTCCCACCCCGCGTGGCGTTAAGGGTCTCAACCCGGTGGAGCTGAACACAATCCTGAGCGCGGCCTGTGATCCTGATAACCGGCTGGTTGGGTGGGAATGGAGGCACTTTTGACCAGCAACTGCGCTCGGAGTTCGCTCCCTCACGTTTTCGTGGATTACACCCAAAAATTTGCGAGTCAGGCGCAGGGACCCTATTGCTGGGGATGGCTAGCTCTCGCACGGTCATTATTCCAGGGGACCATGATGAGCGAAAAAGTCGGAAACTCCTCCGAGGCATCTGGCTGGCGGTTTTGATCAAAGTTTCGAAACGAACCATGCGAGCGAATGTACGAGGGGATTCCAGACGAGGTTATCACGGGTTCCGACGGCGGGGTTGAAAGCTTGAGAGCTCCTGGTCAGCGCGGCATGTGTTGAGCGAGAGTTGCCAAAGAGTGAGAGGGCAAGTGAGCCGTGGCGAAGTGTGTTCCTCAATGCTCCCGTCGTTCCTTTTAATTGCTGGATGAGAGATGCTGATTGGAAGATATATCCATGATGTGGAGACCAAGACTATCAATATCGGCGACCCGGCCGACGCCCGACCTCTCAAGAACTGGTCGTTGGTGTGCGTGGTGGGTTAAGAGGGAATCAAATTTTATCGAGCCGGGCGGGGTGAACAGAGTGAGCAGAGGTGTTCCTGGCCTCTAACAAAGAACACCTGAGCTCTCTCCACCCGGCGCTGACATCGTCGGCCCTGTACGCTGGCTTTTCGGCAGAAACAGGAGAGAAAAAAAGGCTCAATTGAAGAAATCAGGAGTAAGAGCTGCTGGCCATCTCCCTGGGCGGCTTCATCGTGAGGGTTTTGGGGCGGCGCAAGTGAGGGTCAAGTTGGTCTGGCTGGGGAGGGCAGCGGGCCTACAAGTACCTGTTGTTTCTCTCATGAGCGGACGACAGCCGGCCAATCAGAAGACGGTCGCAGAGGACCCTGAACTGTTCGATCCCCTCGATCCCCTGGAGCCTGGGCGAAGGTGAGGATCGGGGCGATTCCTGTGCATCTGTGGGAAAGTGAGCAGAGCACGACGCGTCGAACCGTCTCTCTGAGACTGGCCTCTATTCGCAACCAACGTAAGTATGTGCTCCGGTCCAGTCCCTTTCCCACGGCGCCAGTCAGAATCCCTACTCTATGCAAAAACGGCATTGGATGAATGCGAACTTGGTCGTTTTGATTACACACCCGCACCTCAACTCACTCACCTTACCGCTCGCGAACCCGACCCGAATTCGATACCATCGATTGCCTCGGGGTAGTTCACTCACAGTTCAGTGTACTTTGTCAGTACCTCTCACCCTCCCTGCTCGTTCACCCCATCCTGCCCTGGCACCTCATCCCAAGTCCCATCCACCTACCACCCCAGAGGACCCAGAACGTAGCAGTGTGGCGGATTGACAGGCCCCAACATTGGCCTGTTAAGGTACCTGTAGCCCACGCCAAAAGAGTCCAAAAACTTGGCTTTATTGTCATTTCTCGGTTTTATCCTGCGATAACTGCAAATCCGAACGAAACCGTCTTTGCTGCATCGCATCCACTTCGCACACCACAGAATCCCTCGCTGCAGAAAAAGTAGCAGTTGTCCAAATCTTCATGTCAAGCACCCGGGCCTGACCTCCAAGGGAAACTCCAGGGACCGCCGATCTTTCCTGAATTTTGGCCTGGCCATTGCGACCATACCCCCGATTCCAACGACGAGTCGACGACCCTCCTCTGTTTACCTTCAACACCATTCCGTCAACTGTACCCAAGGAAAGCTCAAAAAAAAAAGGTAAATTCGACTCAACTTTGCCCATCGCAATGCCCCATTCGTTTCCCACCTGTTCCTTTCTTCCCCATCCCATCCGACAAGCTCCCCTTTTCTGAAACAGGAACACTGTCAACACTACCCACGGCATCTTACCCGCTTGTTGCCTGTCTTGCCCGGACCACCTCACCGGCGTTCATGTCCGTCTCCGCGAGCTTCTGACTCGACCCTCTCCTTGGTTTTTCAACACCTCCCCCTCCCCACCGTTCAACGCCCTCGTTCTGTTTGTCGCTTTTATCATTCCCTGCCTTTCCGCCTCCGTGTCGACTCCCCCATACCAAACAAAACATCTCGCCGAGTTAGCGCAAGACCGCCGCTGCTTGACCGTATATCTCAAGGAGTCCGGACAGAACGACTCTCGTTCCGCCACCACCTCCGCTCTCTCCCGCCCATGTTTGTTGATTTTGGGACTCTAATCTCGATTGATCCCCGTTCTAGCGTCCTTCTTCACCATGGCGCGACTGTCCCGCCGGGGAGTGCTTCCGACACACTCGGGGCGCTTTCTCGCTGCCAACCTCCAACATCATTAGTGCTTTGACGGAGAAAATTTTGCACCGTTGTTGCTCAGTTTTCTAACTTAGCTTGCTCGCTCTTTAGACACTCGAGACACCCCTCCTCTGCCTGCCGGTCTGCGGCTTTCATAGTCACAGGCTTTGAGGGCATCCGCCCAGCCCAAGTGTCGTAAGGACACGCACACAGCCGTATCATGAGAAGTCCCCACAAGCTGCTCGAACGTGAGTAGCATCGCAGTCGCTTGACGAAGATCTGATAGGGTGAACATGGCGGATAGTGGGGATAAATCGCAGGGCATGCGCCCGCCACCCTTTGACAGCCGTGGTCACCCCCTACCCCGACGTGCTTCCCCAGACAAGTCAATAACACTTCATAATCACCGCCTTGCGCGAGATGCTAGCAGCAGAGTTACTTCATCTTCCGCACTGGGAGTGACCGAACCCCAACCCCAACCCACGAGCTCGCCCACTCGAAGGCGTTCGTCTGGAGAGAGCAACGAGACAGGCCAGAGTGACCCCAAGAATTGGTTTGAACAATCCAATCGTAACCCTGTTGCCGCCTTCAATGACGAGACCAACAACATGGAAGTCGATCCTCCTTTTTATCAGAAGGAGACTGACTCCTCTAACGAGGATACCAGGTATCCGCCTGGACGAAACCCCTCATATCCGCCCGGTGGTACCCAGATGCAAGGGTTCCGCCCGGCTGTTGCGCACAGCAACAGCGCCGATGACTTCCGCAGTGTCATCGACGACCTGACTGTCGAAAACAAGCGGCTGAAGGAGGAGCTGAAGAGGTATAAGCAGTTTGGTTCCGACATGATGAGAAAGGATAGATTGTTTGAGATCAAGGTACATGGGTTACCTAAGAGAAAGAAACGCGAATTGGAGGCAACGCTTCGAGATTTTGCTGCCAGTCTCGGGGACTCGAGCGAATCGACATCGCAGCGGAGGAAGACTGGAAGGCACGGAAAGGTATCGTTGTCCAAACACGACTCGTCATCGTCATCGCGCAGTCGTCCTATCGATTCTGCGTACGCCTCCATGTCGACGGGCCGTAGCTCTCATGCCCCTCACTCCTCTGGTCCGTCGCTCGGACGACCTTCGCTGGCCAGGGCAAAATCAACGTCGTCCCAAAAGGTAGAAAGCTACCTGCGCGACACGCCCGATGGCCTGCTTCCTCATCATATTGTGATGACCGACAAGGAGAAGAAGAAGCTGGTCGTCCGACGCTTGGAGCAACTGTTCACCGGGAAGATTAGTGGACGAAACATGCAGCGCAACCAGTCCATGCCGAGTATGGATGCACCACTCGTGTCGGAGGGAACGATCATGGCACCTCCCCGCCCCCCTCCGGAAGGATTGCGTGAAGCTTGCATCCAACTACAGGATGGAGAAAATCCGCAGAAGATTCGTTCCTCCAAAGACAATGCTTCTGCATCCAACTCGGGTGGCGATCAAACCGAACTCGGCGGAACTGGGACTGGAAGCGGAGATGGAAATGGAAGCGGCGGTCGAACTGGTAACAACACCTCGCCCCCGGGAGCCATTGCGCCGGACCAGCGACCAACCAGGCCCCGCGATCTGGACCCCGACCGAGTCCAGATCCCCTCCGAGAATATGGACTACATCCGTCATTTGGGCTTGGTATCTCCTGAATTCCTGCAGGGAAGCCGGACCAGCTATCAAGATGTCGCTCCGGATGCGGAAGGCTGGGTGTACCTCAATCTGCTTTGCAACCTCGCCCAGCTGCACATGGTTAACGTAACGCCGAGTTTTATTCGCCAAGCTGTCTCGGAAAAGAGCGCAAAATTCCAGTTGTCCTCTGATGGTCGGAAAATCCGCTGGCGTGGTGGAACCGAAGGAACCAAGTTCAGCAGCGACAGCAGTGAGGAAAAGTCCCAGAAAAGCCCCCTGACAGAAGATACCGAGGACGGCTCGGATAAGACTGGTCGGAGGAAGAAGCAGAAGACGCAGCAGGCGCGTTCCGAGATTGGGAGGTTCGGTCCCTCAAGGTCACCTTCGGACACCTTTCATTACAAACCGATGTTTGTACACCGCCATTCATCCTCGGCCGAGACCTCTTTGGAGGAGTCGGCGTCACAAGGCTCGGAGGATGTCGTCGATGAGAGCAACCTGGGTAACTCGAAGTGGGACTTTAGCGGATCGGGGACAACGCAACAGCGGAGGAAGCGTCGATATGACGGCGCCATCGTTTACTACACCGGCGCTCCATTCTGCACCGATCTTTCAGGAGACCCTGGCGATATGTCGCCAACAGTGCAAATGACGGCTGCCGGCCGCGAACTCGAAAGATCCGGATCTGGTGATGAAACTGAACATGTGCTGCAGCGGACGTTGTCTGGATCGTCTCTTCCCGTCAGGCCGCTCAGTGATGACCGTGCCCGCGTGGCCGAGGCATTGGATTTTGACCCCGAAAACCCGCCTGATCTCGTGGCTGACGACGGGTTCTCGCCGAATGACGAGGATTTTGTCTTCCCTTGGTGCGAGGATCCTGCCAAGATTCAAGTTCAGCCTCTTGCCAGAGAAGTCATGGAGCCCTCTGGCCTTGGTGGAGTACTTCCTGATGACCATTTTGCTATTTTCGTCACCACTCGCCGCGCCATCAGACCTCTCCTACAGCGGCAGTTGTCACACTCGACGACATCGGAAGACACCGCCGAGATCATCGCCGAACGCTTGGCATCGATTAGAACGTCGTCGCCCTTGCCGCCTCCGCGCAGTCGCAGCGTGATTGTTGCGCCTATGCAAATCGAATACGTCTCTGGGGAATTCCGGCGGCTAAACCCAGCTTCACTCCCTCCGCCGGCGATATTCTATCCCCCGTTCAGCACCGATTCCAGCTGGGATGACGGCGACGATCTCGCTTCGGACGACGAAGAAGTAGAGGAAGTGGAGGAAGAGTCTTTCTCGGAAGGGGAAATTTCGCGTCGGGCAAATCCTCATTTTTCGGACAACAATACGTATATGCGGAAGGACGATTTGGCGTTCGATACCGAGACTGATGTGCGGATGGACAGCGACGACAATCGGATGTCGTCGGACAGCGGCCTCAATATGCGGTCGGTGATGCCGCGGGCGGCAGCGGACGGGGACGACAGCCCACTGGCAGCCGTCATCGGAAAAGAGGTGGACATGTTGCACACTGGCAGCTCGGTTGCAACCGCTGGTGGGGCAGAGAGCGGCTATAGTAGTTCGATGGAGGACGTCTCGTCCTCGTGAGACCTGAGTGGATTTTTCCCTATGTAAGAAGACGCGGAGAGCACACGAAAGGAAAAGGAACGCATTGCGGCTGGTGTCAGGAAGACAGGTACCGGTATTCTCGAAATTTTTGGCTTTGGCGAGCAAGCGAGTTTTCTCCAGCGCGCGGTTCTTTGCCATTTTTGGGGGAGTTGCATTGTCGATTTTCGGGGACTCGATACGTATGGATATCCGACGGGGGTGATTCCGGGTGAGGGACCTGGATCCCATGAATGGGGCCATGGGTGGGTGGAGGGAGGGGGTGGGTTGGGTTGGAGACTTTTTGAGACTTTGGGTTAGTGTTGTTTGGATTTGAATGGACGCTGTGGTTTTTTTTGCTTCCTCGTTGATGACTTTTTGTGAAAAACATACCTTCCTCCTCTAAATATGTATCAACGGTTCGCAGCAGTAGCAGAAGGCCGGTGACATCAGTCGCAACGGGTGCACACGTGAAACCACGATCGGACTTGGTGGTAGGTCTGATTGGGTATGTATATAGGATTGGAAAATGAATCGATTAGTTGTTCCCACGATGGCCTCGCTGCCGGAACGTTTTGATGATCGAGCGGTAGTCGTGGATCGTAACGTCAGGCGTAGGACGTGCACCAGGACCCTCGGCGCATTATCAGCAAGCCCCTGATTATCCAACGCTGGGGGGGCTACATACAGTATCAGGGTCGCTATCACAGTCCAACGGTGGGTGGTTTGTTAGCTCGGTTCTTTTGGGTGAGGCCTTGTTTAAAGTTCCAAAGCTCACAAAGACAACATCCATATGTCTCAACTTGATGAAAAGATATGTTCAAAACTAGGATTTGAAAAGATATTGTTAATTTCAAGCCTTCCTAATCTAATATAACACACATGCTCGGGCCAAACCGGCTGGAAAACTGACATGAGGTCTCACACTAACAAAACTTTCTAGAGGTGTATTGTACTGTACGCATGCACACTATGCATGCCCCACCTTTACGGAATCGATTCGACTCCTGGCTGCAAGCGGGGGAGCGAGCTCAGCGAAGTGCGGGCGGGCAGCTCTTGGGGTTCCATCCATGACCATATCGCATCCATTGGATTGTGGATTTGGATTACCCTACACCTACCGCTACGTAAACAACGAGCTCTGCGCGAACCGATTCACGCAAGATCCCCCCTTGATCGGTCTCTTTCCCCCTTACAAACCGACATGTGAGGTCCATACTCAAAATGGCAACCAAAGGAAAAGAAACAGAAACTGCGGGTCGGTAAGTCAAGTCGAGCTACCTCTACCCTACCTTGGCACACCGAGCTTAAGTTGGGCATGCCACCTCTTCTATGGTATCAAGACAAACAAACGTCTTGCCCCTCCTGAACGACGAAATCTCATGTGTTACCCCCAACTTCGACAACAACCAGATGTAGCTCGAAGACGTTGCTAGCCTAGCCTAGTCTAGCCTACCTATAGAAGCACAAAACAAAAGCTGACCTGCTGCTTCCGTGTTCTGCCAAACCTACAGTGATGCCACGTCCGCGAACCCTCGAGGTATCCCGCAAGCGCCCTTCGTCGACAAGGTCGAGGACTATGTCACGTCTCGCGCGGACGTCGAGCCTACCCTGAGGCGGTTCCAGGAGTTGATCGCCAAGTACCAGTTCATGGAGCAGAACCTCCAGCGACGAGTGGTGGGGTTGAAGGACAAGATGCCGGATATTCAGAAGACGTTGGATACGGTGCGGTTCTTGCAGATGAGAAAGGTACGACTACATACTCTCTCCAGGGCATACGGGAATACGGCTATACGGCTAGCTATACGGCGATAGACGCATTACACATGCGCCCGGGTAGTTCTTGGGGACCGAGGAGAGAAGATCTAGAACCAGGACAAAAAGGACGAGGATGGTGAACAACGTCGTGGATGGGCGACGATACGATACGGACACACGAACGAGACGCTGACAAGAACACGATTTTGCTTGTTTATTTTACAGGACGAGTCAGACCCGATCCAGACCACATTCGAGCTCAACGAGACTCTCCACGCCACGGCCAAGATCCCGCCCACGGACGAGGTGTACATCTGGCTCGGCGCCAACGTCATGCTGTCGTATCCCATTGAGGAGGCCGAGCAGCTACTGGACTCGAAGTTCAAGGCTGCGACGCAGAGCCTGCAGAACTGCGAGGAGGATCTGGATTTCTTGAGGGAGCAGATTACGGTACGTTTACAAAGGACAGGGACATGCGGGGAATGGCGCAAGAGCAGCAGCAGCAACAGGAGGAGGACAATGGGGTTATATTACCGATCGTGGAATTCTTGCTAACCTGACCATTGCGTGCCAGACGATGGAAGTCGCCGTTGCGAGAGTGTACAACTGGGACGTGGTGCAGAAGAGGAAAGAGAAGGAGGAAGAGGAGAAGACAAAAGGAAAGAAGAGCGAGACGGCGTCGGACGGTTGAAAGGAAGAGATTAGGTTTAATACAGAAAGCGAGGATATAATGCACCATCACGAAATGCCTTGGGAACAAACGACGGTTTGAAGAATGTCCGGAATAGCGAGGCCGACCCGAGGCTGCTGGCCGCGATCATGCGAGACGCGGTTCACGATGGCTCCTCGGTAAGTTGGACCTGATTTGAGAGCAACATTTTTAACGAACGATACCTCACAGATATTTCGCGTCGTATTGCGCTCAGCGAACATTTTGTTCACGAGAGAAAAACAAGGGCCACGCAAGCGGTTGTCGTGTTAGGAGCCGAAGTGGGACTGGCGAGATGAGGTTCGCTCTGGCCTGGGTCAAGGCTACGACATGGAGAGATTAAAGAGTATTTGAGTTCGGCGGCCTCCAGAACTACAGCCTCATCATCAAGGCACGATTACCGTGGATATCTCTCGCCTGTGGTGTTGTATGTGGAAGTTACCGTCTGTACTTACACAGGGGATCGCTGGTATGTCTCAGTGTTTGGATTGTCACAATAGCTACTGCGTACATACACCGAGATAGCCTTACAACGTTAAAAGCCAATCTGAGGAGATCACGTAGCTAAGGGGCGCAGTTTGTCTGTGGTGAGTTGTAGTCGCGGATCGTCGTCCTCGTTGATTAAGTTACGAAGGTCTTATCCAGTTCAGACAATCAGATGGGGCCAATGCGCGTGTAGGGCGCTCGGGCGTTGTCGTTATTCTGCTTGTGTTTCGCTGTCAGTTTCTTGTCAAAAGTGCTTGCTGCAGGTGAATCTGAGCGCCCCCCCTGGAAACTGAAACCCCTTTTTGGGGGTGACGAAGCATTGTGGTCTTGACCGCCATGACGACGGGATTCGTTTTTGGAGACGGGGTCCCGAGTCTTTGACTCTGCGTGGGACGGTGGCAGGCGAACGGTCGACCGGACCCGACCTGAATGCTGCTAACTGTAGACACTGCAGCGGATGGGGCCCCAACCGCCCCGTGTGCCAACGTCCCAAGCGGCGGCCCAGGGGCAGTCGGAATCTCAGGGGCCCCGGCCCTCTCCAACGGAACCCCAATTAAACGATCTCCATCACGGGCTCGGCCTCCTTCCCCTTGCCTGCCTTGACTAGACTGTGTACCCTTTCCCCTTTGGACCAACCCTTTTTGCCACGACTGCGTTCCAACCCGTCTCCTATAACGCTACTATACTTTCCAAGATTGTCCACATCATTTGTCGTCTCAACATCGTCTCCCGCCTCAGCTTCTTCAACACTCTACCCCAACACCCCGCTTAATATCTCCAACCTACCTACCTACCTTTACAACAACACAACCGCCAACATGGAGCTCGATCCCAAGTACGACGACTATGACTACCCTACCACCGCGCCCGTCGCGCAGGAGGGCCACCCCGGCCACTTGACTCCCCAGCAGCAGGCTCAGGTCAGCCAGCTTCGTCTGATGCTCGAGTCCGAGGGCTACACCAAGCGCCTTGACACCCTTACGCTGGTACGCATTATGACCCTTGATTCCAGCGGGACAGACGGAGAAGAAGAAGGGACAGTGGGATAGACAGGTGCTGACACTCTCTGCGATAGCTGCGTTTCCTCCGTGCCCGGAAGTTCGATGTCAACCTTGCCAAGACTATGTAAGCGCGAAAGAATCTGCCATGCACCGCCGAGTTCGATCAACAAAGCGCTGACCATCCAAACTCAGGTTCGTCGAGTGCGAGAAGTGGAGGGCAGAAACCAAGCTTGACGAGACCGTCCCTGAGTGGGAGTACCCCGAGAAGGAGGAGGTTTCCAAGTACTACCCCCAATACTACCACAAGACCGATAAGGTACGGCTACCCAGTTCTTTCCGGTTTTTGCTTTTGACCAGAGAAAACGAGGCTAACATGACGTTCCCAACCAGGATGGCCGCCCCGTCTACATCGAGCAGCTTGGCAAGATCGATCTGACTGCCATGTACAAGATCACAACAGCCGAGCGCATGCTCACCAACCTCGCCGTCGAGTACGAGCGTCTCGCCGACCCCCGCCTGCCCGCCTGCTCGCGCAAGGCCGGCGTCCTCCTCGAGACGTGCTGCACCATCATGGACCTCAAGGGCGTCGGTCTCACCAAGGCCCCCCAGGTCTTCGGCTACGTCAAGCAGGCGTCCACCCTCTCGCAGAACTACTACCCCGAGCGTCTCGGCAAGCTCTACCTCATCAACGCGCCCTGGGGCTTCAGCACCGTCTGGAACGTCATCAAGGCCTGGCTCGACCCCGTCACCGTCTCCAAGATCAACGTCCTCGGCAGCGGCTACAGCAAGGAGCTCCTCGCGCAGGTGCCCGCCGAGAACCTCCCCAAGGAGTTCGGCGGTACCTGCCAGTGCGCTGGCGGCTGCCACATGAGCGATATGGGCCCCTGGCGCGAGGAGCAGTGGGCTCGTCCCGCCAAGTGGGAGAAGAAGGCTGATGCTCCCGCTGCTGCTGCCCCCGCCGCCGAGCCTGCGACTACCGAGGCTGCCCCTGCCGCCGAGCCTGCCGTCGTTGCTACTGAGGCTGCCGCCCCTGCTCCCGCTGCCGCATAAGAGGTGCAAAGTGGAGGTTTGACGACGGCTTCCAGTCAGAAAGACGACGGTTCGAAAGGGCAAAGCGTCAGCGAGTAGTCCCCCAAAAAGATCATGGCGTCATTATCGCTCATGTGGGGGAGCTTTTTAATGCGGTTTTCGCTGCATGAAATATCATGGGTCTATATACGCTATGAAAGAGTATTCAGTTGTAATGAAGTCATTCGGGCCGGACTAGCTAGTGGCCGCGATGGGAAGGAGTTGGTTGTTTGCAGGGTATTTACAAGTGCGAAGACCGGGAACCTGAATTCTGGTTTGAACTAGCACTGGTGATTTTACATTAGCGCATGTAGAGTCCTCGCATCTTTGTCCGAGGTGGTCTCTTTGGTATACACACGGATATACAATAGATTACTTGTTTCTGGCCGTCTATGATGCCGTTGCCTGATATTCGAGGGATGATAATATGGATCAAAAATATAATACGATTCCGCTAAACATCTGAAGCATTCCCAGCAGGCAACATGTGTGTGCGTTTTGATATTCCGCCATAGCCATGCCATGCGCCCCGAACTCCAATTGCTAAGTTCGTCAAGCTGTCCTGCACACGCAAAAAGCAAACAATGCTCTCCAAATATCAGCAACTTCAACATGCCGGCTCGAACAAACCCAACACTCTCTTCCCGCAGCACCAACGAGTACCGTCAACCCAACCAACCAACCAACCAACCAAACATCCAACCAACAACACCAACAACATTTCTACCTCCCCTCCCCAGGCGCAGCAGCAACACCACTCCCCCCAACACCAGCAACAACATACCCCCCCGCAACCCTCGCCCTCTCCATCCTCGCCACCGTAGCCGGCATCTGACTCTTCAACCTCCTAAGCGCTTCAACCGCTTTGCCAAACCCATCCTCTATCCCTCCCTGCCTTTCCATTTTATTTTCACTCCCTTCCTGCCCTCTCTTCCCCCCCATATCCCCTCCCTGTCCTCCCACATCCCCACCCCTCTCCCCAGAAGTATCGCCATCTCCTGACGGAACAAAAGGTAACAACCCCTCCAAAACCTTTTTACCAGCAACCACCCCCTCCTCCACAACTTTTTGTTTTGCCTTCTCCAGCGTCTTTTGGTCTTCTTCCGTCTGCTTCGCGAAAGAATCGGCAAAGGCAGAAGCTGCAGAAGAGGGAACGCGACGTTTGAGTGAAGCGATGGAGCGCAGGAGATCTTCTTCTTCGCGGGCGAGTTGTTCGAGGCGGGAGCGTTTGCGGGGGTCGAAGGGTTCGTATTCTTCTTGGGGTTTTGGTTTCTTGGTCTTTTTGGTGACTTTGGATTTTGACTTTTTGGTGGCGGGTTTTTGGTTTGTCGAGGGAGAGGAAAATGGAGAGGACGAAAGGAATTCGGAAGGGTCGTTGACGGGGAGACCGTTTATGGAGATGTTGGGGGCTACGTAGGTGAAGGTTTTTGTTATGTACTGTTTGTTTGTTGTTGTTAGTACACAGCTAGAAGGGAGGAGGAGGGAAAGAAAAAGGTAGCAACAAAAAGACGTACATCATTAACAAGCCCCTCTATCCTCACGCGCAACTCATCTTCCTCCTCCTCCTCGTCTTCTCCATTTCTATCACCCGGGTCGACGGGCGGGAACGCGGCGTTGATGCTATCGGCTGCGGCGCGGCGCACGTTGTCGATTAGGTAGGTGAAGTCTTCGGGCGATTGAAGCTCGATTCGACGGTGGACGGCGGATTCCATCTCCATCGTGCGCGAATCGAGCGAGCGGGCGAGCGGTATCGTAGTGAGCTCGAGCGGTAACGTAGCTGGCGGTTGTTGGTGATGCGTCGTGAGTTGTTGGAATGTTTTCTTTTGAGAGAGTGTCTCTATTTCTTGGTCGTGGCCTTGCGTAGATCGTGTGGTCGGCTATGAGCTCGTCGAGTATGGTGGTGGGTGATGATGAGCTTGTGAAGTGAAGTATCCTTGATTTGTTTACTTTCAGTTGACAGTGACAGTTCAAGTTCCATGCAACCCACACTTCAAGCTGTCCGCGCCCGCGCCCGCAACCCGCGTCCGCTCGGGCCCGCTTCCCGCTTCCATCAGATCCTCCAGGTCATCTCCATTTCTCCATGATCTTATCGATAAGACGTGTGTGGGTCGGCGGACACTATCCCGAATTTGGTGGTCGGTCCCACTTGGCACCAAACGCTTAGTGGGGCCCTTGATGCCGAAATGGCGGGGCTTGGCCTGGGGCCTGGTGTTTACTACACGTTAACTGTGTAAGAGCTGCAGGAGTGTCCGGCATTCGCTGATCGCTTTTGGCCAACAAGGTGCCGCCGCCAGCCAGCCAGCCAGCATGGACATCTCACTGCTTCGAAACATCAGACACTTTATGCACTGCACTTCTAGACAATCATTAACCGACATTGCCTCTCTGACCGAAGTGGTTGCTGCCTTGTGCCTACATTTTGCAGTTTCTTCGATAGTAGCGGCCCGGCTGTCCCTGCTTGTATTTAATCTGAAAGAGTTGCTCGTTATGGACCCTGCGTATCAACATCAGCTACTTACATATGCTGAGCATTGAATTTTGTTGATCTTGGTTGACAGGAAACCTCTTTGTTCCCAATACCTGACTAACCTGCCCTCAAGGAATCCCAGAAAAAGAGTCTCATGGCCATGTGTAACAGAACAACTTCGAAGGCATCTATGCAAGTATTCGAAAGACTCAACAGACATTTTTGTACGCCCAGCCGTGTTGCACCACCACCATCATACAGTGCCTCTTTTGTTTTTATCTCGTCCAAATGTTGTTCAACATTCAAGTGTAGCTTGCCGAGAGGGCCTATCTGCGAAGAAAAAAATGATACTTGAGGGGTGATACCCTATAAGAATAAGTCAAAGTATTGCCCTAAGACTCCGACGGAAGAGGTCTGAAGGTAGTGCTTGACATAGATGAACCCAGTGATACGCCCGAAACCCGAATACTAAACTTGACAGAACCACGATGGATTATTTCCCCCGCCCGCGCTTCCCAAATTGACAAAAAAGAACTCGAACCATACCCTCCCTTACTCGGTAACACTGTACTCGAAGTGTATCCCGAACTCGACCACGCATGGAGTCTTGGTCTTCTGAAGTGCCCTAGGATATCTCCTCGCCAGTGTGGCCCACCATATGATGAAGTCCATGGTTCCAATGAACTCTCGAGGAGGTAAGAATCGTCAGGTAGGCGCCAAAACACCTAAAAACCGAAATACATGAAGGAAACATGCCATAAAACGCCGTAATCCGTGAGAAAGTGGAGCCGATATCTCGTGAGAAGAGACAGGTCTAAGAGTGGCGCTTGTAGCTGGATGACTGAATACAATGTGTTTGATAATGGTCGCTTGTGCGTGCCGTCGTGTGTGTCGTCGTGTGCCTTTTTTTTGTTTACTGCGGCAAGATCTTCTTGATCTCTTCGTCCGTTAGGATGATCTCATGGATCGGGTCTCTCCGGTTCTCGAGAGGGATGTAGTCGTAGTCGACATAGGATGGTAGGAAGATCTCGGGGTTCCATGCGAAACCTTGGCTTGAGGAGAGGTAGGAGATCTGTCAGTTGTGGACAAGGTTAGTTATCTGTTTACTTGGGAAGGACAAGAACATCGTTCATGTGGCCAAGACAGGAAGCTAACATACCAACTCCGGCGGCCCATCCTTATCTTCGGCGATATTGATCGTGGTGCATTCCTGCTTGGAGATGGCCGAACCTAGAAGCTAGTGGTTAGTAACGTTCACGATGCATATGCACGACTGCGCAAGTCAATGCCGCCATCTTTTTTTTTTTTTTTTTTTTTTTTTTTGGTGCATGGTGTATCGGGGAAAAGGTATACTTACTCAAAAGGCTGGGACGGCGAGCGTGCAGCAGTGTCTTTTTCGTCGTCGACGAGGCAGGTGAGGAAGAAGGGTGCGATGGTTCCGGCGAGGTGGAATATGACGACCCTGGGGACGAGCTCCCACCAGCATTATCCGACTGGCTCAGCTGGCGACGTTCAATATCCATGGCGGATGGTGGCGGTGCGGGGATGGGGATTGAAGAGGACATGGCGGGCGGTTGATGGAGGAAGGTGAGCCGAACAAGAGTTGAAGATTTGGGAGGTTTTAAACGGTTGGAGTTGGGTGTTGTTGGCCGACAGTTACACAAAGCGAGCCTGACGAGTGGGAGCTGGCGGGGAGAAGCGACCTCAGGTAACGTATGGTAATTGGTAAGATTGTCTATGAATGGATTGCGTCGTTGCCAACCAGAGTGCTGAAGGCGCAGGTGCACCGGGATAGAGGAATCATCAATTCAAAGACGTTGTGATTCGAGGACACTGTAGAACGCAACGAGAATGACGGCGGCATACAGTTAGACAAGGTGAAGAGAGTTGGATGATGCGGCGGTCGAGTTATGTTGATTGAAGGGATCAGGTGAATGAGGATGGATACTGGCAAACAAAGAAAGGAAAGCAGGAGGTAACGGCAGATCGGAGGAGGCGGAGGTGTACAGTGACTAATAAGGCGATCCGAAAGTGGTGACTCTGAGGATGGGGATGGGGTTGTTGGGCGTTTCCTGGTCCGTCCCCCTGGCTCCCCAATATTCACCATTCATGGACGCACGGGATTGCGCCGGAAGCTGGAAGGGGACTCTTGCGTATGAGGATGGACGGGTGTATGAGTGTATTTGCACTTGCACTTTACAGTACACTGCCCTGGATCCATGTTGTACCTCTACAGTTCAATCTTGGTCGTTATCGTATCTTCACACCGATGCACGCCGGATGACGGGAGCCCTCAAGTCTCCACGGTTCAACATGTTCAACACCCGACAATCCTCAGACAGGCACCGGCGGCACAAGACGCATCGCGTTGAGCCAGCAGTTTGACTTTTGAATTGTCGCAACTTAAAGCCCAACTCTCTCGCTTCTCACATCATATGCGTTCCGGGGCTCGCAATCCCTCTGAACCACCGCTTCATGGCCATGATGCGTTCAGACGGACGGGCCCGGGCCAGGCAAGGATGTGTTAGTTAACACACGGGATGCAGGGTGGTATGGTGACCACAACAGCATATCATCGCCGCATCATTCGATCCAAGCAGTGGAGAACTCTTGTATCGGCCGTCTTCGGGAATGACAACTCGATCCCTTTTCTGATATGGAACCTATCAAGTCCAGTCGTCGGTTGAAGAGAAAGAACAGGGTCGACTTATACGCAGAGCCAGGCCATAAAGAGAAGTGATGCTGCGACGATTTCGCTGGGGCCAGTCGCAATCTGTCATATCCCACAACCTTACTTACACCACGTCGGGCATTGCGATAGCATGCAAGACATTTCAACAACGAGCGGCCATTGTCTATACCTAGAGGTCAAGCCAGAGACGAGCTATGAACGTGGGAGGACGACGGACGACAACCCGGCCTGGCCGTCAAGGTGACACTTCGTAACGCCCAGCAAGGGTACCCGTGTGGATGTGGGGTTGAAGGCTGGAGTCGCTCAACTGCGATGGTGGCACCCAAGTGGAGGTAGACTTGCATTGGGGGTGGAGCCAACAAGGCTCCCGCTTCAGTCCAGTCTTGCACTGTCCACCAGTCATCCCTTGACACTGTCTAACAGCCCCACTTGCAGCTGGAACGTCCTCCAGTCTGGTGCGACTTCTGGCTACAAGAAAAGAACTGTTTATGGCTAGCGACTACAGCAATCTTATCAGTTATATGTAAGAGCAAAGCACTGTATGCGGTGCACAGTAGCCCACTACAACTGCCAGAAAGGAGCCATCCCGCCAATCACTGTGCATTTGGCAGCCCCCGGCAACCCAGGCTCCAGATGAATGACGAGCCACAGCCAGCCCAGCTTGCTGTTAGCAACAACGACCACTGCATCAGTGACTGCTAGCACCGACAACCACGCGCGCCACAAGGCGAACCTCAACGACGACAACAGAACAACAAGGAATACCACCCGACCGAATCTCCAAACCCACGTTATTCACAACTGCGCAACTGAGCGCTCGCGACACAACACTCGAAGCATATCGATCTAGCCATTTAATACCATCACAAGAACACATCCGGCAAGATGGGCGACGTCCTTGTCGAAACCCCACCCAGTCTGACCCAGCCGCAAAAGAAGTCCGCCCCTTCGGCGATTCCCAACATCGAGACCTTCGAGGGCGTTTCAACAGACGGCGGTGATGAATACATTACTCTAAAGCAGCTGCAGAGGCAGCTCGAATACATTAAGCTGCAGGAGGAATACATCAAGGATGAGCAGAGGTATGGTCACAGAAGCTCGATGGCTGAGAGCTTGGTGAGGAGGGGCTAACAACATGGTATCTGACAGGAGCTTGAAGCGCGAGCTTGTTCGTGCCCAGGAGGAAATCAAGAGGATCCAGAGTGTTCCCTTGGTGATTGGGCAGTTTATGGAAGCTATCGATCAGAAGTATGACGGCCCAATTGCCCCCCCTTCTCCGAAACTGGCCTCAGACTGACCCTTTCTTAGCACGGGTATTGTTCAGTCTAGTACTGGCTCGAACTACGTCGTCCGTATCCTTTCGACCCTCGACCGCGAACTCCTCAAGCCTTCGTCCTCCGTAGCCCTCCACCGCCACTCTAATGCCGTTGTCGATATTTTGCCGCCCGAGGCCGACTCCTCCATCGCGATGCTCGGTGTCGACGAGAAGCCCGACGTTACATATGCCGATGTTGGAGGGTTGGATATGCAGAAGCAGGAAATTCGGGAAGCCGTTGAGCTGCCCCTAACACACTTCGATCTTTACAAGCAGATCGGTATTGACCCCCCGCGCGGTGTCCTTCTCTACGGTCCTCCCGGTACCGGCAAGACAATGTTGGTCAAGGCGGTCGCAAACTCGACGACAGCGAACTTCATCCGCGTCGTCGGTTCCGAGTTCGTACAAAAGTATCTCGGTGAGGGTCCTCGCATGGTGCGCGACGTCTTCCGCATGGCCCGTGAGAACGCGCCCGCCATCATCTTCATTGACGAAATCGATGCTATTGCCACGAAGCGTTTCGACGCGCAGACCGGTGCCGATCGTGAGGTGCAGAGAATTCTGCTCGAGCTGCTCAACCAGATGGACGGTTTCGATCAGACCGCCAACGTCAAGGTCATCATGGCCACCAACCGCGCCGATACTCTCGATCCCGCCCTGCTGCGTCCCGGTCGTCTCGATCGCAAGATCGAGTTCCCCAACCTGCGCGATCGCCGCGAGCGCCGTCTCATCTTCACCACGATTGCCAGCAAGATGAGCTTGGCCCCCGAGGTCGATCTCGACAGTCTGATCGTCCGCAACGATCCTCTCAGCGGTGCCGTCATCGCTGCCATTATGCAGGAGGCTGGTCTGCGCGCGGTACGGAAGAACAGATACAACATCATCCAGGCTGATTTGGAGGACGCCTATAGCAGCCAGGTGAAGGGTACGAGTGACGAGAACAAGTTCGATTTCTACAAATAAGCTATCGGCATCATGGGCTTTCTGGCTGGGTGTCTATCTGGGATCGAGGCTCGAGAAAGGAACAGGTGGAGAGATTGCTATTGGGTGGGTGGTGCTATGCTTGCCGCTCGCTTTTGGGAAATAGAATTTGTGCCCCAAATCAGCGGTTAGGGGAGGGAAGGGATCAAAGACGTTCATAGAAGCGAAGCAAATTTGTACACTAGCGGATATATCTGGAACGGCACCACCATATATACGTGCGTGCCTGTCTGGAGTTGCTTCCACCGAATACGTAGTAGTACCGAAATGGAAAGCAGCAAGATGCCCTGGCTCCCACCCGATAAATACCACTCAAGCGCAATGGTCCTTTGCTTCTTCAGTCGTTGGTGACATGGATAATTTATGAGTATAGCTTACCCGGCGAGCCCGATCAACAGTCAATACATGTAAACAAATCTATGAGAAACGTACCTTTAGTTCCCATTGCGCTTCTCTTCTCGCCTCTAGAGGGGTACTACGTCTTAAACAGAGACGTCAGAGCTCATAACTCAGAACTCAGGGCTCTCAGAATCATGATCATAATCATGCGCGTGACATGAAAACGGAGACATCGAGGTCAGCAGGCAGCGTTGTCACTTTTGTCTGACACTTTATGATGCTCAAAGGGAACAATCTTAACTTGAAATGATCTATGGTGGGGGTATATCCTCCCTCCCGCGCCTTATCTCCTTACACGCTCATTACTCACTACTCACTTCACTCTGCGATACACTGCTACTTGATACAGGAAATAATACATGCTTGTGCTTCATGGAACAACAACAGGAAACGCCTTCAAAGGGAAAAGAGAAAGGGAAAGAGACCAGCAAAAGGTGGCGGTGGTGATGGTGAGGATGAGGAAGAGGATGAGAATGAGAATGATGATGAAAATGACCAAGGTAAAAATGTAAACCCGCTTCCCATCCATCTATCCATCCCGTGCGTCGTTGCTCTTCTTGTTGCTGAGAAGTTTTTCCTCTTTTCCTCCTTTTTCCTCTTCCCGATCCGGTGATCCTATCCTTGTTAATGATCCATCCGCCCGTCCGTCCGTCCGTCCATCCGTCTATGTGATTGTTGTTGAAATCAAACAGTCCAAAAAAGAAACACGTTATGCTTGAAGCGTGGTAGCTTCTCTCTCTCTCCCGCTTTCCCACATCTGAACACGTACAGTGCTCTGTCCCTCTTTCTCGTACAACACCTCGGTTCAGTCGACTTCACCCTGCTCCCATGGGCCCGCTCAACCTCGGGCGCCCAACCTGTCCCGTTCTACCAGGTTCATTAATTCATTACCCATTACTTATGATCTCCCATGTAACAGTTTGCATATTTCGAGAGTTGGACTGCTTTGTTGCTGCCTGTCTGTCATCGAAGTGCTGTTTTGTTGTTGGGAGTCTTCTTCAATTGACGTTGAAGTCAAGCTATTGTTACACACAACCGATCTTCGGTTATGGTATGGTAGTGGTTTGTTGGCGTATGTGACGATCGAGGCGGCCCGTGTGGATGGATGGATATATAATACATGGTGCCAACGATCGTCTTGTCCAAGTGGTGTGGTGTGATTGTCGTCCGTAAGCGTCTGTGGTGAATTGCTGTTGTCTTCTTTAAGATCCCAGAACGACGCGCAGCTCAAGCAAGAGCTTCACGAACCTAGCATGGAGCTCAATAAAGAAGTCAGGGAGACCAACCAGCTCAGCCAAGCCTCGCTGCTTCAGCGCGACTCCGGAGGCAGAAAAGCCGCTGCCCATCCTCCTGGACAGACCGCCGCCTCCCATGAGGAAGCTGCTACCGCCGCCCGGTCCGCCGGCCGTGGGAATGTGGCTGGCGGGTGCTGCTGGTTCCGAGTGCATGCTTCCGTAGCCAGGGCCGCCGGGCATAACGGGACTATTTGCTGATGACTCCTGGAGGGACCTTTCGGCCTCTTGCTCGGCCAGTGTCTGGATCCAGGTTGCCATGTCACGGAACGCAGCAGCAACAAATCCAAACGTCTTCATGGCAAGACGCTCACGGTGGGTACTGAGGGCTAGGAAAGCATAAACACGCTTGTGGCCTCGGGCATGGACGTCGGGAATTCGGAATATGTAGGCCGTGGTGTAGCCGGCAGAAGGGTCGCCAAAGAATATTGGCCCACCGGATGCTGCAGCGCCGACACTGTGCGTTGTGACGAAAGCTGGGGTGCTGGGTGAAGCGCTCGGCGTTATCGCCGGGTTGGCGCCTGAGGAAGGATAGCCTGTAGCTGGAGGGCGAGGAAGAGTTTCCAGAGAGAGCGTCCGCAGACAGGATGCGCGAACAATGGAAAACGAACTTGCGGCGACGGGCTCGTGCGTCGAGGTATAGTCTAGGTAATGTGTATGTGCCGTAACACCTTGGGCGGAGCCGCTGCTAGAGCGTGATGCCAAGGACGCCGTGGTCCCAGCACGGCGATGTGAGGGACGAGACTTGGTTATCGACTCATCCTCGGATGGAATTGACGAGGATGTTTGTGAAGTTGGCGGTGATGGTTCGTCCATTCCTCCAGAAAACACGCGGGCAAAGGGAGCACGTGTCCGTAATGTAGGTCCCTGCTCCGGTTTTGGCTCCAGATTTGTGTCCTTGCCATTCTCTTGTCGTTTGGGTAGCGTCAAGGCGCAATTATCGCACGGACCGGCTCGGCGAGTGACGTAGTCGTCATAGGTCTTGCGAAATCCTGAATCGCTGCGTCGCTTTTCCTGTAGTGATAATGGGGGCCCGGATGGGATCTGCGGACTTTGTGGAGGAGTCTCAACGGCCGAGGGAGTGCCAACAGTCTGGGAGACCCGGCGAAGGGAGGCGCGATATTCCTGAGCTTGCTCCTCGGATACAGGCGCGGAAGAGCTTCTTAGACCACCACCGCCGCCGAGGTCCATTCGGCGTAGCGCTTCGGCGGCAGCGGCCACGGCATGGGCCGAGGCATTAGCTGCAGTGGCACTCGGAGCCGGCTGGTCGGTAACATGGCTGTGGTCGTGTTGCAGGCCCTCCTCATAACATGTGCTGCATGGAACAGGGAGTCCTTCGGTGACCATCAAGGGGGTAGGCCCGTGAAGGTCGCAATAATGCGCCAGACATAGCTGGAGACGAGGGGTTTGTGTTAGCATCCTGTCGAAATCAACGAGGTCGAACAAAGGACACGCGGTCCAAGTCTCAGTTTCGAGATCCATTGCCCAAGCAGAATCAAGGCGACATTGTCTTGTAAGTGACGAAGAGCTAATGCGCGCATATAATTATGAGCGGTAGAGGAGAGGGCAGTGATGGTGTGATAGGAACATGGTAGTGGTAGAGGGCGTGGTGGTGATTATCAGAGGTGGTGTCGTCCCTAGAGAATATCAAGGGATGGATGGGGGTGATTGGCATGGGAGTGTTCCGGTCTTGTGTAAAAAGGCCGGAAGGGGATTCCCGTCGCTAGGAGACAGAGTGAGATAAAAGAAGCGTTTTCTGCGCCGCGAAATTCAGGATGAGACGGCAAGCATCATGTACTCGTACACCCGGCCTGGACACTTGCTTTCTGACTTGCTCAACTTCCAGTACTACCTCTACCTCAACTAGCCGTAAAGGATGCCAATCCACATGCCCGGCCACACTTGCTTAGACGAGACCAGGCAAGCACAAGAGGAAGGAAGCACAAGCGTTGCGACCTCGAATTGCAAGCGCGCCAGTCTGTCGGTTCAGCAACGTGGGGGAACACAAGACAGTCCCGGTGAAGTGAGCAGGATCAGGAAGAGATGGGATAGGACAGAAAAGGAACAAAAAAGAAACAAGGAGGGTGAGCAACGGACAGGGAGGGTGAGCAACGGGCAAGGCGGTGAGCATTGAGGGAAGGTACTGGGTTGCTGTTGAAGGTGTGGGTGTGGGTGAGGGTGAGGGTATGAGTTGAATGTGTAGTGTCGTGATAGGATGTAAGATTGGGCTTGTGGTTGGGTTGTGAAGCTGGAGGTGTTGGAGTGGTGGTGGACGGGTTGAAACAACCATCAGGCTGAACAAGCCACTCACCCGTAACAAAGGGGGCCCGGGGGTAAGGATTTGGGGATTTGCGCTCGGGGTAATCTGTAACAAAGCTCACTTACAATCGACGTCATGGTGTCTGGCCTATTATCTGGTGTCCAAATAAGGAACCGGGTATGGTCCCGTATGGTCCCCAAACAACCCCGTGATGCTTTCTGTTTGATGTCGTTTGATGTAAGCCAGTCTCACAAATCCGGACTGACTCTTACACTCAATGTGAATATCGAGTCAAACAAAGGTCTTTTTGAGTGACCGTCGACTGTCCGAACTGCACAACCGCTCAGCAGGGAAAGCCGAAGACGGACGAGCGACCTGAAGGGGAATCGCGCGTGGGGGAGCCAGCCCTTCAAGCCAGGGGTCTCTCTTTGATTTCCTGTCGCACACACAACCTGAACCCGTGGCGAGTTGCGCCGCAAGTCGTGTGAATGGATATAGAAGGGATTGATAGGGTGGTGGTGTAAATTGGGCACGCCGAGGTGACCCAGAAGCAGACTAGTCCAGTACGTCTAGTGATGGCGATGGCGCAGTGAAAAGAAAGAAAGTCACTAAAAGTTTGATGCCTCGCATTAGCCGGAAAAGTTGGTTTACTCTTTAAGTCGAGGGCGTGGTTAACCTTAGAATAAGGACTCGCGGGCTGCGAATGCCCCACGTGCCATTGCCGTTGATGTGTGCCGTGTTATGTAGGTGGAAAAAGTTGTATTTTGATAGTCCAGACCGTTTGATGGTGAGTCGGCGAAGAATTTGGAAGGCAAAGACCGAAGACCCTCTCTTTCGGCGCCGATGGCGGTCGGTGTTGTCTGGCTCTTTAGCTCTTGAGCTTCACAATCTCCGGGTGGACTTTAGTCTCGGATGGCAAAGTGGCTAGCGCCGCAGCCCGAGTGTGCGTTGGTTCAGGTTAGCCTGTTGTTGCTGACTGCCTCGAGGACAGCGGGACGGGACGGGATACGGGATACGGGATTGCCAAAGCAGTTGCCGAGTAGGGGTGAAGGGGCTTCAGGTGAGGTGAGAGAGGATGGGATGAACTATGTAGAGGTATATGAGTGAAGAAAGGGGATGAGTGAGACGTGTATGGGGGATTGATCCGAGAATCGGAACAGAGGCACTCCAGATGGAGACGGGATCGATACTATCTCCTGCCCTGTTAGAGTTCGGGTCCCATATAAAATGACGAGAAGATCGGAGGAGTATTTTGCTGAATGAGGTTGAGTCGCCGTGAGAGGCAGTGAGCGGGAGCCTCGAACGTCAACAAGCTCTTTTGCCAGATGCAGGGCAGGGCTGATCGCACCTGTGGTATTTTAAAGAAAGCTTCCAGAAGGCCGGGAGTGGATATTAGCAGAGTGTTAGTCTGGTTTTACTCAACCACAGCTTTGCCTGATTCGGAGTACCGGGCCATCCGACAAGGGGGCCGACATGGAACGACACTTGGGGCATGGGTCGGCGGGAGGTTGCCCCATTTGAATCTTTTCTCTGGTCACTACCTCTACGAGTTGCGACCGATGAGATGCCGATGGTGATGGATGATGTCCCGGTATGTCCCCAGAAATGGGTATAGGTATGCCCCTTGAATCCTCCTTGATTTGTGAGCTCGAGCCACTGGGGACTTGTCTGCTGGGATGGCTGTTGTTCGTGTGCCGTCGCAGGCGTACTAGTTCCAGGCGTCCCAGGCAGACCCCCCCGGTCAGCCAATGCTGCTGATTGCATTGGTCAAAATCATACTTTCGGGGATCCACACGACAAAGACCCACTCCGATGCAATGGTGGGGCAGTCTTGGCAGTTGAATGTTCCTCTGTTCGTCAAGCGAATTGCAAATCGTCCTTCTGCTGCAACTTTTTTGGTGTTGTTCCAAGTTCCTTGAAGACACTTGGCTGTCGATACGAACTGTTCTAGCCCATGAGGTGAGTGACATTTACTTTGACAACCCGACATGACCGCACTGGGTTGCGGCCCGTGATAAAGAAGCACAAGGCTCCAGGTTGCTTTCGGTTCGACTTTGAAACAACGGCAAGCGGAATGCTCCTTGGGTATATACACAGTAGCGTAGACTTCATGTACAAGTGGCATATGTACGCACTAAGGTAGTAAGGCAGTTGGTGCCATTTCTACATATCACCAGTATGCATATACACCTCGACATCTAACCACACCATGTACAATTTCACATGCTGGCGCCGGTCAAAGTATCCATGTTTACGAACGATACTCCGCAACAGGCGAGTCTTGCGACGTGTTACCCACAAACCCTCACCAACCGCAATCTAGCTTTCGTCCCGGTGGTTGCTCTGGCATCGTCGTCTCCAGAAAGGTAACATCCAAAGTGAGCCGTCCAACCACCCATCCGGGTCTTTTGCTCCTTCACCGCCCTCGAGGTTGCTTTCCATGTACAAGTAACCTTTCAGGCCTTTGCACCCCGGACTCAATTAATCATGCAATTGTTCACCCGGCCCACCAAAATAGCAACCGTCAAATATCAACTGCGTTACACTCTATCATGACCGCTCCCAGCAAAACACCAAGGCCACTTGTCTTTCAAAACAATGCGTGGTTCGAAACCCTTGGATGAAGAGCTGTTGTCAAAAAGCAACCCGGCATCATCATTCATCATCATCAGCGCCAGGCCAGCCGTGCCCATCAGCACCAGTGTCTGTCGCTCATTTCCGAGGCCCTTGTTCGGCAGGCTCGCATGCTCCAACTTTGCCCCAGACGTTCTTGCTAGTGCCAAACACCCTTTTGCGGCCCGATGTATTTTCTTTTCTTTAGAAAGGCCGTCGTTCGTCTTTTAGCGCAGAAGCAAAAGCCAACTGACATAACCGTTGATCTGTTTGTCGGGGTTCGGTAATTGGAGTGTTCCATGGTGAGACTTGTCCAGTCTTGTCTGAGAGGCGCCACGGTACGACGGCTCCGTACAAACACGAGCTCTCTTCGCAACGGACACAGTTACAACGGTATTTCCTTCCAAACCTTCCATCTTCTCACTAAAACCCTTACCCGAAAGTACTAGCATAAGTCATATCGTCCCATATCACCCATACTAGTGTATAATCCATCCATCGCTTCCTATGTATGAGCATCAGAGAGAAGTGATGGCCGAATCGGCACTCGGCATCACCTATAGGAGCCAGGCTGATCCTTCACCCCCACGGGTACACATGCTCCATCCAGCACACCAGCTCGTCTCTTTTCATCTCGCCAAACAGGAACTGGGCTACAACAAACACAGGCTGGGCTTGCAACTCGCGCCCAGTCGGCTCATTCAAACCAACGGACGGGATTTACACTCCTTCAGCAAATGACCGTGAGTGGACCGTTCACGCTTCGGCTGCCAAAAAGCCGCCTGTTTTCAGCAATCCACACCACATGGCAGACACGCGGCTGAACAGGGTTGGGGCTGGGCATGTTGTTCTCAGAAGAGGATTAGGGTCACTTCAGTTGCGAATCCGAAGGACCCTTGAACTTCTTGAAGGAAAAGAACCGTGACCCTTGCCCAAACGCACATGGGGAATTTCCATCCGCCTTTTTCGGCATTAACGAGACTGGAAGGTGCTTCTGACAGCTGAAGTGAGGTGGTGTTTTGGATCCTTCCTTTTCCTTTTCCCTTTTTGACTCCACAAGTTCTAGACCCTTTTGAACTTGACCCCTGAAACTAAAAGAAAGGCTTGGCATTTTTATTCTGAAGCTATCCACAGCGAGTGGAAGTCAACAACGACAACCATAACTTCCATGACTGCACACTTTTACAACCTCAAGCTTGATCAAGTCTTTTTGACTAAACCAAACCCCGAATGCACCATGTCGGATATTGACCTGAGTCTGAGGCTGTCATAACGAACTGTCACTGTCAGACAAAATGAGAAAACCATGCAAGTTTCAGGTTTTCCCATGGAAAGACGAAATCGAAATTAGACAACAGCCCTCTTCCGAGACCTTTTTGTGTGTCTTGTCCAACGTCCTCTCGCTCTCTATATCTCTCTCCAGGTCTCTCGTATTACACCCATCCGCAATGATGTAACCCGAATCTGGCACGTCTTCCTTTCACTGGTAAAACATCAGATTCTACCTAACGTGTATATCACAGAAAATCACGTTTGGTCCTACTACCCAGACACTGGCACCTGACCGATCAACCAAGGCTTGAACAACGTCGGTCAACATTTCAACAACACTTTAGCCACGGGCTACGGTCCGATGTTCAGCTTCAGGCTATCACGTAGTAACCCGTTTGCCGTTTCCCGTTTTCCCTTGGCACATGAACACACACTTTCTCCCATCATGGACGGGAACAAATGTCTTGGAAAAGTCATGTTACATATGTTTTTGCGGTTCCCATTCCCAAATTTCTACGCTCTGACCCAAGAGTGGAAGTGGAAGGTTTGCGCGGTGCCCCAGTGGTACTCAGGGGCATTCAACCACGGGCTCTTATATATTGGTTATCACATTTACACCCACAAAAACCCAGATTCACTCTTTTCTCGGATCGTGATCCGGGGTGTGGTATGATGACGAGGACGAGGACGAGGACGAAACGGGAACTGACTAATCCGATCCGGCACCTACCAGCACACTGTACATCTTGGTTCCGTGCGCGTCTAAAATCACACGGGTTCAGGTACGCTCTGCATATAACCGTAAGCATAACCGCAAAGTAATGGAATCCACGGACCATGAATTATGGAGCTGTGGGTTGACTTACCTTACCCTTCTCTTTTTCTTCTCCTCTGTCTCCTCCTCATCCCCTCTTCACTATTCCTTTCACGCCATGCCATTCACATCCAACGGCTCGTTACCTATCTACCTGTATCCTCAAATCCATTGCCGGTCCAACACAGGGGGGAAAGGGGAAATGGGGTGTATGTTTGCAACCCACCATCATCACTCGGACGGCCCGATCACCAGCCTTCATCCAAGAAAGTGGAAGTGGAAGTGGAAGTGGAAGTGGAAATGGACGCGGCTGCACAACAGCAAGATTTGAGCAAGCAGCACATACATACACATATATCCATATACACATATGTACACATGCGCGGAAAGGGACGTATTCATAACGTGAATATCTTGCATTTGGTGCCTTGTGTACCTCTAGGTATGCATCAGTATGCTTAAGTCTATCCTAACAGACTACATCTGTACAGGCGAAGCCGATCCACGCTGCGGTTGACTCATGTCATGTCGTTTTGCTTGGGTACAGTCTTGTGTGTACCGTAAAAGCTCGTCAATTTAGGACTTTGCAGGTACTTAGTGTTGAGGTGAGTTGATGGTTCAAGAACGCATGCTTAGAATTCGTAAACGTATGTATATATGTACTGAATCCATCTGCAGAAGGTTACTCGTCTTACTCGTCCTCCGCGAAAGATCACTTCCCTCGGGAAGTCCGTATCACACGAACCAAGAGAGTGACGCGCAAGCTATGTAACCGAGTTGGATGACTTTTCTACCAAACAGACAGGCAAGTGCACGAGAATAGTATCTAAGATGCCGATAGGTGTGCCCTAAGTGTAAGAGACAGCAATGCAATGCAATGATATTATGAAATGCAACGGGGGTATCTAAGACGGAATTCTTGTGTCCACAAGGAGATGATTAGTTACTGGTATCTTTGCCCCTTACCCATGTTCCCCTTCCCATCGTCATCATGCCTTCTCAACTCCTGGTCTCTTGACAGTGGCCCGTTGAGTACCCGCCGCTAGCCATAGACCAGCAAGCGAGAGAGAGCCAGCTAACCCAACCGGCCATAACCCCGGACATGAAAGCCTGGAGACGAAGACATAGTCTGCGAATGCGAGACGGGATGACTCAACGAACCACTCTACTTCTTCGAGTACCCATTGACATAGAAGGGATCGCCAGGATCAACCTCCAGCCGCTTAGCCGCCCTCTCTCCCGAGCTTGAGTCATCACCATCTCCTCCGTACTTATCCAGCCACAGCTTGCGCATCACCTGGTAAATGAACAAGTACTGGCTCTCGGCCTGCACCATGGTCTTCCGCTGCTCCCTGAGCTGGTTGACCACCTGGAAAATCAAGTCGTTATCCTCTCCGCCCTTTGTACTGCTCGTGGGCGACATGACTTCCTCCTGCGACGTCCTGACAGACGAAGACGAGGACTCGCCAGCGCCAGCGCCAGCGGTGCGCTCGTCCCAGTTCTCCAACACCCCCGCTTCCAGCTCCCGCATGAGGTGCTCCAGCGCTATGAAGGTACCGCTGCGGCCAACGCCCGCGCTGCAGTGGACGATACGAGGGTTGTGGGGGCCGGCATTCTTCTCTCGAGATAGGCCCATGAGTATAAAGAAGCTGTCGAGATCGGCGAGGTCCGGGACGCCAAAGTCGGGCCACTTCTTGTAGAGGAAGTGCCACACGATGCGCTCTTCGACTTCCTCTTCTCCAGAGTTCCGGCTCACCGTCTCTTCTGGTTCGCTGATCGTGAGACTTGTTTCCGTCTCCTTTGCCATCTGGGTCAGAGGCGACGTGATCTTGGGTTCCTCGGTGGTTGCGCTTTCCGGCTCCGGGGTTTGCCTTTTGCTCTGGGATCCGTTGCTCCTGCTGTCCACGCTCTTCCTGACCTTCGGCTTGTGCACACGGATCACCATCTTGCGAAGCTCAATAGCGTCCCCGGCCGGTGTATCCTCGATCCCTGCGCACCGAACTGTGGCGCGGAAGCCATCGCCAAACTCGTCCCCCTCGTTGATTTCAAGTGGAGGATCCTCCGGCGTCCGGGGAAAATACTGATGACATTTCTCATAGTCACCCTCGTGAGTCTCGGTCAACATGACGATCACGCCGGGGCTCTCGAGCTGCTCAACTGCCATGCGCCATACATGGTCGGTTGTACACCGTTTAGGGCCCTGCATGGCGATGTAGCGATCCGGCTCTTGTGTGTTGCTCGTTTCCCCATCGGCCGTGGTGAGAACCGTCGGGTTCAGGACAATGGGCGAGGCATTGATGTAGTCGATCTTGCCCTCGGGCACCTGGAGTTTGATTCGATTGTTGTGCCATGGCTGTATGTTGCCATATCTGTCGAGCTGCCGAAGGTGAGGTCCCATTACGCGGGCCCAGCGGAAATCTCGAGAGGGGTTCTGTGTCGCTTCTAGGATACGCTTGCGCTCGAGCCAGATGATCTCTTGGAACTTGTTTTCGATTTCTGTGAAACGTGAACAGGCCCTGTTAGTGTGTATGTCTTGGAGAGAAGGCAAGAGGGGCAGAGGCGGGTCAGGGAGCTTACCATTTTCATTTAGCTCCAAGAAAGAGGGGATCTTGGGCCGGTCACCCTTCTTGGGTTGTTGCCCCAACGACGTTTTGCTCTCGGCCGGCGAAGCAGGAAGGTCTGCGGTACCGTTGGGGGCCATAACGGCGGCGGCAGTCGGTGTCTGTTTGTGCGAACCGGGAGAGGACTCGCGGGCTCTCTTCGAAGAACGTGAAAATACTCGAAAGGGTTTGAGCTTATGGACTGGGCGTAGCAAAGGAGCGGCGGTGGGAGTGTGTAGTTCCGCCGAAGGAGACTCGGTCTTCTCAGAAGTGCTATCTGACTTGGTGGTGGTGGGCGTGGTGATCAAACTGGGGGCGGTGATCTCTCTTTTGCGCCGATGCGGGCGTAGTCGCGGAAAGTGGTCCATGGTGGGGACGCTATAAATATGACGTCGGCGAAGAACGGTGTAATTCGATGCGCAAATCGGTCTTCGGTGCCAGAGGCTACTGCGGTGACCAAGTCTGGCAAGTGAGAGGCTTCTGACGAAGGCACTGGCGGCCTCGGGGACTCTGCCACGCAGACACGTCAAGGTCGGGTCCACTGCGGTGCTTGGAGGGGGAAAGCGAAGGTGGGATCGTGTAGGCTGTGGGCTGTTGGCGGATGGGATGGCACGATGAGCTGGAAGGCTGCCCTATAAAATCGAACGGAGGGTGACCAATGGAAGCGGCTGGGAATAGAAGTGAATGGCTCTTGTTTGTTGGAAAGACAAGGCTGTCCAGTGGCGATCTTTGAGGTTGCTGCTTGGTGGGCGGGAAAGGAAAGCTCGAGGAGGGCGGTAAGGTAGTTGTATCGGTTTGCGCCGCAATGATCAAAGGAGCATAAGAAACACAAACAAGAAGATGCAAGAAGCAAGCCAAATGGACTGGTAGATTCAATGCGAACAATGCCGATCTTGCCAAAGCAGGTGGCGCGCCAACAGATCTCGCCTTTGTTTCGGCGGCGACGGAGTGACAATGAAATTGTTCAGTTCGAGGTAAAAGTCGCAAGTTTAAGTTGGGGACCCACGGTTCCGTTGCAGCGAGTGACTTGACCAAGCTGAGCGTTGTAACTCTGTTGTCAGATGGCATCTGATGTTAGTGGAGAGACCCCGGCACGCGCCGAGCTTAGCAGTGGCAGTCCTCCGCAATTGCTCCGAAGAGTTCCTCCCCTGCGAGCTGTACCGCCCTGCCCAGAGGGTTGGATACCAACTGCAGGGTAGGCAGGGGTGACCCCTCCTGACGAGAGACCCTCAAGACCCTGGTCTTGTCGTCTTCGGTCGTTCGGTTGCAACCTAGGAATGTTCTCGTTTCTTTTTAATGTTCGCCTTACAGATCCTCACAAGCCCCATCTCATGAACCCTGGTTCATTTCCCCCACGAGCACGACATCATCATCAATGATCGCCATCCATCTCTGGTAGTGGTCTCTGCTTGGCGACCAGCAGGTAGGTCAGCAACAACTGTAATTGCCTGGATCGCCTCAGCAAGGCAAGGCCGCCCACCTGGACAACCTAGGTACATACCTAAATCCTGCAATGCCCACGCGACATGCCGCAGCAGGATGCCGTCCCTGGCTCCCTGGGTTGCAGCATGCCAGCATCGGATAGAGCCTTGAGCTCGCAGGTAGCATGAAATCCTGTAATGGAAGAGCAGGACAACATAGGTACCGCTGGTGGCGCTTCGAGAGCCCATGTTATAGGTCGCCTCAGGAATTAGTTGTCGAGTATTTATGTATATAGGTAGACAGAAGAGTTCATCCTGTTTCACCCATGTCGAAAAAAATGGAGGCTAGAAAAGGCAAAAAGCTCAGCCCGCAATGACTAGGCCCGGAATTGAACCCGGGCCGTCCTACGGCCTACGAAAACTGTACCACCAGTACCGCGCACTGAGCAATGTTTTCTGGCTCCCGCACCATACCGCTCGGCCACGCACGAGGCGGATGAGTACGGGAGTTATTGGAGCCTCTGAGCCGGGGACTTATATGGTACGATCTTCGAAGTCCTACTGGTGGAAGTTCAGTCTTATCGATGAGAAAGCGATGAAGATGCAGCTGATTTCTCTGTTTCACGCCCTACCTACATCTTGGTTATCAGTTGGCGGTATTGCTCCTTCCTCGGAACTGCCTAGGTATGTTCGTATGTTCGCGGGATACTATAGTATCATTCCTCTCCGTGCCTCCCCAAAAGCAGTGACTTGCAAAATGCAAGAATGAGTGGGGATACGTTTTGACATAAGGGAACGAACGCCATTCACGAGATCTCAAAAAGTGTTGATAAGTTGGTCTGTCGGCTGGCTCTCATGACCACCGCGGACCCCTCCTCATCTTGTGAGACCTCGTGATACCATCAGATAAAAAACTTTGAGTCGGATACAGCAACCAACTTGGCCAAACTATAGGTGCAGTTGATTGCGTGAGGTGAGACATGCAGAAATAGGATATAAATACTCACACCGGTCGAGACTCTGCACAGTTTGATACGATGTTTGTAGCTCAACGTTTTGTAGGACAGGATGAGAAACTCGACGGCTCTTGGCCGTCGTCAGTTATTGCTTGGTATCTATTCCACTTAACCACCTCTTTCTCTCTTCCTTTCTCATATACTAAACATACCGAGGTGATGTTCAACCAACAAATATCTAGCATGAATAACCAACACAGCGATAACCACTCCATAATGTATCCCATATGCCTGCCCTAACACTCCAGCTTCCTCACCCACTAGCTCCACCTCACTTCTTGAACGTAGCCGTCCTTCCAGCCGCCTTAGCCGTGTAATGCGCTCTCGCGCCCTTTGGTCCTTCCTGAGACTTGTTGCCATACGGGTTAAACCTCTTATTCGCCTTCTTGACGTCCTCCTGAGTCTTGCGAGCACGCAACACCGACGCAGCCTGCGAGTAATCAAACGGTTGATCTTCCTTCTCCTCCTCACCCTCCGCCTGCTTAGCGGCAGCAGCAGCTTCTTCCTGAGCCTTCTTCTTTGCCTCTTTCTTGACGGCCTTCTCTGCCCTTCGCTGAGCCCTGAGCGCTTCCTTGGCCTGCTTCTTCTTCTCCTTCCTGGCAGCCTTCTTGGATTTCTTGGACGACTTGTCGTTTGCCTCTTCCTCCTGCTCTTCTTCCTCGTCAGAATCATCACCCTCGGCTTCGCCGCCAGTTTGCGCATCGGTTTCGGTCTGAGGTGCGGAATCCTCCATTTCGGCATCTGACGCCTCCTCTTCTTCCTCAGACTCCTCCTCGCGCTTGCGCTTGCCTCCGCTCCTGAGGGTGAACTCCTGGTTGACTATCACCTGCTCCGGCACGGGCTGAGGCTCTGGCGCCATCTCCTCTGGTTGATCCACCTCCATCTCGGCCGCGGTTCCGTCCATGAAGTCGGCGGGGTAAGGGAGGCTGATCTCCAACATGCCGTCGAGCTTGGCAGTCTTCGCGGCCGTGCCATCCCAGACCGAGCTCAAAGTGACGCCGCCCCAGAACTGGGACCGGTCAGCCTTGAGCTCCTTGACGTCCGGAATATCGCTATCGTCGGCGATGACAGCAGCAACCTTGGCGGGAGCAAGGCTGGATGAGTCGCTCTTGAAGATATCCATCATCTTGGGACCATTCACTCCAGCTTCCTTGGCCTTCTGAATGACGTCGAACAGCTCATCCAGATGAGGCTTGAGGCCCTTGGCATTGCTATCCAGAATACTCCACAGAGCCTTCTTGTCGGTCGGGAGTATCCGGGCAATGTCAGCAAGAACCTGCTGTGTCATGAAGAAGAACGGGCTCTCGTCCTCACGACGAGCCAAGTCGTCGCGCCATTGGTGCACAGCCTTGTAGACGGCAAATTGCTCGCTGTTGTAGAGTGTCGGGGACTTCAGCAGCACATTATACCACCCGCGGGGTCCTTGGCCGGTTTTGACGTTGTAGGAAGAGTTCTCGTATCGTTGGAGGGCGACATCCTTTGACCTCTCGAGAACCTGCTCGAGAAGGTCAGGCTTCGGCTTTCCGGGTGTTGAGCGCTCTACGAGCTCATTGATGAGCATGTCGAAGATGTAGAGCAGGTAGTGGGTATCGGATCGCGCATAGTAGAACATCTCCTCAGGAAGAGGTCTGATGCGCCAGTCTGCAAGCTGATACTTTTTGTCGGCTTCGAATTCGGCAAACTTGCTAAGCAGGTATCCCAAGCTCCTTCCCGGGTATCCGAGAACGGCGCAAGCATGATATGTGTCGAAAAGACCGACAACGTACAGACCAAGATCTCTCTGCAGCCAGATGACATCCATAAAAGCACCGTGAAGAACCTAGGTCGAGTTAGTCGAGAAAACAGTGACAGCATAAGGTCAGGGTGTGTCTCACCTTGACAATGTTGGGGTTCGCAAAGACCTCATTCAGAACCTCCAGCTTGTGCCTCCAAGGTTGAAGAGTATCAATCACCCAATCCTTCTCTCTGGTACTGATCTGCATGAGCGATAGCAGTCCGGTGTAAGATCTAAAATCGTGATGCTCCAAATCAAGCGCAATTTCCTTGGCCTGCTTGAGCTCCTCCAACATCTCCAAGACGCCCTCGTAAGTATCAACCCATATGGCGGATGTCGAATCGATGGGAAGGTACTCCTTCGGTTCTCGCTTCTTGTACACATGCTCAGGATACGGTGTCGTCTTGATCTCGGTTTCGTAGGGATGCTTGTATCTGAAACTCTCATGTTAGCGGCATACTTTTATATATCGGGAAGGAAAGGTAGACGTACTGTGTGTTGTTGTCATCATCGACAAAGGTTGTCAGGCTGTCCTCCAGCGAAACCTTGGCATGAGGCTTGGACGACAACAGGGGCTTCCAGGGACCGGTAACAACGTTATCGACCTTTCTCTCAAAGTTATTTTGGGGTTTGAGGATGTTGGCTCTCTTCAATGACCAGTCAAGGCGATCGTTGGACGACTTGACGCGCTTTTGGGCGCGACCCTGGTCGGCGGGGGTGGGCGCATCCTTCCGCTTGATCAATCCGGTGTACTCGTCGAGGCAGGTGTCGGCTTTCTCAAGCAGCGAGTCGATCACGTCGACAATGTTCCGCCACTGAATGTCCACATCGTCGGCATCTTCAAGAGCGCCAACCTTCTGGCCGGTGAGGTTGGCGGTCGACTTAAGGAGCCCGTTGGCAAGGGTCAGAAGGCGGCCGGAGCTGTCGTCGAGTTGACTACCGACAGTCGGGTTGACAGTGCGCTGGAACTGAAGATCCTCGCTGGCAATCGAGTTGGCGGTTCGGGTCGTGGCGACCAGGGCGGCTTGGAGCGATTCCCTCAAGGTCTTGAAGTCCAGTGAGCCGTCCATTTTGGCCGTTTGGTTCTGGATGTTGTGAGGCGGACGTCACAGGAAGTGGAAGCCCGATTCAGTTCTCCAAAATTGGGTTGTCGTTCTGCTCCAGGGAACTTTTTTTGCGGACAGTCCCAGCATGCGGCTTGTGGAGAAAGCGCCAAGTGAACGGGAAAAGCTGCCCATGGATGCCATTAGGTGGGTCTCAAGCTTTTCTGTACCAGTACCTACGGGCTTATAGCGGAAAGTATGTCAAATAAGGTAGAGAGACTTTAAGTAGCCGATAAGATAAGGCCGAGGGACCTGCCAAGAGCTTGTGCTGATCTGGACCACAACGTTCATCCATCGGCATCCAGGCTTTGAGATGCGTCCTGTGACGAAGGTCCGCAATTCCATTGTATGATACCACCAGCACTTGTTAGTTTCAAGCGGACTCATCGGCAAGCGTTGATATTTGATATTCTCTACACATTTTCCACAACACAATTACATAGAGTACCACACGACATTCCTTCTTTTCACTTGGTTTGTCCCAATATTTATACCTCTATACTCAAATTCATTACCAAGTCCATAGTCCCTTTGCCAACATCAACTGTACCTCAAGAGTTCAACATGTCCCAGTCACTCGCCAAAGAATGCAACGAGCTCAAGGAGTAAGTTTCTGACCTTCATACAGGAAACGAAACAACAGCTTACCCAGTCGTAGGCGGTATGATACGTGCTTTCTCAAATGGTACAGTGAGAGTAAGTCTAAAGAAACAGACGATTCAACGCTGTGGACATACGGTGATACTTATGCTGGATAGAATACCTCAGGGGCAATGGCACCGAGCAGAATAATGAATGCTCCGCTCTCTTCAAGGACTACAGCTCTTGCCTGCAGGTGAGTCGCGTACAACACCTTTGACTTGACATGGCTTACCTTTATATAGGTTGCTTTGAAGGAGCGCGGCATCGACAAGCTGCTAGACGAGGCGCGGGAAGAACTCAAGGACAGCGACTCAACATACATGGGCAAGAAGAAATGTGAGTTTAAGCTTACGACTTGGCCAAAGTTAATGTACTGACGATATCCGTCAGAACTGACCTGCGCATGAACATTCCTCACTTGTCTCTTTGATATACAGCGCCTGGCGTTCGTGGAAATGAGGGCTTCGTTTACATACTTCTTCTTTCAATCAAAGCCGAAAGCTTCAACCGTCCTTGTTTGATTGTACCTTCCCAGTTTCTCTTCTGCCAGTGTCTTGTGCTTTCACGACTTCATGAACTGAAGCCAATGTTCATGTTCCCTTCCAAATAAGGTTTGAGAGGTGGATCCTCCCCAACATCCAATCGGTTCACCTGCATCACAGCACGCAGTCGCAGCCAAACTATTCAGGTTGCGGTTGCGCTCGGGGGCTCGCGCTTGTGGGCGCTAGAACGCTCCACACTCCCTGTAACACCGCCTAAACTGCTCCAGCGATAAACTTCAGCGCGAGTCTCTGTCCAACGACACGACACCTCGCATCGCCCTGCTCCCGTCCCAGATCAACAAATTTCGTGCTTCAGTTCCAGCTTTTACTTCGACATCTTCAACTTCTTGGACCGCCGAGTTTTGTTCCCCCATTGCAGCGCCCGCCAATTCCTCGTATAACCGCACCCAGTATCCGCCCGCATTTCCTCTCCCCACACCAGGGAAAGTGACATACACGGCATCTACCGGCCCAGACTTCTGCCGCGGACGCATATGCTCGAACAGTAAGGGGCAGCGCGCCTCTATGCACCCCTTTTCTGTTCTTACACTCGGCATCTTCGTAGCTGGGTATATCACCGCCCGATGGGACCTCGTCACTCGCCTATATGAGCTTGCCATATTTGGTTGGAATTACGGAGTGGTGGTAAGTGTCACATGCATTCCCAAGAGAGAACCGTGGCACCCCCCGCCAACCACCATTGCGCCGAAACAGCAACAGCTTGGATCGCTAACCTTATGCCAATTCGTCTCTAGATTCGGGCCGCCAAGGGCTTCGGCGTGTTAAGCCTTGTGTTTCTCGTCGTCTTTATTCCTGTGCAACGTCTTGCAACTTTGGAGTCGAACCTGGTACGACCACGCCTGCTCCTGCTGCCCCCAGCCAACCGTCGATATGCGAATCCCATATACTGATAATGCTGGTCCAGCATCCGCGATCGCCAGGATCAGGTATCTCCGCGAGGGAACAACTAAGGAGAAGGGGCTCTTTCTGATTGACTGCTCGCGAGTGCGCTATCTGTCATGCCAGAGGATGATGGCTTGATGCGCGTGTTCTGGCCCACAGACCTTCCGCGATCCGACTGTAAAGGTGTCGTGGTCGGCTGGAGGAACTCGGCCTTGGATGTTCTCGTGGTGGCAGTACTGGAGGAGGTTGAGGTTTGTGCCCTCTGGGTTTGGGACTGGCCGGGCATGTGGATACAAGAGCTAACTCTGTGATAGCCTCGACGTGTTGAAAGCGCGTTAAAGGTCGGTAACCTCCTCCGTAACGCCCCTCACCCAGTCAGCCGCATCTACGAACAATGCGGCAAATCGTCCATAAGCGTCTTGGGCGTCTCGAACACTCCAGACACCGTCGAGGTCGACTCATCATGGATCCGGGTTACGATATCGCCTAAGCAGCGGGTGCCTTCTGTCACCTGTGCTCGAGCATCCAGTATTCAGATTATCCTTTTCGAACGGCCGCTGCCAGGACGAATGCAGTACATGTCACTCAATCCTATTGCCCTAGCATTAGGGGACAAACACGATGGATTTAGGCAAGACTTCGCCGACAGTGGGGAGGAGGATGACGAGAAGCGGGAGCGTTTGAACAAGGAAATGAAACGAAAACTGGTCGAGAAGCTCAAACAACATTCGGTGGTAAAACGAATCCCGTCGCCCAAGGAACGAGCGCTTGCGACAATAGTCAACCAAATCAACTGGGCATGGGAGCTCGAAAAGCTACTACAGCAGAATGTCTCACGCATCGGCACCCGTCCTAAGAGGGCCTTGAGCGTGTCCGAAAGGGTGGTCGAGTCGGCAACAACAGCTCGCGACATGATCTTGGTATGGCTTTGGGACATGATCACTATTTACGTGCTGCCCGTCATCAAGAAGTTGTTCGTGCTTGGTTTGATGGCTCACAGGGTGGCCGCCGAGATGTTGTTGCGCATACTGGAGTGGCGACTTCGACCGAAATATGCAGCTTTGAAAGACATATCTGCGACGGCTCAGCAAGTTGAGATTCGTCTCCAACAGTTTTGCTACTGGCCAATGCAGTATGTCACGCTTCGGCTGAGGAAGAACGACTGGGCGAGTGTGACAACAAGTCACCCAGACTACATACGGTTTTACAACAGTCTCTGGCTTGTTGCCAATGATGTAATCATCGGTATGGCGTTTGGTTCTTACATCATTGACAATGCTGGCTGGGTGGCCGACGAGATCAGTCGTCTGCTCACCACCTATACCGTCGAGGCATTGCAGAGCAGCATTTCCTGGCTCATGGGCTGGCCGGCAGGCTTGAAGCTAAACACTGAGCTAGCGGCGTTCCTTGGTGATCTGTTCTTGTGGGTCATTGAATACTGGGCGAGTAAGTTTCTGATCTGCTCTTGGTTTCCTGTTGAACATACTAACACCGGCAAAGGTTGTATCGAGACAATTCGGCCCATGCTACCACGCATTGTGTGGATTATCGGCTTCTCCAGTTTTGCGGGAGCAAGCATGCCTCTTGCCCTGTTCTCGGATCTCCTCTCCATCCTCACGATTCACATTTACTCATTTTATCTGGCCTCGGCAAGGATATTTCACTGGCAGTTGAATATCCTCCAGTCGCTTTTTCACCTCTTTCGCGGCAAGAAACACAACGTTCTTCGAAACCGTATAGACTCGTGCGACTATGGGCTCGATCAACTCCTTGTGGGAACTATTCTTTTCACGGTCCTGTTTTTCCTTCTGCCCACCGTGGTGGTATTCTACTTGAACTTTGCGATTGCACGCATGGCTATCATCCTGTTCAAGGCTTGCTTCGATACTGCACTTTCTTGTCTAAACCACTTTCCACTTTTTGCATTGATGTTACGGGTCAAAGATCCGAAAAGACTTCCAGGTTCGTGTTCTTGCTATCAGCTCTCGGTCTGAACCATCACCACTAACTGTCATTTAGGTGGCATCCGATTTGAGCTACGAGACACCCAAGACTTTGGCGCCACCTGTAATGATAATAATCCTCTTCGACAACATCCCTCAACCTCTGTGATCTCTCTTCAGGTATGGAATCTCCGTTCATTTTCGCTTTCAGGAGCTTAATCTAACCGTCATATCCAGCCCATCCCCCTGGATTTCAAGTCCATGTTCTACCAATACTTCCAAATGGGCAACCGGATTCGGAAGCACTACCTCTCACCTCGAGTCGCCCTGTGTCTGTTGACGGGCAAGTTTGTCCCGCCTCTCAACAGGAAGAACCTGTACAGCCTTCAGTACAGCATGCTTCCCGCCAAGAGGGCTGGGGTGATGGAGATGTGGGATGCCGTGAACTCGTTGCCGGCGTCCAAGAGGAAGTCGATGCCTGTGCAGGTGCCCATTTTGGCGAGCGGGAGGAGGTTTCCGAGCAATTATGGTGGGGGAAGGTCACGCAGTTATGGATAGCGATTCGATTGAAAGCGTGTGTTGTTTTGTAGTTTTGACTTGTATATATTTGGTTTTGTTGGATGCGTAATGTCATTTTCAGTTCTAGCGATCACCTGTTTCTCATGGGGATAGCTCTGCACCCATGGGCCGTTCTTTATCGAATTGTTCACCAAAAAAACAAATGAGTTGGACGGCTGGACTACTTACACGTGCGTCTAGACCGCTCATGAAACTAAGGAAATATTGAGTCCTTAAGGTTGTGTTGTTTGTTTACATGGTGACGGAAGGAAGGTTGTACCTTTACTTAGCTATCAGCGCTTGACCCCTAATTCACAGCTGGCCCCACTATAGCTTCCCGTGATGGTTGGTGCGTCCGGACTTTGCTCCGGTCGCTCTGCTTATCGCCACGCCGCTTATCTGTTATAAACATTTGCTCCTTTTTGTCGTGTTGTTGTGGTGACCTCAGGACATGAAACTTTTCGCTCCCGTTTCCCCTTCCCTTCTTTCATATTTTATTTCCTATCACTCTGATCATCAACAAGTACTGCAACTACATGCACCGAGTGCTGACGATGCCATACCGCGCTTATGTTGACATTTCAAAGGCTACAACCCCATGCCAGACCGCAATACGGCCAACAGGTGTTGGTATCGTAGCCGCTGTGATGGGCGAGAAGGAAAATGGAAGGAAGCTGTTCGTTCTTCAATCTGGGACATGAGGGTCACAGGACGGGAGACAATGGCACTGTTCTGTTGGTCTCGACAGAAGCTCAGTTTCTTTCAACTTCCCGCGTTGGCTGGCTCAACCAACGGACCTGTTGATGTTGGAAGATGTAACCAACGAGGAAACGGCCAACAACACGATGTATAAAAATCAAGGGCGGCGAGGAGTGTCGGGCTTTGAGTACGCTCAAAGATTTGATCAAGTTCTTGGATCTATTCCGCGCTCTGTTTGGGTATATATTCATGATCTCTCTCGCCCTCTTCCAAATCTTCTGAGCAGAACTCAGCACTCCGCCCTTTATTTCTCCTTTTCAATAAAAAGATGTCTTCCAGCCTTCTATACACCACCACTGTCAAGATGTCTGACAACCAGGAAAATCAATTAGTTGCGGCAAGCACTATTAGCGCAACCCGCAGGACGCATTCTCCGAAAATAATCGACGTATTCCTGACCGATCCTCCGCGCAAACCTCTCCAACACGACCAAGCCAAAAAATGGGTCAACTTCTGGCTTGCACTCATCAGTGACGAACGTTGGAGCGTTGCCACAGGCTACCCGTGCCCTCTCCTTCCTACCGATTTCCCCCCAGTACGGAGACACTCTACCGACGTACTGGAGCCAGTCCCCGACCTCAAGCTGGTACCCACCACTGATCACCGATGCGACACCTGTTTGGCAGAAGCAAGAGAGAAGACCAGGTTGGCTCGAGAGATACTCCTATCATTGGGGTTTGTCGACATCAGTGGAGTCTGGAACCCCAGGATTCGAATGCAATGGGGCTACCCGGACCGTGAGTGGGTGGAGAAAAACATGCCGCAGTTCCTGGACAGGTTTGAAGAGAGGTATGGAAATGGCAAGGTTCAGACACCGGATATTGAGTGGCTCAAGTATATTGAGTGGCCGGAGGATACTCTCCCTATCAAGATGAGGCGGAAGATCAGACCCTCACGACTTTAGGGTTCAGAAATACGACGGCCCCTGGTGACTTCAATGTTCAAATGAAATGGGGGTCGCCCTGGCCGTCTCGGTCAGGTGAAGAATAGCTTGGCCGGGTTTGTATTTGAATCTGGAGGGAGCTACCAAAGGCAAACCGCGTTATCGGTGGTTTCGGCGTCGGAAATTTTTGTTTCCGAGTATTTCGTGGTTGGAGCATATTGATTGGGAAAAGAGTGCGCCTCCGATAGGGGAGGTAGAGAAGCAGTTGGACACTGAAGGGGTTGATGGTCAAGAGGATACTAGCAAATGAGCGGGAAAGTAGACGGTTGAAGGCAAGTGAGGAGGGTTCCAAGGTGCGGAATAGGTCATGATATCGTAGCCGTTGGCGGTACCTGGATATTTTGAGAGTACAAGGGAGGCGTTCTTTGTTTCGAGGCGGGTATTACTAGATATAGCAAGATAAATGCACTGTTTGTTGGTCATTGCAACTTCCCGTGTCGAGTCTACCAACATACTTGTTTGGTGAGGAAGGAACCAACAGATAAATAACCCAACAGTGCATGGCATGAATACCGTAATTTTTCGACAGACGGCGGTTAGAAGCATAATTTGTTGGATATTGCCAGATACGAGTAGGGAAGTGCATAAACATTCGGATAGCGGTTATGCATGAGTGTGTGCGGAGGGTCCAAGGAGCCCGAAGAAGGCGCGCTATTGCGTGAAGGAAGCCACAAGCTGGTCTGAGGATCCTGATATAAGCTAGTACCACGGGGGTTCTCTTCTTGGGCAAGGTGGTGATTGATTGAAGTCTAGTAGAGGCGAGATCCTCGAAGGCACGTATAAACAGCCCCCCAGTACAAGGTACACAGCGCAGCTTCTCTGCCAGATTCATCGTTTCATTGCCTTCCTTCTCTTGCCCCCGTTTTACGCTTCTCTTCTGCTTTCCCTTCTTCTTCCTCCGCTCCATTTCATTCCACGATAATCGCCGTTCGTTTCCATTTCCCGCCCTCTTTCTGAATCACATTCTTGCTACGGGTCTGGTCATCGACGAGTAACTCAACCGCAGCCACCGGCAGACACCGAATAATGACCGCACGGTAGTCATTCTGCCATGTTGACGTTCTCGATCTGAGATGCCAGGCCGCAATGTGGTTGACGGGTTTTGATACCATAGCCGCTATGGGTGAGTGTCGAGGACGACGGAGAGATGGGCGAGCGTCACATGGAGGCGATCGCACTTTCAAGGGGTTGTTGGTCATGAAGAGAGTTGCTTTTCGTTCGACTTGCATACTGATTTGACCAACAGACGTGTTATGTTTAGGGATGGGGCCAATGCAGGGCTATCCATTATGGCATGTTCTCCCTACTCGCTCATTATATGGACCGCATGCGCCGAGTGGTGGTCATGCTAGTGGTCAGTGATCATGTTGACATCTTGAGGGCTACGACTCCAGATGCCAGGCCCCAATATGTCAACAGCGTGGATACCATAGCCGCTCGGTGTGTGATGAGGAAGATGGAAACCATCATTTCTTTGATCTGGGTGACAGATGTCACACCCGGAAGGAGACAAGCGCACTGTCTTGTTGGTTTTCACTGATGCGTTCTTTATTCAACTTCTCATGCTGGCTGGCTCGACCAACGAAGGTGTTGTTGAAGGATGGAACCAACGGGTATAACAGCCAACAACACGCAGCCTTTATAAGATTCGATGGTGGTTAGGAGTGTTGGATTTGGAGTGCGAACAAAGGGGTCAAACCAGTTCTTGAACTCTTTCTTTCGCTCAGTTTGGGTATATATCCATGAGCTGTCACACCCTTCTTCAAACCACTCAGACTCAGACTCGACACTTCATTATCTCTGCCCTTTATTTAGACCAGCAACTTTTCAAACTATACAGCATCACCTACAAGATGTCCGACAACCAGACAAATCAACCCGCCATGGCAAGCAGGCACAGAAGAAAAACTAGCCTGGAACTCTGTATCCCAACAACCATCCGTGTATACCTCACCGATGCTTCGGGCAAAGGTCTTGATGACGATTCATACGAAAAGTGGGACGTCTTTTGGAGCAAGCTCACCAGCGACAAACGCTGGCGCGATCACACGAGCTACTTGTGTCTGCTCCCTCTCGTTCCTATCTATGAGGAAATACAAGGGAAACACCCCAAACTCCTGCTCACGCCATCCCCATGCAACAGCACTGAAAAAGCGGAGAAGGAGACTAAAGTTGCCCAAGAGAACCTCACGGGTCTGGGGTTTAAAGACGTCACTGTCACTGAACCTGATGGAAAAGACTTCGTCACGATGAGATGGAGGTACCCGGACCAAGAGTGGGTGGAGAAAAACATGCCGGGTTTGGAGAAGACTTGCCTGATAAAGTCTTATCCAGTTGATGTACCCGGTCCTGAGTGGATTGACTACTTTTTTGAGTGGAAAAAGAATGGTGCCCCAGGACCGAGGGCAAAGAGGAACTCTACGACTATGTTGGGAACTGAGGCAGATGGTATAGGGGAGGAACGAGAGGGAAAGAAGGCGAAGTTAGATGTCTGACCTGAGGCCAAGCGCGGGTGATGTCGTGGCCGTCAATGTTCACCTTCCATATACTTAAGTCAGGTTCTAGAATCTGGAACCTTTCCATACTGAAGTATGTGGGTAAACTGTTTTCCCTATTTTCCTAAACTTTCCTTTTGAGATTTCCCCCTTTTTAAACTCAATATCTGCAGTCCTGGTTAGCCATAGTAATGCAGTCATCCCAGAAAGCTTTGCAACCACTTTGTTATGCTCGTGACAACCACTGGTTTGTTCAACAGTTTCCGTATCTATCCTACCAACACCCCTATCGTATCCAAACACGAAACCAACAGGACAGGGATCGGAGAATACGCAGTATGTACGATATAGGAAGGCGCTTTTATGTGTGTCATATGTTCAGATATACCCAAAGGCGAGGCGCTAAATATCATGGATATGAAGTACGTTTAGATGTGTATATAAGTTAAGCTATCACTCACCCAACTCTACACTCAAAACATCTACAGTCAACACATCTCCTGCTTCACCCAAAAGCCACAACTCCGAAGTTACCCAACCATTCAGCATCCAGCATACACTAGCAAGATGTCCAGCAATCAGCAAGAACTGCCGCCCCTAGCGTCATCTGCCACTCAGTGCCCTCTTTCCGCTAACTCTGAGAAGGAAAAGAAGGAGATCAAGTATCCCCGCAGAACAATCGAAGTATTCATCGGTCAACCCGGCAGATACGACCCCCAAGCCTGGGATTTCTTCTGCAGAACTCTTGTCCGAGACCCACGATGGATATCCCGAACAGGCTACAGTCCCCTCAATCAACCCCCGCCACTCCTTCCCTACCCCCCCGTACTCGGCCTCATGTGTGGCAAATTTAGCGAAGATGAGGCGGAAGAAAAGACCAAGGCTGCCCTGCATATCCTCACGGCTTTGGGTTTCAGAAAGAGTAAGACGGGACCTCGCCACATTCACTGTTTGATGGAATGGGATCCCCCCAGTCTCGATCGGGCAAAGAAGAGCTTGCCGGACGTTTCGCTATTGGAGCAATCGAGTGGGAGAACGGTGCGGCTTCGGTAGCGGAGATAGAGACGACGTTGGGGGGTGAGACAGTAGATGGAAAAGAGGAGGAAGCAAGTGGGAAAGTACCTCTAAACGGTTGAAGGCAAGCAAGAGGAAGGTTCTAAGGCCCGGAATGGGTGATATGTAGCTGCTGTCAGTACCTGGATATTTTAAAGAGAAACAGGGGAGGCGCTCTTTATTTTCGAGGCGGGTGTTACCTTGATATACCGCAAAGACTCGGGCCGTTGATTTTCAACTTCCAGGGGAATCTGGCAGAATCTGTAAGCACACTGCACGAATATGTGCTTTTTATGCCCGGGAAAAGAGTAGGGGAGACAGCTTGAGAGCCCGGAGCACTATAAATTCGATTGTTCTAATGCCTTATCTTTTCCCTATCTTTTCAAGGACGCTGGAGGGTGGGGACATTCAAAATCACCGTCTTGCATACAATTTCTGGCGGGCATGAATGTTGCAGTATGCTTACAGACTATGCCAGATTTCCCTGGAAGTTGAAAATCAACGGCCGGAGTCTTTGCGGTAGTAAGATAAGTGCGCTGTCTGTTGGTCATTACAAGTGGAAGTTCCTGTGTTGAATCTACCTGTACCAATACACCTGTTGTGCTTTGAGGATATGGAAGGAACTATTGTAATAGAGAAATAACCCAGCGGCGCATGCCGCATATCGTTTTGAAGGACGGCAGTTTTGTCGGACATTGACGGCATGCACTACCAAATATTCCTACATGCATACCAATCGACCCAAACACGTTTCCCCAACTCTTATATCTAGCTGGCTATATACGGATGGACCACACTGCCCATTCCTTCCTTTTCTTTTCTTCTTCTCTTTAACCAAATCAAGCATTCTCAACCTTACTCATCTACCCTCGTGTGATCGTGCACTCAGTAGATCTCGACAAGTTTACGTTAATCATGTGGTTGGTATTGCCCACAAAAAGAGAAAAGAGGTCATTTAAAGGGATTTGCGTCTGGTTTTTTAGGTATGTTGAATCCCCATCCACGACGACCCCTACACGCACCGTAACTCATCACATTTCACTGCCTCATTAGGCCATCACCAGAAGCTTGCTCAAAAATTTCCTATTCGTATTCCATTGCAAACCAACACATGTCCAATCAGCAACCTGGACAGCGTGCTTCAGCAACATCTGCTAGTGCTACCCAGCGCACCACTTCTTCATCGAAGCCCCAGATGCCCATTCCCAGAACCATCCATGTGCAACTCACGGAGCGTCACCTTCCACTTTCAGCTCAGCAACTCACAAGCTGGAGACTTTTCTGGGATTGTCCTCAGGGTCTCCTCGCACGATGGAGCGAACACACACTCTATCACTTGGTCAAACCTGAAAACCCCCTACTTGGGCCATGGAATGATTCAACTCCCACCTTGGAGCTTCGGCCTTACGCGGAATTCGGATCCGAAGAGGCGGCGGAAGAGAGAACACAGGCTGCCCTAAAGATACTCGAATCACTGGGATTTGTCGATGTCACGAGCCCTGGCATGAGCAGCATTTCGATGCAATGGGGCTATCCGAACCGTCACTGGTTGAACAGAACGATGCCACATTTGGTGAAGGAACTTGGGATAAAATGGGACGATATTGGCATTCCAGATGTTCGTTGGATCGAGTACATCCAGTGGTAAAAGGGTGCTATGCTTCTCGGGCACCGGAGGCAGTCGATGGTAAAGGGGAGGAACAAGTTGGAAACGATGAGATTGGAGGGAAGGTTAGGGATACGTTTTAGGACTAAAGTGGGTAATATCAGAGCGGTTACTGTAGATGTACCTACGTACCGCGAGGAAGACGGAAACTTTTCTTTGATTATTGATGCAAGTGTTAGGTATACGCAGATAATTGCATTGTTTTGTTGGTCTTGCAGTTCCCGTGTGAATTCTACCAACAAACTTGTGCTGTGCTTTGAGGATGGAACCAACAGGGCAAGATTCGAATACCACGCGGTGTGTGTAATTTAGAAGGGCGCTCATATGTGTCAAGTATAAATCTTCACTACGGAATGACAGCCCTGAACATATTGCTCGAGTTGGGCTTAAAGACGTCAATAATCGACGGGTCGAAAGGCACTCATAAGCAGTTTGTACATCTGGAGTGGGGATATCCCAAGTTGAAGGACATTAAGGAGGGGATGCCAGACCTGGTACGGGCGACCGAAGAGGATAAGGCTGTTGAGAGAAGGTATCGCTGCTATGGCGGGCTGAGCCAGTTTTCGTATCCGGACCCTCTTTGGCTTAAGTATTTGGAGTATTTCAAGAAGGTGGAGGGTTCGGCGCCGGAGGAGACGGAGGAGACGGAGACGAATGTCAAGCCGGGGCCTGAGTCAGTTGCTGGTGAAGAGAGGGCACCGGTGGAAAAGGCGAGGGAGGAAGGAAAGGTGAATGAGGAAGTATCTGGAGCTTAGTATGGCAGGATGGTATCTCTAGAACGCAAGGAGTTGAGTGAAGGGAGGGATGACTGAGTAGGGAGATGGGGTCTGACGAGTGTCAAGTGACGCAGTACTAATATACACTGCGGTTATCATTATCATCACACATATACAGTATGTAAAACAAGTTCTAAGCACTAGACCAGTGCGATAATACGTATCTCGGGTATCATGTTCCCCATCTTTCTCTCAAGTTTTACTCCTTCTCCTTCTCCTTCTCCTTCTCCTCTGCCTTCTCCTCTGCCTCTACTGATCCTTCCCTAACAAGAACCTCCTCATTCTCCTCCGGCCAAGGGATACCCGGCCACAGAATCTCCGGACACGTCCCCAACACCGCCATCCTCCTCACGCAATCCGCCCGGTCCTTAGCCAGCACATGGGTCAAGATCACCCACTTCTCCAGCGCATACCTCAGATCAGCAATGTTGCGACCTCGCACGTCGATACCCCTATCAATGCACGCCAACTGCACCTCCTCGTCCTCCAGTGCTTCGACACCACCGTCCTTCTCTAGCAGCTCTGTGTCCACAGCCAGGAAGCGCATGTGCTTGTGCACACCTCTCTCCCTTCCGGCGGGACCCCACCAGCTCGTGATAGCGTAGGAGCGGGCGAGCGCATCCAGCATGTTGAACTGCTCGCAGTCGTCGCTGAGGGGGTCGAGGTGTTCGAGGGCTTCGCTGGCGGTCATGGGGAAGACGTCTACTTCCACGCGGTCCGAGTAATTCTCCCTGTCGGCACGGGCTAGGTCCACCCACTCCTGGGCCTGCTCGCGGATCGGGCGCGGGTCTACCTCCTGCCCGGCCTTTGCCTGTTTCTCCCTTTGCTCTTTGATGATTTCTTCGCACTGCCTGATTTCGTCTTCGTATTGTTCTTTTTCTTCTTCGGTCATTTCTTCCACCTTCTTTGGTTCCCCGATAGCCTCAACAGCCTCGACGACCTCGGCCTCGAAACCTTCCAAACCTTCCAAGTCCTCTTTCACCTGGTCGTCCGGAACCAAGTGATAATCATCCTCCTCATATACCTCCCCAACCAACTCATCCAGCGCCGCCGCTCTCCTCTCTTCTATCCGCTTGAGAATCTTGTCCACCTGCTTCGGAATCCGACACGTGTAGGGAACGATGGTGGGCACGGCCAGCACGACAAACGGCGTGAACTCGCCGCACACGAGCAGCAGCAGACCAAAAACGGGCAGCTTGTTGAGGTCGTGCTTCACGCGCTTGTACAGCAGCAGCGAGCCGCGCGTGCGGAAGAGGAGGTAGCCGTCGATGCAGTTGGGGTCTGTAACCGGGTTCTCGGAGCGCGTGATGGGGCCCTCGCCGCCCTTGCCGACGGCGCGGAGGAGCTTGAAGTTGGTGAAGACCTGGCGAAGGCCGGTCTTGTAGAAGGTCAGGTAGGCCTTGCCGGTGGCGAAGAGGTGCGAGAAGGTGGATGCGTCCGGTTGGCGCTCGGGTAGGTTGAGAGGAGGGGGGCGGGTGGTGTAGGGCGGGTTGACGCCGGATCGAGCTTGTTGCTCAAGGATATCATTTTGGGAGGGCTCGTCCTGGCGGGGGAAAGTTTGTTTGAACGAGTTACGTGTGGTTGACGAAAATAGGCGGACGTTGGTAGAGAGTTGGGAAATCGAAGGCTGCGACTGTGCGAAGGAGAGGAGGCCCGTTGTTGACCTCAGTCGAGAGGGGGCGCTGTAAGCATGGCGGCAAGCGCTCCTGGCGCTGAGTGGTATCCTGGATATCATTGCATTCCCCGTCGAATGGAACTGGCCTGGTGATTCGGTTGAGCGACAGGTATTGGTGTTTGTGTTGAAGAAAGAAGAAGGATGGACAGGAAATGTTGTCCTCTTTTTTCAGCGTGCACCGCGCTTTTACCAATTGAGAACGATAAGTACGTAAATTACGTCAGTGTAGTAATGTGGCCCGAGCTTTTCCCTTATCTCCGCATCTCGCTGGTGTGTTCCGCGCGCTTGGGATCAAACTGACGACTCTGTGGTTTTCTGGTTTGGAAACTTGAAAGATGCCGTACTGGGTGAGGAAAGTTGCCGGTACGTACTACATTTGTTAAGCAGGACGTGGGACGAGACAATAAACCTAAACTTTTGTACGACTTGACATTGTTGGCTAACCCGAGCTTCTATTCAACTTTAGAGCTTTGCAGACGGCGCATCAAGATAAGCAGTGCACTCAATCTCAACATCACTGCCGAAAGGGAGCTGGGCAACAGCAACGCAAGTACGGCACTGCACATGTCTATAAGCTTTCAACTTTTTTCATCCCGTCTTTCTACGCGCAAACACGTACCGGCTTGGGCTCAGAGGCGATAAACTCGTCATAAGCCTCGTTCATGGTAGCAAAGTTGTCCATGGTGGTGAGGAACACGTTCACCTTGACAACGTTCTTGAGGCTGCTGCCCGCCGCCTCGAGGACGGCCGAGAGGTTCTTGAAGACCTGTCTCTGAATGTGGAAAAGAGAACTTTTTAGCATATGTCGTCTGAATCATTAGACTTTTGTTTAACAAGGCCATACCGTCCGGTCCTTAACAGTTCCCTCAACCATCTTTCCGGTGGCGGGGTCGATACCGAGACTACCAGAGCAGTAGACCATGCCATTGTACACCACGGCCTGGGACAGCTGCGGGATAGGCTTGGGGGCCTTGCTGGTCAAAACTGCCTTTGCGGGTGCCATTGTGTCTTTGCTGATTTGGGGAGACTGGATACAACTTGAGCAGTGTATGTAGCCGCGAGGAAACGCTGTTATAAAGGCGGTTATAAAGGTCTTGTCTCGGATGAATCTCTAACGTACAAAGTGGACTCATTGGATCTTATCAATTGCCCACCATCCCATGTCCGTTCTAACGCGCAGCCCTCCTGCAGCTCTAGTGGGGCCTATGATGTTGACCCTCGCTGACATCGAGCGTTTGCATCCAGTCGCAACGCCAAAGATCCAGGACAAGGTTAGGAAAGGAAAGCCTCAGGTGGTCAAGTGACGAGCGGTGATATCGAGTCTGGGATTCAAGATCTGAGATTTGAGAGGCTATTCAAGGTCATCCACGTGCGTTTAATGCAGGTACAGTCAACCAGATGCACCACCCTGGGCTTTGGGCGGAATCCGTAGACGCATACGGTAGAATCCGTACGCATATACGGTAAACCCACTTTTTTAGGGTGTGCAGCCAATCCCGAGTCCTGACCACGGCGCATTTTCACGGGACCCTCGATGAGAGCTGCAAAGTCAACAGATGAAAGCTTCAAAATCAACACCACAATGGCTCACAGAACTAATTCGTACCTACCTGCAACGCAATATGATTGAGTTCCTATAGCTATAGTACTATTTACAGTTTTCCCTATAGGGATAACAACAATTTGGCGGGTAGCTTTTACTTGTACGTGGAACACCCCATATGATAGGGCAAGGCAGAACCTCCAAGCCTTGCACAGCGCAATCTTCAGCACCCTTCCAATATTTCAGGTTCCCTTGCGGCACCAGCCCTCCACCTTAGATGGAGGTAGACAAATGGCCGGATGGATCTCCAACTTTGAATAACCTCATAAAAGACGATGGAGATTTCGTGAGGCGAGTGCAGAACTTAGTGGTTTTTGGTGACCGTGTTGGCTTTACACCTGAGAAGGTGGGCATGTGGGTTTACCGTATACACGTATGGATTCTACCGTATGTGTGCACGGATTCCGGGCTTTGGGGGGGAGGGACGAGTGGATATCCAATTGGTGAAGCACCAGAGGCGAGCGAATTCATACAACTCAAGAATTGGCTTCAGGTTTGGTTTCCCCGTAGGTCAAGAGTTAAGCCGTAACTTATACGACACTTGAAATCAACGTCGAAGAAGCACAAGCAGAGGGTGGGATGAAAGTTGAAGTCTGGGTTAGGTTCCGTCTCGGAGCAGGGATTATTGTGACCCAACCCGCGCTAGGGATGATCTGCTCCCGCTATTGACCAATCAGCGCTTAGAGAATTGCCCTTTCCATCTTGGCAGGGGTCCATTCCTCCCCCCACAGATGCAATCCAATGCGGGCCGGCCTCGAACTTCGGGGAGGTCGGGACCCGGACTTCAGACCGAGAGAATCTCTTCAGAGTTCAGCCCAATTCTTTTCTCCAAAAGATAAGGTTCCCCCGTTTCAACTTTCCCTGTTGATTCACCTCCCACATCAACATCCTGAACTGAGGAGAATCTCGCCCTAAAATGGACTGGCCATACCAGTTCCTCGACCTCTCCCAAGCCGAGAAGCATGCCCGCCGTCAATCTCTCGACAGATATGCTCTTTACGCTCAGCTTTCGGCTTTAATTCCCATCGGCCTAGTATGGCTTTACCAGACGCTCAACAAATCCTCCTCGTCTCGAAATAGGGACTATACAGCCGTCCCCAGCTCCGACTCCTTCAACACCCGGAAGCAAAGCAATTGGTGGTCCAAGCTGCGATGGTGGCTCGGCGAGGATGTTGTCGCCTTCGGGGAAGTCCTGGGTCAACGAGACCAATGGGTAGGCGGCATTGCCTGGGCAGTTTGGTTGTTGATCCTCTGTGTAGCCGGCACCGGCCGTGATTACATGCACTTTACCAAGCGCTTCGGCATCATCGCCGTCTCCCAATACCCTCTGCAGTACATGTTAACCCTCAAGTCCTTCAACCCCGTCTCCTGGACGCTCAAGCTCTCGCACGAGGAAACCAACCGGTGGCACCGCGTCCTCGCCCGCGTCACCACCTTCTTGCTCAGCCTGCACACCATCTTCTACTACAACTACTTCATCCAGAACAGCATCCTGCTCCAAAAACTACAGTCACCCGTGGTCATCTACGGCATGCTCTCCTTCTTCGGCCTCAACCTGATGATCACCACAGCCCTTCGCCCCCTCCGCAAGCTCTCATACCGCGTCTTCTTCGTCACCCACCTGCTCATCGCCTTGGGTTTGCCGGTCGTGCTCTGGTTCCACGCCGCTTCCAGCAGGAAGTACATGCTCGAGGCTTTGGGAGTCTTTTTGGTGGACATCGGCTTCCGCAAGCGCGACACCATCACGGTCGAGACCACCATCTCCTCTATCCCTGGCACCTCTTTGATAAAAATCCAGGTGCCCGTCCCGCCGGGCCAGCGTCAGAACCACTTCCTCCGTGTGGCACCAGGCGCCCACGTCTACGTTAACGTGCCGCCTGCCACTCGCAGTGCTTTCCGCAGGAAGGACGTCAAGGCTGCTAATGACGCCGCTGAGGTCCTGTATGAGTTCATGTTCAACCCGTTCACCATCGCTGCTGTGGATCAAGACTCTGGAGCCCTCACACTTGTGGCCCGCCAGCGTGCGGGGCCAATGACCACCGCCCTTGCCCGCTTTGCTTCCTCCTCTTCTCGTTCTTCTGCTTCTGCGCCAGAAGAAAAGAAAGCCCTCCTCAACATCGAAGGTCCCTACGGCGCCGCCAAACACTTCCCTGCCCTATCTCTCGGCACCGAATTCGACCGTGTCCTCCTCATCGCCGGCGGCGTCGGCGCCACTTTTACCATCCCGCTCTACCGCGCCATCGTGGCCGAGAACCCGGAAACGAAAATCGAGATGGTCTGGGCGGTGCGCACGGCGGGGGAAGCCACGTGGGCTGTCGCCGGAAATGATGCTAGGGATATTTTGAATGATCCGAATGTGCATATTTACTTGACTGGGAACAACGGGTCTTCTGGACAGGAGGATGCTGCTGGTGGTGTCAGTAGTGGGGTTGATTCGGGTGAGAACTCGCCGTTGGTTAATCTCGGGGGAGAGACTGTTGCTGTTGAGATGAATACGCTTGCGGATGGGAGGATTGCTGGAAAAGAGCACCATCGGAGGAGACCGGACTTGAAGAAAGTGGTTGATGAGGTCTTTGGGCATGGACCGGAGGAGCGCGTGGCGATTCTGGTTTGTGGACCGGCTAAGATGGGGAAGCAGGTGAGGAAGCAGGTTGGGAGGTATGTGAGGCAGGGGAGGGAGGTGTGGTTCCATAATGAGGGGTTTGGGTTTTAGAGGGTGTAGAGGTGTTGTGAATAAATATCTTTTTGATCACGCATAGCACTCGATAAACCTATCACCTGAGTTAAGCATGAAATGCCATAGAATGCATGATTCGGGATTTGGGTACTGTGTCTGTATGATATGGAGGCTTTGTAGACTGACTGGTATGAAGGCAAAAGTAATCAATATTCCACCGTTCCCCCTTTCGCCAGGTCCGCTTCCAGTCTTTCCCTCCCGTAAGGATGACTGACCCAAAGATACCGTAACCATGAGGGAAAAACGCCTAGTAAGCAATGATTCGTGAAGACCAACATGATCTCATCCAACCAACCATGTAGACATCTTTTGCCTATCTCCCGTCCTTCCTTTCCTCATTTCTTCACTTGTCCACCTCAATCAACCCGCTTCTTAGCAGCTCCAACATCCTTAGTAGCATCCCCGCTCTTTCCACCAGCACCACTACCACCCACATCACCCGCCTCATCATCCTCATCCCACGCATCAACCGCGTTCTCATCCCAAGTATCCAACTCCTCCTCAAGCGACATGTTCTTTGCCGTAGCCGGGGCCGGGGAAGCAGCGGTAGGGCCAGCAGCAGAAGAAGCAGCAACAACAACCCCCTCCTCATGCTCCCCACTCCTCCTCACCACACCCCCACCCACCCCCTCTCCCAGCTCCAAATCCAAATCCCCTTCACCGTCAACAAGTTCCTCGCCAGTCGGAACAGCAGTATACTTCCTCACCCTCCTCCTCTCCAACATCCGTTTATGATACCACCCACACAATCCCAACCCACACAAACTCCCCACCAAATTCGCCAGGATGTCGTAGGGATCAAACTCCCTTCCATTATCCGGGATCGCGGCCTGCACGAACTCGGAGCCTACGCCCATGCCCAGGGTAACCACCGAAAGAGTCAAGTGTAAGATGCGTCGGCGCGTGGTGTCGAGGATCCAGTAAAACGAAACAGTTAAGAGGAAGAAGACGAAAAAGTGCAGGGTTTTGTCGTTGAGGAGGGCGCCTTGGGGCATGTGTAGACTGGACAGGCCGGCGTAGGCGGAGAGGAGGAGGAGGGCGGCGAAGATGCCTAAGAGGGGGGAAGGGGTTTTGTTAGCGGTGGATTGGGTGGATGGGGTGGAGGGGAGGGGGAAGGGGGAGGACGAACCGGCGAAGGGCATGCGTATCCTCATGCTGTATAGTTTTGTTGCTGTAGACTGGCTAGAAAATGTGTTGTGTGTGTAGGGTATGCCGGGTGTGGTGTTCTATTTGCGCAACAGGCGGTTCGTCTCGGCCGGGTGTTGTTTGATACAGTGGTCGGTGGAAAATGGTATGTATATGGTACGCCTATCACAACGCACTTGATGCCGTCATCGTTGTTGTCCTGGGGATTGCGCGGAAGGTCTGTCGTTTTAATGTTGAATGTTTTGGCATGGATTGGGTAAGGTAGGTAGTTGTGGGATTCGTCGGGGTGCACAATGCAAGGGTAAGGTAGGTAGGCTGAAGCAATTGATGACTTTGCTTAGCAAAGACAGGAGGTTTCGAAAAAAAGAAGAGGCTCGAGTCGGTACAATCCGTTGAGCTAAGAAACATGGACGGAAGCAGAAAGTCGAGAAACGATTCACAACGGGCAAGGGCAACGAACGCAGGCAGGGTGTCGGAGCTTTCGGGAAGCGGGGCAGGGGGGGGGGGGGTTCGGGGAGCAGCTGGCGACGCAAGCCAAGCATTCAGGGCTGAAACCGTTGCTTGGGGGGTGTGCAGGGGCAGCAGGGCTGATTGTAGCTGTGGCGCAGGAGTCACGATCCGGTCAAAGCGCCCGTTCAAATCGGCGGGCTTGATAATAGATATGTAAGCTCGATAAGGGTAAGCGAAGTCAGGTACGGAAAACGGCGGCTGAACGACAGGGACGGGGGCGGACCGCGCTGCTGGACTGGACAAGAAGAAGACGTAACTGGATCAAAGGAAGCAAATCAGCTGAAGAGGAAGCGAATCCACCGCGGGGGAGAGGCTCAGTCGTTATCGACACACAGTCACAGCTCAGTACCTACCTCCCGTCTACAGTCTACACGTGCTTCTACACTACCAGTGACTACGTAAGAACGGGGCAACGGTGGGCATTGGCAGGGCATGGCATTGGGGACGGGAATGGACAGACGGGACCTGAACGGGGTGGGCGGGGCTTCTCCGCGAAACGGGCACGACTCCACGAGGGAAAAGGAGTGACCTACGGGACTTTCCATCGTCACAAGAGGGAGACACTAGGGCGGTGGGAAAGGCATGCCCCTGGACATCCCATGGGCCCGGGGGAAAAGAACGACGATCCCTGCCTTCCGTTGCTTGTCCTGGCTGTTTTGGTTGTTCCCTTTTTTATGTTCTATGAGTCGCAATGCTTGTTGCTCGCTGGAGTACTCTCTATACCGGAAGTGAGAAGCCAATGTTATGAATAGCTAGTCAGACTCTTCAGAAGTTCAAATAGACAGATAGCTTATACGACTTGACCATCCGGAAGTCAATTTAGCCGTGGCTCCGTTCTTTGGTCCAAACAACGCCAAAGCCCGGGACAAGTTCACAAAGACATCCAGGCACGGCTAAGGTCTCACGTGACTTGGCCATTTCCCCAGAGCGCTACTTCCCACTCCGCCAGGGCGGGTACCGTACTTGGACAGCGACATAGCGACGTAGAGCCACGGCATGTTTCCAGGGCAGACTTCAACTCTTACCATTACACCTTGGGATTGCCGCGCGCATCAACAGCTCCAGCCTTGTTAAACTTCCTGGTGCTCGGCGATCACCTGCGCAGACTTTCCATCACCTATCTTTATTGGGGCGCAAGTCGAAAAGGGGCGTCGCAAACACTCCGGCTAGAACTAGCTTCGCAGCGTCGCGTACCACCAGTGCATAGGTCGCTCACCAGCCAGAGGCAGTCCAGCGCCAGGTACCTTCCACAGGCATATAACCGATACCTACCTACACTACCTACAGCCTACCACCCGTCTCCCTCTAGGTGTTAGTGCTAGGGGCGTGTCTAGCACCTCAGCCAACGTCAATTAATACCTCTCCCTAACAGCATCGCTGCACCTGTCACCGCGACCAAAACCGCCCCTTGTCCAGAAACGGCACGAGCCCACTCTAAACTTGACCTCACGTCCGACTTCCCAGCAGAACAGCCGCAACGACATCCATCGCCGCATCACCACCACAACCCCTATTCCGCTCTCAATTGCAGTTCCATCTCGACCGATGCCGCTCTTTCTCCCCATGTGACCAGGTCGCCCAAAAGTGCCTTGGTGCCGGATTTACACGAGCGCACTTTCTGGCGCATGGCGACCGGCCGACGGCCCCGTTTAATATAACGTCAAGTCCCAGCCCCGGGTCCGGTCCGAAAATGTCCATCACCAACGGTCAGCATGCCTGGCCTCCGCCCTCGACCGCCGCCCATATGAACGGCATCAGGGCCATCCACCACCTCAGCCAGGACGATGGGCCCCCGCGAACCCAGACTCCCTTTGATAATTCCACCGCCTTGATGCCTGAGGCACCATCATCCGACCCCGACGACGACCATCGCCGCTCCCACTTCGTCGACAAGTACCACAAGGCCGACGAGCGGATCGCGCTGCTGTTCGCCGATGACGGTTCCTACAACATTCCCGTGATAGCCGCCTTGAAGCGCGCCCCGACACCCCCCATACCCCTGCTCCCTCCCACGACCGATCACGCGCCGATCCAGGAGCCCCCCCGCAAAAAGGCAAAGCGCGTCATCGACGAGGACGACTACGGCGACGACGACGATGAAGACGAGGACCAAGAAAGCGACCACGCCGTCGCGACTGATAACAAACTAGACACACAACTAACATCCAAGCATTCCGCCAACGATGCCGCGGCTCGGGCACTCCTCTCCCCGTCCAAGTCCGGCAGCTCCCCCGTACACTCCATACCCTCGCCAGGGCGGCAAGTAGACCGGCACACAGCCAAAGAAGATGGACCGCAACCCCAGGCAAAGTCCTCCGAGGATGCGCGCAGGGAATTGGAGGCGGCGCGCAATGCGACCGAGGAGGCGGCCAAGCGCGGATTTCATACCCTCTTTTACACGCTCGAACACGACAGGACAGCAATGCTCGAACAACAACAACTGGAGGAATCCGAGAAGCAACTACAAGCAGAGATGGACAAGTCGGGACAAACCAACCACAGCCAAGGAGCTCCCAGTCAGAACAACCACGGCTCCCTTAGCAGTGCCAACCTTGGCGCTTCAAGTCTCACCCTAAAACACTTGATTGCCCGAATAGACATGAAGCGCGACCGCGTGCAGGCATCGGACGCTGAACTACGGTCGCTTATGAACGAGGTTCGCAAGAACAGGAGTAAATGGGCTAGCGAGGAAAACGTCGGCCAGGAAGAGTTGTACGAGGCACTGGACAAGGTCTTGACTGAGCTTAAGGCGCACACCGAGTACTCAACTCCCTTTTTGACCAAGGTGAACAAACGTGATGCGCACGACTATTATAACAGTGAGTTATTGGGGTTACCGTATGGAAGACTCGTTCGCCCAGTTTAGGCTAACAACGTGGTCAGTCATCAAACAACCAATGGACCTGGGTACAATGGCCAAAAGACTCAAGACTCTCCATTACAAGTCCAAGGCCGAGTTCGTCACGGACCTTAACTTGATCTGGGATAACTGTCTTCGGTACAATCAGGACTTGGCCAATCCCCTCCGCCGGATGGCCAATGGCATGCGTAAAGAGGCTGAGAAACTAATTCCCCTAATACCGGACATCGTGATCAGGCCCAGGGCAGAGGTCGAAGCTGAGGAACGCCGAAAACAAAACGGTGGCGAAGACGAAGCTGGCGATGATAGCGACGACGAGCCAATAATGTCATCTCGTGGACGGAAGGCTGGTACCAAGGGAACCAACAAGTCACGGAAAGCACCAACAGACCAAAAAGAAGGGACACCAAGCGTCGACCAAAAACCGATACTGCAACTCAACGGTATCCTAGCCAAATCTCACAGAGAGGGCTCAGAGGTCGACGGCAGCAATGGCTTTGGGACGCCTATCGGCGGTTCCCTTACACCCAGCAACATGAATGGTGGACATTCGGGGATCAGCAATGCGGATGCCATGGAGCTTGATGGGCCATCGCTCAACGGAATGGCCTTGAATCATGCATTCAGAGAGGCAGAGGAGCAGGCGTACGAGGACGAGGAGTACAAGATCTGGAAACAAGTCACAAAAAAGGATCGTGCTCTCGTGGCGAAGGAGCGTTTCCAGCTATTCAAAGACAATAAGCTGAATCCGGATGAGCCTGCCCTATTGCGAACCAAAGCTGGGATGCGTCGATTTCTGAAATCTCGCAAAGAGGCAGAGGCCATGGGTGTGATCACCTCACAAGGTGATGCTCCTGGTAGCGGAGATGGCAATAAGGTGGCCGAGACATTAGCCCAGGGAATGCAGGACGAGACTATCCGGAATCTCCCCGCCTATTACGAACCCCAAACTATTATACCCGATATCCCACCAAAGCTACAATGGGTCGAGGATGGCGAGGGCCAAGTCATCAACCAGCATGAAGAGTTTCTCCGGCTCGTTCCTCCTGGTCAATTTACCGCCCCAGAAAGTCGACTGACCAAGAAGTTCGATGCCAACATTCGACAAATGCAAGAGACTCGCAAACTGTGCTCCAAGATCAGCGTCATCAAGCAGATGCAGATCCAGACTCAGGTAAGTTTTGCGAGGACAATCAAGCGTGATTTATTATCCTCGTGGCTTTGGACGCTGACATTGGAATAGGTGTATACGAATCAGTTCCCTAAATATAACCCGGAGCCGATGGTGGAAGCCGATATCGAGCCCACCTTTCTCGCCGGCGAAGGTCCCGTTATGGCCCCCGAGGTGTGCAGGGCGGCATTACAACGATCCGTTGCGAAGATTTTCTACCATGCGGGCTTTGAGGAACTGCAGCCCTCTGCCCTGGATACGATAACTGACATTGCCGGCGACTACTTTCAGAAGATCGTCCGGTCATACAACGTATACCGTGAAGCTGAGTGGAAGGAGGCGCCGCCTGCATGGAAGGAAAGGGGGGTAAAATACGTGCCCAGATTTACGAATGAAGAGGTCCTCTTGCACACTTTGAGCGAAAGTGGCATCGAACTGGACGCGCTACAGGCCTACGCCAAGGACGATATCGACCGCCTGGGCAACAAGCTCACCCAGATCCACGATCGGATGAAGGCCCATCTTGCGGACCTACTGCGGCCGGCACTTACCGACAATAATGGTGACGGATCCGGATCATTCGAAGACGGCAGCGAGCAGTTCGTGGGAGGCGACTTCGCAGAGGAACTCGGCGATGACTTCTTCGGCTTCAAGGCCCTCGGTCTCGACCGCGAGCTGGGTCTCGAGATGCTTTCGGTGCCACTGCACCTGCTGCAATCGAGGGTCAGAAACCAATACCAGATGCAGACCTCCACAACCGGCCAAGCAACAAGCGACCTCTTCGAGCAGCTCCCGCCTGCCGACCCGGTCACCAAGGAAAGCATCCAAGAAGAAATCGGCCTGGTTAAGAACTTCTTCCTCGCCAAGCTGCACGCCAACAACGATCAGCCGCTCGTGGAAGACGAAGACCTGCCCGTTAAGCAGAGGAAGCCGCGTCCCCGTCTGGCCGCCAGCGGAAAGATCACCGCGCCCGCAAAGCGCCCGCTCAGAGAGCAGATCGCCGCGGCAAAGAAGAGGAAGAAGGAGGCCATGGCAGGCGCCAATGCCTCGCCAGAGAAGGGGGCGGGGACCGCGGCGGGTGGTACACCGTCCAAGAAGGCCAAGACCGGACACAATATGGTCAACGGTACGGGCGCAGCAGGAGGAGGAGGAGCTGGCGGTGGGTTGGTCGCTCCGCCCATGGAAAGAATGGGGAGCGTCAATAGCCAGACGAACGCGAGCGTCACGGATAAAGATGATGCTGGGGCTATGGGGATGATGAGCCCGGAGAGTTTTGAGCAGAAGTGAGAGCAGAGCAGAAGGGAAGATCATTAATGGAGGTTGGAAGCTTGAAGCTTGTTCGTATATGAGGAGGAAAGAGGAAGGGGGAAACGACAATGGGAATACGGGAGGATGGGTAGGAGAGAAGACGAAAAAAACGAAAGCATGAAAGCATGAAGGCGCTTTTCTTGTGTATTCTGTCTTATATCTTCTGTCTGTCCGGGTTGGTGGAAGTGTGTGAATCGGGTCTACGGTCAGGTCAAGCTAGGTCGGGTTGGGTTGGGTTGGAATGGGATGGGTTGCTTCGGTTCGCAGGCCGTCTGTCTCAAAGTCTGTACGTGGTAAGCTGGACATATGTTGGTTCATCTTTTGGTTTATCCGAAGACGGTGATTCTCCCTCTTCGTTTTCTTCTTCTTTTCATCACATGTTATTTTCAGGAAGAGGAGGGGTCGGCACACAATGCCTGTGCTTGGTTGGTTTGTTGATTGGTTCATTGATTGATTGATATCCCTGATCGCGCGCGCGAAAGAGAGAGAGAGGGGCGAGAGAGAGAACAGAGAGTCAGAGAGACAGAGAAATTTACAATTTGCATTTGATACCTACCCGAAGCTCTCCTCCTCTCCGCTACACTACCTAGCTCACGTGTGTGTTGACGTACGCCCTTCTACCCTCCATCCATTCCTCCCTCACTATCTACCTACCTCCCTACCAATACACAACGCTTAGGAAAGAAAGAGACATTGTATAGACCTGTTTATGAGCGAGTGTATGGATAAGAGACGGCGAGGGAAACATATGGGACACATATGGAAAGACGAATGGAACAGGAACAGGTAATATGGTTCAATGAGGAAGGAGGCAAGGAGAACAGATGAGATGTTGTTGAGTAGAGTTGGAATGACGACGGTTAGATATGTACGTTGAATAAAAGTTCATGTTACGGTCATGAATTAACTTAATTTCCCAGTCTTGCACTTGATCACCATCCTCGCGGCAAGGTAAGCAGCACGGTTACGGAACAGATTTACCCATCACCCTTCACCATCAGCTCACCAAAGCGGGATCTGTGATGGCGGTGTGGCACCACATACCAGCACCTGTCAGATCTGGGCTTTCATCTGGTCTTTGGTCTTCGATCCCATCTGCTATTGCATATAAGAACCCCATCCCATCCATCCACGTGTATTCTAACTTCCTCTTTCTTTCTCATCTTTGATGTTTTATTACCTCCGTCTGAACCTTTTGGAGCGTCAGCCCATAATTCTAAGTGCTGTGACAGGATCTAGACGACCGGTTGTAACTTCGAACTTCAAACGGAATATGGTGTAAATTTATTTTCGCTTCCTTGCCCAAGTACCTTTTCCTGTTTCCTCTTTTCCCGCTTTCCGTGAGACCCAGAAAAGGGCGAGAGAAAAAAACCCATGCAAAACAATGCTTCAGGTTTGAAATTTCCCGCTAGTTTAATGCAAGATGTTTGTTCAAGAATATCCATGTAGACCAACCGATCGACCAACCGTTTGGAGCAACACATCGCAAAACAAAAGGTGCTCATCCATATCCATGATAACGGTTTTTGCAAGACGCAACACATACATACATACAAGAAGCAAATAATTTTGGTCTATTATCCATTCGTGGCAAACACGGTTCCCTCCCCGTCTTTATTCATCCCAGAAAGAAATACTGCGATGGAGCCAGAGGCATAACCAACCAAAAGGCAGCCTTTCCGTTTTTTAAAATCGACCAAAACTGATATCAAGGTCCATAGTCTTTCAGATCACGTAGCAAGCGCAAGGCGATAACTCGCATCCTCAAAACATCATCATCATTAGCATCACAGCCCTACGGAGCAATGCGCCTGAGCTGGTCAAGAAGCTGCTGCGCTTGCTGGGCATCGTAGCCCGTCGGGACTGGGGGTGCAGAACCAACCCCATACGCTGGGGCCTCCCCGTAGCTAGGAACTCCTGGGTTGGCGGCGCTCCTCAGGTTTCCAAGCAAAGCGTTGATGTCAATCTGGGGTGCTTGGGGAGCTGCAGGAGCCAGCGCCGCGCCATAGGGCATGGCTGGATGAGGCGGTTGCTGAGCCGCACTTTGAGACTGTGTCAAAGTGGCCAGGAGTGCGCTGAGGGATTCGTTGTTCAGTTGACCAACCACGCTCGAAATGTCTTGCGCTGGAGCAGGCGGCTGTATTTGAGGTGCCGGAGCGGGAGGCATGGCGTAGTGTTGCTGTTGGTATGGGTAGCTGACGGGTGGTGGAACCTCTGGGCGATACCCATGACCATAATTGTTGACTGGGGGGTAGGTAGGTTGCGGCTGCGGCGGCTGGATGCGCTTCTTGTCAACCACCAACGCAGCAGCCTGATGCGGCGTTACCTTATAATCGTCGAAGTTGATGCTGGTGGCGGTCCGAGTAAATACCCGAATGTCGAGCTGTTGTTTGCCGGGTGAATTTGGGTCAAGGAAACTAACCGCATGCACACCTTCCACCATCTGACGTTGTATCAGCGGCTCCCGGGGAAAGCGCGGATTCGCATAAATAACATTTGTTCTCAGCCCATGTGAATGGAAGACGCCTTGAACCCACAAGACGAACTCCTTATGTACGTCTCCGAGTAGGACAAGCTGAACGTCTGGAACATCGGCTCCATAGCGGAAAGGCATGTCAAGCTCTTCGCTAGATGGCACGCGCCGATGTGGGCTGTCGTCTCTGCGTCGATAGCCGTTATCATAGTAGCGGACTGGTGGCGGCGATCTGGATCGGCGGCTGTCATATCCAGGGCCAAAATCGCGGTCTCTGGAATCCCTAGCATATCGGCCGTCTCGGCTTCCTCGGCGAGGAGAAGGTGAGCGTCCAGGACCCGGGCGGTGGTCATCTCTACGCCAGCCCGGATCCCTCGCCTCATAGCGGTCTCTTATACGGCTATCACGTGGCAAGCGGCGGTCAGGCGACCGCTCGCGCTCACGTTCACGGTCGCGCTCAGGGTGTTCTTTCCGAGTTCTATCCTGTTTCTTGGATATCTCCAAGTCTTCAGAACGGTTAGCTGGCATTCAACTTCACCCAAGCCACTAGACCCCATACAGCAAAAGAGATGGGATTTTAGGCCTGTAGTTTAATGGCAACAACTGCTGAGAGTAAATCTACTTACTGATTGCACGCCCACCGAGCTCGATGTCGCGGCAGCCGCGAATAGCAGCGAGACCTTCCTCGATGGTATGATATTGCACGAAGCCATATGCATTCTTCAAAGAGATCTGTGCGAGGCGTCCGAACTTGCTAAAGACATCGAAGACTTCGCGTTTCGAGACTCTCTCACATGACAAGTTACCTACATTACAGGTCAGTACATGCCACCAAACAAAACAAGCGACTGTTGCACTTACCAATAAAGATACGCGAGCCTTCAGGAAATCGTTGCTCCCATCTAGCCTCTAATGTGTACTGCCTCTCATCGGCAAGGAACTTCTCGTAGTCTTGATCGCTTGCTGGCGCATAGATGTTGCTTATGTGAGAGTTACCAGGCCCCGGAATATGTCGGGAGTTGTGTGCAGATGCGTAGGGTTGGGTTTGGGCATTATTGAAGGAGTTGGGTGGGATGGGAGGCAGAGAGGAGATGGCTTCATTGCCGATACCGGAGCCGCCAGTAGGCATGTACGCAGTACGTGGTGTCCCAGGTCCAACGCTGGGAGAGGAGCCTTGGGCATGTACAGAGTTATGGGGTCGGGGATGGAAGTGATGGGCCTGGGGTGGGATGGCAGGTAGGCCACCTTGAGGTTTAGGTGGAAGCGAAGCAGAATGGGAAACATTCAGGGTGCTTGGCCCGTTCTGGGAAGTTTGGGTGGCAGGCGGTTTGGATGAAGCAGCTGCTACAGATGTGGCAGAAGCCGTGGCGGGGGATGCGGCAGCTCTCGCCGTGATGTTATCCACGAGCTTCTGAATGTCAACAGCAGTGTCATCATCTTCATTCGCCGGGGTCGGGCTATTTGAAGCGGCAGCAGAGTCTTTAGTAGAGGGTTGGACATCAGGAAGAGGAGGGGCATCTGGCATTTGGATCTCGCCGGAATCCGGTGCGGGGGGCACCTCGGCCATGGAAGAGCTGCCGTTGGGCGTGGCATCGGATATAGGATCGGGATTTGAGCTTTGGAGATGCTGCTGGGGGGCGGCTGGAGCGGAATCAGATGGCGCATCTAGAGACTGAAGCGAATCGTTGGTCTGGGCTGGGGGCTGATCGGCTTCAGAATGGGGCTGAGGTTGACTTGTGGCTTTGGCTGGAGATGAAGGATCAGAAGTAGGTGCAGTGGAAGGCTGAGTCTTCGAAGGGTCAGGCGTGGAAGAATCATTCATCATAGTTTCTGAAGCCTTTGATACATCTGGCTGAGCCTCGTCGGCCTCACCTTCACCTTGGTCCGTGGGCGAATCAAAGGTGTGCGCATAGTCATCGTTGCCCGTCTCCGGCTTGTCCCCCTGCTCGTTGTCCTGCTCCTGCTCCTGGCCCTGATCCTGCCCATCCTCGTCATACGCATCAAGGCTGTCGTCATCATCTTCCGAATACTCGCCGGCAACTACTATGGTGTCGGACACATCGGAAGATTCTTGGACCGGCTCTGGCATGGTGTACGAGGTGTACGAGGGTTGAGATGTAAGGGCCGGATTAGTCAGTTGATTGGTTAGTTCCTCCACGACAGCGTCAATGGCGGCGGCGTGGTCTTGTAGCCTTGGGACCAGGGTCGGCGAGGTGCTGTGGAGGGCGATTGGCTTGGGTGAGATGGGACTTAGATCGGCAGAGGCCACAACTTCCGGTGTCTGCCCAGGCATCAAGTGGAATTAGGAGGGTCTGAAGAATAGTCTGAGTCTTGTTGCGAGGATGGTGAGAAGTGGTAGCGATGTAGGACAAGATTGAAGGTTAGAGTAGCGGGATCGCGTGGGGTCTTGTTTCCTGAAGTTGAATGTCGCCAGAGCAGGTTGTTCAAGCTTGTAACTGGTGAGATGTAGCAAATTGGTTTGGGCCTTGGAACGCTGTTTGGAGGTTTCGCCTAGATCACCAAACTGAAAGTGAAGTGAGATCGATAGAGGACAAGAGCTAGAGTTTGAACTTTGTTGGAGAGAGCAGCACCGCAAGGGCGACGAGGTTGGACTTGAGGTAGGTAGTTCGCAGCGAGCGAGCTGTACCTGCGTGGAGGGCAATGGGCCTGGGAAAATGGGAAAGAAGAGTTGAGCTGAGCTGCAACTAAAGTCAAAGATTAACGATGTTGGAGAAAAGGGTTTGCAGAAGTGGAAGTGGAAGAAGGCCGCGAAAAGAAGTCACGGTAATCAGAACCGATCGCGTTCTCCAATTGCGGGGCGGAGGGGGCGGAGGAGGAACAAGCGGAGAGCGACGGACGGAGCTTCTCTCTTCCAGGTTTATTTGTACTTGTCTTATTTGGACGTGTCGGATGAGGGCTACACTGCCAAGGGAGGACTGTTCAATCGCAAAGACCGAGCTCAAGCTGAAGCTTCTAAGAAGGGGCGATGAGAGGAGTAGACAAAATAAAAGATGTGTCACGGGCCAAGCCGAATTTTGATAAGAATAGCAGACTAGCAGCAGCAATATTTTGAGGCAGTCCAGACGCGCGCATCTGCAAAAAGGAAGAAAGTGGAAAGATGGATGAGGTGCAGACGGGAAGCCGATGATTGAATGACGGTACGGGTAACGGGCTGCTCTGAGAGGTGGGGCTTTTGCAAGGCTGATCCAAAGAAAATTCTCGACGAAAGCAACTGTGGACTGCGGTGATGGTGGGGGACGGTGGGGCTTGCCGTGTGTTTAGTGCGGTGCCCCCGGCAGTTGCATGCCCGGGCCAAACACTGCATCTGGGACTGCCATAAAACCACCACTTACACCCGATATATCAGCTCTTAACACCGGGCTTGCATGTGAGGTGAGAACATCCCCTCCCAGATCATCCCGAAGCCCTAGTGAGACTGATACAAAGTTATTCTTAAGCTTGTTGGGTTGGGAGTTTGCGCGATCGAGCCTGCTAATACAGTAAACGCTTGGTTCATTCAGGTCGTAGATGCAGATAGCTGCCCTGACAGAATGAACAACATCAGGATGAGGCTCCTTGCCAGCCTCTCGCCCATGGTCCGCATGCGCCCTGCTTGGGCCCTGAACCCAAGCCCCGTGATAGTGACTAGACGGCTGGCCCGACATCAAGCATTTGACGCTGGGTTTGACCCGGAAGAGTTAGCCGAAGCACGCAGGTGGCACAAGTCATTCCAGCCAAGTACTCTTCCACAAGGCGACACCTCCTTTTCACGCTCCAGCGGGCCCGGAGGCCAGCATGTAAACAAGTCCGTCACATCCTTCAGTTAGCATGCCAGTCAGGTCTTGTCCATCCAAGTTAACCCTGAGTAGGACAGAAACAAAAGCAACAACCACATGGCCCATCTCGAAACTCCTAGCTCATCTTCCCAAGATCTTACATGCCAGGCTTCGAGACTCAAAATACTATACCAGGGGCAATGACTCTATAACTATTCAGGCACAAACCGAGCGCAGCAGGAGTGCCAATCAAGCAGAGAACCACCAAAAGTTGTATGACGAGCTCATGAATTTATACGCGAAGACGGTACCCGCAGAGTCGAGTCCTGACAAAGCACGTAAATACGAGGCACTGTATGTTTTCTTCGAACCATCTGAAAATTCTCTGATAATGCAGTTCACTCTGACACTGGAGGCACTTACAGAAAGAAAACTGCAAAAGAAATTCGACTGAAGGAGAAAAAGCTCCTCAGCTCCAAGAAACAGTCCAGGAAGGGTGGAGGCTCCGACTACTAGAGGGTCATGACAACGGTGTCATGGTGTGTCGCGTGGTCAAAATAAATCAAGGTTCGAAACCTCCACTGAGGCATGTGGCAGATCATCCGAGCTCTATTGTAATAAGATGAAAGAAGTTTGATGCAGGTTCTCTAATAAAGTTCAAGTGAGGTTGAGGTGAGACCAAAACAGATGGAAGACAGGCAGCCGAGCGGATGCCTCTTATCGTTATCACTTCTCATCACCCCGACCCCGTACCTGACGTATGTGATCCGTGCGTCGCCCTTATGCTGCCCTTGTCCCTGCCAGAGCCGCAGGACGCTTGACTGAAAGTGGTAAGGCTAGCAGCTAGGATTGCCTTACCGCCCGGCAGAATAATCGGTGGGCATAATTTTTTTGGGCCCTTGATGGCCAGCCGTCTCGACTGTCTGGTCGCTGCTGTCTGCCCCGAGTCCGTCTCGAGTTGGAACTGGGTCTCTCTTGCTCCTCTCGACAAGTGTGACAGTTCGGATCTGCCACCAGTCTTCACCATGTCACAAAAAGTCATGTAAGTCTCCGGTCTCCAGTCTTGTCATGTCTGCCGTCGTCTTGTCTTAAAACTAATAAATTGTCTTCTTTTCTTACAGTGATTCGCGCATTCCTGCGCTCATTCGCAATGGCATGCAGGAGAAGAAGCGTAGCTTCTTCGTCGTTGTCGGCGACCACTCCAAGGAGGCCATTGTCCACCGTATGTCGACTCGTCCCAATACCCTTTTATCCTCGACCGTGACTGCCTTCCCCCGATAAGCTAGCTACCGGTGATGGCTGACGTCCAGCTTTCCAGTTTATTATATCCTCTCCAATGCGAACATGAAGCACAACAAGTCCGTTCTCTGGGCATACAAGAGCAAGCTTCTCGGATTCACAAGTCATCGCAAGAAGCGCGAAAACAAAATCAAGAAGGAAATCAAGCGTGGCACCCGCGAAGCCAACTCCGAGGACCCTTTCGAACTCTTCATCTCCCTCAACGATATCCGATATGTCTACTACAAGGAAACCGAAAAGATTCTCGGTAACACGTACGGCATGTGCATTCTGCAAGATTTTGAGGCCATGACACCCAATATTCTGGCCCGCACGATCGAAACTGTCGAAGGTGGCGGCTTGGTTATTCTGCTCTTGAAGGGCATGAACAGCTTGAAGCAGCTTTACACCCTTTCTATGGACGTACACTCGAGATACCGAACCGAAGCCCATGACGACGTTGTTGCGAGATTCAACGAGCGTTTCATCCTTTCCCTCGGCAGCTGCGAGTCCTGCTTGGTTGTCGACGATGAGCTCAACGTTCTCCCCATTTCCGGCGGCAAGGCTGTTAAGGCGCTACCACGCCCCACCGACGACGAGGAGGTCAACCCGGCAAAGAAGGAGTTGGACAAGATCAAGGAGTCGCTTGCGGATACTCAGCCCATCGGCTCGCTCGTCCAGCTGGCCCGTACAACTGACCAGGCCAAGGCCTTGCTCACCTTCGTCGATGCTATTGCGGAGAAGACTCTGCGCAACACAGTTACGCTGACTGCGGCTCGTGGTCGTGGTAAATCCGCTGCCATGGGTGTCGCTATTGCGGCCGCCGTCGCTTACGGTTATAGCAATATCTTCATCACGTCTCCTTCGCCAGAAAACTTGAAGACATTGTTCGAGTTTGTTTTCAAGGGATTCGACGCTTTGGATTACAAGGACCATGCCGACTACTCCATCATCCAGTCGACGAACCCCGAGTTCAACAAGGCCATCGTTAGAGTCAACATCCACAGAAACCACCGTCAGACCATCCAGTATATCCGCCCCCAGGACGCCCATGTTCTTGGCCAGGCTGAATTGCTCGTCATCGATGAAGCTGCTGCTATTCCTCTGCCCCTAGTCAAGAAGCTCATGGGCCCCTACCTCGTTTTCATGGCCTCCACCATCAGCGGTTATGAAGGTACAGGCCGCTCGCTCTCCCTCAAGCTTATCAAGCAGCTTAGGGAGCAGTCTAGGACTGGTGCCGGTGTTAAGGACGCCGTTGAGGTCGACAGGACGAGTGGCAAGGCGGCTAAGGACACAGAGACCGTTTTCACTGGTGGTCGGTCGCTCAAGGAGATCACTCTTTCTGAGCCCATCCGTTACGCTCAGGGAGATCCGGTTGAGAAGTGGTTGAACACTCTCCTCTGCTTGGACGCCACACTGCCCAGGTCCAAGCTTAACACTCAGGGATGCCCCGATCCCTCTCAGTGCGAGTTGCTCCATGTCAACCGCGACACCCTCTTCTCCTTCCACCCCGTTTCCGAGAAGTTCCTGCAGCAGATGGTTGCGCTCTACGTCGCCAGTCACTACAAGAACTCGCCCAACGATTTGCAGCTTATGAGTGATGCTCCGGCTCACGAGCTCTTCGTCCTTACTGCTCCTATCGTTGAGGGTAGGCTGCCTGAGCCGTTGTGTGTTATTCAGGTCTCTCTCGAGGGTAAGATTAGCAAGCAGAGCATTCTTAACAGTCTCAGCAGGGGCTCGCAGCCTGCGGGTGACTTGATCCCCTGGCTTGTCAGCCAGCAGTTCCAGGATGATGAGTTCGCCTCGCTTTCTGGTGCTCGCGTTGTCAGGATCGCTACCAACCCTGACTACGTGTCCATGGGCTACGGCTCGAGGGCGCTTCAGCTGCTTGTCGATTACTACGAGGGCAAGTTCGCCAACCTTTCTGAGGAGACTGGCACTATCGTGCCCAAGAGCGCCCCCCGCGTGACGGACGCTGAGCTTGCGAACGCCAGTCTCTTTGACGATATCAAGGTTCGCGATATGAACGAGCTCCCGCCGCTTTTCGCCAAGCTTGCTGAGCGTCGTCCTGAGCCCCTCGAGTACATTGGTGTCAGTTACGGTCTTACCCAGCCGCTCCATAAGTTCTGGAAGCGTGCTTCGTTCGCGCCAGTCTACTTGAGGCAAACTGCTAACGACTTGACCGGCGAGCACACTTGCGTCATGTTGCGCCCTCTTGGCGATGGCACCGACCCCAGCTGGCTGGGCGCTTTTGCCAACGACTTCCACCGCCGTTTCCTCTCTCTCCTGTCTTACAAGTTCCGCGAGTTCCCGGCCATCTTGGCGTTGACCATCGAGGAGTCTGCCAGTGCCGGCGCCAAGCTGGACCCCTCCAACGAGCCTACACCGCTGGAGAAGGCGGAGTTGGACAAGCTCTTGACGCCCTTCGACCACAAGCGCCTTGAGAGCTATGCCAATGGCCTCCTTGATTACCATGTCGTTCTTGATCTCATCCCGAGCATCGCGCAGCTTTTCTTCGAGGGCCGCATTAGGTCGAACCTCCAGCTTAGCGGTCTTCAGCAGGCCATTCTGCTCGCTATCGGTCTCCAGCGCAAGGAGGTTGATGCGATTGCCGGAGAGCTCACTCTTCCTTCCTCTCAGCTTCTGGCTATCTTCATCAAGGTCATGCGCAAGATCAGCACGCACCTTGCTTCGCTGGTTGAGGGTGCCATCGCCAAGGAGATGCCTCGGCAGATCGGCGTCTCGACTGAGGACGCCTCTGCGGCGCACGATGACGAGATCATTGAGAACAACTTCGTGCCCCTTGACCAGAACCTGGATGATGAGCTTGCCGAGGGCGGAGACCAGGCCATGAAGGCTATCAGGGCCAAGCAGAGAGAGCTCATTGACTCCCTTCCCCTGGATCAGTACGAGATCGACGGAGGTGATGCCGAGTGGAGGGAGGCCGAGAAGCGGGTCACCAAGGCTACCAAGGAAGGAAAGTCCAACCCGCTTGTCAGTGTCAAGACCAAGAAGCGCAAGGCCGAGCCCGTGTATGAGGAGGAGAAGCCCGAGAAAAAGGGTAGGGGAGACAAGAAGGGAAAGAAGCCCAAGCACGACAAGAGGAAGTGAACACGGACTTTCTGCGAGTAGGGAATGTCTTTGGCATGATTCCCACAGCTACCACGCGCCGTCCGCTGTCCAACTGAGCTAGGACCCATGCTTTGTCTTTTTTGCATATATGGTATAGCGATTCCGCAGTATCCTCTCGCCAACCTGGGTTCCGTTCAAAGGCCTAGTGGTGGTTGTGTGGAAGGTGGGAGATGACAATGTGGTTTGCGGACGGTAATAACGATAGATGGAGTCCTGTGGATGCATCATGGTTGAGCTCATAGCTCCGGCCAAGGCCGATTATTGATGTGAGGAACTCGGGAGAACGGGCCCGGTGGTGTTGCGGATATCTCTCCGCGCGGGACGGGAGCTTGTTGATAAAAAAGTGGAGAAGTTGATCGGCCCCGACCCCGGACGGGACCTGGACAGACGGTGTGCCAAGACACAGGAGATACCCACCATGTAAGGAGAATGCGGGGCAGCTGAAATGGCATTACGGCTGACTGCAGAAACACGAGACAATCTGGTAACAACAACACATTGCACAAGTTCTGTAGATATAGCGAAGATTCTTTTATGATTATGAGCCACACTTGGTTAAAATACAATTCTTTGTCAAACAACCGGCATCCGTGAATCACGAGGACGAGGCAGCTCAGACAAGGAACAAGCCCGTCTCGAATCTCGGTGTGCTATCGATAAGTGAAAGGTACCGTCCTCTAACTGAACCCCTTCCCGTCCATTGATTATTGAGGGGTCCAGCCCCCCGCTAGGTTTATCATCCTGACAGATCGGTTGGCTTACGGTGACAGAACTACGAACGGACAATCTGGGGCGAGCAGCCTCTTCGTGTCACACCTCGAGCCTTGGATTGATTTGCCTGCTAGGGCTCCTGTCTTACAACCTATCTAAACTACCTGGCGAACGAAACCGACGGTCAGCCCACGGACAGCCCGATTGCTACCTTTCAACATCCCACAGCGATATATCGGTGACCGCATATAGTACGGGCGCGGCTTCTCCCTCTCGACTTCCTTCCGATACTGTATAGCCATCCGGCAATTCAACAAAGTCATCCGAACAACTACCTCTACCGAGTTTGCCCTTCTTGCGACAGTCTAGCAAGCAGATCCCGACGCCGTTGCGGCCACCACCGTTGATTGACCCACCCCTGCGGGACGCTCGCGAACAAAGCCCTTTTACATATTTGCGACCATGAGTGCCGCCAACGGTCAACAACCAGCAGTGCAGCCGTGTCGATACAAAGTTGGCAAGACTTTGGGCGCCGGTTCATACTCCGTCGTTAAGGAATGCGTACACATTGACACCGGTCGCTACTATGCGGCCAAGGTCATTAACAAGCGGCTGATGGCCGGTCGGGAACACATGGTACGCCGTCAACCTTCTTCCATCAACAAAGCGGTGCGCAATCCGTCACTTTATACTAACCAGCAGACTACAGGTCCGAAATGAAATCGCCGTGCTCAAGAAGGTGTCCATGGGCCACCAGAACATCCTGACCCTAGTCGACTACTTCGAGACCATGAACAACCTCTACCTCGTCACCGACCTCGCCCTCGGCGGCGAGCTATTCGACCGCATCTGCCGCAAAGGCTCCTACTACGAATCCGACGCCGCCGACCTCATCCGCGCCACCCTGTCCGCCGTCGCCTACCTGCACGACCACGGCATCGTCCACCGCGACCTCAAGCCCGAGAACCTGCTCTTCCGCACGCCCGAGGACAACGCCGACCTGCTGATCGCCGACTTTGGTCTCAGCCGGATCATGGACGAAGAGCAATTCCACGTGTTAACCACCACGTGCGGCACACCCGGCTACATGGCACCGGAGATCTTCAAAAAGACCGGCCACGGCAAACCCGTCGACCTCTGGGCCTTGGGCGTGATCACCTATTTCCTGCTGTGCGGCTACACCCCCTTCGACCGCGACTCCGACTTCGAAGAGATGCAGGCCATCCTCAACGCCGATTACTCCTTCACCCCGCTCGAGTACTGGCGCGGCGTGTCCGATGCGGCCAAGGACTTTATCCGCAGGTGTCTGACCATCGACCCGGCCAAGCGCATGACCGCCCACGAGGCGCTGCAGCACCCCTTCGTTGCTGGCTGGGCCCGCGGAGCCGATGGTGCCGAGGGAGACAAGGGCGCTAACTTGCTGCCGACCGTCAAGAAGAACTTCAACGCGCGCAGGACGCTGCATGCGGCCATTGATACGGTGCGCGCTATCAATAAGTTGCGCGAGGGCCAGTTCATGAACGGCGGGAGGAGCCGCGAGCCCGCGAAGAAAGCAGCGGCGGCGGCAGCGGGTGCAGCGGGAGCGGTGCCGCCAGCAGTAGGAGGTCCGGGAGTAGATGATGGATTAGCAGTAGCACTCGGCCCAACGCTCGGGAAGGAGGCTAGCATGGTGTCGACGGCGAGCAGCAATGTCACCAAGGACAGCGGGTATGCGACGCAGCCGGAAAGTGGGGAGGGGGGCTCTAGAGATGGGGACGATGTTCTTATGAGGGATGCGTCGTCGTCAATGCCATCATCATCATCGCCGCCGCCGGTGCCGGCGCATACGTCTGTGCCTGCGGGAGTGCCGAGTATTCTACGGCCGGGCAGTATCGAGAATAAGGTTGTCGAGACTGGTAAGGGGTTGTGGAATGGGACTAGTGTTAAGCGATGATCACCTTTTTTGGTCTTTCGCGGTCGGTAAAGGGGGCTGGCTGGTTTTCTTATATTGTTATAATCTTGTGAGGTTCTTTTTCTGATCAGCGGGTTCTGTGCTTAGTATGGATATTTTCTCGGGATTTTATACCAAAGTGAATAACCGGCGGGCGTTTTGCTTTATGAATATCTGTTACTAGTTTGCTTCATGAATGGTCGTTTTCCGTTGCTCGCTGATGATGATGATGATGAGATATGATACTAATGCGATGAGAATCTTCCGACGTGGTAAAGGGATGATGAGTATGGCATAGCAAGATAGTGTACGGTTAACAAACAGGAGGTTTATTTCGTTCGTTGTTCTCGAAGTCATCAACAAACCCCAAGTAGGTTTAAGAGGTCATTGCTAGGTATTCACAACCAAGGTACCTTCTATGCCAAGGGAAGACTGTCTTTAGTTTCTACCTTCTAGCTTCATTCATGACGTATCAGTTTGTCTTCCTTCTATTTATCCTTGACATCCTATACTGATAACGGCAAGTTTGTTTCCCTTTGTTTCTTCCTTTGTCTGCCTTTGGGTACTGTAGTTGGTGGCGCCATTGTTCAAGTTTGTTGTCGTCGTTCAGTTGGTTCCCCGTCTTGTCATCCTCCCGTTGCCCGTTTCAGGGGCATCTTGGCATTTGCTTGCGGCTCATCACAGGGCAGTCATGACGGTTTCTCGCATTCGCATTTCCATGTCTTGGGTGTAGTTCCGAATGAATAAATACAAACTTGCGATTCGATATCGAAGGCTTCATCGGTTCTGCACTGCCCGTAACCATACTATGTACGCGTACCCAGCAGCCTATGTGATATAAAGGGGCAGTACCAGGTATTATACTCGAGACCTCACATCCAAGCCACAACACTCGGACTCGTTAGGTACACAGGTTCGTCAGCACTAACCAAGTTGGAAGTCTCAGGGTACGCGTATGTTTGATCCTTCGAGGCTGAGAAGCTATAAATTCATCTTGTAAGTTGCAATGCAATTTCACTTGGCAATAGGATCCCTATTGGAAACTTTCCGCGTATGTAAGCAGATGAGGTTGAAAGTCAGGTCAACCTCGCCGTCGTTGCTAGGTAGGTAGTTTTAGCCTTGGCAGGACTTGCCGTCCCAACAAATCAACAAAATCAGATTAACTAAGCACCAACTATGGTGTAGAGGGTAAATAAAACCTGTGGGTCAGGTCGTTGAACACACAGTGCCTTCGAAGCTTTGGCTGTGGTGGTCCGTGCAGGGTACCTGACAAGGGGGTTTTTTTTTTGCTCGCAACCGCAGAAAAGCGCCTCGAAACCCCCGAGTACTTGGCGCTGAGAAGCTTTTCCCATGTACCCCTGAAATTGGAAATCGGAATTTGGAATAAAAACTTCTTTTTCCACTTTGAAATTTTCGGCGTTTACTGGCAACGGGTACAGCATTGTAATAAAAGTGGCAGGGGTCAACACCAGCCACTTGCTTTTCAAACTTTTCGAGATCTGAAGACTGAAAGGGTTTTCTCAGGTCTCCATCCATCCATCCCCTGATCTTTGCATTCATATGCAACTATCGAGACGCTACGCTACGGGCGGTGGGTTTTTCGGTATGTGGAGTTTTCTCGGAGCGGAGCGAGAAAACCACGTTTTCGGATTTCTTTGCAAAGGAGCGAGCGTGTCGGTCAATCGTCCGTACATCGTCGGTCGTCGGTCGTCGGCTGTTGGTTGCATTTGCATTTTGTATTTGCCGTTGCGTTGAGGTGGGCGATGTGGTGTGGTCCCTTAGGTGGTACATACATACATGCATACATAGCTTGATTTCGAAGTTCAAAACTCAAAAGAAAAGCTCATCAGGTGCCGTGACAGCTCCGGCAGTTTATAGCTTCCACTCTGGAGCTTGTGCTTGGTTGGTGCTGTATGAAGTTGTAAGTGCTGTAGATCCGCGCAATGTTTGATTGGACGGCGTTCACTAATGGAAAAGGAGAGGACATTGCCATCACCGCCATGAATTTCCAGTCTTTCGATTTCAATTTCTAGAAACCTGAAAAGGCACGGATATTCCCTACAACTTTGGGCCTACATGATTGTACCCAACTGCGGAGTTCAACATCATCATCAATCATCAACGAAGGTCACCCCTCACCCGGACCCGGACCTCTTGATAACCCCGCCCTCCGCCCGCTATGCTCAATCCATAATAGCATTGACAGATTGATTGACAGGGCATGGAAGATATACGGAAATAGAAACACGCAAACCCCGAAAGGGAGACAGAGAGAGGGGAGGACGAGGTTCCCCCCACGATACCGACGATAGCGACAGGGCATGGGTAGCTTTGCGGAGGTGCTTGTCAAAGCCGAAGACAAAATGGGAAGTCAGATGTGAGAGGAAAGGCAGGGAGAATGAAGCTTGTCTCATCAGTCGCGCGCCCGCTCGGCGACCATCCAAAGTTAGCCCGGCAGACGAGATGCGGCAGGGGCAATGGGATATCAAACCGACTGACTGACCGACCGACCGACCGATAGCGACGGTGATCGATCATCGATCGGAAGTGGTGAACATGCGATTACACTTACAGACCTGGTCGGTAAATCCGTAGCGTAGGTGGTGAAGGCGGGAGCAGACGTTACGGTGACCGCCTTTCCCTAAATGACACTAAACCCAAGTGGGAATTTGGTCGTGCCGTGAAACTGGTGCTTGTCAATGTTCATAAGCGCCGGCAATGTTTGGGCCTTGGGGTGGCCTGTTGAATTGGCCTGGTCTGGTCGGCTTTAACTTCACCCTTTATTTGGGACTCGGGACGTGGGCGGGTTTTTGTTGTTATGTCCTTGCTCCTTTGGCTTTGATGACAAAGGGAAGTTTTGGGCGACTGGTGGCGTTTCATTGTGTCGATGGTTACAAAGGGGTTCTGGTTCTGGTATGAAGTCTTCTTACACTTCGGTATGCACATATCGGATTCAGCAACCATGGAGCAAAACGCCTATATTCTTGTTGAGACTTTGACAAGATCAATCCCAATGGTGCCATGACATGAGCCCATACGTGTATATCAGTGGTACGTTTTCATTTGAAAATTTGAATTTGACAAAAACTTCGACTGGGAAACACCATCGAGCAGAAGGAAGATCATGCGGTCGAATCGAACGGCACTCACATCGCAGCTCACACTCACAGGGTCACGCCGACCGCGCTGCGCTGCGCTGTCCCTTGCTCACGGCGACCACGCACCCACGGCCACGCGTTGGCCCCAGACAGATTGGTCGTTAAAGTTGTACCTTTGTATCTTTTCCAACCTTATGAACGGCGGATCTCGGCATCAAAGTTTTCCGCGAACAAAAATGTCCAAACATCCGACCAATCACCAATCACCAACCAGATGGAGCATTGGCCGGCGGGAAACCGAAAATCAGGAAAACGCCATGCCAAGCTTTCCGCATGAAAACCTCAACTTTCCGCTTATTAACTTCCAGACTCCACCGTGCTAAGCGCGGAAGGCTGCGGCTTGGCATGTGCAAATGCAGCTAACGATGCCCGCTATCCGAAGATTGGTCGATTGGGTCGGGAGTTGCATGTTTCGGTTTTGTCAAGAGAACGCTAAGAAAAGTCGGAGTTGACACTTGACAGCCTCATGATGCAGCTTGGTGAAGTACGGTGTGCAACTAAGAGAAAGCCTTTCTTTCATAGCATCGGAGGTGAACTTGAAAGCTGAAAAGCTTACCTGAGACTATTGGACCGATATCCGAGATTCTCGAAGTGATCCCGAATGAATACCGGGCAAGTACCGGAACCGGAGAACGGAGCACGGGGTTAACCGCCGACGGTGAAGGAAGCTCGAGAAAAGCCTCCGTGTTTCAGAGAAGGCGACCAGGCGGCCCAACAAGAGGCAAGAAATCCGCAATGTTGTGCAGCAGAAGCAGAATAATCAAAGAAGGTCAAAGATTGAGAGGCCCAACTGGAAACCCACGTGCGACGCAGGAACAACAAAAGAGTTGCGCTGTTGGATCTTGCTTTGATTCGTCGGTTTTGGTTTCGATGTTGGCCGCGAGAGCTTTTGCCAAATCTGGGATATACTGTCAGTAACACACACTATAAATCTGCCTCGCCGCTGTTTCCAGATGCTTTTTAGAGCGAGATGATCATCTTCAATGAGATGGGTGAGGTGAGTATGAATCTTGTCTTTCTTGTCTCGTGATGAGCGGTTACATCCATGTCCTCCCTCCCGTCTGTCCCGTTACATACAGTACTTACTCCAGACGGATCGCCTCTGCATATGAATTTTGTTTCGATCTTCGTCTCGCATTGTTGGCAAGGAACAAACAAAAGGCTTCTTTTTTCGGAGTTTGAGTTTCCCCAGAAACCTTGGTAACAAAGGACACAAAAGTCCAAGACATGCAGATGGTACCACCTTGACCTTACAAGAATGGTACCATTGTTGCGGTTCCGAAGATGGTGAAGTGAGTTGACTATGTACCAACCACCCTGCCAAGGAAAACCACCGAAGGATAGGCGCCTCCGGTGATGGTGATGCGACGACGCCAAGTGGGCAAATGTTGCGGCGTAGGTAGTACGTTACCAAAGGCGAATTCGCGTTATTCGCGACAAGAGCTCGCTGTTGGGGCCCAAGAACACAAGGCGTCTGTGGTTGGAACCTGAAAACGGGAAATTAACGTGAACCCAAGAACCCTTGCAGCCCACCCGACCCGGGCCATACCCTTCATCAACGACAGCAACAGTCCGCGTACCGAAGAACGGTATAGCTGATACAGTACTACATGTATGAACGGAAGAGTCTCCCGAAGCCTATCTAACTGTAATCGGTACCACACCTTGGAACCGGCCGACCAGTGGGAAGAAGATGCGAGGGTGTTGCGATTGCCAAAGGCTGGATGTCGCAACTGGAGGCGTGGGAGGGATGGTGACTGGAGGGCTGGTACCGGATGGCACGGATCACCTACCTGGTTTGGTCAATGTTACGGTTTGTTTGACCCTTGAGAGTGTGGGAGATTCAAGAAGACCGTTGTCCGTCGTTTTCGTCGGCGTTGTCGTCGTCATGTCGTTGTTGGTTCAAGATGCGGGTGGCTTGGGTTCTTTTTGATGATTCGCATTGGATCTTTCGGACTCTTCCTTCTTCTTTCTCTGCTGGTGAGATGGCGCCACATTCATGGACATGACTCTAATGACCCTATTAGAACCTATCAGCGTCATCATTTGTTTCGCTGGAGTGTTCTTCCGTTACACAGCCGGAGCTCAGCAAGTTCCCGTCTGTCATTGGGGAAGTTGGAGAAATGATATCAGATCTTTGGCACTGCTCGTCAGCATCAGCTTCATAAGCATTGGATATCTTCTAGGCAGAGGTATCATTACTGCCTGACAATATTGCTATTCGCAATTACAAGCCATCTCTTCCAATGCTTTGAAATCGGGATCGAGCGAGAATGCACACTCGGTTAGATGCATGGAGGCCTGTCAGTGCAAGTGTCGGGCGACTCATTGAATGCGCACATGTCCATGTCCCAGTCCCTGATCCATCCGGCTTGACCTCTTTAGGATGGCATGGGTTCGGTGGGTGCGCCTGGCCAAGCAGCACCCAAGCAGCGCTGCCGAGTTCCTTCCATAGGGCTTGGCGTTATTTCACAGGGCTTGAGTGGGCGTCACTGACGTCCGCACTGGCGCCATACCGGACCTTATGAATAACCCGTCGCCCACCCGACCGTCCCCGCCGTGGCTGCCAGTCTCACACCCACTCTTCTCCCCGGAACGCACCAAAAAGGACGCAGCAGGGGCCCTTTGCAGCGACTGCTGACCAAAATTGCCAACCACAAACCAGCCGCTGCCACACGACCACTCCCGTCGCCGCCCTTCCCACCCGCCTCCGCTCCTCTACTTCTTTACTTGTACACTTGGTACAAAACCAAACAAGCAAGAACGAGTCCTCGTTCCCGTTCCTGTCTGCCAACCAAGGTCAAGGTCGCACAACCACCAAACACTCCTCCCAACCCCGATTTCCGCGATCCGGCCGATCCGTAACCTACAGCTCTTTGTCTCCATCACCTACCGCCCAAGTCCATTCAACTTGAAATCAAGGAGGAAAAAAAAGAGAAAGGGAAAACAACTTCAACCGACAACAATACACCCTAGTATCTATTAGCGACCTCGACCAACACCTCGACCAGCCTGCCATGCGCATGCAGCGACAATAGAATCACCAGACTTCGATTTACTCGCTCCTCCCCTCAGCAATCGCTCGCTGGTGATCCCGCCGTCCGTTCGCCAAAATGCAGGACTTCGAACCCATCCTCGCCCCGGCCAAGCCCAAGCAGAAGAAGCTTCCCTTCGGCTGGCCGCCAGCCCTCAAGCTCTCGACTCTCAACCCAGTACCTCAGCGCCGACGGATGCGTAGGAAATCCACAGCTTCGCAGGACAATGTCGCCGCCCTCAAGACCTCGTTCGACGTATGGGAGAGCATAAAAACTCTGCAAACGCGGAAATGGAAGATTTACGACATCCAGCATGTTGTCTGTCTTGGCTACATCCTCTTCTCGCTGTTCATCTTGCCCTCGGCACCCATCATCAAGACGGCCGTCCTGCTCGCTCTCGGCGGCCTGCTTCTGATGCCCGTTACCCAGCAATTCTTCTTGCCCTCGCTTCCCATCTGGACGTACTTGCTGTACTTCTTCGCCAGCCGGTAAGTCGTGTTACAGAGCGTCTGTTGGCCATTGTAAAGACAGAAGCTAACCAACTCGCCCTTGCAGATTTATTGCCCCCGAGTACCGTCCTCACATCTGGGTCAAGGTCCTCCCTGCGCTCGAGAACGTCCTCTACGGAGCCAACCTGTCCAACATTCTCTCGGCCCACAGCCACCCCATCCTCGACTTGCTCGCCTGGTTCCCCTATGGTATCGGCCACTTTGCGCTCCCCGCCATCTGCAGCGCCATCCTCTTCCTCTTTGCCGCCCCCGGCACCACCCCCGTGTTTGCTCGTGCTTTCGGCTACATGTGCATGCTCGCCGTCACCATTCAGCTGGTTTTCCCCTGCACGCCTCCATGGTACGAGAAGGCGCACGGCTTGGAGCCGGCTCACTACGGCATGGAGGGCTCTCCCGCCGGTCTCGCCCGCATCGACAAGCTCTTTGGCATCGACATGTACACCACCAGCTTCACCACCGCGCCCCTGCCGTTCGGTGCCTTCCCCAGCTTGCACGGTGGTAACGCCGTCCTCGAGGCCCTGTTCATGCAGTACTGCTTCCCCAAGTTCAAGTACTTCTTCGTCTTCTACGTTGGCTGGATCTGGTGGGCCACCATGTACCTCAACCACCACTACGCCGTCGATCTTGTTGGCGGTGGTCTCATGGCTGCTATCGCCTACTACATCTCTCGCGTCAGGTGGCTTCCTCGCCCTCAGCTTGAGAAGCGCACCCGCTGGGAGTACGAGTATGTCGAGTTCGGTGACCGCCCCAAGACCTACGATGAGGAGTACGGCAGCGCCAGCGCCTACGGCCTTGGTCTCCTCGAGAGACGCACCGCCAGCGACAGCGACGAGTGGACCCTTGGTAGCAGCTCCAGCCTCGACTCCCTGAGCCGCGGCGTCGGCAGCAGCAGCAGCACTCCCGATATCCTGAGCCCCACCACGCCAAATGACGACTTCAAGCATGTCGTGCTTGGTTTGACGCCCCAGGGTGATATTTGGAACGGAGGCAGGCTTGCCCGCGAGAGCGAGCTGAGCGATGTTGTTGTCTTGAGCTGAATGAAGTAAGCTTCAAACACACGTCCTAGCTTAGCACTCGTAGGCTCGCCTCGTGGCTCCCACTTATCATGGCACTCATCACCTTCGTTTTGATGATGCCATGGGTGAGCCGGCGACCTCTCGGAAGACAGCACACTACCCGCTTCGACCTAATTCGCGCCTTTGCGGACGCGTAGGGTCAAAGTAAGGGGTAGTGCTTGCCACCCTTCCGTTTCTCCCGTTTCCAATTTCCCCTCTCCGAATCCCACTCTCCACACGACAGAACGCGTAGTCTGTCGCTGTACGTTGTAATGACCCCCCCAAATTTTCGAGACTTTCGTTCAACCATACCACACCCTTTTTACTTATTTACACTTGTTAAAACCATTTTACGACATTGGCGTTTTGTTGGGGAACACACGGCGGGCAAACTATTTTACGTTATTTACAACCTTTGGATTGTCTTTTTTCACAACATCATGATCCACAGAGGCGCACGCGCGGCTTAAAGCGGTTTTGTTATAAAGCAGTTTTAAAGCGTATTAGAACACAAACTGGCGATACCCCACACCACATTTCTCTCGTTTATATATACCACCAAGCATACAAAGGCTTTTGTTTTCAGGGATACCGGCGGGCATGGGTGGCAGACAGAAAGCAAGGCAGGAAGGCAAGGCAAGGGAAGGAAGGCAGGCAAGGGAGGGCAATGGAAGGAAAGGCGGCAGGGAAAAGGGAAAAAAGACAAGACGGAGAAGAAGAAAGACTACTACTCGGTCGTTTTAATAATTCGTTGGGAGCGGACATGGGAAAGGGACAAATCAGTAATATCCAAGCTTAATGGTATAGCCAAGATGTATTATGAAGGGAGTGAGTGGGCTCAGGGATGGATGGATATAATACCACATGTGGATGCGGGTGGATGACAAATGATGAGAAGACAGAAAGAACAAAGTTTATCTAATGATGTGGCCTCTCACGTTACTTCTTATTTTGGGTTTGTCGTCGACTGGGATGATGAGAGAGGGAGGTTGTTGGATAATGGTCATGTTCATGAATGAAGTAACATTAATGGTCAGTGTCAGTCAGCAGGGCTGCAGGGTTGGATATTAAGAACCTTCATGATGGCATTCTTCTTCAAGAGTACCTAGAGAGAGAGTCTAGAGACTACAAATTCAGAGGCAGAGACAGAGGAGGAGATAATAATACTTGATTGAGAAGGGATTCGAGAAGACCCTACGATCCAAGCAAACTGTACCCACTCCCATATTACACAGTAGATCCTCTTGTGAATTGTTGTGGAATGTCTGATCAACCAACCATTTGAGGACTTATCTCGTACTCTATGGCCTCTCTCACCTCTTATGGACCATTTGACTGTCTAACTTACTAAAAAAAACACCAGTGACAGCATAGCGTTCATCCTCCATGTCATCCCGTCATGTTGTATATCCTTTGCCGTTTGGCTGTTCGTTGTTTGCGATTTACCGATAATGCGCTGAGCTCGGGTAGTTAACTGATCATCATTGCCCCCTGATTCCCTAAGACTTCCCGAGACTCCCACGACTCCTTACGTACACGTGAAGAAAGACTCTCCTCTTTCCCAAATCTCCTTCCTTTGATCGTTGATCGTCATCTACATTGTACATCCCGGGAGCCGAGGGAGCCGGGGGAACCGGTGATCCGGGCCCCCCTTTTTTAAATGGAAGTCTGTTGATCAAGACGTCATTCTTTAGACTCCATACCTAGGGCTGTTAGTGTGGATAGTGGGAGATAGTGAATGACGAGAAACCGAAAACAAAAATAAAGAGTTCGGCTTCAAAAAAGGGGGCAGGGGGTAAGGGGGGCCGAGGCGTATGTGTATGTTGGTCTATTTCTGCATCATTTGGACTTCACAACTACCGGGGCTATGATGATGCTAGAACGCTACAAAGACATCCACAAACTAATCCATACAACAGTTGTGTACAACAACATAGCTAACATGAATGGACGCACAACCACTTCAAAGAAGACCGTCCGTGCTCCTTAGTAGTCATCACAAGCGACTTTGAACCCTCAACCCTGGTCTTCATTTCTTCAACCCTGGTCTTCGTTTCTTCATCACATTCTGGAACCTTTGCCATCTCAACTTTCGTGCATCTATCTCGCGGACAAACTCTTCATGCTCCTCATCAGCAAAAGTAATAACGATTTTAGGTATCTGCAACACCGATTTTGTTCCGCCTTTTTCTTCAGGTATGGACGCGAGCCGCGACACCAAGTCTGTTCCGTATCCCCCCTCAGGTATGGACGCGAGTCCAGAATCTTGAAACATCCCTGGGAAAAGTGAAGGAGCACTCGAAAGCTGCGGACCACGCAATGGCCTGGGCTGCCCAAAGCGAGGAAAACGATCTCGGTTATTCGCCCTTTCCTCCTCTTCCTTACATCTAGCTATCTAAGCATTCTGAGCATCCAAGTCCATCCTATCCACCGTCTCAGCGTGCACCGTTGTGGGCTCGTCAGAGCTAACCACCGGAGGTCCCACGAACTGACGACGTGGAATGCTCACGAGGTCCTTGACGTTTTCTGCCCGCACGTAGGCCACGTAGTATGGCTCACCCCTGGTGTTGAGCTGTTCAAACACCTCCTCAGCCGGATGGACAGACACCGTGGTGTCGTTGTACTTGCGCCAAACGTTCTCTTCAAAGTCGTAAATCCAGACCCAGTAATGGCCGGCGGCGGCTGTAGTTCCGGCATGGCAGACGACTGCGTGAAGCCGGTATACATACTGCTGCATGCCATCAAACAGCTTCTCGCGTTCGGCCAGCAGCTGCTGCTTTTCCCAGATCGCTTCAGCCTCAATGCTCGTCATGAAGTTATTGATCTCACTTGGACTGAGATCGCCAAGCTCTTCCTCATCAGGATTCGGTGCTTCAGGTTTGATGTCTGGCTGAGACGGCTCAGGCCTGGGCAGGCGCGCTTCAGATTTGATGTCTGGCTGAGATGACTCAGGTCTGGGCAGGCTAGTATACTTTCCGACAGTGGTGTCGAGCTCGGGCATCAAGAATGATGTGACATCGTATCCTTCGAGCTCCTCAATGTCCTGATCACTTACGTGAATGAAGGAATCTAGAAGGCTGTCGGAACTTCTCTCATTACGCGTCACAAAGGGAATTGGGACGACAGATTCATTCTCCTTGGTCTTGATGTCGTGAGACATGAGCTCTTGTAGCCTGTTTCCGATGTTCCAGCTTCTTTGACGGGCCTTGAATAGTGGCGAGTCGAGTTGGTCGGTGTGCATAAAGCGATCGAGGTATAAGAGCTCGGGTATGATGACAGGATTGGCGTTTTTGTTACGGCCATCCGACCTCGAAATGCAGATGTGGAAGTTGGGAGCCGGGTCCTTGATGGTCGTATAGGTTAGAAGCTCTGCACCCACGCTTTCCAGATCGAATGATCTGGACAAAGCATCGTACAAGGTTATCCGCTCATTCTTTCCGGGATAGGCGATCACCCAACGTTCAGACCTTGTAGAGCTGTTCCAAGTACTTTCACTAGCCTTCTTCCGGTTGTCGACAAGTGTCGAGAAAAAGGCCTCCTTGATCGGGTCTGGCCCTGGTGTATTCGGATTCCCAAGGGATTCGACCTTGAAAGCTGCCCGGAGATGGTCTATTGCGTTGCCCATGACTTCGTCGACGTCCATCTGGTCGGAACCAACGTTAGGCTTGTCAAGCTCTTCGTTAAGTTCTACAACCGTTAGTTTCAGGTCCCTGGGCCTGTCGTTTCCAGTATTGGCGGAATCAGCGACAGGGGTAGACGGAGCAGGTTCATCAGTCATGGTAATATCGTCGCCTGTGCTTTCACCTTTACCGGTATTGCACTCGACAACAATGAATGTCGGGTCGTCTTCAGTCTGGTTGACCAAGGTCTGTGAGCTCAGGTTGCTATCCGTCTCCGAGTGCTCTGGTACCGCGTCAACCGTAACCTTAGGTAGGTCGCCCGCGCCTGATCTGGGAGGCAGTGGAGGAGCCTCCACCGAGGTCGGCTTGGACGCGTTGTCAACGGCTCCCTCTAAAGGCTCACTGCGTATCCTGTCTGGCCTGAGCAAAGCTGCATTGGCCAGACGCTGCCTGGGTCTCACGGAGCGGGTTCCGGCGCCCTGGATGTCACGAAACAGGGAGCCCAGCTCACGACAAACTTTAATACACGTCAGCATGCTTTGACAAACAAAATGTTCAGCGTGACAACTCACATTCAGATCCGACATAAGCCCGGCCAGGGTCGAGTTCAGATGGGTCTAGGCCATCTAGGAGAGCCCGCATAGCTTCCTGGGTTGGCTCCAAAGGTGTCTGGTCAGCCTTCATTACGAAGTTCCTCACGGCCGTGACCGAGTAGAAATACTGAAGGATGCTGTTGAGATAGCATGTGTTCCGTAGGTTGTCGAGGCCAACAGGTAGTGACATAAACTCTGTCGTATCCTCAAACTGGGAGCCTTGTTCCGCGTTGGATAGAAGGGGGAACTCCGGAGCGCGGAGTTCTGCTAGAACCCTATCAAACTCTGCCCAACCGTTTTCGTCCGTTACGTTCTCCTTCCTCATGGCCTCCGCGAGCGTTTCGCAGGCTTTGATGACCAATCTGCGATCAATACCGCTTTTGACGGCCTCCCGTGCACCTGCAGCAGCAATCTCCAAGGACCAGCCCGGCTCAGATTCCAGAATTGAACATGCCTCGTTGTGGTCCATCTCTCCATTGAACACCTCGTCAAGTATTTCCGAGTCGTCCCTGTCCTTGCCAATTTTGAGGAGGGCGATTCTGTGACTAGATAGCTGTCCAGGTGACTGCTCTCTGTAGGTTTTGTAAACGTTGATGAAATACCGGGCGTATCCGTTTGTTTTTGGCTCGAGGTTGAAGTGCCTATACGCTTTGTCTACGTCTGATAGAGACCCCTGACTTTGAGGACTGCTGGTGGCGGCAGGGCTCTCATCCAGACTGAAGACGTACATCTGAAACTCTTCACTCCTGTAGCCAGCCAAATTGGCAAGCGCAGTCTTGTAAGTGTCCCTGTTCGCCGGATCAACGTCCACCTGTTGGAGGAAGGCATACTTCAGCACCTCCTCATCGGACCTTTCGGATGCTCCCAAGATGCGAAAGTATTGGCCCTCATTCGAGTTTTTCGGCGTTTGGGTCTCGTGGCTGCGAAGCCAGTCCGATCTCAGAACCTTATCCAGCCGGTCTATCGCATCAATCGTTGCCCCCACGACGGGCAGGTCCGGCCTCGGAGGGTTCTCCGCTAGGAAACTTTGCACCTCGCTTCTGACGTTCTCGAGGAAAGCACGTTCGGAGCCCAGGGGTGTTCGAAAGGTTGAGATAGGAAGCCGAGGGGGTACCCAGAACTTGTCCCCGGTTGCGATATCCACTTCTTCCGTGAAGCCAAGATAGAGGAATATGTCGGCACATGCTGGGCCAAACTGGACTGAGAAGGTCCTGTTGCGGCTGGCGATGCGCTTTTGCGGGGCGCTCCAGTCGTCCTCGAGAATGTTTTTGATATACATGTTGAGGGTCTGTAAAGGAGAATTGGCATAATTCTCCTCCTTTTCCGGTGTTAGGTCGCCGTAGCGTTCTGGCTCTTCTCTTTTGGCGACCGCCAAAGCGTTTCTTATCCTGTCCTTATCCATGATTCGGTTGATCCAGGCTGTTTTCAGGTGCGGCCGCAGAACGTCGACAAAAACGGTCTGGCTGCAGAGGGTGCAGACGTGAGCAGTAGTGCTGGTGGCACGGGGATAGAACTTTGAAGTCTCAAGTAGGGAAGCCGGCATGTCTTCCATAGTTTTGGAAACATAATGGTGAGCTTGTCCGGTATGGGGTTGGCCGCATTCATCCTCGGGAATGGTATATCTGACAACGAAGTGGTGACGGCAAAGCTTGCACATGCAGCTTATGACGAGGTGCTGGTCTCGACCGTCGTGGTCAACGCCATGGCTTTGCGAGCCGATAATGATCAGTTCGTGGAGTCGGCATGACGAATTGTCCCGGCGTGAAGGGTCTCGCAAAGAATAGCAGTCAAAGACGGGATCGCCCTCACAAAGAATGCCCCTCAACAAGTCCTCAAGCCAACGTGAAGCCAGGCGACCTGCTTTAGGGGGAGGCAGCGGGGTAGGGGTCAAGGCCACTATGACAGGGGGTCAGTACTAGAGCAGAAGTAGGTTGGGAGGTAAGAGTAGGATGGTCATGGTACTTTTGGGCTCCTAGAACAGCGTTATAACACCGTCTAATGCGATAACGTGGACTCGTTTGTGTACAACCAGTGGCTGCCGGCGGAGTGTTGACGAAGGGATTCCTATATGGCGGGGTATACGTGACGGTGTTGACGCCGGAGAGGACGGCAGGCTATGTTGATGATGATGCAATCTAGTTGTGTTTCAAACCGCTAACTGGATGGTATTGGGTGTTGAGTACGCGGATAATGGCCGGTGTTTCCAGTTATATCCTTGTTGAATAGAGGCAATCACAGATCGATGGACGTCGGAGTGTCCTGCTGATGAGTGATGAAACGGGTTGGGTTGGGTATGGTGAGTTGGGGACTGTCACCACAGGCAGAGAGCACTGCAATGTGCTGGAGTTGTTCGTTGCTAGTCGACGCGGTAACGGATGGAGGGGCGGAAGGGGTGGACGCCTTATGATGGAGGTACCTTTCGGTTAGGTTGGTTGGTTCAACGCAAAGAATGAGACTTGGAGCAAACACGGATGGCGCGGTTGATGGCCGTTGTCTAAGCACTCCTTGTCTGCGTCAGTTCAGCCAACGAATTGTGACGGCAGGCAGCATTATTTTGAATAAGGACGGGGAAGGTGTTGTCGGGACGGATAAAGAAGACGAGGTTGAATGGAAGCTTAACAGTTGTCGGAAGGAGCACTTGTACACTTCTGTGAAGTCTCAACTGTGACGTGGGTGCCTCCAGGCAAGTAGTCCACCCAGTAAATTACGATATCGCTCTTGTGACAACAAATTCATCAAGTTCACACAAACGTATTCCATTGGGAAATTCGACTTTTCTAGGCAACGAACCATAAGCAAAAGCAAAACAACGTCTCTGTTTGTACATGACGTGAAGTTGAGATGATGGGAGTAAGAAGAGAGAAGAGCCATGTACGCTATGTAAAGGCAGCGTACCTTTAGTGGGTGCACGGTACATATAGCATACAAGCCGTAGTATGTTACTACAGTGGGGTGACAAAAGTCTCGCTCCAAACCCCACTTTTTCCGAATTTTTCCTTTTTTATCAACAACACCAAAAACCACCCTTTGCCTTGCAATGGCGCCCGGCAGTCCACCACCAGTCCCAAGGACTCCAAATACGGAGTATTCTCCTCATAAAAGGACGAGGATTGTAGTGGGATATAGCCTAGGGTTATCCCGGAAAGCCTTGGTTACTAAGGAAGGAGTGGTAGCCAAGAGTATTATGGGCCTTGTTTCCCGGTATAAAGTCCAAAAATCCGGTGTCTCCTCCCCTCGTTCTGGCCGCCCTAAGAGTTTAAAAGAAAGGGATATAAGAATGATTCTGAGGTTAATAACTATTAATCCTTTTATATCTTCTAAAAAACTTAAGGAAGATGGTAGTTTTCAATATTCTAAGCGTACTATTAAGAGGGAACTCATCAACCTTGGGATTCAATACTATACTGCTGTTACGCGAAGAAGTGCTTCACAAGTGATGCTGACAGTGTTGCTGGACAGAGCAACAATGCGTAACGGTTGACGACAGTCTTGTCAAAGGAAGCTTAAGACAAGCACTGTCGAGAGCCTCAACCTGGGACCTCGCACACGACTTCACAGAGTGTGAGCAAGATAGACGTTAGGTTGATATGATATGAATTGATGATCCAGTCAACCTTGACGAAGGTTGACAGGATGGGCACTCTTATATGACATGGACTGCTCGACAGAGCAGTCCCACACTCAACAGAGCGTGTGCCAAGACAGAGTGGGGCATTCAGGCATCTGCCTGGAATATCCCATAACAACTGCCCTCCGGAGGCCTAAATTGACCCCAGAAGTTGCTAAAAAGAGGCTAGCCTTTACTTTAGAGCATTACGAGAAGCCCAAAGTATAGTAGCGCCGTTTTATTGTCTCAAATAAATTAATTATTGCCCGAAGATAGGGAGAACGCCAAGTATAGGTCTTCTACCGAGCCGTAAATAAAACCCCCCCTTTTGTATTAATTTTGACCTTTGGCTATTTATTGATTAAAAGAAATATAGGAAGAGAGATTACTTCCCCGGAATGTCCAACCAAGGGCCAAACCAACGAGGTATTCATAGATATTCTGGGGCGCTTTCAATTTTGGTAGTCGGACATCTCTTTAGCCGATAATAAGAAACCCCGAAAATAAGAAAGGAAGAATAAATATTAAGAAAGTTTTCGAATACTTTTAAGAGAACCTTCTAACTATTTGCTCCCTTAATTCTATCTTTATTTAAAATAATGTTCCTACTTATATAGCTCGGATAGTATAAGATTGGTTGAAGGAGTTCGCCTCGGAGAATGGGGTAGAATTACTAGATTAGCCCCCTTATTCTCCGGACCTTAACCCTATCGAAAACGTCTAAGTAATCTTTAAAGAAAGGATTTGCAAAAAGTATCCTAACTTAACCGGAATGGCCAAAAACGATAAGAGTAAAAAATTATTCGTTAGAATAGCTATTAATATTTAGGAGAACTTTGGGGAAGAGGAGTTGAATTTATTGATAGAGACGATGGTTAACCGGTTAAAGGCTATAGTAGATGTAAAGGGTTGGTATACTAAATATTGAATTATACCGTTGGAATGCCCTCGTTTAGAGGAATCTGGGACTCTAATTTTGGGCTGGAATATTGAAAACTAGGCTTTAAAACGCGTATTGAATAAAAGGGGTGAATGTCAGGGATTTGCATGCCAAGGCTTTGGAGCGAGACTTTTGTCCTCCCACTGTAGGACTGTCATGACCCCACCTTGGTTTGCTTCAGGTACGAGAGCTAGAGCTCATACGCACGGACCATACGCATTGAGCTACCTTACAACCCGCGCAGCGGCAGCAGCTCGCGAGGCCCAAGTACCCTGAAGTGGAAGTTAGGGCAGTCGCACTCAAATGCTCGCTGGACAAGCGCCGCCGAACTGCGGCTCTGTCCACTGTAGCGCATCCCAGAAGTAGGTACCTCGACTGCTGCTGTGACTTGTGAGGCTGGCCCGTCGCCTAACCCGTCGCATCGGACGGCACCACCAATCAATCGCAAGCTCAAGTACTCCCGTCGAGTCTCGACATCACTTTCGAACCACCACGGGCACCAAGGCCACGCCGACATCACCACAAGCCCACCACACTACCTCGACCACAATCACCCCGAGCGTAAAGATGGCGCCTCAAGGGGACGACACCATTTTTCAGCCCAAGGATGCCATCAAGTCCGGCGTCAGTGGCGCTCTCTTCAGTGGTGGAGCCGGTCTCTTGATCGCTTCCCTCCGCACCTCCATGAAGAAGAGCAACGTCGGCAGCATGCACGTTTTCACCCACGGCGGAGGCACCATCATCAGCTTTGGTACGACATGATACCACATCAATTGCGCGGCGCGACAACGACTGACTGACTGACTTTGTCTCTCAAAAGCTTTCGCCGGTGGTATCTACAGATTCGCCCAACAGGCCTCGGCGAACCTGCGCGAGAAGGAAGACGCCTGGAACCATGCGATCGGTGCTTTCCTCGGTGGAAGCGTCGTGGGCTTGCGATGTACGTACGAGGAGGAAAACGAAACCACCCCCGACCCTGTTATACAAATTCCATACGATGCGAGCGGTACCCCGTGCGCGGGAACGAACTACTCCACTTGCGACCCCAGACTGACATGATTCATGTCCTTGCTTCCTCGCGCTACTGGTACCTACAACAAATAACTAACTTGAATGTATCAAACAAACAGCCCTTCGTTTCCCCGTCATCCTCGGCTTCGGTGCCATGGCCGGCGCCACCGTCGGCGCCTTCGCGTTCACCGGTGGCAAGCTGAGCGGCTACGATAGGGATCCCAACGTCGACGAGTACGAGAGGAAAGAGGCCATGCGCCTGAACAGGAGGAGGCCGGTCGAGGAAACCCTTGCGGAAGTTGGCGAGGGTCGGGGTAGGTCACGTCAAATAAACCCCCAAGATATATCTATCTCTCTTTCCATGAACAAACTTGCTAACCAACTAAACTTCATCAAGGTATCTACCCACCCGGCTACCAAGAACGCCGACGCCAGAGACTCCTTGAGAAGTACGGAGTCGAGGTTAAGCCCGTCTCTGCGGATCCCAACGTTGCTTCTGCTTGAGAGTTGAGAGATGGGAGAGAAAGGTTTGACAAGATACAAACATGAAGATGACGGATGATGACAGGCAGGATACAACAGGGCCCTGGCCTGGAAAACAGGACCGGCCTGGAGACGAAACAGAGACAGACAGACACCAGGGAAGAACGGGATGGGCTTTTTTAGGACTTCTTCCACCTATGGACCTACCTATGGACAGGACACATAGAGGGAGGACTAAAAGAGCAATGGGGAAAACTGTACCATACCATCCAATATCATGTTCTCTTTTACATCAGATCATTCAGTTCAGAGGAAGAGAAGCGAGTGTATGTTCCGGTTGTGTCAGCCACAGGTGAAAGACGCCAACAGCAAGAGCGTTCTGGAGACGGGATTGAACTGGATATTCGGACGACTAACCGATCTACCGACGGACTCAACTTTGGAAGAACACCGGACAAAAAATACAGGATCAAAAACCAAGAAGAAAGGGGGAACAACATAGACGTCTAGTCTGAAAAATCTGAGAACCAACAACCGAAAGAAACAACCCAGACGTCCGATCTGATACGGATAGACACATAGACACGCAACAACGCTTGAGAAGGTCTCAGACTCGGAGAAAAGAAGGAGCATCCGTTAACCTCCAAGTGATGTCTAAGTCGCTGTCATTCATTGACTCTGGCTGATACGTGCGTCCGGGTATAGTATGATGGCGATGTAGCAGCGGATATAGATAGGTGAGGAGGTAGTGAAGAGCGAGGTGATAGAGCGGGCAGAGATCTGTTAGACGTAGTAGAGATATTGGTACAAAGAAAGGTGAAGAGAAAAATAAAGAGACAGGTGAAGAGAAGAGATATATAGATATGTAAAGAGATAGGTAAAGAGAGAGGTAAAAAATATAGGTGAAGACATAGATGACGAGATATTTCCGAGTAATTAGAAATGGGGGACTAGGGGACGGGAAAAGAGATAAGAGATAATATCTAGAGAGAAATAGCAAGAGGGGGAGAAGAACAAGACCACGCCGTAACTCTATTTAGATGGTTACGTGTACTAGAGCTATGTCATTTTCTGTTTTCCATAAGCATATAGGAGGAATAGGAAAATGGAAACAGAGAATGTTGGCCCAGCCCACACTCGAGTTGAAACCACCTGGCAGTATCTTCTACTACTGGGACACTCACTTCTCACTCCTTCTCTATACCTAAGAAGACTCCACCACTGGCCCCTGGTGATGTTGCGGTACACCAACCCAATACTCTACAACATGTACCAAGCATGCCCGTTCGTCTATCATAGGGAATATATTAAACACTCTGAGCAATAACATCCTTCCTGCCCGAGACGGATCTTATGAACATTCACACATAAGGAAAGCATTTTGAATGAACAACGCTGCCACCTCGATTTACACCGAAGTAAGCAGCCATCTGTAGCTGTATCTGTAGCTATCTGTAATCATACCACATAGAAGTACAGTGTAGATATATATAGAGTATAAAGAACGCCATGAAAGAAAAGGATAATGCCAAAAAAAACCGTTAACCCCAAGATGCTTTTTCCAAATCACGCAACAACCGATTTCTCAACCTCATTAAAGCTTCATACCAGTCATCTTGGCAACGCGCAAGCTCTGCCTTATGCTGAGATCAAGCATAATCTCCTCCGAGCCACCAGGGATGGCATAAGCCCTGACATCACGGTACAGCCTCTCGACCTTGCCGCCCTGGCCGCCGCGGGAGTAGGACAGACCGCCGAAGATCTGGGACGCCTCGCGGGCGCAGAACTCGAAAGTGACGGTGGCCTGGGCCTTGAGGGAGGCGATGGCGCCGCCGAGGCGGAGCATGGCCTCGGTCTCGCCCATCTTCTCGCACTGGTAGATGAGGTTCTCGAGCCAGTTGTACGAGGCCTCGATCTGGCGGGCCATGTGGGCGAGCTTGAGGCGGATGACGGGGTGCTCGATGAGCTTCTTGCCGAAGGTGCGGCGCTTGTTGGCGTACTTGACCGACTCCTCGTAGCAGACGCGCGAAAAGCGCAGGCACTGGATGATGATGCCGATGCGCTCGTGGTTGAAGTTGGTCATGATGACGCGGAAGCCCTGGTTCTCCTTGCCGATCAGGTTCTCGACGGGGACCTTGACGTCCTCATAGGTGATGTAGGTGGTGCCCGAGGACCAGACACCCTGGCAGTCCATGCGGCGGGTGGACACGCCGGGGAAGTCGCGCTCGATGAGCAGGAGGGAGACGCCGTTCATGCCGGGGCCGCCGGTGCGCACGGCCGTGGTGAAGTAGTCGGACCAGATACCGTTGGTGATCCACTTCTTCTCGCCGTTGACGATGTAGTGCTTGCCGTCCTCGCTGAGCTTGGCCTCGCAGGTGAGGTTGGCGACGTCGGAACCGGCATCGGGCTCGGTGATGGCAAGGCAGATGCGCTTGTCACCGTTGAGGATGCCGGGCAGGATGCGGTCGACGAGGGACTTCTTGCCGAACTTGACGAGGGGAGGGCAGCCGATGCCGAAGCCGCCGATGACGTTCCAGACGAAACCACCGGAGCCGGTGCGGCTGAGCTCGTCGGTCAGGAGCATCTCGTGGAAGAGATCCCACTTCTCGGCGGGGACGGACTTGATGGGGTTCTCGACATAGTTGCTCTGGTACTTGGTGCCAAGCAGACCGGCGAGGTAGCCGCGCTTGCCCATCTCCTTGTAGATCTCGGCAGGAACCTCCTTCTTCTCATCCCACTCGGTGACATAGGGGTCGATGGCGGTCTCAACCCATTCGCGGATCTCGGCACGGAGGGCGGCGTGAGTCTCGTTGTAGTAAGGAGAGTGGTACTAGTGAAGGCGAAAAGTGGATTAGCCGAGGCACATGGAAGGAGATAGCGCCAGAAACTTAAGAGGTGGTTTCCAACTTACGCTCTGGTACCAGCTGGGGTCAGCAAAGGGGATGAGTTGGCCGAAGGGCTCGAGAGCCTCGGATTCCCCGTGAGAAGAGGAGGCAGCGGCAGCAGCCTTGGGCTTGGGGGCGGGCTTGGGAGCAGCAGCGGGAGCAGCGGGAGCGGGAGCAGCGGCCTTGGGCTTGGTGTCTAGGGAGCCGATCTGGAGCTTGGGCTGGTACTTCTTGAGGATGCCCTCGTTGTGGTACTTCCAGAACTGCTTGGAGGCGTCCTTGCCGCCAACTCTTTGGAGGATCTTCTTGCCGCCTGTTCCGATTCACGAACGATGGTTAGTTTCTAGGTTGCGCCCTCGGTGTAAACAGAGGATGAAGGATTGCGCATAAACATACCGGGATGGTCATCAGCGAACTTGGTGACATCGTAGACATCGCCATCAACAACGATCCAGAGCGAGTCTGGCTTGTTGTGCGACGAGACGTCGGCTTGGGTGAAGATCTTGGACATGGTGGATGGATGAGTATAGGGTATAAGAAATGGGTATATGGATGAAAGAGTTCAAGGAGAGGAAGAATCAAGATGAAGAGAGAGAGACGGGAGAATATCAAGAATATAATAAAGACTTGAATCAAGAGGACCACGAGGGCACCTTTGAAAGAAATATGGGGGAGTGTTGGGGGAGTTGTCTCCTTGTCCCTTGTCGCATCCATTCCAGGCATTCCCCCAGAGGCCCCGGTTGTATCACAGTATGGATTCGCGCCGCCAATGGTTGGTCCGCCGTCGCAGGCTGTACTGCACGGTAATGCGCCGAACGGACTTTCACATGTGATCATGCCACGGAAAGCTTCCACACCGAACGTCTGGTGCACACTTCACACATCAGATTGTTTGGGAAGTTGGAGCACATGCGCATGAGATCTGATATTGACAGGATGACAGGATGCCGTCTGTACTTTGGCCGGTGTCTGACATCCGAGAAGTATGTAAACATTGTCTGAACTTTTGGTTCCGACAGCTGCACGCTGCCAGTGTCAGTCTCATCTTTTGCAACTGAAGTGTCTCTGCAGATGACAACGTTTAACCCATATTAAAGTAGCTAAACAACACTTCATCGGTATATCCACCAGAAGCCGTTGATGCCGTGATTACTGAGAGCTTGTATCTTGGATTAAAACCCTATCCAACTTCTCGACTCCGACTTACTCTAGGATTTGGAGATATCCTCAACTTCGACCTCCAACTGTTGGCACTGTCCTCGACTGTTTCCTGCCCGTGGGGAAGACCCCTGCGCTATGCAATCCGACCCACCTCAGCACCGTGGCAGCACCACACTTGCCTCGGCTCATTGTTGGGTGGTAATCCCAGCCGTTCCAATTGGTCCCACTGGAACAAATGACATCAGCCGAACGTGGGGACCGAAACGTGAGACGCCCCAAAAACCTCGAGACCGCAAATGGAAATTGGAGTTGGCTTGGGGGTGTCACATGTTCCCGTATTCCATTTCATTTCCAGATCGGTCAGCCTCGCCGTCTTTCTCCTCTGCAAGATACAAGATTCGAGTTGGAGCAATGTTGAACTGAAAGTTTCAATTTGCATTGGAACAAGAACTGAAGTTTCATGTCAAGTGAGAAACGAAGGCGGTGCCGCGGCGACAGCCTGCACTGCACTGCACTGCACAAAACGAACCGAAAATGCTGATTACAATTCACGGCTTCAATGCAACTCCATGGGGCCGAACAATTGTGGGGTTGGGGATACATTAACATAACTTCTTATTGCAGCAACTTGCTCCGTGATAGCGGTCAGTCTGTATGATCCCGTCTGTATCCCATGATCATCGATACATAAACATAGTCCGGAGATGATGGTAGATCTGTGAGGAATCAATCATTCGCATGGAAAACAAAAACAAAAAAGATACATATTCCCGAAACCTTGGGTCCCACGGATTCCTCGATGTGCTGAATGATGCACGCATCCGTCTCCGTATCCTTTTCCCTTCCGCCTGTAAACTCCAAGAAACTCCTGAAACGCCGGCGCCCAGACACTTCGTTGGCAGGGCCAAGAACAGAGGCGTGTGTGTTAACAAGGTACCGTGCCATGTCCGAAAACAATCAGGGCAAAGCGTTGACAACCTCGTCCACAACAAGTGACAAAATGCGCAGCGCTTCCTCAAACCACACGGTAGGTAAACGACCAGCGCATCGCATCACCAAACGCAGCCTTGCCGCAAAATGACTTTCCCACCTCAAGCACCACGAGGCTTCGCCTTAAGCTTCGCCTTCTCCTTCTTCTCCTCCTTAACCTTCTTCCTCCTCTGCTCCACCTGCTCCTCCAGCTTGCGCTTATGCGCCTTCTTCTCCTCCTCGGACTTAGGCAGCACCTTGAAGAAGCCCTCGATTCTGGCCTGCTGCGAGGTCTTTATGTTCTTCTCGAGCTTTGTGCCTGCGTTGCGAACACGGTCCTCCGAAAAACCCTTCTCGTGAGCGAGGAACTGCACGAGCCCCTCGATGTCGGGCTTCTCCCACTTGAAGTCGCACAGCGGGTCGTCGGCGGGCCGCACGTCCGGCTCGAAGAAGAGCGCGCGCGCGTCCTCGAACGGCCAGTCCTCCGGGATCTGGTATTTGGGGTCGGCGTTCAGCGCCTCCACCACCTTTTCCAGTGTGCCGTGCTCGCGGATCAGCTTGAGGGCTGTGCTGGGTCCGACTTTGGGGATGGGGTCGAGGTAGTCGCAACCGAGGAGGACGCAAAGGTCGACGAACTGTATGGGACAACAGAATGGTTAGCATATCGCAAAACCTTCGAGAGATAGCGCGTAGGCAAAGAAAAAAAAAAAAGAAAAAACCAAGAAACATACCTGCTTCCTGTCCATATTCAACCCCTCCAACACCTTGTCCAAATGGATCTCCTGAATCGGCTCCTTCCTCTGCTCACTGTATGTCAAATGCCTCAACAAAATCGGCGTATTAAAGCACAACGTATCCATATCCTCGCTAGCCGCCGCATACACCTTCCCCGCGCGCGCCAGCACCGCGCACTGCGCCTCGGCCTCGGTGGGGGCCACAATGTAAGGGACCCCCATCAACTTCAACAGCCTCTGGCACTCAGCATTATGCTCCCTTGTGACGCGGACTGTTCTCCGACTGAACTTCTCCACGTCCTCGGCCGTGCCGGTTTCTTTCGCCTCCTCCAGCCCTTCGGTGGCTTCCTGCTTGCGCTGGAACCGCTTGGCTAGCTCCCCGGACTTGAGCTTGGGCGGCGCGCCGTCGAAGACGTAGAGGGGCTTGATGCCGTTGTCGACCATCCGTAGGGTGCGGTAGAACATGCCCTGCAGGTGCGAGGTCGTCTCGCCCGCTTCGTTCATCAGTTGTTGGCCGTCTTGGCGGATGGCGATTAGGAAGCTGTAGATGCTCATGGAGCTGTATGTACGTAGGAGGGGGTATGTCAGCGATTATGGAACGGTAGGTACGTTTTTGGCTTTATGATCGGGGTCGGGGTTGGGGTCGGGCGAGGGAGTCGTACGCATCCTGTAAAGTAGAATATCAGTATGGATTGAAGAGAAAGAGTAAATTGATCGGCAAGGTGGAAAGAGACAAGAAACTCACAATGGCAACCTTGCGACCGAACTGGTTCTTGATCTCGCCCTCCTTGATGGCGTCCGGCGCTTCATCTTTGATGATGGAAAAAAGCTGTTTAATACCCATCTTTGCGGTTGTGGTTCATGCGATGCTGGGTTCGACTTTTGGATGGATTAACAAGATGTGAAGGCGAGCTAATTCGATGCAGTTAACGTAGTTGTTGAAGACAGTCGGAAGGGTATCTCGGTCGTTTGTGGGTGATGTCACTTTGCGACGGGAAAAGAGAGGAAGCTTTCCGCGTCCGTCCAGTGGAAATTGACGCGCTGAAGCTTGAGGGGACTCGCTTGCCTGCCTGCAGACGCACCTCTTTCGCGACGGTAAATGTGGGGCACTTAGAATCCCTGCATGCGTTGAATTGGTGCCTAGCCAGGTTACGGGTTAGGGTTGGACGTCTGCTTAGAGCAAAGGGGTTGGTGAGCAAGTATTCGAGGGTTTAAGTTTGTCTTGATCTTCGCGTTGGTCGTTCTTTTCGAACTGGGTCACTTTCTGGAGCCTTTTGATGAAAGCCAGGGAATGGTACTATTTTCATTCAATCTTGCCAACACAAAGTCTCTTGCTCAAACTACCTGACTGCCTTGAACTTTTCCATATGACCTGGAAACAAAAAGTGGTATAAGTGGTACATACAGAGGCACAACAGCTGACTATCTAGCAAATTTCGTAATCATCTCCATCCAAACATGCCGCTTATATACTATAATGAAAGACGCAGGAATGATGGTTTGGTGAATCGTGCCTCAGTGATGAGGTTGTTGAGTGAAGTTGGTGAACGGGAATTCAGACAAAGACGCTTAGAAGTTCTCCTTGCCCCAGACAAAGTGGAATCTAATACGCAAGGTTAGCATCTTCCATTACATTTTTACTCCAAGTGGAACATAAACTTACCCAGGCTCACTATACTTGTTACAAAAGATATGCAACGAGCTACCCAGTCCCTTAGGACCGCAGAAGAACACACCCGCCTCGCCGGGAGCATGCAGTTTCCTGATACCCCTGAAAATCATATCCCAGTTAGGACGGCCAAAGTTCGTCGGCGACCTCAAGCCGGTAATGGTATCCTTATCGGCATTGGCATCATTGATCATGATGTTGGTCGCATCATCAACCTTGATCTTGGCCGTCAGGTACGTGTGGATCTCGATGCGGTGGTCGACATCCTGGGCCTCGATAGCCAACAAAAGCGAGCGGAACCACTCGAACGAACCGAAATCTCTGCAGATCCAGAAGAAGTACACCTTGCTCAGCCGCGTCTTCTGCTGCGGGTAGTTCATGCGGTACCAGATCGACTTGAGGATGGAGGCGAAGGGGGTCACGCCGATACCGGCGCCGACCAGCACGGAGACCTCGTACTTGAACACATCTTCGGAGGCGGAACCGAAGGGTCCGTCGACGTACACACGGGGGAGAACACGGCGGAGGGCCGGGTCGACTTCGTCGTTCTCTTGGCTGACACCGACGACCTTGGACGTGTCGCTCTTCTTCTTGTTGTCGAATTCGCAGCCCAGGGCCTCGGCGACCTGCCGGGTAAAGTCGCCGACGACACGCATGTGGATCGAGATGTAGTCCTCTTCCGGTGCGCTCGTGAGGGTGAAGGGATGGTACTGCCACAGGGAAACAGCCGGGCAGCAGAGGAAGATGTACTGGCCGGCCCGGGTCTTGGTGTTCTCCTTCTTGATCTGGATCTCGCACACGTTGCTGGGGTGCTGGACGACCTTGGAGATGTACGTCTTGTGCTTGCCACGGACCTCGCGGGCAATGCGCTCGGCGAGATAGGCAAATCCGCCGTACATCCAGTACTGCCAGAACACGCCGATGGCCTGGGTGCCGACGGAAATGCAGAAGGGCGCAAAGTCGGGCTGGATCATGCAGAAGGCGCCGTGGATGGACCAGAAAAAGAAGAAAATGATGAACATGTGGTGAGTGTACCAGAATCGCTCGTAGTTCGCCCGTCTTGTCTTCTCGACCGAAGTGATCACCATGCCTGTCAGCGCGATCAACATGATATAACCAGTCCAACCCGGGCCCGAGACGAAGTTAGCCAACAGCCAGCCGTAAATACCGAGGTTGTTCTTGGCTGCAATCTGGGCGAAGTTGTTCCAGTGGGCAATGGTATGCACCCACGACCAGAAGAAAATGGACCATGCTGTCGTGATGTGGAAGGTGATGTTCTTGTCGAACTGGATGATGCCGTTCAGAGGAGTCTGTCTTGCGAGGGAGATGAGCGTTCGGCAGACAGGGAAAAGAACCAGGGCGACATCGACGTGCAAAACCAGCGCTGCCGATCTTGCAATCATGTATGTCGGCCCAAACGTATCCCGCGCTATTTGTAGGTTGTCCTTGACGGCGAAGTTAACGAAGCCAAAGGCAAAAACGATGGCGTGGAGCAGCATGAAGACGAAGACGAAGCTGTAACAGTCAGCATTCCATTCTCTTCCCTCGTCCCAACAAGCCACCGGCGGTCAAAGGGACAGTAAAGTTTTGTGCTTACATTCGTCGATAGCCTTCGTTGACCATCCATCTATCAAACCTTTCCCTTGGGCTCAGCTCCTTTTGCCTTTCTTGGGTCATTTCACCCGATAAAAGCATGCGTGTGAGTGGCGTCCATCTTGACCTTTCTGACGGCTTTTCGATCGACGAATCCGTATTCGACCTGTACAGGTCATACCCCCCGTAACTCATCTTGTGTAAGTTACTTCTGTTGTCGTCGCAATATTCGCGTGTATCGTTCGTGATCCAACCGTGTTGTCCGTCGAACTTATACCCAATTCCTTTTCAGCCCTTCAGTTGTATGTCGTAGACCCCTCAAGAAAGTTGTAAAGTTGATGAATTGGTCCTCGGGAGTCAGAGCCTGCTGAACTGGTCGAGAGACACAAATATTAAGTGAGAGTCGAGAATAATAATAAGATGGCTGTAAAAGAATGTAATGGTATGAGCCTGTAGCTGCCACGGTAAGGTGGTGTCGGTCAGCGATCACAAGCTCTAGATGGTGAATGCTCTGCAGCAACGGGAAAAGAGGAGGAAAGGAGCAAAGAGGCTAGACCGAGTACGGGACGTGGGAGGAAGAGTATAGTTAAGGCAGTGACGCCAAGCGGATCAGAGTCGGAGAATTAGAAACATGAGGTGATTCCCTGTAGATCATACCTGTACTACGAATGCCTGCACCTGGCGGCTGCTTCTCTTTCACCTATCGGAGAACGGAAGCCTCGATGTCGAAAACGACCAAAGTGTGTCAACTCGGTAGGAGAGAAGAGGAAAGAAGACAACAGAGAGTGTACAAGCAGAAGAAATGACTCGACAAAGTGTTTGAGGCACAGACAGACTGAGCGAGGTAGAGTCGCATGGACTAGGGACTGAGGCTTTCCCAAGTCTGGAACCTGCCAGGGGCTTTTCAGGAGACCATCAAAAAGAGAAATGAGGAAAAGAGGCCGAGAAAATCGAATGACCGAAAGCGTGGGATCCTTTGCAACTTCAACGCCAGGTTCGTCGATGTTGAAACAAGCGACCCTGCGAAGGTGTCATGGCGTTGTTAGGGTGCACCAGGTACTTCCCAGCACTCTCGGCACATCACCGAAGGACAGGGGGAAGGATAAAAGTGCTTAGTCGCCGCCGCCACAGCGAATAAAAAGAGACAGAAGTGCTTTCATCAGGACGCCCGTTTGCCGTGTCTCTCCAGTTAAGTAGCTTAACGCCGAGATCTGGGTCTGTGCCTCGTGTGGCGTCCAAGGCTATGTGGACTGATTGTTCACTTGAACATCCTCTTTACCACAGAGGTTGGTGGTTTCCTGTGCCGGAGAGCCGAAATCCCATGGCTTCTTCGATCTCGTGAACTCTCAAGGGCGGCAACGGAAACCTGAAAGGTAACCAAAAAGGACTGTTGAGTTGAAAAGGGCGTCGCGGCATCAACCCAAGAATGGACCGCATGGTGTCAATGGCGCCATTTTGGATTCATGACCAGCTTCTCCTGTTTGAACCGGTGCGCTTCAGGCCCTTTTTGGTGTTTGGGTAGACTGCCAAGTCGAGGCGGATGGGATCAAGGACGTTACGTTGTTCGGAGATGGAGAAATCGAGCAAGACGACACAGACAACTTGAAGACTGCAAAAGACTCTGGGGACTTGGAGACATGGGCTAAGCGCTCCATAAAAGTCATCATTCGGCCCTCTGATTGGTCAGAGACTGTTCATTCGGTTCAGCCCGTGTTGCAGTCCCCGTTTCGGCCAGGATCCTGACACATTTGACAGGGGGGTCTTGGGGGGGTCTCAGCGTTGTGCTTTTACATAGTAGGGGCTCTCTCAAGGCCCCCGAGTCTCAACTCTCAACTGGAGCATCCGGATAGAGAAGTCTTTACAACCTTCACCATCCAAATATAGATCGATCCATGATCGGTGCATCGGCATCATGATTTGGTACGTACTGTAGTTGTCTGGTGTGATTTTCGATTTAAAAGTCCAATGACCATGAGGCCTCGTCGTCATCGGGTTCCTGTTGTGCGGGCTCGATCCCGTGCAACCTCAGCCCAGGATTCTAAGCGCCGAACTCTCAAACCAGCCTTTTGTCACCTCAAGTTCCAGGCTGAGGACTTCGAAGCATGGGAAACTGTTCAACATGACCGCAGCGAATGTTTGCCCAGCTCAACCAACGTAACCGCGGGGAGGGTCAGCCTGATGAGCCGGGCATATAAGGTCCCAACGCCGGCAAGTCGTTGCCGTCCGGGCATACCATCGACTTCTTGTAGAGATATCCATATTCTCTTTGACTCTGCCGTTCAGCCAGCCTGGGAACCTACAGATTCATTATCATGGCCTGTGGTGAGAGTCGTCGTCTCGCAATCAAAATGACATACATGCTAGCTACTTCAGTCACCTACCAGTTTTCTGGACAGCCTGTTGGGCCTATGAACCACATGTCAAGGAGATGACAAGTCTCTCGCACTTCATCTGAGCAAAGTTGCAGTGCTTCGACCACAGCCATCAAGGTTAGCAGCGGGACAATTAGTTGCACATCGCCCGATACCATACTCGTACATAAAAGACGTCATTCACGGGTAGAGCATAGGCCAAGCAATCAAGAACGGTAGAGGGAAAGACATAATGCTATTGTACTGGAACCCCTTGGTATTGCAGACCTTTGTGAATAATGTTATGCGAGCAAAGAAACTTGAGTGCCGGTACTCAATGGTTGCATCTTGCACCTGCTGATTCCGCCCCGCCCCTTGTCGTGACATCGAAAGACACCGCTTGCTGTGCCACACCCACGTCCTCCGCTGTTTCGAGCCGCTCGAATGGCATTTGCAACTTTCGCACTGAAGAGAGCTGGGAATTCCCTCTGAGCCTAGAGGGATATAGGACGCGAACCGGAACCACAAGACACTCGTGCTCCCATGGTGAATATGTGGGTGCCCCCCAGAGAGAGGGGCCAAAACGTTGAAGAAACGATCCAGCGCTGCTTGTCGGCCATAAAATCCATCCCATTATCTACTCTAGATAGCATACTTCCGGGTCCACTCGCGAGCCGTCGCCTCGTACCTGGCGCGGTCTGTCTTGTACACGTGCGCAATCTCGGGCACAAGCGGGTCGTCAGGGTTGGGGTCCGTCAACATCGAGCAGATGGAGAGCAGAACTGTACAATTGTCAGCGGCCTAACGAACAGAGTGCTGGGTACTGATGGACAGGGAAACGTACCCTTGGAAATCGTCAACGCCGGACTCCACTGATCCCTCAAAATGTCGAGGCAGATGCTGCCGTTCGAGTTGATGTTGGGGTGATAGATCCTGGTAGTAAAGCTGACTTTGGGAGGCTTAAAAGGATAATCGGTAGGGAACTGAATGTTGAGGAAGAAAACGCCGCCGGTGTAAGGGGAGTCGGCAGGGCCCATAATGGTCGCTTGCCAGTGGAACTGTTCAATCTCGCATGTCAGTAATCCTGTTCACGAGCACGATGCCACGGTTCGACCCAGGGCAAAGGTCATGACGCGATGCCGGGGGTCGAGCCGTGCTTATCGAAAAGCGGGGTGGCTTATCCGTACAAGATCTTCACCCTGAGGGCCAGCAGAGCAAGAGGAGGGCGGATCGCTGCGAACAACAACACGTTAGCATCAAATCCGACAGCATATACGGAATGCATCTCTGGCATCTGCGGAAGCGGTCGAGACGGCGCGAGGTTCGGCGACGGCGACGGCGTAAACCCCGCCAGCGCGGCCCCACCACTGAACCTTGCGCCGGAATGACGCTTTTGCGGCGGTATCGCGTGAGACAGCAAAAGGGCTAGCGGGACTCTTGTTTACATACCGGCCGAGATCAGCGAGCTCCTTGTTAATGCGCTTCAACGCCATTGTGTGATATTAGTTGTGTAAAGGTGGGTGGTTGTGGTTGTCGTAAGCGCTGTTGCGTTGACGACACGAAGGGTGGCTGCAAGATTTAAAAGGGTCAGGGTCAGCGTTTGCGGGCGGTGGAAGAGCAAAGAAGCGGAATGAATGGGCAGTGGACAGTGAATCAGGCTGGGCTGGCTGCGGCGATAATAGTGTAGGCACGTCGGTCGTGCAAACGGGAAAAAAGTCGATCACGAATAGCGCGGACGAGACGGCGGCGGCGGACTTACAAGATGGAAAGCAAAAAGCACTATATCGCTGAGTCACACCAGGGTATTGGAGTGGATTTCGTCAACAGGTGAGAAGATGGTGACGGGATGCAAACTAGTTGATGTCGAAGTTGCAGGAGAGCAGGATGGAATGGCGGAGGGGGGAAATGGATCAGGATCAGGCGAACAAAGGTGGGTTCCCGTTCAGGTGCCAGCGGGCAGGAGCCTGAGGAAGCCAGTCCCTGACCCAGTCAAGCCAGTGAGGTTGTCCCACCACCAGTCTCTGGGCTACGGCGCGCTGCCACACACTGCCCGCCGATGGCGCTGCCCGTGGCCGACCACTCAAGGCTCTTGCTGCATGACCGCCTGCCGAAGTTGTCTGTTGGCCTGGGCGGCATGGGCGGCTGGCAATTCAGATGGCAGGGGTGGTTTGACGCCCACGAAGCTGACCAATCATTGAGCCCAAAAAGGACAGCGCCACTGGCTTACCTCGTCATCGTCAGTGCACCGCCACCGCACTGGCGAGCTCATTCCGAGACGAAAGACTCCCGCCGGCAACAGTTGCCGGCCGGTGCAGCTGGAAAGCCAACGACCGATCACCAACGACGACCAGAACATTGCGATGAAAAAACATCAGTGCAATGAAGCTTCCACTACTTATTCGAGATCTCGCTCAACATCTCTTCTAAATGCTGAATTGTGGTGTTAGCATTGTTTGCTTGAATGAAATGTGTTGTTTGGGGCCGAAGAGTAGCTAGGCTGAGATGGAAGGAAGAGTGAACCGGGAGTTATTATACGTGTCTTTAAAAGGTTCTGTTGAAACCGAACGACGTGCGCCAACTATTCGGATGATGGTCGATGCAACTGGCTCCGGGTCGGCTCGGAGTTTGGGGTTCAGGTCCGGGGCGTACCAAATATGCAAGCAACGGTGCATCTTTCGGCCCCGGAAGGCCGGACACGGAATCACGGACAGATCCAACTACAAGAGTACAAACTGGCAGTGATCATGATGATCGGGGCATTAAATGGGTGGAAGAGGTGGACGAATGCAGCGGCTTTGTATGAGGTGATTATGCATGATTCCGGCCCATCTGTCATGTTGCATATCTTCAGGCTCAAGTCGGACCTCCGTCGCAATGCACTCCACGAGAACTCATCAACAAAATGGGACATCGTTTGTAAGCACCAAGACCTAGGCGACTAGGCTGGCAATGTACATGAAGGAGTCATTTCATTGTGCTCATGGAGATTCGGCTGTAGGTATCTCACAGTTGGGTGCATGATGCCCGAAGGCTCAGCCTCCGTCACGCATCCTCGGACTTGGAAATTGTACAGAATTGCCTCCGCAGATGGTGTTGCATAACCACATTTCTCTTGTCCAGTGGAAGTATAAATACTCATTCTCCGCTCCTTGTCCTCAGGGTGGCCTCCTCTTGTTTCCTTCTTTTGTTCAACAGTGTTGACTTTGGGGTTCTTTTCATCAACAAACACTCCCCTTAAACATGACGCCAGCATGCTTTGGAAACCGACAACCAAATGCCATCAGAATGATACCTCCTCCATGATTCATCAGTACATCAACGGTCATATCGAGATTACTTACAACACGAAATCCGTTCGACGACATATCGAGGTTCACAGCATACCACAGGTACAACTGCCGACCGCTCCAACCGATCACTCTCACCGATGTACCGACATTAAAAACACCACGACGTCTTGTGGGAGTTGCCAACAGTCGGCAAGCATACGTACAAAGCACAATAGGAACGTGGCAACTCTTAATGAACGAACTCAACCCAGGAATCACCCGCTGACCGACAGGAGACACTGATTCAAGATCACGACCACCACTACCCATGCCAACCACGACAATACGGGAGCCGACTGAGCCAAACGATTTTCTTCCTCACTTCGCCAGGACGATGAAACTCATCCCAACGAGAGCAACGAAAAAAAAATGTGTGTTTGGTTCGTCAAAGACGAGAGTGTGACATCAAAAATTGTGCGGTGGCTAAACTACGGGCCCATCCCACCGAAGTGAGATCCCTGCCATGGATTCTTGAGCTCATGACAGAACCGGCTTAAATCTGCTGTGAAGAAGAAGAGAAAAGGAAAAGAGTTCAGAGGAGGGGGAGCAGGGATACTTATACACTTGTGGAAGCTGACCTGACAGACACGACCCCATCTTTGCAAAGGCAGTGCGCCTTCCGCGACAAGTGACACTTCCCGAACTACGTTCGATTGGGTCAACAACATGGCACCACCAATTCGACTTATCTGAACACCGAGGGAAGAACGACCATTCGAGTCCGGGAAGGCACGGCACAATTACGCTGGGGTACACCATCCATGACAAGACGGACCAGCAACAGACCGGCCGCCGCGGGTTCCAATCGACAACAGAATATTCCTGCCACTACAAGACCACGACGATGCATCGCTCGAGATTAAAACAGCAGGTGCCCCAAGACTGTTCTTCAACAAGTTTCCGAGGACGGAGCACATGCTCCCGAGGGCGCCGTTCGAGCCTGAACTCGAACTTGAGGGGCGGCAGAGCTTGGATACTCCTAGGTCGGGTACTTGTTACTGGCTGGAGTCACCGCGGCCTGTAGAAGTGACTGTAGCTGGCGCCTTCCGGTTGTGAAAAATAGGGCTCTTCTACTCCCTTCCAGTTTGCAGTCACATCCCAGGTTCGATTCCTGGGGCAGTCCAGACGACAAGGCACAGGACCATCAAGAACGAAAGAATAACCATCGACCGAAAGAACAACCAAGAGTTCGATCGAGTGTGAGCCAACAACAGCACAACGCCAAGATCATGACATTCAGCAAACGAAGCCACACAAGAACCGGAATAGCGAAACCAAACGGCCAACCATATGCCCACAAGACAAACCATAATACGTCGGCCATCGACTTCATGTCGATGGTGCGGAACGGAAAGCACAAGAGGGCATCAAACACCGGCAAGTCCGGCATGGACGGCAACTGCGAACTGAGGGCTTCACACACATGGAAACTACACTTATTCTGATGAGCGGTTGGGCTGCAATAGTAAGTCACATCACCGGGCAATGGCATCGACCTTGTCATCGGCAACCGCGGGCGGATGGTGGGTAGAGTAGTGTAGTTCCATTGTGATGAACGGAAAGATCCTTCTTCCCTCAATTCCTTCTTTCCATCACCCAACTCCTTCCACCTCCCTCGATCCTACTTACCCAAAGTAATAACTCCCACTACCAAGGGAATAACTCGGAGTACTTTGAGCGGCTGCCCTCACTACGGCTTCCTCCCTCTCTTTTTGCTTCTTTCTCCCTCTCTTTCCGCTTCTTCCTCCCTCTCTTTCCGCTTCTTCCTCTCCTCGGCCTCTTTCTTCCTCTGGCAGCTCGAGCATATCTTGTCAGCCCGCTTGCTGACCTCCCTGTTTTCGGAGCGGATACTACCGCAGTCGCCCCAGTTTGTTGCCTTTGCGCACATCAGGTTCTCGCTGCTGGAGGAGACTACGTCGGAGCAGTCGGGACATTCGTACTTGGTTTTTAGCTGGCCGCACATTTTGTCTTTTTTCTTTCTGGAATCGATGGGAATACTGAAACTGGGTTATTGTACTTATTAGGTCTGGGTTGGTTGAAGTACTACTATTGGTGATGGTGATGTTGGAGAAGATATAACACCCCGAGATAGGTAGAATTCGTGAACCTTATGTAGGTCTTGAATTCGCAACGGGAAGCTGGTCACATTTGAGCACGATGGGCAGTATGCGTAAGGTAATTGATCACGGCCGTCTAGAGCGTCTAAATTGTCTAGAACGAAGTCGGATTGTCGAGGCTTGGTGCCAAATGATTACTATCAAACACGCTTGTGAAGTTGTGATCTGTGTGCATCCCCATCTGACAGTCAAGATCTAAGCACGAGACGACATCAAAACACCACGGCTGGACGGCAACTACGCAGGCCGGGCTTCACACATGGAACTACCGCAGTGTCTCGGGGCATCCGTCTTGGGAAACCAGGGAAATCAGGCAGGGTCTGCAAGTATACTGCAATATTCATGCCCACCAAAATTTCTATGCAAGACGGTGATTCTGAATGTCCCCACCCTCCAGCGCCCTTGAGAAAACAGGTAGAAAAGGCAGGGCAAAAGAAGAATCGAATTTACAGTGCTCCGGGGTCTCACGCTGTCCCCACCTTCTTTTTCTCGGGCATAAAACGCACATATTCGAGCAGTATGCTTGCAGACCCTGCCTGATTTGCCTGGTTTCCCAAAACGGATGCCCCGAGACACTGCGGTACGCTTATTCTGATGAGCGGTTGGGTTGCATAGAAAGCAAGTCACATCACGGGCAAAGGCGTCGTCCTTGTCATCGGCAACCGCGGGTGGACGGTGGGAAGAGTACCTAGTGTGGTTCCATGGTGTTGATGACCTGGCAGTTGCAATGCCATTGAGACGGTTCTTGCTATTAGGAGATGAGTGTTGCCTTCCTGACTGAACTCGGTTGACACTTCCCGATGACGGACGTTTCGAGGGAACGGGTCTTTCTGCTGACTTGGGTTGTCTTGGGAAAGTGTCACTTATCCTCCGTGAGGTGGCTCACTTGCATACTACTCCTGCCTGGAAAGGCAAGACCCTTCCTTTCTTGGAGAAAGTGGTACCCTTCGATGAATGCTAGAGGAACAGGGGAAGGGGTGCTCTGACTTCGACTTTGGAGTGGCCACAGAAGCAAAGAGTGTAAAGCATTCGCGACCGGTCAACTTTGTGGTATCGATTCAAACACCGAAATCTATCATTGTACATAGAATGATATGACAATACGTCCCATCCCAACAACAAACCTCGCTTAAAAAGTTGAATTTTGCTGTGAATCATCTTACACAAAAGCCTGAATACCAGTAATAGCCCTTCCCAAAATGAGACCTAAACCAAACCGTTAGCATCTTCACTTCACCTGCCTCACCCACTCGGAAGGTCAAACTTACTGTGAATATCACTCTGGCCCTCATAAGTCTGCGTAACATACAAGTTGGCAACAACACGGCCAATATGGTACTCATCCGACACAGCGTTGCCGCCAAAGATCTCCTGCAGCGTGCGGGCGTGGTACAGGGTGCGGTCGCAGTTCTGGCGCTTGATCATGCTGATCATCTCGGGCGTGGCCTTGCCCTCGTCCTTGAGGCGGCCGACCTGGATGGCAGCCAGGGTGCCGTACGCGACGTCGGTGGCCGCCTCGGCCAGCTTCTTCTGCACGAGCTGGTACTTGGCCAGCGGGTTGCCCTTGAACTGCTTGCGCTCGAGGGCGTAGGTGCGCGCGCGCGCGAGGCAGTCCTCGAGCGCGCCCATCATGCCGAAGGCGATGCCGTAGCGGGCGCTGTTGAGACACGTGAAGGGACCCTTGAGCCCTTCGACTTCGGGAAACATGTTCTCCTTGGGCACCGGGCAGTTGTCTAGCTGGATCATGCCCGTGATGGAGGCCCGCAGTCCGGTCTTGTTCTTGATCTGGGGAGTCTCGAGCGTTCCCGGAGGGCAGCCGGACCGCTCAACCAGAAAGCCGCGGATCTTGCCCGTCTCCTGAAGCTTGGCCCAGACGACCAGGACGTCGGCGATGGGGGAGTTGGTGATCCAGGTCTTGGCGCCGCTGAGCAGGTAGACGCCCTCCTTGGTAGGGTGGGGACGGGCGACGGTCTCCATGGAGCCCGGATCGGAGCCGTGGTTGGGCTCGGTCAGGCCGAAGGCACCGATGATCTTGCCCTTGGCCATGCCGGGCAGGAAACGCTCCTTTTGCTCCGCGGTGCCGAAGTCGTTGATGGGGCCCATGACGAGCGAGGACTGGACGGACATGCCGCTGCGGTAGCCGCTGTCGACGCGCTCGACGGCGCGGGTGATCAGACCGCTGGCCACGGAGGAGACGCCGGCGCAGCCATAGCCCTCGATGGTGGCGCCCAACAGGCCCATCTCGCCCATCTCCTCGAGGATCTTGGGGTCGTAGTGCTCATCGCGATAGGCCTGCAGCACGCGGGGGAGAAGCTGTTCTTGGCAGTAACGCTCGGCTGTCTCACCGATGGCAATCTCGTCCTCGGTCAAGAGGGACTTGTGGTTGAGAGGGTCTTCCCAGTTGAAGGAGGGAGCGCTGGAGGTGGCAGAGGCAAAGGCACGAACGGGAGTGGTGACGTTGGTGCGCGGCGCCGAGAAGGCCTGACGCAGAAGCCCTTGAGGGCATCTCCTGGCGAGAATCCGAGACATGCTGACTGATAAAGCAATGGGTATCAAAACAATTGACGAAGGACCTGGACTGTTACCCTTCCAAATGAAGCTCAAGATATGTTACGTCAGCCTTTATTTATAAGTCACAATCTAGATTCCAAATGAAGACATGGAGTCCGGCTTCGGTGCATCTCCGCCCGCGAGGGTAATGTTTTCCACTGTAGCATCAAAGGCTGCTGTTCCCGCTATTTCCCCCGCTGTGAGGAGCTGTGAGCCACTGACCCTGACCTCATCGGAGTTGGAGCCCGGTCATTTTACGCATTTTACGGCCCTGGACCGCCGTTTGCCGAGCATTCCGATTCCCATTTTTTGAGGTTCCCGAGGCACTTTCGCCGGATTGGGTTAGGGTTGTATGTGTACAACCGGACCCGCTGGAAAAAGGGGTATCAAAACAAACCCGAGTCGGACAAATGTTGAGCCAAGAGGTGATAAGAAAGTGACTAACATCAGCAACATTTATACACGTTTGGAAAAGATGTCCGCGCAACCTCGATGCTTTGTTATGCGTTTTAGGTTGGAAGATACAAGCTCAAGGCAGATGACAGACAGGTCTATAATATCCGAACGCTGAATAAGACAAAGAACGGTACTCGTATCACTCTGCTTGTCTTGATAAGGACGTGAAAGAGGGTTTAGACTTCAAAGGCAAGTACACGCAATATCGGCTCCTATCTCTGCAACTACTCGATTGCATTTTCGGAAGTGGATGAAGGCAGTGCTTTACACACATGTGCAAGTCAGCCGGATGCAATTGAAGCAAGCCAAATCTGGCTCAATCTCAACAAGGCAATCTCGTCCAAACCTGGCCAAGTCTGGGTCGAGTTTACAGTCAGACTTAAGTTGCCAACTTGTTTTGTTTCGTTGTTGAAAAACTTTGCTGCGACGAAGAGAAGGAGCATCTCATTTGGGAAGCCGTTTCGCTTTGGTGGTTATGGTTGAAACTCTCTGTGCTCCGAACAAGTCAAGTAAGTAGACCAATTCGAATCTGCGTAAAAGCAAGGTAAATGTCACTGTGGTAACAGGTAAACCAAATACGATTTTGGACTTGACGGACTTTGTGATGGCAGATTGGGCCACAACTATGTATACCACTTTGAGCGACCGAACTGCCAGCTTCGGTTACTTGTACCCTTTTGTCGGGAACACGAGCCGGATAGTGAAGTGGTCTTTCGGCGCCGTGACATACTTGACTGGTGTAAAGAACTGGGCCATGATATCCGAACGCTGGATGAGGGCAAAGGAGGGAACCTGCATCACTCTGCTGTGCCTCGAGAAGGACAAGAGCAGTAGTGTAGGAACAAGCGGTATCGGTTCATTGTGTTTCCCGTCTACTGCTATGATTGTCTTTTTTTGAAGAGGATGAAGCTATTTGCCTCGAGATAAGATGACAAAGGCTCCAACCGACGACAACCGCCGCCGCCGCCTCCCAGCCTCGCTCCTTCCCCAACCGACCCGACCACCTTCCCGCACTCCACTGCACCGCCCTTTATAACCTTAGCCCCCGTCTCTCCTTCCACCACAAGACAAACCAAGTTACCCGACCAAAAAGTGTTCAGATGGCGTAGCGGTTTATCGTTCGGCCGCTACTGCCAAAACCTTAGAGGGACTGGGGGCTCGCGAGACAGGGAGTTCGAACCTCACAACGAGCACTTGTTCAGCGGGATTTTAGAGGTAGGATCTGAACCTTTTCAAAAATTAAACCCTTCCGTGTTGGCGTTCTGAGGGCCATTCCCTGGGAAATGCGATGTTCTTCAACCCTCGTGACTGTGGCTAGAACGAGCTCTAGTGGCAGCTCGAGGGAAATACAGGGAATAAGAAAACCATCTGGAAGAAGAAGGAATCCAGCAGGTACCGTCTAAGTGTAGGGTCGTGACCGAACTGGGGGGAAGAATACAGATCGCATTTCCGGTCGGGTAACTAGTTTGTCACTATTTTTTTTTTTGCCCTTTTTTTTTTTTTTGGTGGTTATGGTTCACGTCAACCGGTAGAGGTACGGATAGCTCTGGCGCATAAGGCATCGTATGGTAGAGCGAATGCGACAGGAAATCTCGCGATAGTAATTTGAGCTTGGAGGACGATCAAGTCAAACGACGCGATGCTTAGAACAGGGAAGCACAAATTGGACGAGAGGAGAAGACCAAGAAGAAGACAACAATGAGAGCGCAGTCAAAATGTAACTGGCGACACTTACCACCTCAGAAGTAGGTATGCGTTCTCGTCTACCAGACGATCCGGTCGGCGTGGCCGCGTGGGCGGGAGACTGAAGAGTGGGAAGATGGCGAGAAAGGGACAGAAGCATGTGGGCTCTTTCCTTCACTAAAGAGACTCTACATACAAGAAGGCAACAACCGTAAAGTCTTTCGTCAGTCGGAGGTCGGCTATCCAGGTGATGTCTAGCTCCCACCCTGACCCAACCTCTGCGATTCCCGCCCGCGAGAGAAACTTCCTCCAAACCACCACCGCATCCACAATCACTCCGTTCCATTTCCTGTGCATCCTCAGAAGAATATTCATATTGAACATCCATGAGCCACGCCTGCACATCCCTTGAGACAGTACTTCACCACTCAATGCATCGAGATGGATGAAATTCCCTCCCCTGTTGTATCCGCATCATGCTCCCCTGGGGGCTTGACGTATGCAGAGGTCATCAGGATCCGACGAAACCTAGATCGCAATACCGATACCATGTACGACGACCTTCGCAAGAACGAGCTCGAAGCTTGGGACCTCCCTAGTCCGTTACTGTCTCACCCCTATCTCAGGCAGCTGCCTCCATTGCCCTCAACTCTCTCCCGGCGCGGCGCGGTGTCCGAAAACGATTCTCCCGCTGACACGCCATATGCGGTGGGCGGTTTAGCAAGCGTGGCGGCTGTTCAACTTCTACGATCCTGTCTGAGAAACACGCCCGAGTTCCACAAATCCCAAACACCCACGAGTCTCAACAACCCTGACATCAACCTCTACCTCCTTCGACAACACGAAGCCGCACAGTCCGATATGTCCACACGATTGGCAACCTGCGTGTGGACGTCCAATAGCCTCCAGCCGCAGACATATACCACGGAGATTACGGTCTGGGATCCAAAGAGCACAGGGACTGACGGGGCTTTGAGTAGCCGTCCTGAAAGCTCCGAGACACAGGAGGGACGACCACCTATCCGTCGCATATTAACTCCGGACATCAGCTCGATATTGCGCCGTGGTTCATCCCCAAAGTCTCCCAAGTCCCGAAGGCGCACCCCATCTGACGCTTCTCGTAGCAATGGCATGGGGAGAAGAGCAACATTTACCTTCAATAGCGGCTAGCAGACGCATGATGGCCTCGTCAAATGGAACGAAGGTGCCCCTGGCCTCGACAGCCCCGATAGCTCAAGGTCTCCCGATGACGACCTCGGAGGACGATCCTCACCGGGCCAGACAAAAAACGACGACAGCCGCAAACAGTCACTTGACATGTGCTCTTGTCCAGATCTGGGGAGGGAGGAGGACGAGGAAGCCGAACGTCCAGGTCTACCACGCAGGCGAACAGATGGACCCCAGGTTCATTGCCCGCACCACTCTTTCAGAAACGTATTTCAACGCTCCCAATCCGTCTGTCCAGGTGAACTTCAACTGGACACCCACAGGATTCGGGACCCCAGAAGTCGCCGCCGCTTGAACCGCGAAGATGTCGGGTTATTCTCGGACTCACAAACGGGCGCTGCCGGGCCACTCAACAACGCTCCGGCACAAGAATACTCCCCAAAACTACTTGCCATCGCCGGCGTGATGATCGCAACCGGGGAGCTTGACCGACTTTCGCTGGGGAGTAGTCATAGTCACCGTCACTCTCTGTCTCAAGCATCACAGGTCAGCGTCAGCAGTTCGGAAGACATGGGCGAAGAAGAAGAAGAAGAAGAGCTTCCTCCCCTGCCACCGATCAAAACGGGCGTAGGCAAACGGAAGACGCGCGCCATGTCCATGGTGGCGCCCCTTTCGAGCACGCCTTTTAGTTTTGTCATGCAGGCAGGAAAGAGCGGGCTCTCGTCTGCACCGACGAGGAGATCTTCGACAGGGAACCAGCTCTTGGCTGGACACCGAGGAGGAGCACCCCTTCCGCCCATGAATTCTCCCGCCCTACAACAGACAGGCGTAGGTGCAAGTACTCGACCTGGCACAGGGACGCCTACAGCCCAAGCGCCGTTTGGGTCATCATCGTCTCGCGTGAAGAGACCGGCTCCACGCCGGTTGTCAGAACTATGGAACGCTTCCTGGGATAATGATCAAGAGGATGATGAGGGTGATTCGGGTTCTTCGGAAAAGCAACCGAGCTCCCCTGGCCTCTATGACTTGGATTCCCCCAGGTTTACCGGCGCTCGCGAAGATGATGTAAGCCCCGGAGGCGGAGCAAATGCAGAGACTCCCCGGCTTTCGTGGCCACCGAATTTGGACCGCGTGGATCAATCTCTTCGAGAACAAGGGGGGTATTTTGGTGGACTGAACGACGAGGATATTAGTCCACGGGACGACGGGAGAAGCCCGGGATGGACGGAGACGGAGGACAGAAGAAGCAGTAACCTCACTCTCCGGAATGATGGGGACCCGAGCGATGGGATTCCGAGCGATGAGAACCCTTCGGACACGTCACCCTCTACCTGTGAATGCACGCATTGCGAACACGCAGGGTATTTTATCAAGGTTGCTGATGACGCGGTAGGTCATGATGAGCATAAGGTTGAATTGAACGACGATGAGGTGGGAGGGGTGATGCAGCGGTCGGGGTCGAGTCAAACGATTATTCATACACCTACGAGGCATTCGAGTCAGGAGGCTGGAGATTGATCGGCTGATAACTGTTGGTTAGTGAACTTTTGGTGTGGTTGTTTATCGGAAAGCAGATTGTATGTTGATAACGGGAATGGAGGCTGGCGTCTGGATATCGGAGGCACGCACCTTGATAGTCCTTGTAGGCATTCCTATACCACAATCACTAGTTCAAAACCATCCGTTAACATCTTCACTAGAACCTCTTTCAACCAAAAGGTGGTATCGACAAAGAGACCCGACTCAACCGTTACTGGAAAAAAAAATCTCCCTCTTGAATACCCAACAAACTCAAATTTAAACGCCTTATCCCATGCATATATACGGTACATACACCACACACTACACTATCTTTACACCGTCCTCCTTTTTCTCTACCCCCGTCTTTGAATCGGATCGAATCGGAATCGTTTACTGCTTGAAGTCGGTGTTGACGTCCATCTTGACGGCGCCCTGGGCCTCGAGCTCCTTTAGGCGAGCCTTCTTCTGGATGTCTTGGACGCGCCACTTCTTGAAGTATGTGACCTGTTGGAGGGGGGATGAAATGTTAGCTGGGGGTTTCTGGCGGAGGTGTGTGCACGCTGTTTGTCTTGTCCGAGATGCCTGTCCTTCCACTTCCGCTGGTGGGCTGGCTGGATGGCTGGCTGTTCTCGTTTTGCTCGTGTTGAGTGTTGATGTTTTCTGGAGTGCTTTCCCTCCTTCTGGGCGTTGAGGATCTCTGCTTGCTTGCTTGCTTGCTTGCTTTCTTGTCCCAGCTACCTTTCCTCGTATTTCGAGACCTATCCACTGGAACTCTGGTTCCTCTTCCTTCATTCTTCTTCTCCCTCCTCACTCTTCCTACTCTTCCTCCCCATGTCCTCTCCAAACCTCCCACCCCATCCCACCACACTCCATCCCCCTTCTCAAAAGTCTCTCTCTCTTTAAAAGCACAGCAAAGCAAAGTGTACTCACCCACTGAACAGCGCAATCCTTCTCAAACTCGGCGCTCTCGGCCTTGCACGCCTTGGCCGCCGCCTTCTCGTCCTTGAGCGCATCAATGATGTTGTTCCGGTCCAGGCAGGCAAAGTAGCCGTCGCGCGCCATCCAGCACTTTTGGCGCTCGGAGCGCGTGGGCGCAACGGTGCCCGCGCGCACCTCGGCCGCGCGCTTGTCGGCTTCGGATTGTTCGAAGAGGCCTAGGACCATTGTGAATGTTGTCGTTTCGGGTTCGGGTTTGTGTGGTTTTAGGGAAACTGGTCGGGAAGGGACTCGGAGGTTGGGTTGGGCGGAAAGGGACGGAGAAGTTGGAGTTGTTGGTTGCGATGGTTGTTAGGATGGGAATTGGAAATGGAAACTTGGGATCGAATTCGCGAATGATTCCCGAGCCCGAGCTGGGATGGAAGCTTATCGAGCTTGTCTTGTCCCGCTATCAGTACAGTACCGGGTAGGTCGTCAATTGAGCTTTGTGCGGCAGGCAATTTGGTTCCTTGGCTGAGCTTCCAAGGTGGCAGTGGTGGGCGGTCAAAAAGGTACGTACCTTTTTGGTCCCCCTACTAAACCCCGGACTTTGGTAATTTTGGATTCCACCCCATTGATAACCCTGCAGCTGCCCTGTAATCTTGCGGCGCCACGGCGGACGCAGGGACCAGGGTCAGCCCTGCCCGTGCGTGGAATGAATGGATGCGACACTGGGCTGTCAACTGCAGTGGTGCTGTGCTGTGCTGAGTGTGACATGACGGCTTTTCGTCCGTTGGTCGCAAACGTGAACTTTGACATTCCATCTTTCTCGGCCTTGCCCATTCATGGTTTACCAGAGACACTGGGAGATACAAACTTCTAGAACTTAGGGGTGAATCACTACGAGGAATCAAAAGAGGATACAGTATCAACAAAGAGTTGCGGCCGAACGACAAGCAAGCTCGAATCACCAACGAACCGACGCATCCCGTCCTCACACCGAACAAGTGCTCTGACCAAGCTCCCTTCAAACATCTGCTCGAACTAGACAACCTCCAAGTTCCAACCTTCGAAGACCGGGCGACGACATAGCTACCATACACACGAGAACCACATTATACACAACCGAGCAGAAAGAAACCAACAACCACAATGCCCCGCCGCCGTCGTCCCCCGCGCTCCGGCGCCCTAACCGAGCTTCCGCCCCTCAAGATTCTCAGCCAGATCGCCGCGCTACAAGCAATCTACTACGCGGCCGCCCTGGTCCTCATGTTCTTCACGGCGGCCGTGGCAGGGAACCCGTTCACGCTGGACTTGGTGTTCGGGTGGGAGGCGGTAAGGGGGGATAACACGCAGGGGTGGTTGAACGGGTTTATTTGGTGTTTGGTGGGTGGGTTGGTGTTGTAAGTGGTTTCTGTCTCCCTACCTTTCGTCCTTTTGATCTGTCTGTAGCAACGCGCTGCCCCGACCAGACCAGCTTCACTCTTCCATCCGTCCTTCCATCCCTTCTCCCCCACTCCTTTTCATCCATCCATCCATCCACCAGCCCAGCCAGACCCCTCGTTAACCAAAAACAGACCCCTCTCCCTAACAGCCATCGTCCAACGCTCCAAGCTCATCCTCGACTTCGCCCTCACCACGCACTTCATCCACCTCGTCGTCGTCACCCTCTACACCACGCCCGACCACACCTTACCTCGCCACACAGCCTGGTGGCTGACCATGGGCATCTCCTCTCTGGCTTCGTACTTGCTCGGGTCGTGGGGGTGTCGATATAGGGAGCTTCAGCCTATTGCTTTTGGTGGGCATGGTTCGGGGGGTAACACCACTACTGGGAACGGAAACGGAGAGGGAGGTGGACTAGGAGCAGGAGGGCTAGGGGATGAAGAACAGGGCTTTATTACAGGGGGAAGAGGAGGGAGAACCAAGCGGGGATCGCGTGGTGATTTGGGAGGGGATTACGAGATGGTTACCATGTCTGGCGCCAGTGGCAGCGGCGGCGCAAGTGGGAGCGGCAGTGGAAGTGGTAAAGGGCACGGTCGATCACAAAGCACCGTTTCACAAGCAGGCTTGGGCGGGCCGCTACAAAAAGCCGACTAGAAGTCGTGGTCGTCAACCATACTACGCTCACTCTACCGCTTCGTTTCTTCTCATCCCATAAAAGTGACGGTCGCTTATGCGGTGTTATCTTGGTTCGTGGGGAGTGAACTGGTGGCTGTTGGGGCTGTTGGGGATGATGGGGTTGATGTCGAGGCTCTCTTCTTCTTCCTTATTGACATCTCCTTCGTCAACATCATCATCATCTTGTTCGTTGTCTTTCGTTGTCTTCGACGAAGAAGACGGGGACGGGGACGGGGACGGGGATGGGGACGACAGCGAGGGTTGTTGGACTTGGAACGAGGAGGAGGGGATTATTATAATGAGCGTGAAGAAGGAGTAAGCTATTCTGATATCGGCTGGTCGGTGGTGCTGTTGGTTGTGCTATACATTTTTTGGTATTATTAGATCTCCTCCTTCGGATGGTCCCAGCATCGGGTTTTGGTTCTGGCGTTTGGGGTGTTTTGGGTTTGGCTTGGGCTTCAGGCTTTGAGGTTATTAATATGGGGGAGATGGCTAACAAGGATGGATGGATGGATGGACTAGCATCCCGAGATGAGATCAGCGAAAAGGTCTGACGACGAGCGAAGTAAAGTAATGGAGGGATAGATGGACATCGGCATTGCAAAACTGCACAAATAGAGTGGCATATTTAACGTCATCCTTGAGCAGAGTGAATATACACTTGGTATTGACATTTTATAATCTTGATATCTGTCTGACCTTATTTTGGTGTTGGAAGAAACACTAGGTAAATATCCACATCCCTCCCTCCTCTCCTATCATCCTCAACTCCCCATGCTCCCACTGGCTAAGCTCACTCACTCACTTCACTCACACAAGTCCCTCCTTTCCTCCCAAGACACTGATCCACTGACTGATTCGATGAACAAAAGAAAAAGTAGAATAAAAAGTAAAAGGGAAAGAATAAAAATAAGCAAAAAAGGGGATAAGTAGAAGAAGAAATGTTTGACAACAGGTCTAAAATAATATTCAATGCTTTCCCTCCTTTCCTTCCTTTCTTCCTCTCTTTGCTCTGGCTCCGATCGATGCTTCCCCCCGGAAAAATAAAAAGACAACGCCAAACAGTAAATATGGTGTGGTATCATGGCTTATAGTTTTTTGTTTTGTTGATATGTTGATTTGTTGTAAGTTTTGGGTGGTGTTGGTTTCGTTCTTGTCGTTGTTGCTTTGCCCTCCTCTCTCCTCTTTTTTCTGCCGCTGCCAACCAACGAAGTGCACTCAAACAGTCAACCGGGGAGCGGAAAGGAAGGATACACAGGATAGGGAGGCAGGGAGACCGAGCAAGATTTGATAGAAGAGAGATTTTGTTGCGAAGTTTAAAAGGGAAATGTGGATTAGGTTCTTCTTCGTCTTTCGTCATCTTCTTTTCATACTCGGCTCCCGCACTAACCCCCCCTGTCCTTCATTCCTTCTCTTCCCCGTCCGTTCAGTTGTCTTGCCTGCCTCCCTCTTCAACATAAAAAGTAAGAAAAGGAAATAAATAACCCGCATAAGAAGCGCTGCTATTCACTCGCTGAAGGGTATCGAGTCACACACGCTCTCTCGCCGTCCGTCAACTGTAGTAATCAACCATTGGGGCTCTTTCTCCTCCGTCTACAACCTCCTGCAGGAACCTCTGTCTCGCCGCCTCCCATTTCCGTCGCGCACATTTCGTCGGTGACTCCTAGGAACCCGGCGAACCATCCATCTCCATCTCCAGCTCCAGCGCCGTCGTCGTGCTCTTCGTCTCCGTCATAGTGTTGTCGTCCTATGACACGCCTTGGGGCCGAGTCTGTGCATCGCCGAAGGGGAGGGGGGGCAGGGCCTTATCCAGGCTTTCCCGACCGATGATCTGATGACCGCCCTTGTTGGATCTCAGCGAGCCGCTGGAGCTTTTGAGGTCGACGGATTTGCCGTTGCTGTTACCGTTCATGAGACCAATGCTATACCCGCTATCAGCGCCGTCCTTCAGGGACTGAGGTGTTCCGTATCCATACCCTGTCTTAGGCGGTGTTGGTGGTGGTGGCCCGTGGTCTCTGTAGTCGCGAGCATGACCCCTCAGGAGCGGGTTGCCAAATCCCGCCTGTCTCTCCTCACCGTCCTTGGCAGGGGTGAGAGGGCGGTACTCGCTTTCACCAGTCAAGTTACTGACTCGGCTGTTGCGGACATGTTGCTCGGTGGATGATCGACCCTCTGCAGCCTCCTCGACCACCGGTAAGATGCTGGCCTGGCTAGCTATGTTGTCCCTGCGCTCGATGCTGGAAGGAGAGAGCGTCGTGCGGAGCGTCTTGGTCGGCACGTCCTCTTCTGACACGCCAGTCTTGTACGCCTCACGCTCCGCCCTCTGCACCGTTGCCTCGGCTTCTGGTGACTGAACACCGGAGGGTAGAGGTGGTGGTACTGTTGTTGAAGAGCGACCGTTGCGTGCGCTAGACCAGCTACCCACCCGCTGCTGCTGCTGATCGGCCAAGGCTGCCTCTGCTTGCATCTGTGCGTCTCTCTCCTGGGCTTCGCGAATCGCTTCCTCGCAAGACATGGTGATGCCAGAGATAAAGTTGATGAACCGCTCGCCGTACTCGTGAGGGGGTAGGGCGGAAATCTGATTACGATCACCCGACAAGCCCTTCCAGAAGTTTTCGAGCTTCTTGATGATTCCGTACTAGAATTCACGTTAGCACTTGTCAGAAGCATACAGACCAGATAGACATGAACCTACGTGTGTCAAGCAGTCAATCACTCCGAGGTAGTAGATCTCATCCGCCGGGGTGTTGTCCTCATGGGTTGCACGGAACCCTCCGTCATCCTGGGTGAAAGCAAAGCCCACGCGGCTCTGGTTGTGCTCAAGTTCGTCGGGCATCCGGCTGCTCGTCTCTCCCATAGGAACTGGCCTCTCGGATTTGACCATCTGCCGCAGTTCCTTAGCCTTCCGCGCATTCTCCAACTTAGATGGGGTCCGCATCAAGAAGGAGCTAGGGTCTTCGCGTGAGCTGTCACCGCCAGGGTTGAAGACTCGCAGGGTCTTGTCCCGCAGATTCTCCTCGTTTCCTCGCTGAAGATCATGGATACCAACGAGCAGAGAGTAATCCATTATCTGTAGCTTCTGCAGCAACCGAATATCCTTCTGGAGCTGCTCCAAGAACATCTTCTTCTTCTGGAGCCCGAGTTCGAGATGTCGGTGTCGTCGAAGCCAGTTCAGGTCCTTTAATGTCGCCCTTGGATTCTTGTCAAGATCTTCCTCCCTGTAGTCGCGACCAACTGTTGAACCCTTCAAATCGAAGGTCTGGTGGATGTCCCGGTGCGGCGGGAAGAGGTTGTTCATGACGACAAAGTGAATCTTCTTGCCATAGGGCATTTTGACCCGGTGTAGGCCGTAGAACTGCGAGAGAAGGGTGTTGGGGTTTTCGGTAACATGCTTGAAGTAGTCCTTGAGGATCTTGCGGAGAAACTTATGCTCGGCATGGTGAATGGTCTTAATGATGTACTTGTAATCACGAGAAAAGTAGAAGAAACTGCCGCTCTTGCCGGGGGAGCCAAGTTCGGATAGTATATACTTGCCCGTCAGTGACATGAGATAGTCTGCTGGATCCAAACCGAAGCGTGCGCGGAGATGTCGGAAAACCCAAGGGGCATAGTCCTTAAACTTGAAATCATACTTGGCGGAGGGAATCAGCTCGTTCCCGGCACTTCTACGAGGTTAGATACCAGATCGTGTGGGAGGAAGATCATGAAATGCTTACATGTCAAACGTGGATTTTTGCTTTGCCTCGAAGTCAGCGTCCGTCAACGGACGGTCAAGCTTAGCATTCGTTCGCGATACCGAAACCCGAATGCCAGTAAGCATGTTGTACGCTGTGACCCAATTGGCATGTGTCTCGTCGACCTTGGTGCCAACCAAAACCCGGTCGTCGTCCTCGGCATCTCTCTTCCTCCTCTTGCTGGCCCGTTTCTCTCTGTAGACTTCGGCCCATCGCAACGCGTCGTCATCGGGCACAACTTCGTCGCGAGGCATTTCCGAGTGGAGAGATCGTGTGTTCCTTCTAGCAAGACTCAACGACGCCCTACGTACGCCAGCAACGCCAGTTGGTGAGAAGCGACCAGTCGCGTAAGCAGCATCGAAGCCGTCCTTGGATCCACGAGGAGCCGAAGGTTTAGGAACTTCGAGGGTGTGACGATGTTTAATACCGGGACCGGGTGGCGGTGCGAGGGCACTGGTGGAGGCTGAGATGGGTGCTGCAGGGTTGTACAAGGGCGGCGACGAGTAACGATGCGGTGAAGGAGGGCTGCTAGGTGCCAAATCACGCTGCTGAGCTGGCGGTGATGATGGAAAGTATCCATTGGGAGTCTGGTGGGCGGGAGGTGTGGGCGTCCCATTCTCGACGGTGCGAACGTCTCCCCTGTTGATAGGACGCAAGGGCATCTCTGTCGGCGATGGATGAATTGAAACACTGTTGGCAGAGCCCAGGGAGGCCCGCGAGAAGGCACCCTTTTGGTCGTGTGTCGTTTGACCGTCCGGAGTTGGACGAGCCGAGTTCGATGACGGGATTGTCCGATCCGGTATAGCGATGGGAAACCTGCCGTTTGGGTGCGGCTTCCCGCTTTTCGTGATCTCATGCCCGCCCACCCTGTTTGTCCCGTTCAGGTTAATCCCATGTAGTTTCCCATTGATCCCGTCCACATCGCCATCGAGACCTCCATTTGGCGAAGAGGTCATGTTGGGATGTCGTCGTAGACTGTCCCCATTCAACCGTGTCCTGATGTCCGAGTCGTCTGTGGAAGTGTGTGTCGATTGGCTTGAACCCTCGTCGTCGAAGCTCTCGATTGACGTGTGAGAATGGGAGTGACGAGGAAGCGGGTGGTCATGGACCTTGCCGTTGGGTTGCCCGTATTGGCCGGCAGGGTTGAGGTGTACGACGGCGGGGGAACGCTGGTAGATTGACGAGTTTTCGTCGGGTACGAAGGAGGGCATCTCGGGTGGATAATGGCACCCGGAAACTGGGCAGCTAATGGCTACTCGGTGAGCAATGTTTCGATATTATTGTCGGCTGGCGGTAGCGGTGCACATGCTTCGACGGCGAGAGAAAGGTCAACGATGCCAACTGCCAACTGCGTGCCCACCCAAGGACGGACGGATGATTGATTGTTGATTGTTGACCAAGTCGGTTAAGGGGTTTCCGAGATTGGCGCTGTTCGCGGTCGGGCCCGTTCGGTATCGAGAAAGGGGGTCGAATTAAGATGATGGATATGGCAGATAGGGAAGGAAGCGAGACAGGAAATGACGAGAAACGGCGGAGACAATTGCGTCGGGTTGGAATCGAGTGGTGTTGGTGTTGGTGTTGTGTGTGTGCAGCTCGGCTGCCCCGACGTTGAAGCGGGTGGTAGTAAGAGGATTGGAGGTTGGGAGGATTGGGTGTGTGGTTGTTGCTGGCTGGCTGGCGGACTGTCTGTGGGCTAGGCTGCTGCTGCTGACAGTGACGACCAGCAGCGACGGCCACCTGGGGACGGACGGGCAGTTTGGGTCCTAGGGGAAGTCGGAGAACCAGGGCAGGGCAACCGAATGATTGGCCTTGGCACTACGCACTCCGGACTATCAACGGAGAGCGAGAAGCGACAAGGGTCGGCTTGGCCTGACTAGTAAAAGGTACAGGTAATGGGACGGCTCAAAGATGATGATGATATCAAAGTCGTGTTATTAGTATCGTTAGGTCGTTTGCTCGTTTTGTTCAACAGCGTGTAGTGAGTGCCGTGGGTGAGTGGGAGTTCCAAGTGTGCTTCAGGTCGGCGTACAGCGGCAGTGAGTGCGACCAGAGCAGAAACCAGAGACAAGTGGAATGTCGCGCAGGCGGCAGTGACAAAAAGGCGGACACAACGGGTCAGAGAGTAAGAGCGATGTGGACCTGCAAGGAAGACGAATTCCGCGAAGAAAGAGAGATAAAAAAGAGACAGAGAAAATGAACGTTTCCAATCGGAGGACCCTTGATTTCGGCACGATGAGTTGTGGGAACAGACCGACGAAGGGATTGCCCGGTGGTGTTGTTGTAGTTGTTGTAGTTGTTGCTGCTGTTGCCAGTCCTGAGCTTTTTTGTCGCGCACTTGCAAAACAGGAAGGCCGACAGGAAAGATGGAGATGCGGAATTGGAGTGCACAGGGACACAGCGGTTTGGGGGCACACCAAGAATCACAGCTGACACCAACAACGAGGCGACACAGCAACCGGACCTGGAACAGGCGGAGACACCTGGTGGACTGAGGCTGCACTCCAGAGTGGACTGCAAAGCGAGGAACGATGCAAGAACGGTCCACGGATCCACGGCAACATGGCTAGCCTCCTGCAGCCAGTGACAGCCTCCAGCTTCGCCCAGGCTCACCAGGGGAACAGGGCCAAGACATCCCAAGAAAACTCCAAGCCACTGCCACCACCGAATGCCGCGAGCGAGCATGAACGAATTGCACGATTTGTACAAAAAGGCATCTAAGCCATTTTGGGCAGGCCAAAGTAACAGGCCAGTGGAGAGCGTCGGTGTTTCGAGGCACAGCATGGAAAATCTAACAAACCATTGCCGAACAAACACTGGAGACCAAGTGGAAATATGGGTGGCTTGGCGCTCTTCCTGGGGATCTCCTTCCACTCAGCTAAACTCCAACAAGCAATTATTTTTAGAGTTTGCACAATTTATACGAGCTTTGTTTACTTCTGTTGCATTACTTTCCAGAGGATTTCACGGTCGGTTTGATATTGAATCCCTCCTCCGCGTAAACTGTTTTCAGCTCTCATCCTCCTCCTCCGGGTCAATCAACCTCCATGATGACCCGAACGGCAAAACCCGTGAGAACATCGAGAACTATTGTCACAGAGAAAGTCGAGAACACACAAACACAAAACCCACCTCGGTTATGTACTCATCTCAGACAGCACCAAGAGCGAAAGAAAAAACTCTGACCGAAGATCCCATTTCCTATTTCCCGTCCCGACAAAGAGTTCGCCATCGGAACCCCTATCCAGACTGGATACCTACCCTTCAGTTGCTGTCGTCCCCAACAACAGACAACCCAAGACTGAAAACGAGATTCATCCAGATGCCAAATCTCCAAATCTCTGGCAAAATCCCGGTGACCGATGAATAAGCTGACTGCGACAATGATCGTCAATCCCGTCGCTTTTGCGCACTTCCCTTGCAGTCCCAGACACACGGACATCATCGCTCGCAAGTCACAGGGCACAAGTCGCATCGCAACGAGTCCGCGCAAAGCCACGTTCCCACCCGTTGCCCCCACATCTCATTTAAAGCGCTGAGCGGCGGAGACGGGCTGCCGGGGCTGCCGGGGACGGGGATTGGGAGTTTGGGACCTAGGTCGTTACACGCACCCGGATTTCCACTCATTCATTCATCGCCATGCCCTTGTCAACTGAACAAACCCACGACTTGTGTCATGCTTGCAAGACCAGGTTTGGGTGTAACTTTCCTGGGGGAAAGATGACGGAACTGACGATATTAACAACTTTCAAGTACAGCGTTCCTCGCTGGCGGCGGCCTCTCGCTTACCTTGGTTTGATGATCGTTGATAAGATACGAGTATGATGTCGTTTTACATTCCATTCCACTTCCACTTCCACTTCTGGCAGTCTGTTGACAACCTGCTTCATGATACTACAGACGTCCTACCTTTACAGGATTGATAAACCACGGCGAGACAATCCATTGAACATCAGACACCCAAAACAAGGAATGAACACGAACTACAACGTAAAACTCCATATAATCATAGGAGTGCTATGAAACTCAACCTACACTACATACACGTTACTCACTTGACCGGCGAGAAGCCAGACAAACAAGAGACAGAATTAACAACCACAGAAACAACCCCGCTTTCTGATCAGAATGATCATCAAAAAGATCGATGATTCTGAAACAACGTTCGTAGGACAAGGAGGAGAACCGCACAAGGCAGACCGCGGCGCAGGACAAGCAGACCGCTCACACTGTATCTGCCCTACATAACATGTTTCCATAAAGCAAATGAGTACCGTCTCCCACTTGAAACAAAGTTTCCAATTACAGAACGAACCAAAGAGTCAACTGTGAGATCATGTGATCCTGATCCCTCCCCTCCTCCTATGAATATCAAAACCTAGGAACCTGGAACTTGAGGTATCGAAAGGGAAATGATTGGCGGGGATCACGGGGCACATATGTAAGGCAGGTGCCGTGGGCGGGCAGCTTCACGAGTGGTAGTGGAAGTTGGGGAAGGAACGAACATCGCAGGGCAAGTACGATAGAACTTTGACCACAACATCAATTTCGAGATGGCCTAATCGCTTTTTTGTCTTCATCATTACTACCAAAGACCCAGAGGCATGTCGTCGGTTTTGGCAACCTCGAGTGCCTTATCCATCCGTCGACCATGTCTCGCCTTTTAACCTCACCTCGCTTTCGGTCAAATCAACCGATCCAAGAAATGAGAATGCATCGCTTCAACCATTGGCTTTCATCACGGCACATCAGAAACGAAGCAAAGAAGATTTAAGAGTTGACGACTAAAGAAGCGCTTCATAAACGCCTCAATTCAATTCAGTGGTATAACCGCGAAACTCGCTAACCCCAGGAACCATGACCAGCCAGATACCCCTTATATAAAATGCTTCAGACAGATATGATCCAGACCCAGTCCCAGACCCAGAAAAGAAAAAGAAATGCTAACAGAATGCAATGCAAACCCTCATCCCTCATCTTTCATCATCTTCCCGTTTCCCACTTCCCCAGTTCCTAACCAGACTCTCCAGTCATCCATCTAAACCAACCTCCTCTCAATAATAGCCTCACCAACCGGCTTCCCACTCACGAAACCCCCATTCCCTCCACCAAGCTGATACACCTTCCTGCCTCTCAACCACGTCTCCCTCACGCGTCCCTTAAACTGGTGTCCCTCCCACGGACTGCACTTATTCTTCCACTTCATATCGCCTGCCCTCAACACCCATTCCTCCTCATCATCAAATACGCATACGTCGCCGTCCATGCCGACCTTCAGCCCGCCCTTGCGGTGCGAGAGACCGACCTGCTTGGCCGTGGCCTGGCAGCACAGCCGGACAATGTCGACAACCGACAAAGGAGCGGCCCGCTTGGTGGCGGTGGTGTAGAGGATAGGCAGACCGAGGCCGACGGAGGAGATGCCGCCCCAGGCGGCGAAGAAGTCGCCCTGGCCTTGGGGACCGGCGGCGGCGTCTTGCTGGACGTGGGACAGCTCGGTGGCGTGCTCGTGGTTACCGCAGCAGTTATCGGTCTTGTTGTTATCGTGCTTCTCCTCGGGGAGGGTGACGTCGATGCCGGAGTCGGTGAAGTGGAGGCTGGGGCGGCGGAGCATGGCGCCGTTCTGTTCGTGCTTCTCCTCGGGGAGGGTGACATCGATGCCAGAGTCGGTGAAGTGGAGGCTGGGGCGGCGGAGCATGGCGCCGTTCTGTTGTTCGGATTCGGGCTGGACGGCCAAGTGGTCGGGCAGCAGCTTGAGCTCGGGGGTGCAGGGGCTGTGGTCGGACACGACGGTGCGGATGCAGCTGTCGTCGCCGGCGGTGAGCTCGGCCCAGAGCTTGTCCTGGTTGGACTGCTCGCGGATGGGCGGGCAGCACTTGTGGCGGGTGTCGCCGTCCTCGATGTTATCGGAGGCGAGACCGAGGTAGTGGAAGCACGTCTCGGCCGTGATGTTGACGCCGCGGGCGCGGGCACTGCGCAGGATCGGGATCGCCTCGGTCGCCGACAGGTGGACGATGTGCAGGTGCAGCTGCGGGGCGAGGTCGGCCATGGAGAGGATCTCCTCGATGGCGTAGGTCTCGAAGGCGGGCGGGCGCGACTCGAGGAACGTGGAGTAGCTGGTGAGCTCGCCCTTGGGGGCCAGGGGCGGGTCGGAGCGGGTGACACCGTCGCCGACCGAGTCGGTGATGGGCGGGAGCATCTCGGCGTGGAACATGAGCGTCGTCGGTGTGTCCTTGAGGGTGGTCATGGCGAGGGCAATGTCGCTGGAAGAAACGGCGGGGAACTCCTCGACTCCGGACTCGATCAGGAATCCCTTGAAGCCACGGACACCGGCCTCGACGAGGGGAAGCAGCTGATCAGCGTTGCCGGGGATGACGCCGCCATAGAAGCCAACATCGACCCAGCATTGGCCCTGAGCAGCAGCAAGTTTTACCCTGAAGCCTTCAAGCGTGGTGGTGGGAGGAATGGCGTTCAATGGCATGTCGATGACGGTGGTGACACCGCCCGAGGCAGCCGCCCTCGTGCCAGTCGCAAAGCCTTCCCATTCTGTACGGCCGGGCTCGTTCAGGTGGACGTGGGCGTCCACGAGGCCGGGGAGTATGAGCTTGTTGCCGTAGTCCACATATGTGCTCGATGCCGGGAAAGCTTCTTGGGGGAGGACGGCCGGGGCTACGAAGACGATCTTGCCGGTGGTGGAGGAGATGGCGACTGTGGCGGGCGTGAGGAGGAGTGAGTCGTCAGGCTGAGTGAGAACGGCCCTGTTGGAGACAAGCACCACAAGCGGCTCGGATGCCGCGTCCGGGAATAAGGTTGATACGGTCATTGTTGCGTGTTGTTGTGTTGGAGTTGGGGTAGATTTGGCTTGGGAGCTCCCTCTGTGAAAAGCGGCAAGGCTGCTAGTTCTAGAAGAAGGAGACGAAGCAAAAGCCAAAGGGAGAGTGAGAACTGAATGTTCTTGTCTTTCCTCTTCTTGGTTGTTTGTGGTAAAAGCTCACGAGCTCACAACACAGATGTTCACCGGGATCCGGGGATAAGATGTATGATCACCAGGATGCGGGAGCTTATCTGTGTTCGGACTTTATCCTGTGGGGTGTGTGTGGAAGGGGTGTGCCGTGCCGGTGTAAGACGTTGGCTGATAAGAGATTCGGTTGTTTGTGTTATATTTCAAACAAAGAAATAGGAAGTGTTCTGTAGGTACAAGATAGTAGGTGTAGAACAGAAGATGGGAAGAAAAAGAAGAAGAGGTGAGAACGGACGGATTCTCGAGATGGAAGCCACGCCCTTGATAAAGAAACCAGAAACCCGAAGAAATGGGATTCGATAATAGTATCCATCACGATGGAAAGCCCTTGCGAAGTGCCGTTTGCCGCGAGGAGACTCCACCGCCCTACTGGGACTGCGTTGGCCCCCCGAGCTGGACCGATCGAGGCATCGTGAATGTGTGGATATGTGGTCAAGGATCGTCAGGCTTCGTTCCGCGCTGTGAGGGAAAAAGCGAGCTCCACCGACTCAGCTATGTAGCGTTTCGAGACTTTTTTTCGCTGGATGGAGCTTTTTTCCCCATATGCTGCCCCATGCTTCCCGAGGGTCCGTTCGGGTGGTCCGTATGGAGGCGCACTTGAGCCCCCATCCCTCACCCAAAGACCGCGAGACGTCTTCCCCAGAAAATATCGAGTAAGAAGGTTTTCAACAAGCGAGAATGGAATGGCATGGTGGTGGTGACAAGCGGTACCGTAGACCGGTCCCCCATCATCCACCCACACCAAAGACGAGACTGCTACATCATCGGCCCGCGCTCCTTTCCCCGGAAAGTTGAGATGAAGCTGTCACACGCTTCTCTTGCTTTCGGTCAGGGGTGCCGCGCGCCAACATGGAGATAAGATAGAGAGGCACGTAGGGCAGAGAGGTAGATCCCGGGCCTCTTGGCTCTGGGAGAAATACCGATTGCTGATCGGATTGAGATTCAAGGGGACGGGAGAGACAGAGACGTGAGATAACAGAATACCATATGATATCAGACCGTGGCACTGGATGGTCAATTGGCCGGGTTTTCCTTACCAAGAGATTGTAGATGACTGATAGGGAACATGTCGGAAGGGGAAGGGACATCGAAAGCAAGATGGAAGGAAGGGAGAGAGAACTTGCGGTCTCTTGCAGTTATCCGCGGCCGCTGATTGGTGCGCGCAGCAACACTCGCAGTTTTCCCTTCGAGGTTCTCGAGGTTTTTTGTTAGTCGGAAGCAGCCGTAGTCCGATGCAAGCACGCCCCACTAGATAGGGTTCCAGACACGCCCCTCCACTAGGGAATATCGTCCAATGAAGAACGATTGAAAAGAAAGGGAATGGTAGGGAAGTGGCTTTGCAGGGTCCAGATGGGGAAGTCACCGCCTGCCAGGATCCTTTTTCATTGAATGCCACAGTGGATCGCGACAATTCATTGACAGGAGTGCCACTGGCAGATATCGGCCGCTAGAAGTACGTACTTCTACGTTGTTGTGGTGGTTTGGCAGATTGACAGTTGCAGTGAGGATCTGTGTTTCTGTTTCTTCAACTGCGTCACTGATAGATAAGGAAATCAACATGACGACAACAGCAGAGCCTCTGCCAAAATACGACAATTTCCAGAACCATAGCTCTCAGCAAGAGAACAGTGCCGCAGGAACGTCGACGCAGGGCTCGTATCGGTGAGAAATCCTCTCTCAACGAGTTTCCGGATTTGGGAGGCGCATCCGAGGTTATTCGGTGACCGACCATCCGTCGTTGTGAAAGGCGGACTGAAATCTAGAGTGAGCGGAACCTTCTGGCGGATAAGAGTTGAGTTTTGATCGAGTAAGAATCGAGTAATCGAGTAAATATCGAGTAACACTTTCCCACCCGCTGCTCTTGATTCGCTCAAACAACGTTCCCTTGACTCGATTAGCCTCATTTTCGATTTTTCTTCCTCCTTTTTCCAACGTCACACGCCGACGCCGCCTTCGCTCGCTCGCTGAGGTGTTTGTCAAAGTCGTGCCAGTTCGTTGTTGTCGTCGTTGCCCTCGTCGTCGGGGGTATCCAAACCCCGGCCCGAGCCACCAGCTTCCTTCCTTCCGTCGTCTTCATCCTCGCTGGTTTTCGCTGGTCTCTCTCGCTCGAATGTCGGCAATTGTTGGTGAACGGTGACTGCAGCTGCAACGGCAACTGCGACTGCAGGAGAACAATGCATCGATGTAAGAGCGACTCTATGAAACACAAAACCGCAAGGGGCGCACCTGCAACTTGCATCCAATTCTTATATAATTATTGCGTAGTTCATTGTGGATATCACATTGACTTCGGGTCCCGTCGGGTGCTCGTTGGGAATCCACACTTTCCTCGACTCCAACAACCACACCAACACCAAAGATGCATCACGCTAGCTTCACCGCGAGAAGCCGGGCTTCGGGTGCGCTGTTAGTTGGGCGTAAAGGGCTTGACCGACTCGGCTTATTTCCCTATCCTCAAATCCATTCAAAACGAGCCCCTTCAAAACAACCACCGACTTTTTGGTCATGGGATTGATCGATGAACAGAACAACAAAACCGAACCGAACCGAACCCATCACCGCGTTGAGATCCAAAGGGTCTAGAAGCCCATGGGACATCCCCGGCACTTGGCAAGTTAAGCTTTTGTTACGTCTTCTTCTGTTTCTTTCCTTCGAAGCTTCCACCATGCCATATTGTCCGTGCTCAGCTTTGACAGGACATCTGACAGGACTCGCGAGCGAGCAGTGGACAATGCGTTCGTCCGTTCGTTCGCGCGCTGTTTCGGCAGCGGCAGCGGCAGCGGGAGCGGCGACGGCGAAAAGTTCTCAAAGTTCAAACAAAGAACCGAGGAAAACGAACGGACGGCCCGATGAACGGATTACCTAAGACCATTGCTGCTCCCCCTGAACAAAGGCCGAAACCGATTCATCCAGACCTTGAAGGACCCCGAAGTCGGGGTGTTCCTGTTACATAACGGCATTCGGGGATGACTGTCGATCTTCGGTGGTTCCTGCATATCCCTATACGCTACGAAGGTACCTGGACACAAGTACAGTACATTCCTGTACACTACAGTCAGAAGACCCTTTGCGTTCACCCGAACAAGCGGAGCTGAGCTGGTGAAGATGCTGGATGCCATGTGTCGAGCTGGCATTTGACACGCACGTACGAACTTGGAGGGATCATCTCGAGTCCGGGTCGAAGGCCGGGCCAAGTGGCCAAGAGGGTCGAGGTCTAGCTTCCCTTTTTTTTTCATGTTCTCTCTACCTCCTTCGCCCCGTGATGCTTTGTCTTGCGAGTTTTGTTTTTCCGAAGAGAAAAAGACCGGCTGTTGCTGTTGCTCGTATGCTTCGTCAGTCACACTGTATCGGCAAGTCGCTGAACAAAAGCCGTGGTGTTGACGATGCTGTCAGGTTGAGATGTAACAAGTGCGAGCAACGAGAGGTTGTTATCACCTCAGGCAGGACGTCGTGCGGCAACTGACATGTCGAGCTTGTCTGTGATGGTCAACAAGTTTCGACCTTGACCTCGTCATCTTCCTCGTGCGAGGCTTCGGGAATGGGCGGGGGCTGGTGTCTTAATGATACTTAACGTGGGACTTCAGACACCGGACGAACCAGCCTCTTGGCGTGCCGGAGAGAAGGGTTGAAACAATGAAGGCTGTGGCAAGGACAAGGACAAGGGCAAGAACAAGGGCAACTTGATATGGATATGTCTGGTGGGTGAAACCGCCCTGCTGTTGATGATCCTCAACATCGAACTCGAAGTTCTCGAAGGACTCGGAAAAGTCGTCTTCAATGTCAAGGATTGCATCATTGCCATTATCGTGTGCTCTTGCTGGCAGCACTGTTGTTTTTTTGTTTCCCCTCTTGTTCTTGCTTGTTCTTGTCGTCCCATCCAACGCAACAAGAACACACTACAAGGACTTGATCATCCCAAGCCCCCCAAGTCCCAGCGACAGCGACAAGAAGGACCAACCCACTTAGGGAGCTGAGGCGGAGAACACCAGGGGATGGTCAGGCGCCAAGTGGCGCAACTCCTTGGGTTTTTTTCATTCACCAGCTCTTGCCGCTGGCTTATCTCTTTGCGGAGGACAAGGATTTCCTGCTGCAGGCAGTCGACACGGGCTTGCCTGTCTACTAAACCCTGCTCGTTGATGGAGGCTTGCTCTTGGGCCGGAAGCTTTTCGCTGTCCGGGACATGCTCGGTGATAGGTGTATGCCCGCCTCGATGCTATTAACTTGGCTGTGTGTCTTAGCAGTGCGAGGTACTCTGGGTCAGTTTCTTCCAGGAAGATGTATCGCTCCTCCAAGATACTAGCAACCTTGGCTTTAGCCTTGGCCTCCAGGGCTTTGTATTCTTCATCGGTTAGGACGAAGTTCGATGTTCCGGCTCCTCTGTTTGGGGATTCAACCCACGCCGCGTGGCTGCATAAGCCATCAAAAAATGACGGCAACGTCCAAGGACACATCTGTGGCACCTCAGGGGCCTCTGCGGCGCCACGAGAGGCGGTATTGTTGGGTCTCTTTGATTAGGAGTGTGGACGTCGACGTTGTTGGCTGAGGCAGCGTCGTTATCTTCTTCGTCGCTCACGGTGGTGACGCTCTCTCTGTCCGGCCCAACGCCAGTGCTAAAGAGGCCACCCCGTCATCATGAGCGGCGAACCCGACAAAGCGAAAGCAGAGAAGAGCAAGATCCCCAAGTTCGCATCAACCACCGTCCTCTCGGGCCAAGGAGTTGGAGTCAAGTACCATGAGATTTCTGGGGGCAAATATCCTGGTGATTTCATCCCGGTGGCCTCGCTTTTCCGCAACGGCCTTTTTCCTGTCTTGAAGAGATTGGTCAATGATCTTAACCCTTGGACCGGAAGTCACCCCGCTGGACTTGGGTTCCAGGACTCCAGCATTATCCGAACCAACCAAGACGCCATCGTTCAAGCCATATCAGTTGGATCACCCGCTCCGATCCCGGAGAAATTCTCCCTTTCACACCGGTACCGTGCGTCACATATCTCGGTGGACGAACAGGGCTTCTTTCAGATGCCAGTCTTCAAGATTCAACTTGATCGGGTGCCCAAAGAGGCCTTGGAGATCCTGGCTAAGTTCATCCTGGAACACCCCCGCCACCTGCTCTACCTTATTGTCCTGTCGTCCATGTCCGTATCGCTGTCGCCCTCCTCGTCGCTCTCCTCTTGGCTATTCGAGGTGTGCTGGTCATTCTCGTTATCAAGGACGACTAGAATAGGATCCTCGCCGTCCGCGTAGAAAACCGAATGTTCTCGCTTGATGTATAGAGCGGGTGTTGTCGCACGATCGACCGAGGACGAACGCACAGCCCGATGACGCGGGACTACTCGGAGGAAGAGGGAGGTGGATTGGACTCGGTCCATGTCCGACAGGTCGTCATCGTCGCTAATATCCATAAATCATGGCGTTTGTCTTCCCGATGGCTAATCTCAACTACACAGAAATAGCCTCAGGGCGTCAGTCTGGATGTCTCTTTCGTTCTGCTACAGCATTCATCCCATTTACTGTTCGGACTAGGGAAGGTCCTGCGAGAGAACTTTTATCATGCGTAATGTTTTTCCAAAGAGTGCTTGTCTTTTCATCCGAACCCTTTGGGTTCATTCAATGGTCTGGAAAAAGCATTCACTGGGTAACGGGGAAACTTTTTAAGCCCTAATTTTCTCGCACACTTCTCTCCTTCTCTCCCTCACCTTGGTCATCGCACAAACTTTGCGCTTCCCCGATTGCTCAACCACCTCTGGGCTGTGATCGCGACCAAACCAGAGTCACCAATCTCAGCAACAAGCGACTGGAAGTACCTTAGCAATAACAATCTCTGCTTCGGTACCATCAGCCCCATCAGTCAACGCTCATTGCGTCAGCCATAACTCCGATCGCAAGCGGGGGGATTGCGACCAATATCGGCAGTAGTCACAGCAAACATACGTGCCGTGAGCAAGAGGCGACATTACGAATATTGAGAGGAGTCCTTCTCGCCCTGTACGTATGACTGACTTCGTCTTCTTAAATATCCTGCCGTGCACCATCTGTCGCCTCCGCCGTCTCCTTCCCCTCAAACTCTACGACCACTATATATATGGCGCACACGATTACCACCACCTACTAACCCCTTCCTAGCTCGAAACCAACCGGTCCGCAATCAAGCTATCGCACTTCCTGCTTGAGCCGCCTTCCACGAAACAATGGCCTTCATCATCCTCGCTTACAAGGGCCGCCAGGTTCTTGTGGCCCGGCCCCAATCTCTCAGTCAACTCCAGAGCACCATTCTCGAGATTTTTGACACAGATGGAAAGAACGTCCGTCTTTCCACCATCTACGCCGATCCTAAGGGAACCAGGAGCCTGGTAGAACTCCATGCCTCAAGCTACAATATCGTCAAGGACGGCGATATGATCTTCCTCACTAACGTCGAAACCATCGCCAACAAACCAGCCAATACCGGAACTCAGCAGGCAGTTGCTTCGATGTCAAACAAACAGCCTGCTGGAGATTTTCAGATGACAACCAGTATTATCACCGGGGAGTCAATCTTAAAAATTGCACCCGAGGACCGTCATCTTCATGTCGACTTCGCTGAATTTCTTAGGCACAATCGCGGCAATTATGGGAACTCCAAAGAGGCTCACCAAGAGCCTTTCTACTATAAAGGCATGCCGGGGTATGATTGATGCTCGGAGGAAGAGGAGGCAGAGCAGGTGTCGGTCAGCTGTCGTGTTGTGGCCAAGGCCAAACGCCTGGCGGGCGGTTCTGGCTGGAGGAAGCCTTGTGAACAAGGGCCTGCGCAAGAGGTTGGACGATAGGGTCGATAACGAAAACCCGGATCCTGTTCTTCTGTTGCTTCGGAATTGGTAACTTCGCAACTTGTCCACAATGAGTAATTGTGTATCCTTGGTCGAGGGCTTGTTGAATAGCCGGAGCCAAAGGTGTTTTGATAGAGTGAGGGCGCGCTTGAAGATGCCTACCGACACGCCCCCTAATGCCTGCTGTACGGCTTGCTTGTGTCGAGGAGCCGACGTAGATTGCTGCTGGTGTACCGGGTCTTTCTAAAATGAGGAGATATACCCCCTAGTCTTCCTTCGAGAAACTGCTGGGTAGCGATTTGATGGTTTCGATGGTCGGGGGTGTAGGGCTGCTGAGCAGAGCGAGAACACCCCGAGCGAATTTGACTTGGGTAAAGTCAAAAAGTCCTTTCATACCTCATATGAGGGAATCAGGGTAGAGATTTCAGGAACTACCCTGGGATTATTGGTGATTTCCCATATGAACTTGTGCAGCTCTCTCGGGACGGCAACTTCAGGTTCGGACGCCATGTTGACCACGATGCTGATGATGGATGAAGGAGAGAACGAGAGAACGTCACTCACCAGATGCTGATGAGCCTATCACTAGGACCACTTGAGGTACTGGTAGGTATTCTCTCATTTACCATTGGTGGCGTGCTATAGACACCTTCTCCTTATATAGACATCTCATTTTCTGCGCGTGTTATACTCCCCTCATGATGCCTAGTAGGCATACACCAACCAGCTTTGTTACCACCAGAACGGGCAAGTTGCCACGTCCTCTGGTTGAAATTAGAGAGAACCCCCTGCCTCGAGCTACGATATTGTCGAGGATGGTGATATGATCTTGCTGACTGATCTTCGGGACATCGCCGAAAACACAACCACTACCACTTCACTACCGTCACTCGGCAGGTAGCACCTTCGATTCCGACCAAAGCGCCTTCCGCTGTATCGAAGACAAACATCAAACTGACCCCTGCGCAGGCCACAGCAGCGATCCAAATCCGTGGGTGCTATCTCAAGGGGTTTGAGGACGTCATGATGAGATTTTACAACCTCGGATTGAGTCGCGTGTCCACTGCGACACACCTCTACGCCCTCGACTTCAGTCTGTGGATGAGAGGCATCTAATTACCGCAATCTACCCATACCTTTGCCTGTTGGCTTCTTCCTCGCCAATACCATCCTCCGCAGATTCGGAAAGGACAGCTCGCCCGGATGAGGAACAGGACGTCCTCGCCACGACAACACCAACGATCTGGACCACGACGAAGCCCAGATGGACGATAGTAGCCTCTCCTTGACCTAGTTAGTCGAGGAAGCTGCCTTCGCGATTGACAACAGCGCGTTGTCAACGACTTTAGCGAAAGTGTGCCCTCGCGGGAGGAGAGTCCGACTATTCCGGGCTCCAGCTGGGAAAAGCCACGAAGAAGGGCAACAAAAAGAAGAAGGATAATTCGTCCGACGACGAGGAAGACTCCGACAAAAGCAACGAAAGCTACGGCGACGAAGACTTTAATAACCACCGCGGTCGTGCAGGGGAGAGTTTTTTGTACTGTAGATAACTACCATGTTGAGAACATTTTGTGCCATACATTTCTCCATACAAGACCATTGTGTTGAACATTGCGGAAGGAGGTGTCGGCCAACTCTCCTGTCATGGTTCAGGATGAGAAGTCATAGTTCTAACGTTCTCTAGTCCTGGTGTCCAGTCAATAATGCCAGTGACTGTGTCACGAATGCGAGCCTTGGTTTTGACTAGAGAGCGGGTTATTTCTCTTCCAATAAAAGTACAGTCTGTTGACCTTGTCATATGCTATTTTTCACTTTTTTTGCTGCCGTTCTATGAAGACTCATACATGTTTCTTGCGTGACACAACTTTGCGGCTGGTAGTATGTCACCAAGTTGAAGGCACTTATCAACAAGCCCTAGCCGGAGCCAGATGGCCGGAAAGGACAAGAGCAAGGAAATCCACATTGGTGTATGGGATTACCAGAGTTAACACCGTGGTGCTTAGCAACATCAGTGTCTTCAACGACATGGACATGATGGCGTTTTAAAAGGTGCCGGACAAAAGCGTAGTGTACCCCCAGGAAGGACCAGACACTGACGGATTCAAGGGCGAGATCCCAGGTGTTTGAAGTTCTCGCCCGCTGGATCGGAAACGCAAGGTGCGCCTTGGAGTATCACACATCGGACGAAGAAGGACTTGATCTGCCGGGTGTCAACGGACCGCGGAAGGGGTGCCATTGTATGGCAGCAACTGCCAAGCAGCCTTTGATTGTTTCGTAACTGCCACGCCGCGCCTTCCTGGGTTGAAGAAATCTTATTGACGAGTGTCGACAATAGGGCAATCACTACCTACTACTCACAGGGTGGGTCATTATTTTCTACCCCTCATATCAAGGTCGCAGGTTTGATCGCTGACTGGATCTCTCACTCTTTCCTCCCTCATACATCAGCTTGGCCACCGCGCAAAGATTTCCCCTGTGCATCCATCTCTTCGATTTCTGAATCAGGACACCCTCGTCAGCGACTTGGATACAGATCATATTCCCGTCCCAGCTTCAGTGCCTGCCATCAGCATTACCTGCAGCGATATCAGGATCGGCGACAGAGTCACCACGAAGAAGCGAGCAGCTGAATCACAGTGAAGATCAGGTGATATCACCAGCACCAGCAACAAGCATCATCACGTTGTGAGTACAACTTCAATCCTTCAATATGCCTTTCTCCTCCTCACTATTGCCTCACCGACTGCATCATTCGCTCGCGGTCAGCGTTGATGGCGCTGGTTAAATACCAAATCTTGTTACAACCAGTGACTAACTCTACTGTGATCTCAGGCCCTCAAAAACCTGTCCTTCTTCCCCGCCTTTTTTTCTTGCTTCCGAATCGTCGCACCAAAAAGCAACCATGGCCTTCATCACCATCTCCCACCAGAGCCGCCGCGTCCTCGTCGCTAAGCCAAAGAGCCTTGCCGACCTTTTGCGCACGGCCAAGGAGATCTTCGAGCCCATCAGCGACGACGCCCATCTAGCAATCGAATTCACCGACTCAAAAGGCAACAAAGCCATGGTTGAGCTCCATGAGTCGAGCTACTCGATCCTCAACGATGGTGACGCTACGTTCTTGATTGCCACCAGCAAAAAAGACAACGAGCCCCTCGACGCCGCCCTCGCTCTGCTCTCATTACAAGACATGTTGGAGGCCAAGAAGAAGCGTGAAGAAGACGACATCGCAACAAGGGAACTGGCCATACAAATGGCCCTTGAATCTCGCCGCCGTTTTATCGCTAAGATTGGAAAAAAAAGGGCCACTGAACTCGGCCTGGTACGTCCGGGGGAGAAGCAGGAGGAGAACTAAAGATGGATAGAGAGGACTTTCGTGTGGAAGAACAGGAGCCCGGATTCCGATGAACTGAGTAGCTAGGACTACTTGCTGTAGGCTGTCTCTCACTACTAGAGCTTACTACAGACAACTTCTCGTTACAAAATCTCTTGTGTGCACAAGTGTTGCACGCAAGAATACTTGCCAGCTTTGTCACTGTGAGAACGTGCAAGTAGCTACGTCCCCTGATTGAAAATATATGGATCTTGATCAACTTGATTATTATTCTTCCAAGGATGATGCAATGATGGAACTTTTTATTATTTCCAATGAGCGTTATCAAACCCTATGAATAAGCCACCTTTTCCCAGCTCGTGCTCTCTACGGCTAAGAGGAGCAGGTCACTAACACCGACAGCGAGACGGGGACTAGGGAACAGAACACTGAAGATCCAGTGATTGAAGCTATCCCTTACCTCGAGGTGTCGAGATAAAGCTTGACGCTGGATCGCCGCTACAGAGATGTTCAGGGCCAACGGAAAGGAGACTCTTCCGCCTTTGGTCCTATCACACCTGTTTATTATCAGCGTTACCATCACTCGCTACAACTCTTCAACGATTTTTTAGGAGAATTCAACAGGAGCCAAGAGCAGGGAGAATCCTAATCACTGTGTCATCACATTGTTAGTTCAAAAATTGCTTCAAGTTTATCGAGAACAACCCAGAAAAGCCAAGCGACGCTGCAAACTTGTGGACTAACGTTAGGGCTGTCATTGCCAAGGGCCTGCGCGGCGATACCGACATCGTCGCCAACGCGATGAACGCAGACAGCCGGCGGCAGCACTGAGAATTTGGAACGAATCGCCTGAAGTGGAGGGATAACGACGTGGTTGATACCGACGGCAAGAGCTACCCCGTGGCTCACACAATCAGGGCAAAAGGTGCTTATGGCATCATTCAGCAGCTGGCACGATTGGCACCGGCAATCAAAATGCGGACCCTTGTGCGGCCTCGAAGACGGATGCTGACCTCAACAACATATCTCACAAGCGCAACCTTCTTCGGATGAAAAGGAAGCAATGACCATGGGAGCATTCACTCCTCCAAGGGACATTCACTCCCTCCAAGGTGGATCAGGGTTTAATTCTCCCCGTATCCAAGGTTGCAGGCTTGACAGCTAACCCAGTGAAGGGATCATCGTCCCTCCTAGTATAATGTCATCGTCCTCCGTTGCCTTCCCGCACAATTATCGCTTTCTTTACTTCCCACCATTATCATATACCTCCATGGTTGTCGAAACTGCCAACACACATCTGCGACCGGACACCTTGTTTATCCCAAGAGTCTTCAACACCTTCAACAATATCTCTACCTGTACACACATCTACTCGGTACTTTCTACGCCGTCCCAAGATACTCTGACGAGTGTCCATTGCTTCAGCCCATCACTCAAGCCGACAGGTAAAGACTCCCTACAGCACATATCTACGTACACCATTGGCAACGGGCAATAGCTAACGTAGTTCTCACCAGTCACCATCTTTAGCCATGGATCATCCGGATTCTCCTCCGCACATCCACGGCTGGCATCGAAACAACCACCGATCTCGCGATCGACGTAGGACTCGCAGAGAGCTGCGCGCTTGTCCAGCTGTCACACGCCGACACCTGGACCTCTTTGTTGCCTTGTACGAGGACACTGTCTGGGTGAACGAGGCCGAAATAGAGCGGGAAATTGCATCCGACAAGGACACGGATGAGCATTCCACACACGACGAGCAACCAACTAGTCAAGACGAGTCGTTAGCAACGGAGACGCGTGAAGCTACAACTCGTGAGAAGGCGATTATGGATGCATTTGCTTCCACTTCGACTTCCGCCGGGCCTAGTACTACGACAAAACCCAAGCCTGTCACTCCATCCGACACCGACAAGAGTGGCCATATCGCCCAAGACCAGCGCCTGACCGCTCACGATGAGATAATGGCCATTATGATGAAGAGACTCGATATCAAGACTCATGAGCCTGGAACCACGCATAGCACTCCATCTATCAACACAGATATCACTTCTTCTACTTCAACTTCTGCCGGTGCTGGTACTACGACTCAGCCCGAGCCCAGGGCGACAGGAGAGTTTGAGCAAAAGGAATACAGTCCACAACTGATGTCTTTGTTGGATTGGTTCTTGTCAAACAAGGAGAAAATAGGGAATACAGATGTCCCTGGGGGAAGTAGCGGAGTGGCTTCCAGACATGGAAACGCCGAGTACTAGTCAACTGTCGACGGAACTATGTCTGGAAAGTTGATGGTTGAACGGGGCCTCTGGGTGCAGTAGTGGCCATCTGGCGGGAGTCGGCTTCTTACTGGCTCAAAGACGGCGTGGTCTCATAGTAGTAGTTGGAGCTGCCCTGGCACGGGCTTGGTGGCTAAGTGGGAGGAGAGTGATACACAAAAGGGTCGGAGTTGATGTACGGTGGGTGGTTGAGCTCTATGTGTTGGAACGAGAAATGAAAATTCGAAGACTGAATTTGGAAGAGAATTGTATCCACGAGGTACACTTGCATATCGTGAAATATAGAAACATGTAGGCACATGAACAAAAAAGGAGTTCCTCGAGCGGAGTGGCCGAATAGGGGAAAAGCCGAAGACCGACTCGGGGTTATGAAGCATGACCGACATGTAAATATGTGCCCATGCATGCAAGCTGTGAGCTGCACGACGACTGTCCGGCGTGCCGGGCTCATAAGCAGAGGAGGGATATCAGACCTCTCCGTACTCTTTCCTTCACCACCTGCACATTTCCAGGCGCCGATGGGTTTGAACGCGTCTTTTCATTGCCACGTAGACGTTTGGTCCAGGCGCACTGCTTTCCTAGCAGCATCTGCCATGAAAAACCTGTTCTGGTAGAAGTTAGGTATAGTTTATGTGACATGTGAGTCTCTGTCGCTGCGTGCCCCTCCTCTGGACAGACACTCCTCTGTACAGACCCAATCCAAGGCACGTTTCAGTGTCCGGACGAAGATTCAGTTTGTTTTCACCTTCTGTCTTCTTCCCATTCAGTGTCCCCCTTGCTACCAGACCTCAGAAGAGGCCCCTTGACAGAAGTTTGGGAACCTCGACAGAACAAAATTTCGCCGATACAGTGAGTACCTCCAGTCTAGCAAGAGATACGGCCAGCAGTAGGTCTGTGACAGCATCAGCAGGCTTAGGCCTCATCAAAGACACTATACAGCAGCTCCAGAAAGTCCACCTGGCAGCCTGAGCCTCCATTCTGATCACGAGAGCAGCATTAGGACAAGCACCAGCGATCGGACCTACACGAACAAGTGACAACAGCGACAAGAATACCGTACATTGTGAGTTAACCTCCTTGCTTTCCCTTCTAGGATAGCCCCCGCTCTTCCATCTTCTCGCTCGTCACAGTACATTACGTTGCTCACCTCTCTATCACCTCTAGTCTCGCTCAAGATGGATCGCTTCTCATCATATTTGCACCGGGCCGATCTAGACCTGGATCGTCCCTCCAACGTCCCTAGACGTAGCAACCAGCAACGACCCTTCAACCCCCCTAACAACCCGCATACATCGTAAGTTAGCCTCCTACTTGCCCCTTCTATGATGTCTCGGAATCTTTCATCTTCTCGCTCGCCCCAATACATCACCTTACTCACCTCTCCATCATCTCTAGGTTTAACCAGGATGGCATCTCCTCATACAGGGCCGAGCTGGTGCGTCTCGCCAACGAGTCCAAGTCGAACAGCCAGAACCCCCCAAAGCTGCCGCAACCCATAGGGCCCAAGCAAACTCAACCCCCAGCCCCAGCCAACGGCATCCAGCAACGGTCCTTCAACTCCCGGAACATCCAGCAACGCCCCTTTAACCCCTGGAGCACCCAGCAACGTCCCTCCAAGGAGTCGAACAACCAGCACCCCGCTCAACAGCCCCAACAGCAGCCCCAACAGCAGGCCCAGCAGCAGCCCCGACAGCAGCCCACAGAGCCCCAGCAAAGTCCTTTCCCAGCTTCCCCAGCTCCCCAAGCCCCAGCCAAGGAATACCTCATCATCACCTACAAAGAAAGTCACGTCCTAGTGGCCAAGAAGCCGACCCTCGCCGAGATGAAGCAAGCCGCCGCCGAGATCTTCGATATCACCCTTGACCATCACAAGCACCTATACGCCTTCGTCTACCGCAAGGGTCTTAATGCTGCGGGCGACCCCGATAAGCTTGTGGAACTCGAGATCCACGAATCCGCTTATGGCTCCCTGAAAGATATGGAGTATGTCTTCTTTGCGCATCGGGAACGTAAGCCTGAGCGTCCGGATGGGGAGGTCTGGCGTCCTGGGGGGCAGGCGGTTGGGACGGGGCGGGATGCTTCTTGGGGTTCTTCTAGAGGATGGATGAGACCGGCTCCGACCGTGGAAAATGTTGCTAATGAAGGGCGGCAGAGGCGTGGTTATGGCTGTGGAAATAGCTTGAACGGTACGGGTCAATATGCCGCCTCTCACTCCATGTCAGGAAGACAACAAGTCTTTGGCGGTGGCCACGGTAACTCGCAGTGCCGTCAACATACCGCCTCCTCCCGCTCGGGAGCCGGAGGACAGCAACAACACGAACCTCGTGCTGTTCATCGCTCTGACAGCAACGTGAACGGTGCAATGGGCAACAATCCCCAGTCCGAAGGAGTTTCTTCCTCCTCAAAATCCACCTTCATTGCCCCTGTCGAGGTAAACAGTTATGGTCTCATAGAGGTACACACCCAAAAGGAGTTGGAAGTCTTTCAGCGACCGTGGGCTCGAGGGGGCCCTCGGGCACAGGTCTCCGAGGAATTGTGGCTGGTCCTGGGCTGCCAATATGGGTATTGGAAGTGGGAGGATTATCCGTATCCTGAGGTCCTGTCGTATAAGCGTAGCTGGGAAGCATCATGGAGGTGGGGAAGGACTGTGTGAAGAATATGGAGGGGAAAAACATGGAAACGAAAAGGGACAAGCGTTTATTTACCTTAGGTACCTTACCTAAAACATATGGTAGATAGATAAGGTAGATACCTCTGGGTCCGGAAGAGTTCTGGATTGGTACACGGGAGAATGAGGTTTGCCTGTTGCCAAAGATTTTGAGATGGGGGATATATCCGGATGTCGGATAACAGGACGGCCATGAACTCAGAGGTAGTTCTCAGATATTTGCCTACCGCTAGAGGTAGGCATCGATGCCCCATCCCCCTACAGGTAGATTTAGAGTATTGCAATGCAATCTTTACTCTGTCGTCCGTTTGATCTTTGTGTAATGATACCGTATGCATGTCGTTGTGTTGTGTTGTGTTGTATTGTGTTGTAATCGGCCCCTCCGGCGCGTCATGATCCGGACGACGTCACGGTCGCCGGGGTTGCCGTCCTTAAAAGGAAATCATTGCCGGGGTGCCTCGGTCCAGGCTCTGCCCCGGCAGTTGGAGCTTCCCCGTGGGTGGTCCGGCAAAATTAGTGGAGCGATGCCCCGTAACAGGCCTAGCGGGCCACTAAAACAAATCGCTGGGCGCGGAGACGGGACAGCTGATGATGTCCTCCTTGTCACTGCCCCCCCGAACAACTGCAACCTCACCTCCCTCTTCCATCTCCCAAACATACCTCGGCCGAATTCCGATTACAAACCTGGGGAAATTTCTTTGGAATTCCGCACCCGATCGTCGAAGATATCTTCATCTCACATCCGCCAGAGAAGAAGAAGGTCTTTTGGAATTCTAGAACCCCTTTTCTTCAGCGCCCCCTATTTGGCAAGTTAAGCGAGGACCTATCCTGTGAAACCCAAGGGACATCTCATACGCCAATCAACAAACACACACACACCGTTACCAACCACCTGAGATATAACTTTATCTCAACCTCACCTCTTCTTTTTTTCACAAAACACCTCCCTTCACCTCATCCATCCATCCATCCATCACTCACCAAAAAGGGAACAAAAAAACCGCCAAAATGTTCCACCACACCCACGGCTACAAATCCCACTCCCTCCAACTGGAGCTCGCCCACCGCCCCACGGGCCCCATCATCCCCGGGCACACCTTCCGCGTCAGCACCGTTCCGGCCCCTGTCCCCTCCGACCTCAACGAAGGCGACCTCCTCCTCGAGACTTTATACATCTCTCTGGACCCGGCCATGCGCGGCTGGCTGGACGATAAGCGCTCCTACGTCCCGCCCGTGCAAATCGGCGAAGTGATGCGCGCCTTCTGCATCTGCCGCGTTCTCGCCTCTCGCAGTCCCAAAGCCGCCGCAGGCGACGTGGTAACCGCCATGAACGGGATCCGCGAGATCGGTATTCTCAGCGATAAGCATGTTGAGAAGTCGGCTTTTTTGCCTCCTGGTGGAAAGACGACGGATCTTTTGGGTGTCTTGGGCATGACGGGTTTGACGGCGTATTTTGGCATGATGAAGATTGGGAATGTGAAGAAGGGGGATACGGTGGTTGTGTCAGCCGCCGCTGGCGCGACGGGGTCCGTGGCGGTGCAGATTGCGAAGATTCAGGGCGCCAAGAGGGTGATTGGTACGGCGGGCAGTGATGAGAAGTGTAGGTGGTTGGTGGAGGAGGGGGGCGTGGATGTGGCGCTCAATTATAAGGATCCGGAGTTTAAGAGGAAGTTTAGGGAGGCGACGCCGGAGTTTGTGGATGTCTATTTTGACAATGGTGAGTCTTTGATGAGTGATGGTGGTGTGGGAGTGGGAAGGGGGGTGAGGTCCATGGGCTGCGGAGGTCATGGACTGGAGATATCGGGGATGATACGTGATCACGGCTAACGTGCAACAGTCGGCGGCGAACAACTCGATATGGCGCTGGCTCGCGCCAACAGGGGCGCTCGATTCGTCATGTGCGGTGGTATCAGTCAGTACAACGCCGAGCACAAGCAAGGGCCGAAGGTGGGTGGCTTCCAGTCTCGGGATAAGCGCCATGGAGTGGTCCACTGACAGCGAATTACAGAACATCGCGAACGTCATCACCATGAGAATCAGAATGGAAGGATTCATTGTGTTCGACTACGCAGATGAGTACCCAACCGCTCTCGGTCAGCTCGCCCAGTGGCTGGCCGAAGGTAAGCTGAAGAGAAAGGAGACCATCCTCAAGGGAGGCGTCAGAGTTGCGGATGAAGGCATGGTCAAGCTTTATAAGGGCGGTAACATCGGTAAGTGTTTCTTTGGCATTTTTGGGCTCTGGTTTTATGAACGTCGGTTCACTGACAATGTGGGAATGCAGGTAAATTGTTGGTTGAGGTCAAGAACCCCGACGAGGAGCGACAAGCGAAGCTTTAGATTGCCCTAAATGGCCGCGGTGTTTGGTTGTAAAGCTATGATATGATAAGTACTGACAGGGAGCTATCTAACGCCCAAGTGTTCCGTTTTCCATCGTGCATCAAGAGAAGTGTCAACCATGTTTGGGCTCAGAGGCCTACCCCAGATAATCGTGTGCTTGTGTGGTGGTTACATGATATTGACTCGAATCCAATACCCAGCAAACCCTTTCCTAGATTCTCGCCCTCTTATGCGTATGAATCCAATTCCGAGTCTTCGTCCTCGTCGTCATACATGGCGTCACGCAGGAGTCGCAAAGTTGCCAACGTGGGCCGCCAAAAAACCTCGATCACAGGGGCAGTCGCGGGATTCCTCAAACAATTGCGGAAACGCCCAAAGTTCCATGCCTCAAGTTGGACTCGATGAGAGTACTGCCTCGACCCCAGTTCAGTGCGATGCTCTATAAAGAACTCGAGTTCGCGTATGCGAGCCCGACGCCCACACTCCTCACGGGCCATCATCTGGAGATCGTAAAAGGTCTCGGGGCTGGGAATTTCCGTGTCTCTTCGATCCCGGTACGGCCTGTAAATGCGGATCAGGATAAGCTCCATGTCAAATTCCTGGTTAAACCGCGCGGAGCGGACAGGGGCAGTTGAGGCATATCCCCCGAGGGCGTAGAGTGGAAGGATGTGTGTGTTCGTGTTGTCCGGCATCTTTGGGAGCAGATACTCGTCAGGTCGTCGAAATAAAAGACCGTGATTATAGTGGCAGTAGACGAGCGCCTTGAGATACGTGCTTGCTACCTCTATGGTCGGGAATATGGGTCAGAGTCTCATGTCATGGAGTGGTGGGAATATGGCTTTTGCGTTGCTCACGAGGTGTTGATGGACATTAACCGTTGCAGTGCTGCTACTTCTGAGACGTAACACAAGAATGTTGCTCTTGCTTCGTGAGGTGGTTTTGGACTCGAGTTGGATGGTTCCTGCCGAAGTTTCTCTGGTGGAAGAACAAGCTGATGGTAGGAGTGGTGGTTGGAAGTGATGACCCGAGAGGAAGACTGAGGCCAGAACTTATAAGGAAAAAAAAGGGTGGGCGAGCACATTAGGGTTCACCAAGCTATGATCATGGAGGGCACCTGGTTGAGGTACTCAGTGCATTGCATTGTCAGGTTTCTCATCGATGGAGGAAGCAGTCTCGCACTTCAACAAGGCACGTAGGCGGGGGTCGGGCATGATGAATACAGCTTCATGCTTCTACATGGCGACATCGAGGTGACCTAACACGCCTCGAGCCGGACATGTGATGAAGGAAAGATCACCAGATGGCCTTTGTAACAGCAGGCCAGGAAAACGTCTGTATGGGAGCCCGGATTTGCCGTGTTGTCACGCATTCTCCATGTCCGGCTACCATGGACGAACATGAAGCACCGCTTCGGAAGCCACGTACACTAGGTACGCAACATGGGACATGAAGGCGAAAAGTAGGAAGGTCGGCGTCGACAGTGAGCACGCAACGGAGAATCTGGAGATTTCACCATACAGGCAGGAATTTGCTACCTCTACATGACGGCGGCGTCTTCGGACTGGGAGGCATTTGGAATTTTTTTACGTCCTTCCATCATCATGCTTATTTTACAATCTGGGAATAAGCACATTTGACAAATTATCCGGAGCATACAGGGGCAAAGGACACATCTAGCTGATATCTTGGGAAGATGGAGGCAGTCAAATCTGTGACACTCCGGGAAAAAAAAAAGAAAAAGATCCAGAAAGGAAGAAAAATCTCCTGAAGAGTGCTGAGAATCATAAACAGGAGGATCATTTCGATTGAAGCAAGTAGAAGAGCCCGACATTCATCCGGGGGCTTCGTGATTCTGCATCAACGGAGAAGAATTTACCTAAACTCCAGCCTCACAAGGCATATCAAAAGCAGGGACCTCTATCGGGCAAGGTCTTATGTAGGTGCCTACAGTAAATCTGCATTCTCTTTCCCCATTCATCGAACACATGCAGTTTGATTCGTCATCGTCCCTCTGTCTGCACCTCTATGCACAATTGCACATACATCATACATAATAGCTGCGCCGTCTAGCAATGTCGGTAGATGTACCGCCGCTTCTGGCAGTGCCATCGAGGTTCTCTTCCACTTTCATCACCGCCAGATGCAATCCATCAGTCCGGCACCAATATGAAGCCACCGTGTCAACGATTCGGAGATCGACGTCCGAGGGCAAAAACCTAGAGGCAGGGAAAAAACCTAGAGGCAGGGCACATCACCTGATCATTTTTCTCGCACACGTTGCCCGCTTCTTCTCGCTGCTTACCGCTACATACCGATCCCGGACACTCCTTCATGTATTAGCCAGGAGACCTCCAGTCCGGAAACATCGACTGGCTCGTGATCCGCAGATGGCTGGAGGCGAGCAAGGCGGGTACAACCGTACAAGTTCAACGGTGTAGGCCCATTTTCTTTTCTGTTGAAATCGTGTACGCTTTCAAAGCGAATTCTTCTTTTTTTTTTTTTTTTTTTTTTTTTTTCCGTAGATGGAAATCCGATCCGATGAGATAAGTACCTCTAGTGTAGCAAAAATGCATCGTGATGTTGATCATGCTCATAATTGTTGGCAAGTACAATCCTGTTCCTCTGTGTGAGGTCGGGAACTCCCAGCGGCAGGAGTGACGGACTTACCACTACCAACACCGATCGGAACTCCTTCTCCTGCCCCCCGGGCCGGCTCCCACTTCAGATTTACAGACTTACCGTAGGTCGACAGATTTCCTCGACGATGAAGGCCACGGTCATCAACGAGTATGGAATTTGCCGACGCATGTCAGACAACGAATACTATAGTCGCGCAGCCGTGACGCAGCGAATGCGGTCATCCGGGCGAAGGGGAACACCGAACAACGCCCTGAAGGGCCTCGACGATGCCATCGCCGCAGGCCACGTTGCGCGGCCCATCAGCCACATCATGATGAAGGCAGCGTATTTTGCGATGATCACAACCGGTATGCGAAGAAGGACGAGTGGCTTAAGCTACTTGACGATGCTCGCCTAACTTCGATAACCGAACAAGAGGGTAAACGCGTGTACATGGGCAATCTGTCGGCGGTGCTGGCGCAATGGGATGGCAGGAGGCATGGAGCCCACAGTCCAATACCAAATGAAATATATGCTGGATTTCATCGTCGACAACGCCGTCCTTACCTACAACGAACACAAATTGGAGGAGGCAGAGGCCATCTAGCGCGATACTTTGAACTTGAAGGCATACGAAGTCATGGCCGTCTACATGAGGGATACCGGTCTGATTGATTCCAAGTACAAACTTGTCTGCAACGCGCGCCGCAGGTCCATCCAAGCCAAGCACCGCGCCAGCTCTTCCCTTTGGGTCGGCTCAAGAAGAGTCTTGATACAGGTATCGTCAAGGTCCATGTCCACAAACGTACAGGTAGCTAGGCCCAGGAAGTGACTGGAAGTCGTAACCCATTCGTAAGTAGAGGTACCTTGAGGTTACTTGTCTAAACCTAGGTCAGAGCATACTCTACCGTAAAAACTGTTGCCCTACGATGTTCGTGCTTGCCATTTCGGCGTCGGCTGGGCATAGGCAAGGCTGGTAACAGTAACTACCTCTACATATAGTTGAGTGCACTTGCCCTAGCCGGCACGACGCTCCAAGGGAAGGGGGGGGGGGGGGCTGGAACTGAACTAGCTGTGCAGCGTCGGGGTACACCTCTTTCCACCTTGCCCACTTCTCTATTGTTTTATTTTGTCCCATTTCCTGTTCGGACATGTCGGGATATTCCATTAGAGCGCCAATGAATTGATATATCTGCGGGCCTTCCTCGATTGGGAGTACCCCGATGCAAAACCCTACCCCCGGCACCTCCCCCAGTGTTATACCGGGGCGGTGATTACCCAAAGGAATGGAACCTCCTTGAGGAAAGCTGGAGATTCTTCAGCGAAGCCACCAACATCCTGGAGAATAATATCCCCTGGGATACCAAAACAAATCTCCATAACAAAGCAGAATGGGACCGCCTATCTGCAGATATCACGGTCGACACAGCTTTCAACAACTTGTTCTTGCCTGGGAAAGCTTCACCAACCATCACGGAGTTGAAGGAACTCCCAAGTAAAACCACTAAAGAATGTTTAGAGATGCCTATATAGGGAATTTATATTCTCGTTTTAGAATACCCCAACCGACTCCCGGCGATATATGTTGGGAGCGGTACGGACAAGGATAAGGGTATTGCAGCCCGCTTCGAGGACTACGATCGCCTATTGCGTTTATCAACAAATACCCAAACATGGGTGAATTATGGGTAATCGTCAGTTGGAGCGCCGGGCTGACGGCGAGCATCTCTCTTATGCCAGTCGTTCAGTGAATCCCGCCATGATCGGTTGTAGGGCTTTTGGCTTGGGTGATCGGCCATGGTGTTCGTGCAGTAGCTGTCAAAATGTTAGTGAGGTCAAGGTGAGAGGAATAACGACGGTATCGGAGTGGAACTTACTGTGTGGAGAGGCGTGAATGGAATGATTAATGATTAATGATTAAAATATAAATAATATATCGTCGGCGTCTGAACCTGGTGAGAACTTGGTGAGGTAGAATGGAAGGCGAAGAGTGAAAGTTGGCGAGCAGTGATTGTCGGCGACGTGATGAAGGATCTGAGATGGGCGTGATGTTGTCGGGGTGCAGACGGGACAGTGATGAGCTCGTGGCCCATCATCATTCTTTTGCTACCTCTACCTCTAGGTACCTGTATTTTTAGAAGTATTCGAAATCGCAGAGCTGGAACCATCCATATATATGTCCTGGACTCCCCTCCCTGCAAGCGTATGATTAAAACAATCTTTCCCATGCTTCGACTTTTCTTCTTGGAGAAGGGCCACTGTCAAGTGTCAAGGCAATCTCGTCGTGATTATTGGAGAATTTGGACGTGAGGTTAGAGGTAGGTACCTAGGGTCGTTGCTCGGGACCTGGTCTCGTTGACATGCGATGGTTGGCATTAGCGTTGATGGCAGGTGGACTGGGTGGTGCTGCTTCCCTTCTGGGTTCTGGGTGCCGAGGAAATGCGAAACTTGAGGGAAAGGGCGATCCGATATTTCGATTCAGAGATAAGTTGAACAGGCAGTAGCATGTTGACGATATAAACGAGCTGAAGTGGAATGAGAGATTTTTGCCCCTGAACTTGGAAATTACGGTCTTTGTTGGACACATAGTAAGGTACACTACAGTACTTGTTGGAAGGAATAGGACTAGTTCATCTTTACAGTTACCGGGCTGAGCAATGCAAGGTACAACACGGGTAGGATTGGTTGTCTACGGTAGAGGTATCATACCTTTACGTTTCATGTTCAACATTCCAGAAACACGTGGGTTTTCACAATGAAGCAGAGCAAAAATCAAGTTCATGTTGGGGGCAAAGGGGTAAATTGATTTCCGTTAACGCCAAGCTACCTCTAGATGATGCTTCGCTCGATGTCTTGAAAGCAACGCTGGGGTATTCCTTCCGAATCCGAACGCCCTGAAAATCCCCAAGAACGCCCGAGAACCAAATCACAGCCATCACTGAAATCCCTTTTTTCCCTTCAGTCCCACCACAGCCGGTCGCAATCGGAGATAGCTCAGTATAATAAAGAGCACCCGTCAGGACAACCCTCCTCCGAGTCAAGCTCCCCATTCATCACAGCCATTCCAATTGCTCCCAGCTTTCTTTTTCCCCGTGTCAATCCCATCGATAGAGGTAACTCCTTCAATTCCCCCGCTGTGTGTTGAAGAGCACCCATCATCAGGTTCAAACCCCCTCCGAGTTAAGCTCCTACAATTCAATACACCCAACCCCTTTACCACCACCACTCAAAACCCTTCTCCTCGTCAGTAACTTTTTGCCACTGCAAATGCAAATAATCCTCTCCCCAAACGTTCTCCATCACCCTGGCCTTCAGGCCAAAACCTCCACCCAGTCCACCTACCATCTTCTTGTTCCAGCGCACTCTTTCGGGGTAGTGCGACAAGATGAGGTCCAAGCGCTCGAGGAAAATCTCGGCCTCGTAGTTCTCCATCTTGGACATAAGAATTATGAAGATCTGCTCGCCCGACAGCGAGGAAGCGCACGGCGCGGTGCGGGCGAGGATGTGGTACTGCGTGTACCAGAAGCGGAGGGCATAGAGCTGTAGCTCTGAGAAGGTCTCGTCCTTGGCGCGGATGAATTTGAGGAGCGCGGCGGTTTCGGCGGGGTTGGAGCTGAGCCTGAGCTCCTTGAGAAGGGCGGCTGTGGTAGTCGGCTTCATCATGGTAGCGGAGGCGGTCATGATGGTGATGTCTTGCGATACTTGATAGCGGTTTTTGGTATTGCTTTTTATGTTGGTATCGGCGTGCGGTTGTTGGTTTTTATAGAGATGGTCTTAATCTTAAAGCTGTCACGATAGTAGAGACAGAAGGCGAGAGAGAAGTTGATGATGTATTCAGAAGGAAGACAAGGCTATAAACGAACGCGGGGAAAAGCTAGCTAAGGTGGTGGTGCTGGAGAGTGGGCCCAGCCCGGCAGGCAAGGCTGGCACGGCCGGCTGGGCACAAGACTTGATATAGTATAAGTGGGCTTACTTGAGTGTGTTCAAGGTGATGAACAACTTGGGTAAGGCTTGCTCGCGTTTTGAGATCGGTTCGGCGAAGATCTTAAAATGAACTTTGGAGGAGAGTTCTGCAATTTTGGTTGCAAGAAGAATGGGTAGGCAAGCTTGTTGTTTTGGGGTTAAACTCCTATAATTTAATACATCCCAACCCCTTTACCACCACCACTTGAACTCCTTCTCCTCGTCGGTAACCTCCTCCCAATTCACCTGCAGATACTTCTCCCCCCAAATATTCTCCATAACCTTGGCCTTTAGGCCAAGTCCTCCACCCACATGAGGTCCTTCCTACATCTTCTTATTCCAATGGACTCTTTCCGGGTAGTGGGTCAAAATGAGGTTCAATCTCTCGCGGAAGATCTCGACCTCGTACTTCTCCATTTTCGAAAGGAGAACCTCGACGATCTTCTCGGCAGAAAGGAAGTGAGCGCGCGGCGCGTCGTAGTCGAGGATGTGGTACTGGTCGTACCAAAAGCGCAGAGCGTACAGCTGCAAATCGGTAAATCTGACGTGCTTGGCTTCGATACTAAACTGGAGGGCAGCGTTCTCGGCGGCCGGGTTGTTGCTCAGCTCCTTCTGGGGGCTGGCAGTGGTCGTAGGCTTCATGTTGGTCGACATGGTGTAGCTTGGTTTGTGCTGATAGAGTCGACGAAGGTCTTGACGAATTGCTTGTTTGGTTTGTGTTCGAGGTGATGAACAGGTTGCGGTAAAGATAGGCTTTCTTGAGTTTTGAGTTGTTCGGTTTGGTGAAGATCTCAAAGTAATCTTTCGAGAAGTGTTCTGCAGAGGTAGTTGCAAAATGAGTAGAGGTAGCAAGCTTGTGGGTGGATCAAGACTGTTTGGTGGTGATGATGATGAAGAAAAGGAAAGAAGAGGAGGATACTCCAAGAGTGGCAGGGGGAAGCTCTTTTATAATGTTTGGGTGGCCTCGAAAACACCCTTCACCGGAGCGACAACACATGCAATTCACGTACATCTCGGACCTTAACAACGTTTTCAGTCCTATCCTGCAGCTGTTGCAGTATCAAGATCCGGTTCAACACCAAGGGGCAGTGAATGCTGCAGATGGTTGCCACCAAGGTTTCCGACCGGTAGTCCGAACTGTGAAGGGGATATGAGTGAATGCCCATCTGGTGACTGTTCACTTCGAGCATCTGCAGCCATAGCGAGCAGCGCGAGTGAGTATTGGGATCAGGCAAAGATAGTGGCAATAGACTGCAAGACGCTGGAGAAAAAAAACGTTTCATTTCGGGTATGCGGTATGACTGCAGGTGCTTGGAGATATATAGAAGTACCTGTAGGCTCTACCGACAGATCCGAATGTAGCCCTTAGCTGTACCTACCGGAGATACACGAATGACCGAAAGCTCCTTTTTATACCTCTAGCCAGATGCACCGACAGGCCAGATTACAGAAGCGAAGCAAAGATGTACTGCATCACTGCGTCTAGTGAGTCAACGAGATCAAGCAAGCAGGCAAGCAGGGCAAAAGGACAGATTGTGCACACACCGACGTACCCGTACGTACCATCAGTCAGAGTTCTCAATCAAGAACGCTGCTTGAGCACAAGCACTTTCATTTGCCAACTCCCTATCATAGCCACACTCACGCAGACACTCATCCCTCACTTCCCAACAGCACACAACCTCGCCCTAACCGGCACATTCTCCTCCCTCCCGACCTTCGGGAAACCCTGAAGCTTCTTCCCAACATCCTTATTGAACACCAAACAATGCGTCGAACCCCCAAAATGGAACATGCCCAGCTCATCCCCCTTCTCAACCCTCTGCCCCTCCTTAACCGTGATGTCGCACGAACTAACCTCATCCATACCCACCCCAATAAACGCCATCAACCCAATCTCCTTCGCGTCCGCCTCGATGAAGATGATCGCCCTCGTCGCCAACGCCGTCAAGTACCCCAGGCTCGCCGTGAGTCCCTTCTGTAGGATCTCGTACTGGCCTTCCCTGCCCGTGCTGTCCACTGATAGATCATCAGATGTACCACCATTAGCTGATGCACCACCATGAGCTGGGAACAGCGGTTCAGAGAAGTACGTCCCGTCCTGGACAAACGCGCGCTTGATGACTCCCGACACGGGGCTGTGCCACCTATGATACGAAAGCGCCGACAAAAAGGCCTGGTAGACGGTCCCGCCGGCGAAGTGCTCGCTGAGCGGATCGTGCGCGAGCATGTCCAGGACCGAGTACGGCTGGCCTTTGATCCAGAACTTGTCGCGCAGGCGGACGTCGTGGGACAGGGCGAAGATTTTGGACTCGCACGCGTTGGCCACCACCAGATTATCCTCGGGCGAGGCGACGGGACGGGCGGAAGGCACGAAGCGGCGGGTGAAGAAGTCGTCCCAAGATTTGAAGCCGTAGTACTGGGCGGAGGGGTCGCACTGGTACATTTCCTCGAACTTGTAGGAGGTGCCGGAGGCGCCGTTGGCGACTTCCATCAGGTCTTTGTAGCCTACTTCACCGAACCAGCCGGTTCGGTCGGTGCCGAGGACGGAGGCGGATTCCGGGGACTTGAGATACTTGCCCCATAGGTTGAGGATCTTCTTGAGCATGGCGTTCACGTCGGGGTCAAGGAAGGCGGCATGGCCGCTGGGCGTGCCGGCGGCGTAATCGAAGATGGCGCAGAGAGGGACGCCGACCATGCCGACGCCTGCCGCGGCATCAGTCCACTCGGGTGCCCGGCCGAAGACGTGGTTCAGCACTTGGAGCATGTGCTTGTAGTCCCGGATCTGGCTTTGGCCTGTGACGTCTCTATTGTAAGGAGGCCTGTGAGGGACTTCGTCCCACATGGAGCAGAAGTACATGTAGATGCGGGTGTTGTTTTCGATGAGGTCCTGGAACTCCTTGAGAATGGGAATCAGTTCTTGCTCGCCGACCTTGTCGACATGTTTGACATGGTGGCCGAGCCAGTGTCTGAGGATGCGGTTGTCTTGTGGCAACCATGCTCCACGTCTGGGATTGTTAGGATTCAGCCCATCATGTATGACCACTTGTTGGCGGTTGAGAGAGTGTTCTTACCTATGCACCCGATGCTCGTCCGGAATGTGGTGGTTGTTTCCGTGCTGGTGGACCATGTTGTCGACTTTGTAGGTACTTGGTTACTTTAGATGACCGTAATACTATGTCCTATTGCCGAGGCCTGTCCAGACGGGACCATCATGATCATTTTGTAGTTTCCCAGAGGTCTGAACAAACAAAAACACAGCCGAAGTTCCCGCATCAATGATGTAACCGCCCCAAAGTGGTGATGCGCTGGATGAACCGTTTCTTGGCAGGAGTTTCTTCCTCTGGCCAATTTCTTGGCAGGAATTTCTTCGTCTGGCCAATCCCAGATCGCAGATCGTCCAACCTCAAAGGGGCACTGCGAGATCCGTCCGATCTGAAGGCTGAATCGGATATCGTCTCTTAAAAGATGTCCCGGATAACCTTGTTTTATCGTCGCCCTCGTCGTATGGATTGACACTCTGGCCGTGCACGGATTTTATTCACGGATTCTTTTCCTTGTTTTTGCTCCGGATATAAGCCGCGTGTACCCTCTTGTGGTCTCTTCTGTCCTTGTCGTTCAGGTGGTTGTAGAGCATGCTGCACTCCTTGCAAACAATGAACTGGGGTCGTGGTTCGCCAATAGCGAGGCTCAAGGTAGTCTGGACCATTTCCTTTGTCGGGGTCTTTGCTGCTCGTTTCGTTTTGGGAATAAGCTTTTTCGAGATTGTTGTTCCCGTAGAATCGGTCTCCGCTTGAGAGGCTGAAGGCGTGCCAATCGGTGTCCCATTTCCTGCTTCTGGCGTCTCGTCCCCATTTTCTTTCCTCCTCTTGCGTTCTTGATTATCGCCATCGGCATCATCATCGAAGGTGGGTCGGGTCGTTAATCTGCGGCGTTTTCGTTGTCCGGTGCTAGAAGGCGGCGGCGAGGGAGGTGTCGATACCAGCTCTTCTGTGGCAGATGGTGCGGGCGTAGTCGCTTTACTGGGCGCGGGTGTCTTGGGCTTTGCCTTAAAGTAGGACAGTATTGACCCGGTCTTGGGCGCGTTTGGCTTTGGGCATTCGACAGACGGAGGAATGGTATCTGGTGAGCTGGGCGGCGGTAGCTGTGGTGCTGGTGTGTCTTCCGGACTCAGCTGTCGCGGCGTCGAGGTTTTCGAGTCTCCGTTCGCGGCGGCAGATCGCCTGCCATATGTTCGAATCGGCTTTTTGCGCTGTCGCGTGCTGTGACCCGTCCCGACTATTTCTGCCGACATTGTCGACCTGATTGTCTCGTTCTCCGATGATCGCTGTGATTTCTCGTGTTGATTGTTGCGGTGGTGGGGAGTGAAGGAAGATTTGCTCGGAGACAGAGTTACGGTGTGAAAGGTTCGTGGTTTCTTTGCTGTTTCTGTTTACTCTCGAGAAAATTGGTTTTGCGCCGTCGCTGTTTGCGGTTGCGCCTGCCCCGCGTGAACTTTCCTCTTCGCAGGGATTGGAATGGGTAATTACGCGAACAGCGGCGCGTCTGGTACGCGAGTTCACGCTGCCAAGCCATCGCCAAGCACAGCGCTCAATGACGTGGGGCCCACCACAGCGACTTCGGATCCCTGCCAGCAATCACGAAAGTAAACAAAGCCCCTGAATCGTCTCTCCCATGGCCTCCACTGATATGTGCGTTGTTTAATTCCACTGACAAGTTGCTAGGGACTCCATCTACAGCTATTTCTTGCGTCTTCTCAGGTTTGTATCCTCGGCCGCAGACTCTTTGCCCTCAATTGCAATCGGCTTGTCCACTGCCTCTTTGTCTTCCGGGCCAACGACCCACGTCTGAACCACCTCCTTGACTTCCTTGAAAGTCTTGTCCTTCTTCTTCGCCTGGCCAAGATGCCACACATATCCAGAATACAGGGCAACTTCAGCAACACCTGCAATGATACTGCCACCCATAGTGAGGAATATCCTAGCCGGAGTGCTCCACCACCGCGCCAAAATCCAAAGAGTAGTTGCCACGGCTAAAATGGTGACCATGAAGTTGAAGATGAGCATCAGTTGGCGGTGCACCTCGTCATAAGTCACATCATCGTCGCCCATGTCTTCCTTTCGGGTAGGTCTGTTGGCCTCAGCGAATGCCCGTGCCATGCCCGCGCTTGAAGGGAATCGTTGTGAGAAGGTCTCCATGGGTTGCACAGGGTTGATCATGCGTTCGTAGGCGCGTTCCTCCTCATCCCGACGTAGTCTGGCCATCAATGCTTTGTATTCATCGGACTGGGCGAGAGTTAGCCATGCCTCCCCACGCTGTGTGTGAAGTGAGAGGTCGACTTACCGGTTCAGGCTTCGGCGGTGGCGGAGGCACATGAACTTTGGAACCTCTCAACAGTATCTCCAAGCTGTACTCTTTATGGCCCCCGGCTTTGAGTATATTCCACAACTCAACAATTTGGCCATGTGAGATGGGTGCACCGAAGTTGGCATCACTGAGTGACGGTTCGCCGTCTCGCTGTAGTTTACTTGACGCATCTTGAATTCTTTGTAGAGCTTCCAAGATGGAAGGCGTCACGGTGAGGAGGACCATGATAACGTGCGATTTTCGTGTGTAAAGTGTTGAGATTTGTTCAGTAATCTGAAAGTATACTTGTTTTTGTTTCAAATATCATCTGGCGGAAATGTTCTGATGTCGTTGATAATGAAACCTCGGAAGCTATTCCTGATGTTGTCACTCAATGAGATTCAGTGGAGTCGTCAGCGAACCCAAACCCCGAAAACCCCGGGTCTCCACGTTGCCTGAGCTCGGATGGAGCTTGAATGGAGCTTGCCTGAAAGTAGAAACGATCTGCTTCACCAGCCCCAAATCACTCGCTGTTCTTGGCAATTTCCCCAGGTTCAGCCTCTTTCAGCCACAGAAAATGGGACAAATGCCGCAATGCCAAGCTTTTGGACCTGCAGAGAGGGGCATCTGCTGAGAAAGGTGATGATCCGAGCGCCAAATATTTGGTCGATGGAACTTTTCGGGATCGGAGGAGGAGCAGTCGCAGCTTGAGTGATCGCAGCTGTTGTAGGTAACGCCCACCGGACGGAAGACCACCACCACCGTCCACCGACCACCGAACCACCGCACCCACTCGCCCGGATACTTGGACTTGAGCCGCCGAGTACTGTAGTGCCACCACACCATCACAGAAAAGTCCATCTACTGCTCAACCAGTGACCCGTCACACCCGACGAAAACCCAAGAGAGAGCTGTTTTTATTTACTTCCTCGGTCGACTTCCTGCCACCAGCCGATCGGTCCTCAACGCCACGACAGTCGCTTCCCAGCTCCGGAATCACCCCTACATGCAAGAGACGCTTGCCAGCCAACAGTAAACAGTCAATTGGTCCTTCTCGACAAGAAGGACGTGCGCGGGAAACACGGGAAACATGCAGCTCCGGACGGGAGCGGCTTCGGTGGTTCGGACCGGTCTTGGTCTTACACAGTCGAGATGTGCCGTACAAAGCCTTAGAACAAGGACACAGCCAGCAGTAGTGCCCCTCGAGCGGAGGATACGGCAGTCCAAGGCTCTCTACCACAACACCAAGAAGAACGACTCGGCATGGGCTGCTGCTGTCTCGGTTGCCGGCAACATCGTCAACAATGCCGTGAACAAGGCCATCAAGGGCACCGACGGTCTGCCCACCATTGACCCTCTCCGGCTCGTCGCCGGCGAGATGAAGTTCCTAACAGGCAACATCCGCAAGCTCCTGGGTTCTGGCCACCCCTCGCTCGACCGCGCCGCCAAGTACTACACACAGGCCGAGGGAAAGCATGTGCGCCCATTAATCGTCCTTCTCATGTCTCGCGCTACTGTTTTGTGCCCCAAGGCCCCCCAAAGGCAACAATCGACTCTTCAGGCCTCGGCTGCCATTGATACCTCGATCTCGCCTCTCAATATCCTCTCCGACTTCAACCCTTCCGCTGCCACTCCCGCCTCCGAGACCACTCCCGCAGATACCGATATCCTGCCCTCCCAACGACGACTTGCCGAGATCACCGAGCTGATCCATACCGCCTCGCTTCTTCACGACGATGTCATCGATCACTCCGAGTCCCGCCGCGGCGCCCCCTCCGCCAACCTCGAGTTCGGAAACAAGATGGCCGTTCTGGCTGGTGACTTCCTTCTCGGCAGAGCCTCCGTCGCCCTTGCCCGCCTCCGCCACGCCGAAGTTGTCGAGCTCCTTGCGACCGTCATCGCCAACCTTGTCGAGGGCGAGTTCATGCAGCTCAAGAACACGGCTCGCGACGAAAAGAACCCCAAGTGGTCTGAGGAGACTCTTACCTACTACCTCCAGAAGACCTACCTCAAGACCGCTTCCCTGATCAGCAAGAGCTGTCGCGCGGCTGCGCTGCTGGGCGGCGCTGATGCGGCGACTGTGGATGCTGCTTACCTGTATGGCAAGAACCTCGGCTTGGCCTTCCAGCTGGTCGATGACATGCTGGACTACACTCGCAGTGAGAAGGAGTTGGGCAAGCCTGCCGGTGCTGATCTTGAGCTTGGCTTGGCTACTGCTCCTCTGCTGTTTGCCTGGAAGACGATGCCGGAGCTTGGTCCGTTGGTCGGCAGGAAGTTTGAGAAGGAGGGTGATGCTGCTAGGGTACGTTTTCCCCCTGCTTGCGGTTTGGTTTTGCACACACAATTGCTAACATAGTCATGAACAGGCAAGAGAGTTGGTTCTCCAGAGCAACGGTATCGAGCAGACCCGTGCTCTCGCCCAGGATTACGCCGAAAAGGCCATCGAGGCCATCAGCGGGTTCCCAGACAGCGAAGCCAAGGATGGCCTAATAGAAATGGCCGTCAAGACGCTAAAGCGCAATAAGTAAAGCACCGAAAAGCGAAGAAGAAAAAAAGAGCAAGCAGCGGTTATTGTAACACCTCCTCCTGAACGATAACATCAGATGAGAAATGCATATATATACTACTATGTAGCCCCTGGGTAGAGTGGCACAAGAGTCAAGATCAAGCATAGGTTGTAGCCACATATGTTTGGCTACGGTGTACAACAACAATATGTGGCTACGGGTGTACAAGCACAAGGGAAAAGGGAAAACGGGAAAGACAAAATGGACCGACATCACCACCACCGCAGCTAAAGCCGAAGGCTTTTGTGCGGATGTGGATGTGGATGTGGATGGGCGGACGACACATACACAACATACATGTACTATTCATCTATACTATTATGGGCGCATTTGCGGGAGCAATGGGAAAGACGAATGGGATTGTGGTTAGAAGAAAGAACCTCCGATTCAGCTCAAAACCATGGGATTTTCAGGGCAATTGAACATCGGATCCGGCGTGACACTCGACTTGGATAGTGTTTTTGCTTGGGGACGTGCGGTGATATCATATGGCCAGGTAAAGTTATTTGGTTTGAGTTCTAGGAAATCATGCTGGTGGTATTCGCTAACTTTTCAGGAACTGCACTCTCCATATCCCCCGTCGTGTACATTCGATTCGATCCCCATATTCCTTCTTCTTCTTTTCTACCTCCCCCTCTCCACTACAACTTGTCTTTACCACAACTACTAACATCCTCAGGTGCCGGTGGGGGGAGGAGTGGCGGGAGGACTGTTGTACGGATGGTCGGGCTGGCCGGGCTGGTCGGGCCGCTGGTTTGTGGGAGTGATGGTGACAGTCACGGTGCCGTTGACGGCCGCGGTCACGGTGACCTGGTAAGTCGATGTGGTGTGAGGGATTATTGAGATGGTGAAATCAGGTTGGTTGGCGCTCATTTTGGGATGTTTCTTGGTACTTGCGGTAAGGAAGGGTACCGTAAGTATTCCTGTGGTTGTGGTGATGGTAGGTAGGGAAGAGAACTGTGGAAAGTGTGTTAGATTTATATATAGGTATCTATGTAGGTGGTGAGGAAGGGAGAAGACTGGATGGTCGATTTCTCAGGAAGAGAGAAGGGGGCGGACATACGCTATTTTTGTACTTGCGATTTGCAGGTTTGATGTCTTTTATCCCTATAGGTACGGTACTCTTGGTAGTGGTATGGGTTTGATGTTGTCGTTGATGTTTTTCGTTGCTGATATTGTCGGTATGGTTGTTTTCCGGTTGAAGGCTATCAGTGATGGTTGATCGTTTGTCAACTCCCCGCAAGTTTGGTGGCAGATAGGTCAGGAAGTGGGTTATTCGGTCGAGGTCGAGATTTCCGCTGATCAACATAATGATGATGATGGGAGAAAGAGAAGAATGGCAACGGAGAAATGGGGAGGGATCTTATACCCTAAGGAACAGCAATTTCTGCCACCGGAGCGGACCAAGGTTATGGTCTGGACACGCTGGACCCTTCACCATCCTCCATGGGAGGTTTGGACAAGACGTTTCACCACCCAACACGGAACCATTTAGTCTTGTCCAAGGGACGAAATTGGGTGAATGTTACCTACTGTTACCAATACATCGTGGGGCACCATCACGAACTACCGGGCAAGGATTCAGCTTCAAGGCGCAAGGCACCCATACCACAGCCAGATTTCAGGTTCTACATGGCAAGTCCGGTGTATAGCATCATCCGGGACAGCTCAGGTTCTGTTATCCTGCCGCGTATGGGAGTGGCATTCACCCCGTCTCTCTTCTTGGACCAGATGGTTCCATGGTTGGTGAAGGGTCTTATCCAGAACCAAACCTTGGTTCAAAATTCCTGCTTTTTAGAGTATAAAATCCCCCCCTCCCCATTTCTCTACAGCCACTTTCCCCTTCTCCCATCATCGTTATCTTGATCACCAGGAATTTCCACTTCGACCGAACAACGAATTTCTTTACCGACCTACCTGTCACCAAGCTTGGAGTTGACACATACAAACGATCAACCATCATTGATACCTAGCATACAATCGGAAAACAACGATACAGACATAATCATCAACGATCACACCAGCAACGACAACATCCACTATAACAACATCCACTACGACAACGTCAGCAACAAGACAAACACATCAACAGCGACACCATCAACCGGTGAATCAGTACCTAGGCAACAACAAACCCTTCAGATTGTAAGTATAAATTTGGGCCCGCCCCTAGAGGCTTGCCAGTCTCTTAGTTTTTCCCTGGCACATCACCATGATGTCAGTGTCGCTGTATATATATTAACACACTTGACCAGTACCCTACATCACGAACTCATCTACACAAGATGTCGTCCCAGCAGGAATTTCTCACCGTTCAAATCACGGTGCGCATTCCGCGTGCCCTTCTGAACAACACGAACAATCATCATTTTGTTATCGAGATTGCTCCTGACCAGGAGCACCAGACTGAGGCCTCGACTACCACCCATATCCCTCACGCTATCTCTGGCCAGGAGAAGACCTCAACCAACACCGCCGAGGAAGGTACCAACGAGGTCGCGAACTCTGCCGTCCCTGCTCACAGTCCTGTTGATGTTACTACTCCTGATCAGGAGCACCAGAACCAGAACGAGACTTCCACCACTGCCACCATTCCCCCATTCAGACGACGGCAACAACGACGACGACGGCGACGGCAAGTACACCCCTGAACATCGCGACGCCCTAGCCTACAGGTACAACCTGTACCACTTCGGCGACCACCAGACGCAGCCATGCGCGGCTTCCAGGTCGCTCCCGACTTTGCCAAAGGCTTCATCTGGTGCCAGACCACCCCCGAGGACTACGCAAATGGGAGTACTTGGCCAAGGACGAGGAGGGTAAAATGGGTGATGGTCTTAGGATTCACCTCAACGAGGAATGGGATGAAGACCTGCGGGAGGGGAAGTTGAAGCATTGCAGTGGTTTAGTCTTGAGTGGAGGACTTTGGAGCAGGAGTGGGAGGATGAGTTGCTTGGTGGTCCGTTGCCTTGGGTGGGCTAAATGATGGAAGCACGGTCGGCTCAAAGGGAAGGAGCTTTGCATCATCAGCAGGTGGTTTTAGTGAAGCACTTCGGACTCATGACTTGAATGGCGTCGTTGAATTCAAGTAAACCTGTTGTTAGACAGGTAGAATGGAAAGTGGAATGGACAGCTTGCGCTAGTGGCGAGACAAGATGTCGTCTTAATGAGTCTCTCAGCTTTGTGGTCTACGTCATGATAGGTAGTGAGTGAAGACAGGGAAGGCACCTCAGACAGGACACTCGATCAATTTCATGGTTGTACCTGCCCAAAGATTTCCAGATAAACCAAAACGTCGAGGCCAATCAGAAAGTGCACCATTGGATTGCATTTTTACTATAGAGAAAGAATAGTCACTCTAGTTAGGTTTCCAGCTACATCTGAAATACTAAGCCAACTCATCGCTTGTTTGGAAACGTTCCATTTTTCCGTATGACTGCCAGAACGACGACAGCATCAACGCATCAGCGGGTATCGTATTCAATAATACCTCCCAGTGGGGTGTTAGAAGTCCGTGCCTGGGTTCCCTTCACTTCAGGTTGGGTTCCCATTCACTGGCACTCTATGCACCTTCTAGTATCTCCAGGCTGTTGCTCCATGGTTTCCATTCCTCCTCTTCCGTTACCACTGTGACGGCTGGCATCACTTGGTCACCGGTTCTGCCACATGGCCGTCAACCAAAAGTTGCATTCACATGCCCTGTCTTTCATGTTGGCTCTGGAACCTTTGGGGTTTTGGGCATAAAATCTGGTTCTTCCTATCTCCCCTTCCCTTTCAGGATTTCTTCCTTCCTCAACTCAAGGAAGGTATTTTCTAGCTCCCTACCTCAACCACTCCCCAAATCCATTTCCTGTTCTCCCCTCCAGGCTTGGGGTAGACAAACAATCAATCACTCCCTGCCGCCACACATACAGCGCAAAAGCGCAAGCCGAAAGCGACGATATCAGCAGCGACAACATCCACTACGACAGCATCAATTTCGACAACATCACTTACAACAACATCAATTACGACATCAAACCGATACCACATGTGCAACCAGGAGTAGCAAAAAGCAACATCAAGCGTTACAACTTGTAAGTACCTTACAAATGTGGCTTCTCCCAGAGATATAACAATTCGACGCGCTGTTCTCCAAAGACCGACCATCTAGTCTCCCGAACCAAGTATATATCTGAAGCCGTTTTACAGTCTCTCCCCTAGAATTACCACCCCTCAAGTACCTCTCCCCAACCACCAAAATGGGCGCCAACCAGTCCACCGTCGCCCATGAAACCACCATCAACACCTCTTCGAACCACCAGGTCAATGTGAAGGTCACCGTCACCTCCGGCCAGCTTCAGCTCCACCGCGACCCTTCCGCCGACACCGAGGAGTACACTCCTGAACAGAAATACGCTCTCGCGTATTGGTACGATTTGTACCAGATTCCCAACCTCCCCGCCACCCCCGGCTCGGCTATCTCGCCCGACGAGGCCAAATTGTTCATTTACATGAATACCACCCCCATAGAATTCGCGATCTTCACCCGACGCCTCCAAATAATCAAGGAGGATGAGGTTGAGAAGGCAAAGTGGAAGTGGTGCGCCAACAACCCCCACATGAAGAGTGGGATGGGACTCAGAATCATTCCGCTGGTTGAGCGCGTCAACGGTATGATTGGAAAGGAGTATTTCAAGTTGGTTTGGAAGGCTCCGGAGGAGGATGATTTGTTGGAGATGGACGGAGAATGGTGGTTGAGACCATATAGTGTTTGAGCGAGTTTTGAAGAGAGGAGGGACCGTTTACCCCGTGGTTTGGTAATGGAAGGCGTCAGTGTTTTACTCTGAAGTTGAGTGTCGTAAGAGGTGGCCAGGATCTGAGGCAGGGCACGACGATTGACTTTACCACATGTACACCGTGACGAAGTCACCCGGGTCGATGGAACAGCATATGGGGGAACTGGAGGCGAGCTTCAAGTTCAGTCAATAGAGGTTTTCTTCATCCCCAAGTCTAAAGTTCCCAAATAGGTAAGCAAGCAGTAGCAATTGTACCTAGTAACAGCGTACAGAATTTTGATTGTGAACAAGACCTTTCGCCATCTATCGAATCATTTGGTTGAAGGAACAAAACCCGGTGAGTGCTACCGAAGGATCTCGGGGTTCGCGAAGGTCAGGTATAGGCACAGACAGTTGACCGAAAACGATGACACGAACAAGGATGCAAATGCACCTCTATGTACAATCTCCTCCCTTTCCCTCTCCCGCTTTTTCTGTCCGATTCTGCACATACCTACCTTATGTATGCCCGCCAAGTTGGTTGAGGACAGCGTGTCCCCGTCACGGAGGTCTGTAAATATTGATTTTTCTGTAGTAGAAAGTGTCCTTGCCACAGAAGAGTCCCAATGAGCGCAGTGCATACCTAGAGGTAGGCATTTACCCTCTTGCATGTAGAAATTTGGGTTGGCACATAGAGCCGGAGCTATGCCGCATGACATATATGCTAGAGGTGTGCACCGGATTTGCCACGTAGACCCTTAAATGTTGATGCCCGTGATACAGCTGGCACGCGCTTTGGAGCTGATTTTTTAATCGGAGCCGCCCGATTAAAAAAATATAAAATCCCTTTTTCCTCTACCTTTGCTCTGCTGCCATTCTTTTCTCATTCTCTCATCATCATCGTTCTGATCATTAGGAATTTTGACCTCGACCGAACTTCAAACTTCCTGACCTACCTGTCACCTATCAACCATCACTGATATCCTACAATCGAAAAAAAAACACAACGATACCGATCACGTCAGCAACGACAACATCAACTACTACAACATCAGTACCTTCTCACATCGACAAGCCAACCATCAAGATGTCTTCATCTCAGCAAGAAATCGTCACCGTTCCCCTCACCGTGCGCATCCCGCGTACCGTGATGAACGCCAACACCCACTACGTTATCATCAAGATCGCTCCTGGCCCAGAGCATCAGCTACACGAGCCAGCTATTAGCGCTATCACCGACCAAGCTATTACTGTCGAGATTCATGCTCCCATCTCTAGCCAGGAGCACGAGAACCAGCAAGAGACTTCGTCAGCCACCACCGACCAGAACATTGTTGTCGAGCATGTCGAGCATGTCGATCTGGAAGACACCTCGACTACCACCACCACCGACCAGAACATTGTTGTCGAGCATGTCGAGCATGTCGAGCTGGAAGAGACCTCGATTACTACCACCAACGAAAGAACCAACAACGTCTCCTCCTCCGCCACCCCCACCCCCCACACCGACAAGACCACCACCCAAAGTCATCTCAAGCATGACTTCCCCGACACTTACACCCCCGAGCAGCGCTTCGCCCTCTCCCACTGGTTCGACCTCTACACCGTCAGCTTGCCACACCCCAAGCCTAGGGGCTACGCCGGGAAGCCCAACCTCATTTACTGGTACATCTGCCAGCATGCCGCTCCGGGCGAGATCGCGATCATGAACCAACGTCTGCGGGCGATTAAGGAGGACTATAACGAACGGAAGAGGTGGTATCATTGGATGGTTGAGGATTTGCCTGCCTTTGGATCCGGGTGCAAGTTGATTGCTGAGCAGGTTAATGAGAAGGAGGCGCGGTTTGATGTTGAGTGGAGGACGTTGGAGGAAGATGAGGAGTTGTATAAGACTTGGGGGGAGGAGGAGAGGTTTTGGGAGTTTTGGGAGATAATGTAACTGAAGCTTTTGTTGAGCTTGAGCCTGATGATGACGGGAGCCGATGATATTATTTTACGGTTTTAAGATCTGAAGGCTGGAGGGGAACATGATGTTAACTTAGCGTCAAAGGATACACATCAAAGGATATGATCTCGATGATGTTGGGGATGTGATTTGGTGCTACTGATGGGAACGGAAGGCTGCTTCTGTATTTGGGTATGCTACTAGCTTTGGTACAGCGTTAACTTGCGGCAATCAATTGGGAATAAATGGTGGACGAAACGAAAAAAATCTGTGATCACCTTCGTTAACATATGTGTAATTTGTAATTAAGAACCCCAGAAGTGGTGAAGTTGCTAGCTGTTCACCTGCACAAAGCAGGCACACCCAGACTAGCATCTTCCCTCCTTTCTTCCACCTTCCCCTCTTCCACCTTCCCGTCTTCCCCAATCACCTACTGTTCGATATCCCCCCATCGCTCTTTCCCAATTTCCCATTTTCCATTTTCCATTTTCCATTTTCCATTTTCCATTTTCCATTTTCCATTTTCCATTTTCCATTTTCCATTTTCCACACTTCCCGTTTCCCCATCGTCACCCCTCCCCCCTCCCCCCCCTCACTCACTCCTCCCCCTCCCAAAAGACCGCATCCCAACTTTCATCCTTCTTCCCTGGTTCCCCCTCTCCGCCCTTCACACAAGGCAAACAAGCCATGCCAACATCACCCAGCAGACACGGCGCGTTGAGCTGGCGATAACGCAGGTAAGGGCCCCAGCATGCTCGGCCCATGCGCAGAGATGGATCGGCGTAGTGGTAGGGGTGGATGTGGAGGCACCAGTATGTTCCTGTTCCCGCTGCTGTTGTTGCTGGGTGGGCTTCTGGGTGAGTAGTGGAGGGTTTGATTGCTTGGAGGTTGTAGTAGACAGCTGGTTTCCAAATACATTGTCCCTGACAGCCGGTGGTGAGGTTGGTTGACTTGCAAACCGGGTCCTCCTCCGTGTCCATCACCACCCTATCTTCCAGAGGTACTACCGCTTGTCTCGTCAAGCTGTTCACCATCGCTCGAGTTCCTTGCGGCTGCCCGAATTTATCCTGGCGGCCTTCTCCACCCCGTTCATATTGTCCCTGGGCCTCAAGACTTTGTCTGTCACTTGATCCGACGAGGTCCTCAAGTCTTGCTCTAGTTTCGAGTCCCGTCCCCGTTCTCGGTCGTTGGGTCGACTCGGGCCGGGCAGAAGGCAAAGAACACCACCCCCCGCAACCAACCACCCCCACCCCCGTCGCCAAAAAGATATCCGTCGGTCCAGCCGGGTGAACAACCCATGTATTCTCAGTCGTCACCACAAAGCTCGTTACTGTCGTTTCTTCCTCTTTGCCTCTCTCCTCTTTCTCCTCGTTTTTCTCCTCCCCTCTCCCCTTCTTCTTCTTCTCCCCCTCTTCCTCCCCTCCATGTCCATCTCCCGTACCCCCAGCATCCACGACGTTCAAATACCGTCTCCTCTCAACCCATGTAACGCTACTAACCACCTCCTCCAAGACCGTCGTTGACCATGGTGACCATGGTGAATCGAGATTTCCCGAGGGAAAACCAGGCCAAGGCTCGTAGGTGGTAACCGTCATGGTAGTAATAAGAGACAAAATATGCGGAGAGATGTGCAAGACCGGAGAGGAGGTGGTTAACGTTGTTGAGGAGATTTTGGTTACTGTGTAGGTCGTGGGCGTTGTGGATGTTGATGTTGGTGTTGATGTTGGTATTAGTGTTGAGGCGGAATTAGGAGTATTCGCGGCGGCGGTAAAGGTAGGGATGGCATGGACGGGTGAGGCGAAGAGGAATGCTGGTATTGTTACGAGGATGTTGATGATAGAAAGATGCTGGCGGATATGGCGACGTTGTCTGTGAATATTCATGATGATGTTTGGTTTTCAGTGTTTGAACGGAGTGTCTTGGTCAAACTTGTGGGGCGAAAGGAGAGAATCTGTCGAGAAGGTTTCCATTTCATAGGAGGAAGGCAGCGAGCGTTACCTACAGTAGCAGTTGAAGCGATTAAACCCGTTTAGAAGTTAGCGAACCCTGGAGAGTATCATTCCGCATTCCTGGAAATGGTCTGTTATGTTGGGTACGCCCCGTTGTGTGACCCTTCTTATTGTATTTAACCGGAGGATAATTGACAACCTTACTATCATCGTCATCAGAGGTGTGAACTTAATCAGGCCGAAGATAGCCAGAACTTAGAATTTTACTCTTGCATTGCTGTCAGCCAGCTTCTCCCCCAGCCCAGATCAGCGTTGAACCCGATCGCATCGAAATATGGGAGTCCTCTATCACCAAGCAGAACAGGGCAGTAGCGAGAAGTGACACTTACTCACGAGCAGAGGGGAAATTGTTATTGATCCAACGAGACAAGACCATCATTTGATTCATTTCGTGTCACGATATTGTGACGTGACGCATCTCAAGTCAGCGAGTGTTTCCCATCTTGTGCCCACTCCCGTGCCCATGCACATGCCAATCCTCAAATGGGGCCCTTCCTTTGCAAAAACTTCCCATAACACCTTCCCATAGCGCTTCATATATACCAGCGAGCGTAGATATCCAAGAAACGAAAAACCCCTGTGGCACCCGCCACTCGACCATGGCCAAATGTTCTTAAAAGTCAAATCCTAACGAGAGAACGCCATTCCATATGTCTCTTGACCACATTTTCCCCTTATGCTCTTTGACCCCATCCTCTTACCCCAAAGCCCCATGATCCGATGCCCCTGAACCTTCAGCCAAATCAAACTCCTAACCGTCTTCCGTTGTCTCTCCTTTACCCCGCGTCCCCTTGAATGCTTTTTATGTTTTGTGCTTCCCCTTGTACCCAGCTCCTCTGTCTTCTGGGGAGGCTGTTCTGTTTCTGTGTATCCGCCTGCTTAGATGTAGTGTGTGTATGCTTGTAATTTCCTGATCCAACCAAGTTTCGCCATTGCCCTTGCATACATGTTACCTAGTAATTCCCTTACAACACCTTTCCATGCCATCTTTCCGAAGTACCAAATTGCCATGAACGAGAAATTTGATGTAAGAAGCCAAAAATGCCCTGTTCACTCCACGCTTAAGCGAATGACAAAAGGAAAATACATGACCCAGTATCCTAAATACCGTAACACCAACCGACATGATAAGAGATGAAATAGGGAGAAGAAAAGCAAAATTGAAAGAGAAAAGTCGGTGAAAACGATGACAATCCGAAAGGAATCAAGCGGCATGTGGTTTGTTAGTATATGAGAGCAAGATCTTATCAACCTTGCTGCCTGAACCATGAATCTTGGGAATGTAACTCTCGTACGACCCAAAGGGTTTAAGCAGGGATAAAATCCAGGCCCAACCCCTGAGCAATACGAGGCCAGTCCCATACTGCCGCCCAATCACCACTCTCCATGAGCTGCCACACATGCTCCAAAACTTCCAAGGTGCGGTCGGCGTTTCTAAGGCCAGTGTATCCCTTGACAGTTTTGACAGCAGCCCGAACCCGATCCTGGTGGGTAGGCGTGAAGCATGCCGTACCGATGATAAAGCATGGGAGGAGGAGCAGGGTTTGACACGGGTCGCTAGGCTTGAAAGATTCCATGATGCCCAAAGACTCCTCGACAGCCAGGGTGATCCGCGGGTCGTGCTGGAGTGGCTTGCGAGAGGGTGGCGGCGACTCGGCTCGCAAAGATGAAGTGGTGCTTAGGAGAGGGACGGAGCCCATTCCATAGTCTGTACCCTCCAACTTGGGCGACGAAGTGCAGCTTGTTGATGCTGACATAGGCGGCGTAGTAACCCCAGGCGCAGCAGTTCGACCATGGCAGGCATTGGACAGGGTAGAAAACGGGAGGACAGATGACTTTGTTGGAGGCAAAGGAGCCGAAGGAGACGGCGGGTAGACGGTCCGGACAAGGTAGATCCACATCATGTGCTTGTAGAGAAGTCCTACCCGGTCACGATGGTCTCCCCGGGGCCAGTGAGGGGTCCAGTCCTTGATAGCTGCATCGATCTCGGCCGCCCGATAAAGGCTGACGTAGTCAACAACTGGATCGACTTGAGTGACAATATTGTGCCGGATGGTGTTTCGTATCATGGTAATTTGAGGAAGGTACTCCAAGAGCCCATCGGCAACACCAAGGAGCCGGGGAGGGTGGATAGCTGGTGTGTGGTTGGCATCGTTGGGAACCGCACGGTGGTGAAGAGTTGAAACGGAATGAATCAGCTCATCGGCAAAGATGTGGTACTGGAAGAACTCGGCGATGAACGAGAAGAAAGCCGAGTCTTCAGGTGGCGAGCTTGAAATGAGACTCTTGTATGCCGAGAGATGGAGCCGGTGCTCACCGCGAGGGTTGCCCTCAGCCAATGCCTCGAGGAGGAAGCAAAGCATCTGGCCGTAACGAGCAGATACGCGGAGCTTGTCTTGAGGGTTCATTGCATCGCTGACTTCCACGTCCTCGTAAAACTTCTGCCTCGCTTGGTCGTGGTGATACAGAGACCGTTCGTGGAGCTTATGGGCCGATGTCGATGGGTTGTTCTTGAGGATATTGAGACCGTAGGGTGTGTCATAGTCGATATGTTTGCTGGCCAACGAAAGGATGGAGTGCATGAGGCCTTGATGCTTGACTGCAATCGGCACCATCATGTCCTTGAAGGCATTTCTGTGTTCTCCCTCAACGGTCAACACCGTGCTGAGATGCTCGTTATAATGTTTCCAGAAGATCCTATCCTCGACCGTCTCGAGCCCGTGAAACAGTGGCTGCATCGTAATGGACGGCAAACTGTGGGACTTGAGGCGTTCTGCATGCATGGGCATGTTAGACTGTCCTCCCACGAGAGTAATCCCAAGGCTGCTGTGCTTACCCTCCTCGGCCCTCTCTCTACCACTCTTCCAGATTTGTTTCTCGGGATAACCTTCACAAACCACGGCGTTCTTTTCGCAGTTCATGCCTATACGGTATTAGAACGGAACCTGAGCTGATTGGAGTTGAACCTCCACTTACACCGTGGCTTTGCCTCGTCACACTTCTTCTTGCGCTTCCGACAAGTGAGGCAGCCTGTCTTGGATCGGCCTTTTGTGACCTTGTTCGCAGGGACAACCGGCGCAATTGGGTGCTTGCGGGGCCGACCTCGGGGTCGCTTCGCCTTTGGCTGATCTAGCATCGATCCGTCACTGTTTGGAAGTGCGTTTGTTGGAGCTTCCTTAATATGGTCCATGCAGAAGTCGTCATCGTCCAATGGCTCCAGTTTTGGCAATGGCAGCATGTTATCGTCCGAGTCCGGGTCCCACGACAGCTCATGGTGGTGACCGTGGCCGTGGCCAGGACTGCCATGGTGACTGTCGAGTCCCATCTCCCAGTGCCCGATAGAAGATAGAGAAGCCGCCGACTGGGTCAAATCAGGCGAGGCCGAGGCAGAAGCGGAGGAGGAAGAGCAACAAGAATTTCCTGATTGATCAGTGCCATGATAGGACGCGTCCATGCCATTGCTGATGGGTGAAAGCTGGCCAGTCTGAGCAAAGCTCATGGCCGAAGACATTGAGGCAGAAGTGGAGGTTGACGAAAGCGAGGTGAACCAAGACGATGATTGAGGAAGACCCTGGATATCATCCGAATCCATGCTGTGGCTATCCGACCAGGCAAGGTCTCCGTCATCCGACGCGGCAGGAAGTGAAGAGTCCATAACTCGTCACTAACGAGACCATACCAAAGGGGTGAAAACAAGGGTGGGAGGTACTTGGAGGGAGGGAGGCGCCCCCAATGCTTTAAACAGTTGCTGGAGACGAATGGGGTGAAACAAGGCTAGCCGGTGAGCGGGCAGCCAAGAAAGGCCGAGATGAGGTGTGGAAGGGCCCCCGGGGTTGAAGTGACAAAGTAGAGACTTTTGGCACTAGTCAGCCTGGCTTTGAGTAACATGGTCGATCAGTACACTGTCCAGAAACATTTCATGAAATGGGAGGGTCGTGCATACAAAGCTCGGCGTGTCTCCACGCAGTCAGAAATCGAGAAATGCGGAGAAAGATGAAGACCTTGAAGGCCAGTTTGGCGCCTCCAAGGAGGGGAATGAAGAGACGCCTCGGACCGGCGAGAAACAGTTAGTGGTGGGTGTAGATCAACGGCAGCGGGTCGATCTTGACCTGTCTTTCATACGTGTTGGTCCTTTGAAAAAGAAAAGGGTCAGAGGTAGAGGTAATAAGACGAGGCTAGATGACGGTGAGGAGAGCGAGTAGGAGGGAGGGAATTCGTCTTGATCTGTCGACAAGGGTGTTGAAGATGTGTGTGACTGGTGATGAGAGACACTGGGGACATGAAGAAACAGGGGGAGGCAAAAAGTGGTGGAGAGAGGGACGTCCTTATTTGCTTCCGATTCGACTTGTCTTGGTTGCGCTGCAATGTACGGATCGGGATGGGTGTGGACAGATGGGCGTGTTTATCACCACCTCCTTCTCTTTAGTCCAGCCGAAGAGACCCATGTCTCTCCCAAGTTTTTGTTGGTCGCCAATGCGCGGCCCTATTCCAGTCTGTCATTTGTGCAACCTCAGCATCGTCCTAATCTCTGGGGAAGGCGTGAGTACGGATGAAGCGTAGCATTCGGCTTCTCCACAATCTAGTGGTCTCTCGATGTAGAGGTGTGTTTGAGGCTATCTTTGAGGTTGATGTCCGACTTGGAGCACTTCAGCCTCAGAGCCCAAGCCAAGCAAGGAGATACTGAAGGCGGATATCCGCTAAGGTACCTCTAGGCAGGCAGCAAAGAAAAAAACAGAGATGGCCATGTGAGCCATGCCTACCTCTAGGTACACTAGTGTAGTTAGCTCTAGTGTCATCTTGATCTTGGATAGCTTCCATGCTTTCGTCTAGTGTGGTGTTTTAGATCGCTTGACTTGATAACGTAGTACGAGTGGAGGAGCACGCAGAAATGGGACGATTGATTGACGCTGCGTCGATGCCAAGATGGCGAGGAAGAGAGATCGGTATGTTGGGTGGTGGTGGTTGAAGATGGTGTAGTGGGGATTGGGAGGACGGGACTAGGGGGGGAGGTTGGAGGGACTGGGAGGATGAGGGACCGGGAATGGAAGCCAAGAAGGCCAGCATGGTGAAATCGATTTTGGACCGAGTGTCCATATAACCGGCAGCTCTAAGACGGGAGCTCCATGTCTTTCACTGGCTGCCCCTGGTATATCACGGGTTTTCCTCTTCAGGAAACTCCAGCCAAGTGCTAGTCTCGCTGGAGGTATCGTCGTGCCTGCCTCTAGTCTAGTGTTGCTGTTGCCCTCGCAGACTCCAGTCGCAGTGCAGAGTGGGAGTGCGAGAGCGGGAAACAACGGGGAACAACGGCAACCGCGATGGATTCGTCGATGGGTTCGGTTCGTCGTCGCTGACCGCACGACGGGAAGTGATGCGAAAGGCAAGGAAGGAACCTCTCACGCGTGCAAAAGTGCTGCCACTTCCACATTTGCGATATGAGAACGTGCATGAATTGTCGAGGTATCCCGCGGGCGCTAGCGAGGTACGTACCTCACTAACACTCTTTGGGGCTTGGTCGCTGCAGAATCGCCGACAGCACCTCGCAGTGGTTTGTGCCGATTTCCTTTTGAACTTCCTTGGCCCAAGCCTTTTCGGCGGGGGTTGTCTCTGAACAGAAGGCTTGCAGCACGAGAGCTCCCGTCCAGCTGAGATACGACGCAGTTCCACTTTCATTGGATCCATGTAACCGTGACCTCTCGCTACACCGAAGGTTGTCCTTGAAGCCGAGAGATGGAGCGCTGCCGAGGGGGAGGACGGCTGAGGTTGTTTGCGGAGGGAAATCTCTTCATCGACTTTTGGTCGGATATGCAAGATACGTGCAAGGTGCAAGTGCCCGATGCGACTCTTTCCTACATGTCAACTCTCGCTCTTTTCCAATCGTTGCGGATGATAGACATCATGAGAAGCTTCAACGTCTGTCCATTTTCGGCGGTTTACATACAAGACATGACTCCACCTGTTACTTGTGTACATGCCCCGCTATAAAAGGGCACTGCAAAGCACGAGCCAAGCAGCAATGCAACCGTGGGGCAGGCGATTGCATGTTATGATTGGTTTGAACACGACGGGACCCTTCTGCTCTTCGACAACTCCTCTCCTCTGCAGTGTCTCCAGACCACACGAACATGGGCTTCCGACAGCGACGCAACAACACAGAAAGCGCCGAGCCGCAATGTGTTCATCAAACGGTTATTGACTTGTGATAAAGGATGCTCGGCAATGAGATCAACGCCCAAGACACCGCCGGGCTCCACTCTGTATCCGAGTCCTTCAGCATTGCGATCAATGTCTGGTGATGGAGAAACATGGGCGGTGGAGAAAGGATAGACAAAAGATGGGCGTGTCAATGGGGCCGTCAATGGCAGCCATGTGCCCCCATCATTCGCCAAACTCTATCCGTATCTGGCCTTCTTCCGTCATTACGGGGGTCAGAGAGACGGAAAAGACGACGAGGGGTCATCAGATAAGGTCGAGTCAGCAATGGAGATGGGGTCGAATTAGCTCCCGAGGGACCTCGCAAGCAAGGACCCGAGACGGCTGTGGGCTGTGACCCGTAGGCTGTAGGCTATACTACAAGCCTCTTCACGCTCGCAGCCATGCGCCGCCGGCGTCTAAGAGACCGCCAAGCTTATAGGACTCTGAAGAGCTTCCTCTCTGGATGCCAGTTGCTAAGCTCAGCCGGAACTACTGTTGGTTCTCAATATGTGATCAGTCACTAGAAGATACAAATGCTGACCTTGTGAGTTCCTTCTTCTTTCGGCTATCAAAGACTAAATTCTGTATCTCGGTGATCATGACTGTTCACAAGACTCTTCTAGAGGATCTCTAGAGAGGAAGTCGGGAAAAACTTTGGCAAGGATGGCACCACACTAGCGTCAAAGGTGGCCGGGAATGTAGGCGGACCCAATACTACAGCCGGAAGACAGCGAAGAGCCAAGTCGGACCGGCAACGCGTATCCGGAAGATATAACGACATGTACCTTTTCCACGCCCAGCGGGCAAACCCCAAGTCCCAATACTTTTGCTAACCTTTCTTCCAACCACTGCATCAACCTCATCACAACCCAATATAAGGCTAATCCGCGCAAAAAGCCCCCTTTTGGGCGCGCTGAATTTACTGGTGCTGTCAGTTTTTCGATGCAGTAGCTTTTCGTAAAGCTGTGTTGAAAGTACTGAATAAGAGTGACTTTGAGCTGGACGCAGGACTTGGCGCCAAGATATATAGCTTGGCTACCAAAGCGCAGAAAGGTACATGTCATTATATCTTCCGGATACTCGATACCGTCGGACCGCTCTTATTGGCATTACACATCTGCACGAGGATTCCATGTGCCATGATATCATGACAGCTTGATATCCCACGCACCGCTTTTTTAGCCTGGGGCCCTTTATGCATATGTACTGAGCATCTATCTGAGCAGTAGGAATTGGCGCCGTTTCGACACTGCAACAACGACCGAGGGCCGGGAAAACAACCGGACTGTCCTGTCCTGCCCGATGCCAACGGGGCCGGTACGAAATCGGACTCATCCCCATCTCCCCGGGTCCCCCAAAATCACTAAAGTTCAGTCTAATGTACGCAGTATAACGTGATCATCTTGGACCCATCTTGCTGAAACACAAGCCTCGACAATCCCAAATCCACCGTGGGGGCTCACTAGCTTTGAGAGATGGAGTAAGCCGAACACATTGTGTGAACCCTTACTCGTCTTGGCAACCCGATAGACCTTCAGCAGCATCTTGTGATGATAGCATTCAAACCACATGCTAATTCTGTCTACAGACTTTTTCCAGCATGGTGGTGAGTTGCAACGCGCCTTGGACAAGGGATCCCCGAAATCTGTCAGATACCGGCTGTCCGAATTTTTTTCAGCCCTCGACACCTTCGACATCCTCGACCTTGCTGTCGGTGACTGCATGTTTATATGTTGTGTCACGCCCTTTTTAGGATTGTTGCACACAGGCAAGACAGAGACGCAGCCAGACCCGCGTGAAGAGATGAACACTGCAGTGTCTCGAGTCAGGTAGATATGCCACATGTGTAGAGGAAGAACAAGCCCTTTATTCTTGCGCTGTGGCTGTTGGGCACTTACACATTGCGGGGTGAACCTTTGTTGGTTTCATGTTCTCATTTCTGGTCGAGTGCGGTTTTCATTGCTCAATTGCAACCCGATCAAGTCTCGGCATCAGTCCGAGTCATCACACTCATCAGTCCCAGCGAAGCCGTTAGCCGGACGTTTCTTCACTGTTCACATCCAAACGAAGAGAGAGAAAGAAAAAAACAGTGACATGCGACAAAATGCCCCAAGAATTGGGGTCCAACCTTAAAGATGGAATTTGCACTCGCCCTCTACACTAGCGCCAGCAGCAAAGTTTACCCCTCACTGCTTTATCTTTTTGGGTACAACACCATCTTCTTGGCACACTAGACTGTCCCGTGAGGTACCAGGTACCTGTCATGGCACCTTCGTGCACTGCAACCTACCCTAGGAAGGTACGGCTGAATAAGTACCATCTACCTGAGGTAGCATCTCGGCGTGGGGCCTGTGATGTTGTGCGCCCAACTTCTGGCAGGTGCGATCCCCCATCCTCTGACATCTTCCACCACATTACCGGCAGTGTCTGATCCGGTTGCGTCATTCTCGACCTATTGAAAAATTTCCCGCTGGTCAGCAATGGAGATGCCAAGAGGGGAAATGGAAGGAGCACGATGTTGCTCAGCCTGCTCTTTTCTTCAGTTGCTGTTGTTGTTCCAGCATCTGTCACATCCTCTTTCTCCTCTTCCAACTCACCGCCTTCATGCCCACACGACCACCACCACCACCACCACCCGCCAAGAACATCATGATATCTCGCAACGGCCAAATTAGGCTATCCGCTGCACCACCACGTCTACGAAGCCTGCCCCTCAAGACTATCTCTAGCACTATGCTCAAGCCCCAGCGTGTATCAACTGCCAAGTCTCTGTGCCAGGAGCAAACTCCGTCATTGACTTGAGCAGAGTAGTATTCTGCATCTTGATAATGGCATCCTTGTTACAGGCAGCAATACAGAGCTCAACCTCACGAGAACCGACTGGACGGAGACACGTACATTCTTGTCCCCTCATGAGATCTTGCCGCAACGGCTCCGTCCATCCAACCACTGCACCATGGTGGTTGATGCTCCGGTTTCAACTTTCAAGCGGTTGTCATTTGTTCGGCCCCCCTCCTTGCCTTTTCCCCTCTCCCCCACTCAGACACTTACCGTACAAGCCATGCTTTCGAGGCTCACTCCAGTCCCCATCCCGTCTGCAGTTTCAGACTCGCAAGATTCCTTATCAGATGGTAGCTCCAAAGGTCATCACGTGGCCTGTGGTCCTTCGGCGGACTTCGTTGCTCCAGAGTCATGCTGCGCTACCATTGACCATTTTGGTGTGCATGATGGCGCGCATGTTCCTCAGGCACACCACCTGGTAAAACTTGACATCTCACCCCTCGTTCCTGATTCCATGCTCTCCCCTCACCGTCCTTTTTTCATCGCAACATTACTGGAAAAGCTCTTTTCGTGTTTTGCGCCAAGGTGGCAGCATGTAGGTGGTCAAAAAGAGCTGGGATTCACGAACGGCTGAGTACGCTCTCCTAGAAAGGCTGAGTGGCCGGGGGACTTTGGCGCTGTCCGGGTGTTGACTGCCAATTGAAAGATGGCCGTTTCTTTTTTACATGAAGTTAACCCAATGATTAAAGCTTACAACAACTGATATACCCGTTACTCAACTCGAACTTCTTCTCGCACCCATCGGAGGGTCTAAAGGGCTATCAACCCACTGGAACTGGTTCCGGTTCCCGTACACCTGCGCAAGAGCCTGGCATAGCTTGTTTCGAATCCTCTTGATGACCACTTGGGACGTCGACAGGTACACGGTAAAGTACCGGTACCTTGATCGTGCCGATGTCAGTTGCGGTGCTTAGTGTGGCACAACAGCTGAGGTGCTTCTGCGCTTTGGGATTCCATGACATCTTCCCCAACGTCAAAAACCACCCGACTTGAGCATCTCAGCTGGCCCAGTTCCCGATCCCCTCACACACCAAGTTTTTCTTTTGTCTTTCTGACCGATCTCTCTACCTTTTTCTTACGTTTGATCCCTGGTTATGATCCGAAAGGCGTTCGGATGCCCGTTCTTCCAGTCCGATATATGCACAGCATGGTTGTAATGATACCCAGGGACGGTGAATAATTGACACGGGAGCTGGCATTGGGCAGACTCATGCCATCTTTCCTTCTTCGTTTTTTTCTTCATTTCCCCAGTCCATCTTAAAGAGTTCGGAATCTCGCATGAGCCAAGCCCCAGATACCCCCAATACGTCGACTGTGCTACTTAATAGCTCGGCATGTATTGCGCCCGAGTGCGCCACAACTCATGGATCGTTCGTATATGACCATTTCGCGCTTGATCGGGTCTTGAAGAATGTTTCGGCGCTCTCCGTCATGGTTGCTAGATTCACCATGCTCATCAGTCTTGATCGAGCCTCAGATCATCAAATTGCGGAATGAAGTTGCGCTCAAGTACTTGGCACGGGGCATGACTGAATGGTCACTCTATGCCACTAGTGGATGGAATTATGACCAAGCAAGAGCATATCGATGCGCACAACTTTACGATGCGAAGTATGCAAGCACTATGGGAGGCTCGAGTGGGTGACCCCATTGTGTGTCAAATCTGACTCAGCCCCCCACGCTGTCAACCTCTATTGCGCATGGAATTTGAGACAATATGCGGCATATTGGGATATGCTCTTTGAAACGCCCTGTCTTCCTTATCTGCTACCTCCAAGTGGACATTGCTGGCTTTTCAACGGGCATATGAAAGCATGGTCATTATCGGCTCTCTTCGAACCGTTGCCTCGTTCTGTGCCCTTACTGATTGGCTTTTATACCAAGTTTACCCTCACCTTTCGTACTGACGAAATTCTGAACCGATTCCTGTTTCTGTAAGCATGTGTGGAAACAATTCGGGCGGCATCGTACGGACTTAACGTTGACCAGGCCTCCTTGCAGGACCAGTTACACTGCCATGTCTACAAGGCAGAGCCCATGGGTAAGTTTACGACCCAGTGGTTCAAGAATGGTTTACTTACCCAACATCCTGCATTTCCGTTGGCACTCAGTGTCTGACTTCACCATCTTTAGGACATTTCGCAACGGCCCGTCTTCCAAATGCCCTTGCTTTGACAGCACATCTCCACATGTGGTGCTCTGTCACAACTTGTTGGCGCCCATCTGCACTTTTCTAGAGTCATGGCGCCTTCTATTTACAAGCCTCCCGCTCGTTCTTCGGCTTTTTGTCCTGTAATCGCAAAGGCCGAAGCGGCTTCCGAGACACAATGTTGGCGAAATGTCTCGGTCAGTGACTGCGGACGGCCCGATGACCTATTGTTGGACGCTTCCCCGGCCTCGTCGGAAATAGACACGCCCCATAGCCAGTCTCTATGATTTGGCTAACCCATTGATCGCCTATTCGGCCATGCTTGTGTTTATTCTCTGGTTTAAACGCGAAGTCGACTATCAACCACCGCGTGAAGTCACGCCGGTGTCACGGATTAGCGCCCGTCTCAGTCGCCTAAAGTGAGACATACAGATATAGGGCGTACCTGCTTGGCCAGCCATCCTTCACCTAGTTGGCCACCTCCGTAACTATCGGAACGGCCAGCAAGGATATTATCAAGCGAGGCTCGCCTTTTACCTCTAACTATGTCCGTACGCTTTTGACTCTATGGCTGAAAGGGGCCGGTGCAGCTCAACATGAAGCACTCTTTCTTTGAAGACTGGAGCTAAAGCAACTGATACTCTGGGCAATATCGTCAATGCCCAATGACATTACTCCCAACCAATCCTCTGAAATTACCCCTGGAAACGTTCCTTCTTTTGTCTCTCCAAGTTCCGCAACCTCGAGGAGCATCCTTGACACATCTGTCAAAAGACGCCATTCAAGCCATCCGACCGGCGTGATCCGCGTCACCGGTTCAAATAGTTGCAGCAGGTCTATCTCGTTCTGCACACCGTGGAATTTTACTACTGCATACTCACCATCGAATGCGCCTCGGGTATAAACTGCATGTTGGAAAATTGCATGCCGACTTCCTAACCACTGTGCTATGGGCGATACTCATACCTGTCTACAGGCTGTGAAGACCATTTCAAATTCCCCGTCCTACTCTTTCAACCCTTTCCTTATCAATACAGTCCGTTCCTTTATTCATTGGGAGTGTCCTCAACGGGATGATACCCTCTTCTACACACCCCTTGCTTTCCATTATCCACTTCCCTGCTCGGCTAGTCCTTGCCGTAGATCCCCCGCGCTTTTGTTGATCCCGTCCAGTCCCGCCCGCTCCCGTTTCGGTTCCCCTCTGTGTTCTCTTTCTTTTTCTTTTCTCGGTCAACGAACCGGACAAGGGACAGCGTAGCAGCCATTGACCTGAGCCTCACTTTGAACTGACATTGTGAGAGTTCAGTCGTCTTTGAACTTGGGTCGCATGCTGGGTCAATCACAATGACCTTGTTGGGTAGGGTTGGTTTGATGTCGATCAGCGTCGGCCCGGACTGGATACGTATGTTTGTTGCAATATCTGTTGTCATGGATGTCAGGGTGTTTTCTGGATGTGGTTCAAGATTGTCAAGATTGTGATCTGCCGGTGACCAATCGCTTCTTCCTCTAGGTGAGGATATCTTCAAGTTGCAAACCTCCCAAGTGGGGATATGTATGGAATTCTTTCAGGAAGGTGCCTACCGCCAGTCCGGAGTACACACTTCCTCAGAGCGGGCGGTAGAGATCGTATATCCGACAGTCAGGATGGAGAGGGAGGTGAGGGAAAGGGGAGGAAACAAGAAGAGGGAGAAAAACAAGAGGCAGGTCGGTGTTCTTTGCTTGGAGTGACGCAAGTCCTGGTCAAATCCTGACGGTTAACTGCGTCTCAAACAACCTTCACTCGGTCTCCAGTCCTTCCCCAGGGCCCAGGCCTAGGGCACCCGCTCAGAGATGGGACGAATATGCCCCTCATAAGGACAAACTTCCTGCCCTCCTTCCAACAACAGCCACTAATCTCCCATATAGTGCAGAGGTTTAGAATATTGGATTTTCAACTTCCACATTGAAATCTCCAAAGACCCGGGTTCGAACCCCGGTGTGGGAAATGGCAACTTTCTTTTTTGTCTTTTTTCGTCAGGACATTGTTTTTCTTTTGTGCCAAGTACCTGCACCGCGCGACCTCGACGTGTGCCTGCCTTTGCGATGGGAGGATCTCACGACGGTTTTTTTGCTCGCTTTGAGGCGAAGATCGCAAACTACCAAGCAGAGAGCTGATAATTCAGTAATTGCAACAGCAATTCGTGAGGGAGTGTGAGTGGAATTCGACCCTTTGGATACCCAGTCCTCTTCCATTTGGTCTGCCTTCGTCGAGCGTCGCCTTTTTGTCTAGGCCTAAAGGCATTCTCTCGAAAATCACCCCATTTATCTAGGTAACGCAGGCCGAGGCGAGCAAATCTAACGCTTCATTTCACAGACCTTACCTCCTTCATCAACAACCCCTTCCGGTCCAAACCTTCAAGATGCCCACCGCTTTGAACAAAGTCAGTCACGATGAGTATTCCGTGACGGCCGACAGACCTCGCAGCCGGTATGTAGAGGTAGCTCCAGCTACCAGCTCCGACCTCGCAGAAAAAGAAGCCGCGCAAACTATCGATGTGTTGCCGCAAAGCTCGCGGCGATGAGTTCAGCAACGAACCGACCACTCCAGTCCATGTCTCGTTAACAACAAGGCCATCTTGGATTCTATTTTATTGGGGTTATCACTTGTCTACGCCATGGAAAGTCATGGTTTCCTTTGACAGAGTCTGATCCTGACAGGCCATTGATCTTGACTGCTGCGGTGGTGTGGGAAGCAGTTCGGTTACCTGGAGTATCGGGGCACTCCCGACGAAGGGAAAGAGCTCTCCAAGGGGCACTGAAAAGAAGTGGGAAAGGGCGATGGCGAGAAACGGTGATTGCCGTGACACGAAGGGGAAGACTGGAATTAACGTGGGTGGAAGAATGGAAGGTTCTATCTGCATGTGCCTGGCCTGCTTCATGCAAGCGGACCAGTACCTGCATGCCCTCCAGTCTCTTCAAGTTTTGCAAAGCTCACTGCATTTGGATCAAACATCGTCACATCTACCACTTGTTTCTCGAAAGTCGGGATTGTGATGTTTCATTGCCTCTTCTACCTAAATCCTGTCTTTTGAGGTATGGGATGCTCCGTCTTCAGTGAGAGCTCGCTCTTGAGGGCGCATGCCCCAGATTGTTCTCAATGGATACTAGCTCCTCTAACCAAAAAGAGCGGTATTGGACTGTCCATGTTCGGTTTATTCTTACGACCACTCCACTACCGGCTTCCCCCTCTCCTCCCATTGTTTATCGATGAGTTCCCTCGCTTCCTTGGTTGTTGCCAGAGTCGCCTCTTCGGTCGGTAACCACTCGCGTATTGGACTGTCCATGTTCGGTTTATTCTTACGACCACTCGCCCGGCTTCCTTGTACTTCCCCATTCCCCGGGCCACCTCTAATCCATCAAACCCCCACACCCAACCAACTCATTCTTTTCCGGTCGCTAACCACCCGCTTAGAGCAGGTATCGGACAGGGCAGCATGGCTTTGGCTCGGTTGCTTGTTGCATTTTTGGCACTTTAGTGAGCAAGCAAGCCGCCACAAAGCCATGCTGCCCAGACACCTATGGAACGCTGGTACTTGTCAAACCATGCTTCCACTGGTTTCGCAATGAGGAGCGCATTGCGCGGAGTAGTGAGATCGGCAATAGCTTCAGACCCGAAGAGTGGTCGAGCAATGGGTTCTCATCATCCCTCGGACTCCCTCCCCCGGCTGGGGCTGGTGCGAAGGATACGGGCTTGGGGGCGGCTGTTGTCCGTACGCAGAAGGTTGCTGGCCATACCCGTACGAATGAGAGGCGTGATAACCGCCACGATCTGAGCCACCAGATAGGGCGTGTTGAGTTGTCACAGTCAGGTTCGGGACACTTGAAAGGCTTTTCGGAACTGTGTGCTTTCTTTATGTGACGGACCAGGTGCTGCTGGTTCTTGAAGGTCTTATCGCAGTACGAATGAGATGACGAGTGATAACCGCCACGATCTGAGCCATCACGGCCTCGTCCACTATACCCGCCGCGCTGGGGAGCAGCTGCTGGTAAGGGGACTGGCCATAGGCGCGGGCTGGCATAACCTCTTTCAGGTCCTAGAAGTCAGAGGGCCCTAAAGTACGCTCCGGCTTCTTCAACATGTGTCCGACATAGAACCCCCAAGGCCAGACCTCGTCTCTGGGGCACTGGGACCGACCGCGGCAATGAGTGTCCACTCTTGATGGACGGCAAAGCCGCGGCCGGCCCAGTCTGGAAACGACACTCGACAACGAATACGGACCGGACCGGGCATGCTATCCAGTTGGGATCCTGGAGGTGTAGCAACAGAGGAAACCGCTCGCTGGAGTTCGTCAACGAACTTGTCATCGGCCACCGACTCCCTCGCGAGTCCTGGGGCACTGGGACCGACCGCGGCAATGAGTGTCCACTCTTGATGAACGCAAAGCCGCGGCCGGCCCAGTCTGGAAACGGCTCGACAACGTAGCCGCCCCCTTCGAAGGGTGCACATGCATCGGTGGGATCCCGGAGGTGTAGCAACAGAGGAAACCGCTCGCTGGAGTTCGTCAACGACCTTGTCATCGGCAGCCTTTGCCTCAGCAGTCTGTGCCTTGACAGCAGCTTTCTTGGCATCGATCTTGGCTTTTGACGGGAAGTTAGCCCTGCGCTCGGCAATCCAAGCAGCAAGTTCCTCGTTCGTAATCGGGCTGGATTAAAGGTTAGATGTTATTCTCATCAGACAGTAACAGCGGGAAACACTTACTTGGGGGCATCAGCACCAATCATCTCATTAAGCCCAAGGCGAAAAAGTAGATTTCGCGTTGGTTTGCGTTCGTGGAGGCTGTGGCGGGTTACCAAGCGATGATGGTCTTCTTTGCCATCGGCAACCTGGCCCAACACGCATTCACCGGCAAACTCAGAGCATGGGCTCTCATCATCCCTCGGACTCCCTCCGCGGCATTGACCCGAGCCCCAAAGAAGCTCAATCGAGTCGCCGACGCGGGCAAAGGACAAAACAGCCAGCCGCTACTGAAGTGTCGAGCCCTTCTGCTCATCGTAAGGGACGATGCGATACTCTGGGTTCTCCTTGGCAACCTGAAACAGGACATTAGTAACTGATCGAAATGGGTACAATGAGCGGAAGAGTGATACGTACGATGCCCATGTCGCGAGTTGGGTCAAAGACCGTGAACTCCGCACCCGCCACCATCAATCCGCATTCATCTCCCTCATCAAAGCCACCTGCCGCGCTCTATAATCTTATCCATTCTCTCCAGGTTTTCGAGCATGAGTTTGTAGAAGAAGTCGTGCTGAGGAAAGTCCCACCAAGGAGTCTGAACCGCCTTGGACTTGGGCTTGGCGTCTTTCTTTTTGACCTTCTGGTTGCTGGCAGCAGACGGGGTAGGGTTGCAGGATGCCTCTTTTGAGTTGTGGGCAGTAGTGTCGTTGCCAAAGGGGCCGCCACGGTGGCCCTCAAGGTGAGCTACGGTAGAGGTATGAACGGCTTCTTTGTCTGCCATGCTCTGGGGGTGGCTGTTGTTATGGCCCCCGGAGCGATGGACGAGTTTGTCTTGGACGTGGAGGTTGGCAGGAAAGGAGGCGGATTGAGGGAATGGCTGATAGATCTAATGCCGATTCCGTTAGTGTGTGGCTCAGTTATGATTAAAAGATGAATGGGAATTGATGAGCACTCACCATGTTCTGGACGGGAACAGGCTCAAAATTGGGAACCTCGTGAAAGGGGACCAGTTCCGGGCCTTGGCCGGCGTGGTCGCTGTAGTTGGTAGCCGGAGCTGTGTCCATGTCCTGAGCGGCGCCGCTGAGTTTCATCTCGCGGAGCGCGAGGAGACAGTCGAGCTCCTTCTGGGTCAATCTGTCCATTTTGATGACTTGGAACAGTTGACCGAGCGATGAACGACGCAAGAACTGTGGTGTTTCGAGTGTCAGAAGTGTGACATTTTGATAGCGAGGTGAGAAAATGCGATAGATGACATATACGGTAGGGCAACGAAAATGAGACGTAGATGTGATGTCTCGCGAAGAAGTTACTTACAAGTTGTGTGAAAGTGATGTTGCTGTCGCCGACTTTGCAATCACCTCACTCTGCCTGATGGTCTGGAAGGACGCGAGTACTGTGATGTTTCCCGTGTCAGATACATCTACGTCCCTTGACGACGAGGTGAGACGCTGCGACAAAAGGTGTATATATACGATGGGATAAAAGCACGAGGGACGCGCGGTATAGGTGCTGCCCCACGAAGATGTTGAACACGAGAGACAGGAGGGTGAGGGTGCTTTAAGGGCAGGAGGTTACTCACGAGCTGTGTGGATGTGTGTGAAAGTGTGTGGTCGTCGCTGACGCGGCTACACCTCGCTCTGCTTGATGGTTTGCGATATTTGCCTTGAAGCGAGCAAACAACGAGAGATCAAGTGGATGGAGTGAGCGAAGTATGACTCTCGTGATGACGAGAATAAGATGGAGGCGATGAGGGAAGTAGAGAGAGTGAGAGAGATTGCGTGGAGTGAGCAAAGTATGACTCTCGCGATGAGGAGAATGAAGATGGTGGCGGGGGAGAAGTAGAGGAGAGGGAGCGAGGGCGGAAGGGCGACTTTGAAAAAAATTGTGGGCTTGATTTTGTGCGTGCCTGACGAAAGGTTGGAGGGGAAACAGAAACGAGGGCAGCCTAGGTAGGGCTAGGGATATATCGAAGGTAGTTTCTCAAGCTGGAAGGCACGGGGAGTGCCGGTGACGGAAGCCTGGACAGGAGTGCGCGGCAAGGGCACGGAATTTCAACGGCCCGGAAAGAAAGAAAAAAGCGAGAGAGGGGAAAAGGGTACCTACTACTAAGCAGCTATCTTCTGTTACACGAAACTTATCTCTGGTGAGCGAGCAATACGAGTCGATGTACCGTGGACGTAGTATCAGCCGTTGGTTTTCAGAACCTGGTTTATATCTGGCAGCCCCGTTGTAGTGGCCACTACCAGCAGAGCTGCAGCTTTAATCAGTAAACACTTGGTAATCGAGGGCTTTCCTAAAGAAAAGAAAAACAAAGGCACCTTGGAAATGTGGTCATGGAATCTGCCCATAGTAGGTAGAGGTAAACAACGGTGACGTTATTTGTAAGGATGATATCTGTTCACAGTCAAGACCAGCGTGCGAGAATTTGGTACCATACCTCTTGTGACTCGATATATAAATGCTAAACGCCGAAGGTACAAAGCTTGATTTGTTTGGAGCCAGAGTAACAGACAGACGCGTAGAGCGACTGTTGAACTTCTGTTGTCGTAGCTGGGGTGCTCGAGTCCACTTGCAATTCCACGAACAGCGGATGTAATCATAAAGAGTGCGAAGGGACAACGAACAAGTTATTGATTTTGCTTGTCTACAACAGTCACGCCTCCAACTCCTGGCTATTGCTATGAAAATTGGTCTGGTGCTCCCGGGCTAATCACGGATACCTCTAGGTACCACCCAGCGTCAACGCCATATTCCTCCGCTCTCGTTGCTTGATATGTGGCTGCCAGAGCAAAGTGCGCCGATGGACTGCTCGTAAAAAAGTTGATTCCGTCTGCCAAACCTCTCCCTCATCCATCGAGGCCGTAGCGGAGAAAGTGTTGTTTCTCAAGTATAAGCTCTCAGCTTCGTTGGCCAGACGAGACCGGTCGTTACTGGACCATGGCTGTTAGCGTTTGGTCGAGCCCCAAAAACACATCTTCTCTACCTCTCCTCAAGGCCTTGACGCGACTTGCACAGAGTTGGACTAAAGACCGGGTGGGCGGCGGGGAAAGGTTCGGGACTCGGCGCGATCGTGTCGGGTGTCCCTGGAGGCTTGTGAGGTGCCGGTTGGAACGGGTGTGATAACCATGCCGCAGGTCGGGGCCTGAAAAGACAACAATAACCCCAGTCAAAAGTGAAGGGAGACATTTTCTCGTCGCGGGGAGAAGAAACGTCGGTAGCAGAAGGCGTGGTGGGTTGAGACTTCCATTCCAGGCAAGGTACGGACAAAGGTCTTGTTGAAGATGGAGCTTTCGGAAAACATGAATAATTGAAGGTGTCCTGTTGAAAAAAAAAAAAAGCCACTTGGTTTGGATCAGTTCTGCGGATAATAGGAAATGCATCGCACCTTCCTCAAGTCGAGTTCGGAGCTTTCAGTGCATTGCATGGCAGCCACCTCAAGCCCGGAGGTGTCCGGGGACACTGCTAATTCACGGACTTAACATTTCTTCATTCCGCATTTAAACTTGACGGGCATTTCTAATAACCAATGAACATTCTCTCCGTATTATCATTTATCTTCTCTTTTCATGTTGTCTTTTCATAACTGAGTGATCGAGTGCTTGACATTGACGAGTGATTGATACTGACCTCGATATGCTTGGCATGTCCTTGGCAGCTGTCCGCCACCTGCCAAAATTCAGGTACATTTTAGCGCAAGAAACCCGACCCAGTTCCAGGAAGCGAACAAAGCCAAGCAGTTGTTTCAGTGGACATCGTCCTGCTTCAGCTGCAGTGACACACAGACAGACCCAAATGATCGGGGGATAGCGTATGCCAAGGCGGGCCAGGCCCAAAAACCAAGCCACTGTTCGTCGCTGGGCATCGTCAACCGTAATTTTGTTGGTTCCCTCCCTTTCTCTTCTTCTGCAAGACACTTCATCAACGTCCGACTACACGCAGCCCGAGAGCGGCATATTTCCTTTTCTGGCCTTTGTTCGAGATCCAACTTATCCACTCTTTGCACGACATTTTCTCCTCTTCTTCTCCCTCTCTTGCTCTATTCTTTCCCTTCCCGTCATTCGCTTTTCCTAACCACCCCTTTTTTTCTCATTCTTCATTTCCCAACAGATTTCTAGACTTTTAGACTTCTAGACGTCATCATCATGGCATCCAGGATACCGGCGGCCTGGCGTATCGGAGCCGGCAAGTCCACCACCACCGGCGGTCTCAACTTCAACCATGTCACCAAGTCCACACCCTCGCTGGCGCGATGGACTCCTCCAACTCCTGTCTCCGGTAGCCGGACCGGATCCGCTTTAATATCAACATCGTCAGCATCATCGGCATCATTACGATCCACCACAACATCCACTCCCGCAATTACGACGACATCCACCACAGCAGCATGGCCCCCGAGATTGAGGCTGGGATCTTCAGGCACAGCCCCTCTGGCGAGAAGCTTATTCCAACGTCAACAGCACCAGCAGCGCAGATCTTTCGGTGGGTTCAACTTTCTCTTTTCTCGTGTGTCATCCTGCCATTTGTCCACCACCCGGTCTTTGTTGCATTTCATGGGCGGTCAAGCATTGTTCAAGCATGGGCATCCCCACTTCGTTTCCCCCCCAACAATTGTTGTCGGTTGATTTTTCTGCATGGAAAATAAAAAGTTGTTGGTTGAGAAAAAAGATTCGAGCTTGGCTTGTGTTTGTTGTGCGTTGCGGCCCAGTTGGCCCCAGACGGCCCACTGCCACGTTGTTTACATCAGCCTCGAACCCCGGATTGTCATGGCTTGGCTTGGCAAGGGGGTGGATTCGCAATGTAAACACTTGCGATCGAGGGCTTTGTTCTCCATTGAGGATGGATATGGCGATGATCTTTGTCCGTTTTGGGGGTTGAGGATCTGAACGGTGGTCGAGGGTGCCCATGACAAGTGTCATGTCGAGTAGGGGTATCATGCGGTATGCCTTCGACCTCGAACTCGGCCATAACGTAAAGACTCGCAAAAGTCCGATTCGGTTCATGCAGGGTCCAAGACTTGCTGGTACATGCAGTCGGCAAGGCCCTTTGGGATTATTAAGGTGCTTGCGGAGACTGTGCCTTGGGCCCCGGAGCCTCGCGGTGCTTTATGTTACCGAGCCTCGTACCCGCCTCGTCGCTTTGGTGTTTAGCCGGAGATGGTTCTTTATCCTCGGGGTATCCTTACCCATTCACCGACACGAACCACTCGCTCAACGGTCTTGAAAAAAGCCACGAAAGCTCTGGTGCCCGAATCATCAATTATAACACTCCTCCAAAGCCCCCTGAGTACGGTCTTACAATGACCATCATTTCATCCCCGGAAAGTCCACCGTGGAGAGATGACCGAGGCAAACTCTTCCTCCACAACTTCCTATCATGACGACCATGGGCACATCTTCCCAAGCGTTTTTTTGCCTTTCCGAGATATATACCCAAGAACAAACTAACCCTCTCCAGCTCACACCACCCCTCGCCATAAATCCGACGAAGAAAGCCACCACTGCCCACCACATGAGAACCCCTCGATCCTTTACAAGATGTTCGAAGCAGCCGCCACCTCCTTCGCCTCCATACTCGTCCTCGGCGCCGGCTTCAGCATCGCCGCCTACGCCTACCACAAGAGCTACAAGCAAATGGTCCTAAAGAAAATGTCCAACGCTTTCGAGCCCGGTGACCCCGTCCTCGACCTCGCCGCCATCGGCAAAAACATACCGCTCTCCAAGACCGCTGCCGCCACACACTGGATCCCACGACCCGAGCAAGATATCGTCGACGATATCGTCGCCGGCAAAGAGGTCGGGCACTACCACCTGTTCATCGGCGAGAAGGGCACAGGCAAGAGCAGCATGCTGTTGGAAGCCATGCGCAAGATCGACGGTGACGGCGTGGCCATGTTCGAGGCGCACGCCGACCTAGAGATCTTCCGCATTCGCCTAGGCAAGGCGCTCGATTACGAGTTTCACGAGGATTACATCGGCGGCTACTTCAGCGAGCGCGGCCCGCGCGACACCACGGCCCTGTTGGATATTGAGCGCGCTCTGAACAAGCTGGAGAAGGTGGCGCTCAAGCGGCGTACAAAGGTTGGAAGGCCGCTGGTTGTCATCATCAACCAGATGCACCTGATCCGCGACGACGAGGACGGCAAGGATCTGATTGAGCTACTCCAGCAGAGGGCGGAGCAGTGGGCCGCCAGCAACTTGGTTACCATAGTGTTCAACAGCGACGATTACTGGGTGTATGAGAGGTTGAAGCAGTTGGCGACGCGCATGGAGGTGCTCTCGATCACGGACCTGCCCAAGAACCTGGCGACGGGGGCCCTGAGGAATTATCGCCACCGCTACTTTGGAGAGGATTTGAGCGACGAGACGTTAGAGCAGATTTACGATCGCGTGGGTGGACGCCTGAACTTCTTGAACAGGGTCGCCAAGAGCAATGATATGCTGGCGACGTGTGATGACATTAAGCAGGTGGAGAAGACGTGGTTCTTGAATCAGTGCTGGATTCTGGGAGAGGAGATGGATGATGATGTGATGGATCAGCAGAAGTGGGCTGTAAGTTCTTCTTTCTTCTTCTCTACTCCTACAGTCTGCTAACACCCCCCTCTCCACCCACAGGCAGCAGCAGTAGTCCTAGCCACCGCCCTCGTCGACAAAGAAACCGTCATGGAAGCCAACGGCTCCTCCACCTACGACCCCGTAGTCGGCCACGTCCTGCCCTCGTACGCCCTACACGAGGCCCAGCAGATCATGACCCGCGCCGACTTTGTGCGCGCCCTCGACCGCCTCAACCTTTTCTCGATTACCAAGGACGCCCAAGTGCGCGCCAGCTCCGTGCCCATGCACCTCGCGTTCCGGGAGATCGTTGCCCAGCCTGGCTTCCGCGAACACCTGCAGGCGACAATCGAGAGGATTGCGGCTATCGAGAGCTTGGGACGTACCAGGGAGTTGGTGGCGAAGGATTTGGTGCTTGGTGGTCATTATGAGATTAGGAGGGCGGAGAAGGGGAAGGGCGTGGATGTGAAGTTGGTTATGCCGGAGCCGGAAGAGGATGGGGACGAGAAGGAGGAGTAAGGTGCCCTGGCTTGACGCAACTCGGCTCGAGACACTTTACGGTTTTTGCTCTCGCGTCTGGGTTCAAACCTGGGCACGAAACGAAAGAATGGACGCGATTTCGGCAGGAAGGCGCATGAGAAAGGAGTTAAGGAAGGAAGGAAGGGAAGGGAAAAAAAAAAGCTTTTGCTTCAGCGGGTTTAAGGGGTGAGACTATGATGGAATGGGAACTTTGACGCCAGGCAAGAAAAGCCAGGAAGGTCAACGTCGGGAAACCATATTTCACAACAGCGCCCGTGTCCTTCTCTACATCACCTGGATATGCAACTCTACACCAAAACCGCGGTGGCTCGTAGAGAGTCACCGCGTACACTCATCCAACACTCCATACGTTTTATTTCCTTTTTTCAGCATGTATTTGTCTCTCGCAAGTTTGGTTCGGCGTTCAAGACATGGAGAGTTGTAGTGGTAGATAGACCACTGCTACCTAGTGTACTGTTTCATCCCCTTTTGTTTCGTGTTCGCTTTTCGTTCGTCTGTACCGTATGTTACTCCCAGTCTTCATTTTCTCTTACTTGTATTCTCTTACTCGCCATGTCATTGTATGTTATGTAGCTGTCTAGGCACTTGGAGATTTGAGGTCAGTTGTTTACAATGAGCCGGTCATTTTGATATTTCGGGGCAGTGTTCATGTTTTCAAGTTGCTTTTGCCTTTCTTGCTATAGTAAAGTGCTCGAAGGCTAAGGCTACTGTGTATATCCTCTACCTGGGTTCGGCATTTATCTTTGAACACCTTCTTGCTACAGAGACATCGTCACGGTGTTTCACACATCTTTTTCTGTCCGTCCAAGCACAGTTATTTCCGAGCGTAAGGTATGTACTCGTGTTTGTCTTTGGTGAAAAGGTTGCAAAACGAGCATGCTACCTAGAGGTAGGTACCTTATTAACCCTGCGAAAGAATCTCATGATACTTCCCTACATGCTATTTTGCCCCTCCATCATCTCTCTAATCTTCCGACTAGGCCTCACCACACGGCCACTACGTGTACGTGTAACTCTAACCTCGGCGGCTACCTTGGCGGCTGGCGCTGGCTGGGAGCTGGCTTCCACTTCCTCCCTCCTTCTCTTGAGGCTACGGATGGCCGCTTGCGCTTGGTTAACTTCCGCTTGGTCATCCTTGTCCTTGTCCTGCTCGCCCTCCGTGGCCTGTGCGGGCTGCGCCTGCTTCTCGGCCTCATCTAGGGCTTCCAGGATCATCGTCTTCTTCATGATCTCGAGGCTACGGCTTGAGAGGATGTACTTGAGTTTTTTGGCGGCGGCGCTGGTGTTGGCGGCCGCTTTGGACATGTTGGCTGGTCTCAAGGAATGGAGAGCAGGTACTAGAGGTAGTGTAAGTAAGTGGTGGTTGTTGTATGAAGTAGTGGTAGAGCGATATACATTGGAGAAGTTAAAAGAAGTGGAAGTTATACGATATACTGGGGGTGTGGTTTTCTGTCGACTGAAGTGGGAAGTGGACGATGGTGTTTTGGACAGGAAGGACAACCACCTGCGAGTACTGGATGGGATTTAAATGTGCAAGAGGGAAGGCCCAATATTTTAGTCAGCCGACGGTGAAGGGGGGAATGGTGAAGGCATTCAAGGTTTGTCTGCCGGCGAGTAGACGGGCAAGGTTTGTTGTGGACTGTTGGCACGTTGTGTGCACAATGGTGAATGGTCCAAACCTACCTCCAAGGTTTGTCTATCACCAAACAGGGAGCTGTGACTGACTGAATGACTACCTCCAAGGTTCTGGGAGACGCCACAAGCGAAGGAATTGAGCACTCAATGCTCACGCCATGCAAGATGAGCGTTGTGTTGTGGTGAGGTTTATCTATTTGATCTAACTTTCATGTCTGGATACAAGCAGTTATGCATCTTCGGATGCATCGCTTCCTGATGATTTGTAAGTGGGAACCACCACCACCACCCCCTCTCCGATTTCTTTGGTGGAGGCGGATGATTGTCCTGGGTGCTGGCATGCTTTTCGGCTTTAGAGTGCTGGCTAGCACCCAGGACAATGGCAGGTCACTCGGTTTCGGCTTTTTCTTGTGGCTCTTTGAGAGCACGCAAACTCGAGAGGCAGAGTAGGTCAATGTTATCCCCAGGTTACAGAGATTCTACTAGCTCCTTTGGGGCTCAGGTCAGTGCCGCCTGTCTCCTCGTTCTCATCGTCCTCGTCGGACTCATCGCCCGGAGTAAGACCTAGAGTGTTGGTCTTGCGCTTCTTCTTCTTTCCACCAGAGGGATCGGGCTTCTGATGGTGAGTGGGAGGACTATGGGCCCTCCCACCGCGGCTGTTGTGACCGCCGGCATGACCATTGCGGCCTAGAGGCCGGCTCAGGAAGTTCGCTGCTGCCTGAGATGTCGCGCTTGGTGATTTTGTACTCGTCCAGGGGAAGGCAGCCCCTGTTGCAACGGTGTGGATGATCTTTTTTTGGAGCGAAGAGCAGAAGGTGCGGTTAGTGAAATGACTCCTGACAGGTTTCAAAAACGGTGATAACTGGAAGAGGGTTCACTGAACTCACCAACTGTGGCGTGGTCGACACGGTCGGTCAGAGGCCTTGTCAACACGAACTCTGCGTCCGTTGAACCTGTAGTTTTTGGAGTGTCAGCGCCCGCTCATCGCTGATCTTTCAGATGGAGGGCGAACTTACTCCTGGCCGGCGCAGTCGGTCAGAGGCCTTGTCAACACGGACGCTGCGTCCTCAAACCTATGTTGGAGTGTGTGTCAGCGTCCGCTCCGTGCTAAGGTAAGGTAGTTTTCAAGATGGGGGGATACTTACTCCTGGCCGTCCACGGAGCAGTTGCGGGCAATGTGGCCGACCTCGCCGCACTTGTAGCACTCAGCGCCGGAGGACTGGCCGCCGGACTGGGAGTCGATACGTTGACGTTTGGTTCCCGCACCCTTATCGTCATCGTCGTCATCGACGCGGCCGCGCTTGGTTCCCGCGAGCGAGCTGGTGTTGTAAGGGGTCTGAGGGTGCGACTGATGGTGACTGCCCCATGGCTGAGGAGGCGGACTAGCCTGCGGAGCGGGGGGGAGCATACGCCGGGCCGTAGGGAGTTTGTGGCGCGGGTGAATACGCTGACACTTTGATGGAATGGTAACGCGGAGTTTTCCGACCTTCCAGGGCTTCTAGATGCAAGCTTGTGGTTGTGGTGCTCATCTTGGATGTTGTTTGGTAGTGAGGGGGACCTTGTTTGGCGAAGGTACGTCGATGAGAGAAAAGAAAGAGGGGCGAGAAAAAAAAGTGAGAGAACGCAGTGAGAGGAGCCTTACCCGATAAAAATACGAACTCACTCTCAGCCCCGCTACTCGCGGACAGGAAGCACAGACTTCATTTTGTTGAAATCAGCAGGTGTCCACTTTGGTATTTCCTGGCCGCGCGAAAGATGTTACTTACGAGTCTTACAAAGTGGTATATTCTCCGTCCAACGCTCACTGACCGGGGTCAGTAAATTGGAGCACCTGCCTCTACGTGAGTGTTTGAATCCACGCCACCGACTGGTGACCCGATGAATGATGTCACTTGAACGCTACAAGAACACACAGAAAGATAATACCGAGTACATGTACCTGAAGTGGTTTTCTGGGTGTAAAAAGCAAGAGTGTTTAAGCCTGCTACTGTAGAGGTACTGACCATGCCCAAAAACACTTTGTTCTCGAGTATCAACGTCGTTGGAGCAGTCGACTCCCCATTCTCTGAGGCAAAAGCATATCCTTCCGTTACATAAAGTTCCGCACTTTACGAGATTAATGCCTCTGACGGAAAATCACCATCCGCTCAGAAAAGATACCCAGCTCCCTCAAAGACGCTAGAGGTATGACCAACTTGAAGCAGGTCGAAGAACGGACTCATGACAGCAAGCGTGATTTTCAAGCCACTCAACTAACCGATGCCTCTTTCGGGCTGTTGAATTCTCTGCCATCTACCTGCCCTGCCGTGTGAAGGTGGGCCCTTTCAGCTGAACACTACCGCCTTCGTCTGGTAAATAAGGTGGATTTGTTGTCTGGCCAATGCTTCTAGCTGACCAGCCCCTTCGATCCATCATCAATTTTCCATCTAGCCGTACGAATACAACAGGAAACGTGTGCCTTCCACTCTAGATACTCGTCACGCTAGCTTGTAAAGGTACCTCTACAAATGCAGTCACGGAAGGGAAAAAGGAGCTTGACGATGTTAGATCCAGCATGAACACCTGCAAATGATGTATGCCGCTCCTCTGTCAAAGTTAATAAACGATATGGGATAGAAGTACACATCAGGGAAGGGAGCTTTGGGAAAAGGAGCAAGCCATACCTGTATGATACCTCGGATGAATGAGGTGATCAGTTGTATCATCTCGCAGAATGATTTGGAAGTACAATAGGAAGTTCATCCGAATAACCGTCTCGCCTTCACCAAGCAGAGCAAGACCTGAAGTTGTTGAGTGACACGGGTGGACGAGACGAAGGTTGTCGTTTGTAGCAAGACCAGCCTCGCCATATCTCAGCTTCCACTCCTTTGCTCCGAAATCCTCAGCTCCTTGTAGAGCCAGTCGCCCACGGAAAAGGCGAGTACGGCAGGATCAGCCTCAAGTCGTCTTGACTTTTGTTCTCCAGCCTCGTAAGCGTCCGTCCCAAGTAGGCAAAGCAAACTTGCTCAACAAAAGCCCAGTCTGGTATCGTCCGAACTCTCAGTCCAGGTCCCCCCAAAGGACCGTGCCCCACCCAGTTGCCCTCCCGCCTTGCTCCCTCCTGGGTTTTAAAATCCTCCCGCCCGCACTCGATCGAACTCTTTCTTGTCCTCAACACCATCAGCAAAAGCTATCCCCGCGTCGAGTAAGTACCTAGTGCCCAGTTCACCACATCACTCCTGCCCTCACCCAAGGAGACTTCAATCGTCTTCAAAGGTATAATCAACCATCGCGCGTTCCCTGCTTTGCCCTTTCTTCCCTTTCACACACATCTTCACCCATCGTCGCCACGGCATCTCAGTTAGGTAAACCCATTCAGCCGCATCTTCACTTGAGTCCCGCGAAGTGAGAGAGTCGAGTGACTCAATCGCAAGAACTGGGAGACCTTGAGCTCAACCTCACAAGCTTCAAGCGCGAGTATCCCAATCTCACGACTTGAACTTCGCTTTCTTTGATTTTTACCCCTCCAAATCACATCATCACCCACCCCAGACACTCACCCAAAGCATCGCAACAAAAAGCAGTCGCGCACTCCAAGAAAGCAGGTTCTCCTCTCCTATGCTGGGAGCATCATGATCACTTGGATACAACTTTGCGGTCGGGCTTCCAAGCACATCCTGACGCATGATCTCACTTGAGAATCGCGACTGCAACATGAATCAAACTTCAAGCAAGACCTTGAGCTAACCATATCATCTTCACAGCCGTACCAAGCTCAAGATTTTTCCCGTTGCCAACTTCGTTGGCCAGATTTCAAGCTTTTTTTACCGCGTAAGTGATAGTGAATGGAACCTGACGTTTTGAACCTTCGACCACAACCTGTACCACACCTTGGGATTCACTTGAATCAACCCCGCCGACCGTCATCAGCTTCTTACCCTCCTGGCATCTTTTGCCTTCTTTCTGCCTTGATCCAACTTACTCACCTTGCCTTGCCCTCAGACCAAAGTGATCGATTACCGGTCACCACCAGCCTCTCCTCGCCTTTTCGTAAGTAATACCCCTCTCCCTTCTTTCTTTCACTTCATTTGTGTTCCATCGCAGCTGGGCACTTCAACCACTTCACCATCTCTTCAAGTCCGCTAACAGATAGCAAGTAGCTATCGCAGTCAAGAAGATGTCTTCGTCCCGCTCTTCTTCTTTCTCCTCCTCTCCCCTCGCCTCGCGCTCGACGCCCGACGACGGCACCAGCAGCAGAAGCACTCCTCCCGTCCGCCCCCGTGTTGGCAGCTCCGGCAACGCCACACCCGACGACGGCAGCAGCAGCAGAAGCCGCATTCCGGTACCCGTCCGCCTCCGCGCCCGCGCAGGCACCACCAGGACCCGACCTGGGCTGGTTTCCTCGCCTTCGGGCTTCTTGGAGCCAGTGCCGGAAGAGCCCCTCGATGGAAACGTCGAGGGTGCTGATAGCTGGAAGGATGCATCTTCGGATGCATCGCTTCCTGATGATTTGTAAGTGGGAATTCTAGTGAATTCGCCGGTGACTTTTCTTTTTCCCGACTTGGACCTTCGCGGTCTAGCAAGGCTAGGCCCGGCTAGTGCCCTCAACATATCCGCCATTGACGAAGATGAAGAATCAACGTCTTCCTCGGAGCAGGATGATATCTCTTGGGAAGGGCAGGGTAGTCGTTTGAATGTTGTCGTGTCCAACTTTTCCCGTGGTAGCACACAGGGACTTGGGACGACAGCGTATTCGTTTGCCTTTCAAGCGAAGGGCCAGCATTTTCGAGTATGTGAACAAGACACTAACGATTTCCTTTCTGTCATCAGGCACGAGACGACCACTGCGGCTCTCGATAGCTTCTTCGGGGTGGATGACGAAGAAGACCAGAAACAACACTTGGAGGAGGTTGTTTCCGGACTGTCCCCTTCTTCCTCTCTCCAGACCTCCATGCAGGGCCCCGCCACAGCCCTTGCTCCCACTCAGCAGCAGGAGCAGCAGCCCCAGCAGCGCCGCGGGCCTTCGGGTCACCAGCAGCCTGCTCGGGGTTTGGGACACCGTCGCCAGGCGGCTGTTTCGTCCTTCGCCCGAGTCGGCGACTCGAGCTCCTTTGGGGCTCGGGTCAATGCCGAGGAGGGAGTCCGGGGGATGATGGAACCCAATGCTCGAGTTGCCGACGAATCTGTGTTGGGCCAGGAAGCCGATGACAAGGCGACCGAAGACGTCCCGCGGGTGAAGGCAGCCCCTGCTGCGACGGTCGAGGTGTCCTACGAAAGTAGGGCGAAGACTGACCCCACCGGTGGACTCGTTGCGAGGGAGTTGGCGGCCGATGACAAGGTCGTTGACGAACTCCAGCGAGCGGTTTCCTCTGTTGCTACACCTCCAGGATCCCAACTGGATAGCAGGCCCGGTCCGGTCCGTATTCGTACGACTACGGCGGGCGGACAGACTTTTGGGGCTGACGCTGCGGTTGGCACCCGTAGCCGAAGCACGACGACCGTGGCTGGCGAGCGGCCCCCCGAGGCCACCGCTTCCAGACCACTTCCCCCTCCTGTTCCTCGCCTGGATCCGGCGCGCCTCACGGCCATGAGCCTGAGTGAAAAGCGCAGGATCAAGGCCGAGCGAGCCCAGGAAGGCTGTTCCCACGGCCTCAACTCCCCTGTCCCTCCTCTTCCCGCCAACCTCTCCCATTCGGTAGTCCCAGCTGGTAGGGTGGGTTCGCCCATCTACACCGGAAGATTTGCCGACCGTCCTGGTCCCCCACCGCCCAACAGGCCGCTTCCGCCCATTCCGGGGCAAAGCACCGTGCCGTTGGGCACCCAGGTACAAGCAGGAGAGGTCGGTGGTGACGTGGAGTACGAGGGAGATGTGGAGGAGAGCGACTACGAGGACTCCGACAGCAGGGAGTCGCATGGTGGTAGCCGCCCCCGGCTTTATGCCCCGAGCTTGTCCACCATCAGGGACAGCTCGCCGGTACCGCCTGCTTCTTCCGTGGCTGTCGCCTCGTCCTCTTCTTCACAGGGAACAGCCGACCGGTCCTTTATCGCCTCGGACGATGCGTCGTTTTTGCCTCGCGGTGATTACGAGTATGGTGCCGCTCAGGCCAGAGAGGAGTCACCTGCCCGCTTCCGGGGTAGTGATGACACAACTCTCGTGGCCGACACCACGTTCGTCCAGAGCGACCGAAGACGCTGGGGGATGGTTCCCCACATGTTGGGTGAGGAGGTTCGGCTTCGGCTGGCTTCTTCCCCGACGCCATCCTCTGCCGATTCGGAAAGGACAGCTCGCCCGGCCCAGGGTGAGGAACAGGAGGAGGTTCTCCCCGCCGACACCAACGATCTGGACCACGACGAAGTCCAGATGGACGACAGCAGCCTCTCCTTGACCTAGTTAGTCGAGGAAGCTGGCTTCGCCATCGACAACAGCGCCATCGTCAACGACTTTGGTGAAAGTGTGCCCTCGCGGGAGGAGAGCCCGACTATCCCGGGCTCTCTCGTGGAAGACCCGGCACACGGGTTGACCACCACACTGCCGCCATCGCTCGCGGACCTTGAGCCGCTACCCCTTCGTCGTGCGCCAGCAGTGAGACGAGGCTCTCCAGCCATCACCAGCCCACGCCCCCAGCCGCAGCGCGAACGCCCTGCCCTTTATGTCTTCCCCCGCCCGCCGATGGGTTTGGGTCGTCCTGGTGGTACAAGCACGCAGAGGCCCGGTGCAGCTTCTGCGTCTGGTGATGGTGGTCTCGTCTCTTCCGTTACCGTTGGTGTCTTACCCCGCCCTCCTCATGTTGCGATGGCAATGTCGTCAGGAGCCGGTGATGTAGTGTCTCCGGGTGGTGCGATTCCTCCTGCTGCGATCTCTTCTGGTGTGGTGTCCCCTGGCGTTGAATCCGGTTCTGGGCTCGGCCGTGGTCTTCCGCGGTCGGTGACCCACGCCATTGTCCCGCCGCCCATGCCAGTTAGTTCGCCTCCTCGTGGTTTTGCCCGCTCCGTCACTCAGGCCCTCCCTCGCATCGGTGCTGCCCTCGGCGGCAACTCTCGTTTTGGCACGCGAGCAGCGTCCGCGCCCAGGCCGATGGGTGCCCCGACTGGCGATGAAGATGAGCTGGAGGCCGAGCTTCAGGCAATTCTTGGCCGCACTCGAGACGGATACCAGGACCAGCGAGCGGTCCTCCGCCCTGGCCTTCGTTTGAGGACGCAGACGTTGGGCACGTTCAGCCCCTCCACCATTTCGGGTTCGACTCCCGACATCACTTCGCCTCCAACGAGCTCTGGCAGGGGCAGTGGCTCCCGCCAACTCAGTGGTTCTTCGACGGCAACCTTCGTTGGCTCCCCAACCTCGCCGGCAATGATGAGTTCGCCAACCCCGATGACGCCGGGCTTTTCCAGTCCTTCCTTCGCTTCGGGTTCTGGTGGTCGTGGTCGCGGTCGTGGCCGTAGTTCGCGTGGTTCGCGTGGTTCGGGGTCGAGCGCGAGGTCTAGCCAGCCTCAAGCTCAACCGCAGCCTCGACCGCAACCTCAGCTGGCTGTCGAGATGCGCGAAAGAGGCCCTGCTCTTGTGACGGTGAGAGACAGCGAAGACCCGGAGACGCTGAGCAACGAGCCAGCAGAAGAGCCCAGGTCTCACTGGAGCTCAGACACTGAGGATGAGCCTTCGGCGATGGGCAGGGTGAGGAACGCCTTCAGTAGGCTGAGGACGAAATCTCGTGGCAACCTGCGCCGAGAAGCCTCCTCTTCCTTCTCGACAACAACCAGTCTCAGTCCAGTTTCCACCAGAGATGGTCCCCCTCGCCTGCCAGATATCCCTCCGGTTCCTCCGCTCCCTCCTATTCCTCCTATCCCTGCCGACGAAGATGACAACGATGAAGCGAATCGCGGGGGTTCACAGCGACGAAAGTTGAACAAGAAGAAGTCGCTGGCCAACCTGTTTGGCAAGAAGAGAGAGGAATAAGGGACGCAACCAAAGCCATCCAGAGGCATACATAAGACCTCCTACCATGCAGACAATGCATTTCTGGGTTATCACGAGAGCCCATGTCCGAGTATACACGCCTTTTCAATATTTACTTTTGCTGATGGAAGACAAAGATGGAGTGCATGAAACAATCAAAAACATAAACATACAAAAAAAAACCTTTCGTTTGTTGCACTTGGTGAACTCGGGCGGGAGCTTGAGGTTGTTGCTTGCTTGGTTGCTCCTTGGTTGGAATGTTGACATTGACATGTCGTTCAAGTTGGATGTGGAGACGGCCAGGGGATGTCGTCGAGTGCAGTCAGGGCCTATAACGCTAGAACCAAGCTCATCTTATTCGCTTAGGTCTGGGGACCTGCCTGCCGGGATGGTGTCGGGAGTCGGGACTCGATGCTCTTGTGGCTCGTGCACTCTCTCCCCCGCAATCTCCAATTCAGTGGACTTTCTGGGTGGTGGGCCTCTCCTAAAAGAACGCGGCGCGTTTGTGGTTCTTGCAGCAGCGAAAAACGCACATCACCAATTCTCCGTCACCTACCCTTGACGTTTGCATTACCACCAAACCTCGACAACTCCAAACCAAGCAAACCACCGCCTGGAGGTCGCCCTCTCTCGACGCCCGCTTTCTTGCCGACAACAATCGTCGTATACCATGTCAACATCAATCTGAGCACCTTGTCTCTCCGACCAGCGCATCGATCCGAAAAAAAAAACATCAAGATGGGCAGTCAACAAAGTGTGCCGGAAGGCGAAGATGGCGACGTCAGAAGCCGGTCAGCCTCGCCCTTGGTTCAGGAAGACCACTGGGGCAAATACGAGAACAACGAGAGCTACGATGCCATTCCCGATGTATCCTACGGCCAGCAGTTCGACGAGCCACCCCAATCACCTGTTGCGCCTCCCTCAGGAGAGCGCAGGAAAAAGAAGAAAAAGAAGGGCAAGCACCGACGCTCGCCCTCCCCTGCTGTTGAGCCCGAGGTGAACGGCGATCCCCACCACGACCCGACTTTCGCAGACCCCGAACCTGCCGCGACCGAGGAACACGAACTCCCAGAGGTTGGCAAGAAAAAGAAAAAGAAAAAGAAGAGGTCCAAGGCCGAGCCCCAAGTCGAGGAGGAGCAACAACCCGAGCCCGACCATGAGTTGCCCGTTGCCTCCCTCGAAGTCCACGAATCACCCAACCTCAAGTTCGAACGCCCTGAAGTCGCCGAGCCCGAACCACAATCCGCTGCTCAAGGATCTGCCAAGTTCAAGAAAAAGAGTCGCAAGTCAAAGAAGGTCACTGTCGACATTTCGGACGATCCCATTAGCGATGGCGAGGACAATGTCGGACGAACTACAAAGATTCACAGAGGCGAAGCTCCGAGTTCCGAGCATCATGTCAAAAGGCGAAGACTGTCACCCGAGCCTGTTGCCGAAGAGGACGACGAGTACGACCATGGGGAGGTTGATGCTTCGTTCGTAAAGAGGGAACCCGGTGCCGACGAGCATGAGCCAAGCATGGTTGGTGGCCATGAACATACATCGCCCCTCGTGGCCCGTGAGCGACGAAGGGCTCGCTCTGCTTCGCAACATCCCGTCGAGGTTGCTTCAAGCGCTTCTCTAGTACCACAGCTTGCTACTCAGCAGTCTTTGAGCTTCCATGATGAAAGCTTCCACAGCACCCTCATTCCTGCTTCGATCCACCCGATGGACTTGGACGATCACATCAATGGCCTTCCCAACACGCAAGACTTCGCCGATGGTTTGCCTCCGAGCTCTCAAGGACAGTTCAATGGCTTTCCTCACAGCTCCCAGCGACCTCGCACTGACGGCCTCCCAGCCATGAACAGCAGCATGTGGGAAGACGACATGCGCCATGATGCCATTGACGAGCCAGAGGATGATCATGGCGACGAGGGGTACAAGCATGATGCGGACGAGGTCGAGCCAGATGAAGCTGACGTGGAGACTGCTTCTTCTGCTGGAGATCCTGAACCTGACAACCAATCTGATCACGAAATGGATATCGACCAAGAAGTTGCCGACAACGAAGAACCAAGTCCGGAAGTCGATGCTGCTGCCGAGGTCGAAGGCGGCGAAGATTCTGCCCCTGAGGTTTCGGTAACCCAGACTCCTGCTCCCAAGGCTCGCAAGTCCCGTACCAAGAAAGCACAAGCTCAACACGATGCCGAACCTGAACAAGTCGAGCAAGCTGAGGAAGCCACTCCTGCACCAACATCTACAGCAAAGACGCCGCGTTCCAAGGGCTCGAAGCGAAAGGTGAAGGTCCCATACTTCGAACGTGAGGAGGCCGAAGGACGCGATCAAGCCGAGACGCCTGCTGAGCCTTCCGTCAAGGAAGTTGCCGCCACCCAAAAGGACCAAAACCGGGAGAAGAAGCGTAAATCACGTGCTGAGGACGAACACAGCACTTCCAACGTTGAGCCAGCACCTAAGAAGGCCAAGGTCAGCACAAAGAAAAAGCCAGCTAAGAAAGCCGATGCCGAAGAAGACAACTCTGAAATGGAGGAAGCAGGCGATGACTCCAAGATGGCCAAGGCACAGGGTCGGTTGACGCAGGCTGAACATGCTCGCATCAAGGCGGTAATCGACTCTTTCAGGGATGCTCAAGGATTCACCAAGCATGCGGTCAACGAGATGATTCACCAAGACCCACGAAAGGATCCGAAGAATCGGGAGCTGTGGGGTCTTATTGTCGATGCTTGCCCCAACCGGCCACGAAGAAAAGTGGTCAGCTACTGCAGGCAGAACTTCCACAACTTCCCTGCCCGTGGTTCATGGACCAAGGAGCAGGATGAGGAGCTGGAGAGCATGCTGAAGTTACACGGTCAAAAGTGGACGCTGATCGGTGGTCTCATCAATCGCTTCCCGGACGATGTTCGTGATCGGTACAGGAACTATCTGGCTTGCGGGGGCAAGAACAGAAAAGACTACTGGTCCGAAGAGGAAGAGGAGCGCTTCCTCAAGGTCGTTGCGGAGGCCATCGACAAGATCAAAACCAGCATGGCCAAGGACAAGAAAAAGTCAGAGGACGAATCACCGGAAAGCCTCATCAACTGGCAACAGATCAGCACGGCCATGAATCACACCAGAACTCGCCTTCAGTGTCTCCAAAAGTGGAAGACGTTGCGCAAGAATGAGGCTCTTCCCGACAGCATCATGGTCAAGCTTCCCGATGGCGAATCCTCTCGCCTGGATAAGGCTCGCAAGGATTTGCGCAAAATCACACCCGAAGACAAGGCCCGTTTGGTGCGTGCCATCCGCGACTCTGGCGCAGACCGCGAAAACAAAATCAAGTGGAATGAAATTCAGAAAGATGTTTTCGACAAACAGTACGCCAAGACTGCGCTGTCGGTCACCTGGGGTCGTCTGAGACAAGCCGTGCCGCAATGGGAATCCAAGTCTACCCAAGAGTGTGCCAAATACCTTTGCGACATGTACGAGCGCGATGCCGACTGGAAGGGCGACGAGGAAGTCGGTGATGACGACGCGGAAGATAATGCCGATGCCAGATCCACTGTCAGCAGACCTGCTTCCGTGGTGGTCTCATCTACACAGCAGACCAAGATCTACCGCACACCAAGAGTCGGCCTGTGGGATCCCCCAAAGGAAACCAAGACTAATCTCAGCAATGTGTTTGCCGAATCGTCAGACAATGAGATGCGCGGCCGGACTTCTCAGCGGGCGAGAGAGCGCGCAAAGCGGTTGAAGGAGTCAGAAAAGGCGTCATCAAAGTCAAAGAAGTCACAACTTTCGGAGGCCGTTGTCCAAGATGAGGATTCCGATGAGGAAGAGGTCGAGGAGAGCATCAACGGAGACATTGCCGCCGTTAACGGCAATGACAACCAAGACTTCGAAATGGACGATGCCCCGGAGGTTGATGCCGAGGAAGACGACGAAGAGGATGAGCCAGTACCATCAGCTCCCGTCGTGCGTAGTAGAGCCGCCAGCGTCGACCTCGGCGAGCCCTCATTCATCTCAAGCCCACAACTCCCGACCTCCGCCCAGAAACCTCAAGACTACTCCGACTCCGAAGATGACGATATCCTCGCCACCACATCCAAGGCCGCCGCCCTCAAAGCCACCAAAAAGGCAGCAATCCGCACCTACGGCAAAAGCGCCACCAAATCAAAGTCCAAGCGCAAAGAAAAGGATCTCGACCTGGACGTTCCCCTCGTCCTCGGCGCTGCCGTCCCCTCCCTCCCTCCGCCGTCTACTTCTCTCTCCACAGCAAGTCATCATCCCCAGCTGAGCCCTAAACGTCCCGCGGCATCACAAGCCCGCCGCCCCTCCTTCAACGAAGACGACGATTCTGACGCCCCGGCCAACAGTCAACATAACAAAAAGCGACGCATCCTCACTCGCCAGCCGTCTGTTAGAACGACCGAGACCATCATCAAGACTACCGCTTCTGTAGTCAACGCTAGCAAGCGGAGGAAACCCACCACTTTGGGAGATGACTCCGCAGCAGCAGCGGATTCCTCAGAAGCAGCGATCGCCTCAGCCGTGCCAGATCACTTACTCCTCGATCTGGTAGAAATGGACGGTAACCTCGCTGATGACAGTCTGGTTTCCCTGGACAGACCGGGTGATGTGGTTGGTGGTGTGGGGAGGGAGAAGAAGGTGGCTAGTAAGGCGAAGCAGGTTCGGAAGAAGTTGGCTGCTGGTGCTAGTACGAGTGTCAGCGCGGTTTCTACGCCGGCGCCGCTGGTCAAGAGCAAGGCACCTTCCGTCGCGTACAGTGTTATTAGCAGCGATATGGATGATATGGAGGATATTCCGGCTGTGTTGCCGGCTTTGAATGGTACGCAGGGTTAAAGGGTATGCAGGGTTAGATGGATCATGGATGGAGGGTTGAACTGTGTCGTTGAAGACTCGAATGGAAGGAAAGCTGGGAATGACCAATGGTGTCAGGGCTTAGGAATGCACTCAGGAGTGAAAGGAGTGATAAGAAACGAATGAAGGAAGGATCATGGTTAAATTATTGCATTCAGGGGACGTTATAGGTTTATGGTATGGTCGTTTCAGGCTCAAAAGAAGCTCAAAGAAGCGTCGGTTGTTACATTGCATTCATGGTCGTTACGGTGATTATGGCTTTTGGTCGGAATTGGAAGTGGAGGTTATGAAGTTGAAGTTTAAGCGCAAGGAGCTGATCAAGTCCAGCTAGCTAGCGGTAGCATGGGTTATCAACATGACATAGGTAGCCGTCGAAGAAGATGACGGGGGATGTGGCCGCTAGTTACCTACCTTCTAGGTTTATGGACGAAGATGGAATTTATTGCTCTTGCGCGAGTTACTGACTCTGGAATTGAGTGATATGCATGTTCTTTTTGCTTCCCGTTGTGCTGAAACTCTGCAGTTTCGTGATCTTCCATGTCAACATGAATGTACGTAATTCTCCGACGCCCGTGAGCAAGCTTTCGGGGTTCTGAGTGAACTACATTTCGAACGTCCAGTAAAGCTCAACTCCAAGTACCTCTATGAAGTCTAGCATACCTACTATGCAGATCGGTAGGTATATCCCACACTCTAAGGTGCATTACCTCCCACTTCCATGCCCAGTCGCCCGAGTTTATTTCAGAAAACTCTCCGCACTCTAAGAGATGCCAGGTACGCGCACCCGAAGTTTAGAAGGGTAAACTGAATTGTTTTCAGCCACAACGCTCGGATTGGCATAGAACTTGTTATATGTGAGGGGATCGCTTTTCATTTTCTATCTTCGGGTTTTTTTTTTTTTTTTTTTTGCGTCAGTTCTTTCTGGAATTGCCCTGAAATTTCTATAGTTGCGTTCACAGCGCTGGGTTTTGCAACTGAGATCGTGACATGGCCACAACATGGCCTGTATATACGTTATGATGAAGGCTGATCTTGAAGTACAGGGTGAAAGTGTAGAGGTAGTTTGAAAAGCCTCTTTGAAGCTGGGACTTGGTTGCGTGTATACTTGTCTCAGAGTATGGGGAGCTTTCTCATGAACTTGGGAACACTGCATGGTACTGGGTCAGTCTTTTGTTTTCTATACATGTTTTTATGTGCCGATTCCAGTTGAAGATTTTCGTAAGATCTGTCTGCTTCATCTGATGCTTGGTAAGAGATCATATGAGTGTCTTCCACCTTGTGTGTACCTCATGGCCAACAGTGCTGTTCTGTTAAAGGTGGGAAGGCGAAGACAAAATAGGCTTGATTCGGTAGTAGTAACGGAAGAGGAGAAACGGAAACCAGGGCAGCCTAGAAACACTGCCCGGACGAGAGTGCCGGTGAATGGAAGTACGGCGAAAGGGCGCCAAGGCACGACCGGCCAACATTAGATATTGTCTGATATTTGGTTATCTGTTCTTCTACAGAACTCCCATGGTGGTGAATATAGAGTGGAATAATAGGGGGAAGAGGGTCCTCAATTTCGTCTCTAGGATTTCATCTCGGAGAGTAGATGCCGTTGGAGGAGTTGCTCATCTTGCTCCTTTCTTTGACATTTTGAGATTATTTGTAGAAATTTAAAGAATGTTGGAAAACAAGTCAGGAATAAAAACCTAAACCTGGATAGATGGGTCCATCCAGAGGTGGTGTTTACTTGTTCCTTGTGGTTATTTTTTTCGTTCTCCAAGAAAGAAACAATTCGAACAACCAAGCTGTGAGAGTGAGTGGCACGGATGAGAACAAAGAAGAGGGACAAGAAGCTAGGCAGGCAAAAGTGATCCAAAAGATAACCAAACCATCTCATCCCTGGCAGTCAAGAAAAAGGCAAAGGAAACAAAAACAGCCGTTATCGTCGTCTGTCATTCACAAGCACTAACAGTGTACAAGAGGAAGTTACAACCAACCCATGCCAAGCTCCGTCCGTTTCCCCGTCAAGTGAACCTGATGTGGATGTGCCCCGTGCGCCCCAAACTCCAAATTCCCGATTTCAATGTCCAAACCGTCGATCTGACCAATCCGAATCAGCAACGCGGCGAAAGAGTGGAGAGAAGTGACGGAAGAAAGGGGAGAGGGGGTGTCGGCAGGGGAGACGCCAAGACATTTTTGGGGTCGGGAACAGACCAACAGGGAGAAAACAACAGCGGGAAAAAGAGAAAGAAAAAAGAAAGAAAGGAACAAAGGGAGGGAAAGGAGAGAAAAAAAGGGGGGTCTCTAATTTTCCCATGGGTACTCCATAATAGATTCTCCAGTTTGTCTTGCTTTCATCCAGCCGTTTTGCAGCAGCAAAGCAAATCCACACCCACCAGGAGACCATTCACCATTCACCAACAACATTGTTACCTGTGAACCTTGAACCAGCCAGTGAATGGAACTGGAACTGGAACCTGAACCTGAACCTAACCTGAACCTTGAGCCGTCAAGGTACAAACTACATCGATCAAGGTCCCTTCACTTTCCGTACACACCCCGCCTTTTTTTCTGTCCCGCCCCATATTGGCCATTTCATCCTGTCGCATTCTTCCCATTTTTATTTTTTTTCTGCTTCTCTTTCTTTCTCCGTTTGCCCACTTTCTTTCTTTCTCTCCCATCATCCCATTTTCTCTGCACTTCACTCAACCACCGCCACTCCACGTTTGCAACAACCTTTCACTTGCAATCATCTCATCAACAACATCTCCACATCAAGCAGGCAGGCGTCTATAAGTTGCATCCCCACGCAACCTTTTTTGCTTGTTTTTCTTTCTTCTTTTTTTAAAAAAGACAACTACATCTCGCCCGACAACAACCCGCGATTTGCAATCAAGCTGGAACCTTGGCCACACAACACCACCATTTCTCACCACCAACACCACCAACACCATCCTCGCTGCCCCGCTTGAAAACGGCGACAATGCCGCCTAAAAGAGGTCGCCCGTCAAACGCGCAGAGGGAAGCAGAGCGCAGTGCTGCAGTGTCAAAGGGAAAGGTAGGCAATCAGCGATTCATTGATTTCATTGATTGTTTTTGAGTGATTGATGCGGATGCAAAGTGAGAGAGAAAAAAAGATGTCAACATGACATTGCAGTTTGACTTTCTGCACATATCCCACCCACCGATATCGCATGGACGACATGAAGACAACATGAGTGTGAAGAAAAAGTAGACATATAATTAACCATTGGGATTAAGCCGATTTCCCATGTCACACACTCACCAACACCGTTTTGTTCATGATGAAGAGCAGTCTTACATGTGCATCTCCTTTTGCTGAGCACTTCATACTAATTCGTCAACCATAGGCTGCTGCTGCTTCTGCTGCTGCTCAGGAGCCGGCGAACACTCCCAACGGTTCCATCACCGTGTCTGTCGGTGGTCCTGCCGCTGCCGGCCCCAGTAGCCCTGAGACGGCTAAAACTGCCAACATGATCACGCCTCGTGCATCCGCCAGTGCCTCTAAGAAAGGCAAGGGCCAGGCACAGTCGGAGACGGCTGCAAATGCCACTGCAGAAGAGCCCGGCGCCTCCAGCACACCTAATGCCGCGGACGCAACGACCAACGGCACCACCAGCACCTCCAACAACACGACGACCACCGCCAAGGAAAGCAAACTGAGCGGAAATGGCACCCCAAAGAAGAACACCGAGACAGCGCTGGTTGTCGCCAGCAACGGCGACAGTGACATGAACAGCAAGAACAGCAAGAACAACGACACAACAGCCTTGGCCCGAGGCGGTGCCTACACAGCAGCATCACGCGTCATCGGCACTGGATACGAGAACATCAACAATATCGAGGAGATCCAGCTTCGCCAGTTCCACGAGGACATCGACGCCTACCAGCACGACCTGGCCTTCTGCACCGCCACGCTGGCTATGCCCGACCTCACCCCCCAGGAAGCCCGCAGTTTCCAGCTCCGCCAGCTCGATCTCGGCCACCAGATCCGCCACTGCCAGCACAAGATCGAGAATCTCCAGGTCCAGCTGCGCCGGCAGGGAATTCCGTTTACCAACTACAGCGCGTCGAGTGGTGGACGGGCGTACACGGCTTCGTTACTTGCCGGATCGGGCCAAGTGGCGGGCGTGAAGCGGAGCGGTCCGTCAGACGATGACGACGACGGCGGTAAGACCACGGGATCGGCCAAGAAGGCGAAGCTGACCCCCGATGAGCCGCAGTTGTTGGACGCAGACGGCGACGAGGAGATGACTGCTGGCGCCAGGGAGAGGGAGACAGGCAGTCCTAACGGCAACTCGTCTTCACCCCAACCACTTCCTTACGGCACCCCCGGAACCTGGGAGTACAACATCCCCCTGCACCCTTCCTACCAGCACCAACACCAGCAAAACGGCAACGCCAACAACTCCCCGCCATACGATGAAGAAAACCAGCAAAACACAGCCCTCCAGCGACTCGGTTATTGGAAGTGTCGCCTCTGCTCAGCGCCCAAGTATTTGTTGGCCGGAACCGGCCGTTCCCCCGCCGCCCCCTGCAAGTGGCCGCTCAAGGACATCTCCAAGATGATTACGCATTTTACGGAAATGCACACGGAGCACAGTCCGGCCGAGCGGTGTTCGGAGCTGGGGTACGCGCTGGCCAAGAACCGGGGACCCTTTGAGTACTGGCTGCGTCGCACAAGGGCGCAGAACGTGGGCGATGGCGAGATCATTGATGAGGTCATTGAGACTTTGATCAATGGCGTGATGCCGCTTACGTTGAGGAGGCTGAGTAGGGCGGCGTCTGGGATGCCTGCTTAGTTGGGCTTGTCAGGAGGAGGGGTCATGATATCAACCTCAGACTCGCTTGGCTGTTGAAGCTGGAGCAGCTTAGGGCTACCGGGTGTGCCTTTCCTGTCTCTGGAAAAGCATGCGTCAGGAGCCCACAAAGGATCATTGGAAGAGAAGAGAAATCTACTCACGCCCATATACCATCCCCAACCGTACTGGAAGGGGAGGTTGGTAAAGCCGACCGCAGGAAAGCCGATTTGGGCTTAAGGAAGGCAATGAAGGAGGCAATGAAGGACTGGATTTTACGGACCACAGCTGGACGGTTTAGAAGCGGAATAGGGCGCCCGGCACGCAGCCTCGAGATGACCTTCGAGTGCGTCGACCACACTACCAAAGTTTCGCTTTTTGCTTTGAGAAGGAACACATTTTTCAGTCTTCAAGACTGATCAATATGGCATGGCGTATTCGAACATCGGGTTTCGTTGTAGATACCACATCTTCGAAGAGTTAAGCGATCATCAATCAGCTAATCGGGCTTGAATGAACAATGAGATTAGCAGCAATGAATTATAAACAAACCAACTGAGTCAATACTCATGCTCCTAGTGAAATCTGTTGCAAGGCTGAAAGGGACTGAGGGTTGTGGTGAATGATAGTTGCCCGGGAAACTGTGTTGTTCACACAAAGGAAACAAAACAGCAGCACTTCGCTCCGTGCACGGGCCCCTTGTTGATAATGATGCCGATGTGATGTAATCAGAGTGTTTAGCAGCACCATACGACAACCGATGGGGAACAAATATGAGGAGAGACGGGAGCTCAGGCGTCACACTCACCTTTACATCGACAGACACCTTATTGTTTCAGTTGGATGCCTTCAAGCTTCCGACCTGATATAAGATCATTCATCCCCTCGCCTCGAACTCCACTATCACAACACTTCAGTTGCCAAGAAGCCGAGTTGAGCCACACTTGCCTTCTTACGGGGAAAAAACAAAAACATGGGTATCGTCCACGTCGAACTATTCGAGTTCAAACCCCTGGCGACACAGGAGGAAGTTCAGGATGTGAGTAGCTTTCTCCTCCCTTTCCTCTCTCCCTCGACTCAGCGGCAACCCCCAACAACAACAACAACAACAACAACAACAACAACAACTGGGCCATGTTGCAAGAACAAGCCGAGATACGTGAGGAACATCGGGCAAGGCTGACTGACAGTCTCTTTGAAACAAAAGGTCTGCGACAGAATGATGTCCCTCAAAGACCGCTGCATCTCCCCGAAAACGCACATGCCGTACCTCAAGACGGCGATAGGAGGGGCGGATGTTTGTCCTGAGGGGTTGAGGGTTGGTTTTACTTATTTCCTTCCTTCCTTCCTCCCGTTACCCCCCAGCCCCTTCACAACCCATTCAACCCTTTCACTTTTCTTTTCCCCCTTCACCCTGTTCTTCACCTTCCCCTCCTTCACAGACCAGACCACCACAGACCACTGGGAGTATCGCAGATCAGATCTTTCGTCTCCCATGAACGGACTGGAAGTAATATGATGATGGATGTTGACGGAGGGAAAAAAAAAACAAAAAAAACAGGGCCGTATCTCCCACGTCTTCGTAAGCGAATTCGACACACCCGAAGACCGCAAATTCTACTTGGAGGAGGACCCGGCGTTTCGGGAGGTTGTGGAGAGCATCGAGGGGATTGTGGAGAGGAGGCAGGTTGTTGATTTTACACCGGGGGAGTTTTGATGTTGGGTTTGGTTCATTGGTAGAGGGAGTGCTGCATGAAACGTGGATGGGTACTGTAGTCGAGGCGACATGAAGGTTGAATGAATGTGTGGAGATGGGTGGTGAGGGAAGTTTTGAGGCTTTGATGTTTTGGATTGGTTGGTAGTATATGAAGCTTCAATAGCAAGGCGAAGAAATAAGGCTGAATGAAGATGGGTAGGTAGATGGTGATCATCAGGAGTTCCGTCGATGACCGAGGCGGACGAGAATGTTTGAGGAGGGGATGTTGATTGGGAACGTTCGTTGTAGCATGGTGTATTTAGCAATACTCGAAGCATAAATCAGCCCCGCACATGCATATCAACTGCTGAGCAGCTGGCCACAGTGGCTGCCCCAGGAGCACTAGCTGCGGTTTAGTGAGGCTGAACCCCACACGTGCCAGGCATCAAGGTTCTCGTTTGCACTGTCTGATTAGCCATCGTGCTCTTGGCAGTGCCCGTGACAAGTTCAGGGGACTGCTGCTGCCGCGTGCTTACCCCGACGTCATTTCCCTTCCACCTCTTCTCTTTTTGGGGGAAGCCGTTGTCGCACTGGATTTCCATGCTCCTTTCAACAACAAAGAGCACCTGACACGCCGCACCGCACATCCCAACACACGACGTCGATCAGCGCTTGTGTAGCAAAGGGTATCTTTTCAGCGATTTCTGATACCTCAGCTACGTGCCTACCTGTCGTCGCGACGTTGCGGTTTCGCTACAACTTCCGTGTTTTACTGTTCACGGACCTCACCGTACGATTCCTCCCACGATATTATTCGGATCTCCAGAACGCGACAACAAAGACGACCATTCGAATCACTCTCGCGTTATTGACGATCAAGAAAATCAGATCAGATCTAACAATCATGTCGCAACAATCGCATCCTACGGGTACCTTGGCGAACCTGCCCCAACCGCCTTCCAATCCGGATACCCCGTCTGAGATGCCGTGAGTTTACTCGAGTTCTCGATCAAGACCCACCGTTCTCTTGTTTGCGCCGTGTCCGGTGCTTCTGTGCTTCCTTTTTCAGACAAACTTTAGTTTCACGATAGGCTTACAATCATATACTTCCAGTGGCACCCCAACCAGCACCACCACCTCACTTTCCACCCTCTCCACAACCGCCATCAAGGACGGCCACCGTGGCCATATCCATCATGGTAGCGGACCGCATACAAGTAACCGCTTCAGCGGCGACTACACCCGAAATCCGCCTTCCAACCCTGAAGCCGAGCGCAACGATCGCATAAGCCGTCTCCCGGGCATGATGTCCGCCCTCCGCGGTGTACAGTCTTCCGGCTCTACCGGCACTCCTCAACAAGGCATAAACAACCCTTCATATGGTCAGTCTTCATACTACCAGCAGCAACAACAAAACCAGCAAAACAACCCTAATGTGCCGGTAACACCAGCCTACTTTGACGCCGCAGGCCAGCCCAGAGCTGCAACCAAAATGTCCACGGTCGGCTCCGCCTCGGCCACCGACTCGGCATACGAGGGCACCACCACCGCCTCACTTTCCGCCACCTCTCACACCGGGACCAACACCGAGACCGCCCCCGATCTTGATGACGGCGATGACCAGAGCATGACCATGAACCTAGATCCGCGTGATAACGACACAGATATGCCGATGACTAGTCCTCCGGCTAGCGGGTACGCCACTGGCCCCGACGCCATGATGGATGACGACGAGGAGAACCTGGCTACTCGGAGTGTTGGCACCTTTGAAGACAGGATGAGCGACTATGATGATGGAAGGGAAAGCTTGGTGGGCTTTGGAGAGGGCGCGGGCAGTACGGTTAGTGGACCGATATACCACCGACGTCCGTTGCCTGGACAGATCCCCGGCGGTCCTCCGGGATGGGGACTGGAGAGAAGCAGCTCCGGACTGTCAGATATGCTCGCCGGCAGCGGTGCTGGCAGCGGCGGTTTACCGGGCGGCGGTTTACCCCCGACGAGCAGTGGTAGCGTTGGCAGAGGAGGAGCTGGCGGTGGAGGAAGGGACGTCATTCGCGACATCATCCGTCGGGAAGGGGGCATGCTCCAGGACCGCGAGTACAGCGGTAGTGGTGGTAACGACTCCACGCCCGCCAGCCAATCGGCGGTGTTTAATGAGCGCCGTGATGCCAGAATGGTGGACGGTGTCGCCTTTGACCGCGATCACAATCCCGCTGCTGCTGCTGGTGCCCGCGTCCGGAGCCAGTTTGCGCCGATGGACGAGGACTTTGTCGATACTACGGCTACCGGTCCCTTGCCGCTTCCGCAGAATTATTCTCCTACTTCGGCTGGCCGTCATCATCGCGAAGAGAGACCGAGGTCGAATCAGCAGCAGCATCATCCGTACCCGTTTCAGCAGTATCAACATCATCTCCAGCAGCAGCAACAACAGCAGCAGCAGCATAGCCAGCCCCAAACTTACTCGGAGTTTCAGCTGAGGCCGATGGATGTGTTTGTGTCGGTACCGATGACGCCGCCGACGGGCGAAGCAGATCCGAGGGAGACGGCGGAAAGGATGTTGGAGGATAATTTGACTGCTCATGATTGGAAGAATGTGTGAGAGACGGGGAAGCTGTTTTGGGGATTTCTTCCTGATGGTGAGGGAACCGTGGAAGCAGGCAGGTAAGTTCTTGAGAGAGCGTCTCGGGTTTGAGAGTGTTGCTTCCGAAGTTCTGCCATTGATGTGCCTTGCCTTTCTGCTGGCTCTTTCTTTCTCTTTTCTTTTCGTTCCCTTTTCCGTGCCAACGTAGATTGACGTTGAGGACATGCTTGGAATGATGAACATGGGCTTGAACTATAGGTATGAGGGTAGCCATTGAGGTTGGTATTATCAGGTATGGGCGAAGGAGGACAAACTAGGAATCACTAGGGATCATCGATAACGGATATACAGTACGGTATGGTACGGTAGGATGGGTTGTGGGTAAGGTTCATCTTGGGTCTCTTGGCTTGGTTGAAAGACGGCTTGATATCGTCGAATCGGGATTTGCCCTTTATATGGACAAAATTTGTTGTCAGCAGGACTCACAATCAGGGAAAGGTCATATATACAAACCAAGGGCATTCTTTTATAGGGATGTCGAGGTCGGACTGATATGTTCCAGTCCTGACGCTGACGGACATGGCCAATCGCTTATCGCCTTTATATACACAGACAGGGTTAGGGTCATTATCGCGGTTGAGGCTTAGGTAGCTCGAAGTCCACAGTATTACATCATTCTTCTCAGCTAACTCCCATTCATTGTATGTCTCCTGAACACGAATTGCTTTGGGGGAAAAACTCGGAAGCACTTAAATTGAAAGAAAGGACGACATTGGCTGCAAATCACATCAAAATTGAACAGCTTCAACTTCATGAACCAACATCTCGAACTCTTCTCTCGGCATTCTAGATCCGCGGCTCAACAGCTGACGGACCCCACCTTATGCGCTAAAAGCGGGACCCCGTCAAAAGTCAGCACTCTGAACGGACCCACCTTCCACGCGTGAGGAGGGGAAGCAGGGGAAGCTCAACTCTCGGGCTTCTTCCCGCCTTCCCTTCTTGTCATGTCTTCCGGAGCTTGAGCATCCTGAATTGGCAGTTGCTTGTTGACTTTTTCTTCTTTCTTTCTTTTTCATTACTCCATCTTTTCTTTCTCGGGGAGACTCTGTCTGATCGATCGGTTCCCGGCGACACAGCGAGCTGACATTGAGAAAAGTCGGTGGAAGTGGAAAGAATTCCTTCGGTACCCTTCGGTGCATCCCGACGCAAACCGCAGCACATTTGACAACAGCTTTTTAACTCGCTGTTTCACACGGTCTGATCCCACTCTGTCATCCAATTGACTATCTTCTTTGTGCCTTGCGGTGGGGTTATATGAGATAGAAAAAAATACCGAATTGGAAGTGGAAGCTGGTGCTGAGGTTTGAATTGGTGGATACATTGGAAGTCTCCAGGGTTGAGCTTCGAGAACACAGCACAGTGCCCCTGTTGGACAGCAACTGGAAACAGAGCTTTTGCTTCATTGTCAAGGTGTCTGTGATCATTTGTTGAGGAATTGGTTATTGGATACACAATGCATTTGGCGGCGGTGAGAACAAAGACCAATGCGGTTGCCATTGGCAGGTGGAAGACTCTCTCTTCTTCTTCTTGGAGGACTCTACTTGTATCAACAACATCCCTCAAATCACCCCGCATCCAAGCAATTGCTGCTCGGCCAAGCTGTACCCGCACTGCAGCTTCCCGCCCGCTTCTAGCGTCCTCCTCCTCCTCGTCTACAGCGGCATCTTTCGTCATTCGTCCATCTTCTGTCACTCAGCCCCAGCAGGTCTCTCGGTTCCACTCTATCTCGTCGTCGTTGTCGGTCCCCTCTTCTTCTTCGCCCAGGACTTCTACTACTACAAGATCAACGACTACCTCTCGCCATCGCCCCAAACTTCAAACTTCCGCTGCTCCTCCCCCGTTTCTTGTTCTTGGATCCCGCTACTGCTCTGCCCACGCCAGAGCCAAACGCCGAGAAAACATGACGGACCGCGACATCCTCCCCGACAACTTCAAGCCCACCCACTATGATCTCGAGATCCGCGATCTCGACTTCACTTCGTGGTCCTACAAGGGCACCGTAAGGTACGCTTTAGAAATAAGTTCCTGGAGCCTTTTCTCTGGCGCGATCTGACTTGCGACGACATCCAGGATTGACGGTAACCTCGTCAAGCCCACCAAGGACATTGTCCTCAACACCCTCGAAATCAAGCTCCTCAACGCCAAGTTGACGGCCGGCCAGCAATCATGGGAGTCGACCCAGTTCGCCGAGGACACCAAGGCCCAGCGCTCCACCATCTCCTTCCCCGAGGAGCTCCCCGTCGCCGACAATGTCTCCCTGACCCTCGAGTTCACCGGTGAGCTCAACCACGACATGGCCGGTTTCTACCGCTCCCAGTACAAGCCTGCTGCTCCTGCGGCTGCCAGCGTCCCTCGCGATGACGAGTTCCACTACATGCTCAGCACCCAGTTCGAGTCCTGCGATGCTCGCCGCGCCTTCCCCTGCTTCGACGAGCCCAACCTCAAGGCCACCTTCGATTTCGCCATTGAGATCCCTGAGGACCAGGTCGCCCTCTCCAACATGCCCGTCAAGGAGACCAAGCCCGCCGGCCCCAACAAGAAGATCGTCTCTTTCGAGCGCAGCCCTGTCATGAGCACCTACCTCCTGGCCTGGGCTGTTGGCGACTTTGAGTACGTCGAGGCCTTTACCGACCGCGAGTACAATGGCAAGAAGCTCCCCGTCCGTGTCTACACTACCCGCGGCCTCAAGGAGCAGGGCAGGTGGGCTCTTGAGCACGCCCCCAAAATCATCGACTACTTCTCCGAGCAGTTTGAGATCGACTATCCTCTTCCCAAGAGTGATATCCTGGCTGTCCACGAGTTCACCCACGGCGCCATGGAGAACTGGGGTCTTGTCACCTACCGCATGACCGCTATTCTGTTCGACGAGAAGCTTTCTGAGGCCAGATTCCGCAACCGTATTGCGTACGTCGTTGCCCACGAACTTGCCCACCAGTGGTTCGGTAACCTTGTCACCATGGACTGGTGGGATGAGCTCTGGCTTAACGAGGGTTTCGCTACATGGGCTGGTTGGCTTGCGACCGATCACCTCCACCCCGACTGGGAGGTGTGGCCGCAGTTCATCAACGAGGGCATGGACCAGGCTTTCCTCCTTGACTCTGTTCGCGCTTCCCACCCCATTCAGGTCGAGGTTCGCGACGCTCTCGATGTGAACCAGATTTTCGACAAGATCAGCTACCTCAAGGGCTGCTCCATGATTCGCATGTTGGCCTCCCACCTTGGTATCAAGACTTTCCTCAAGGGTATTGCTCTCTACCTTCAGCGCCACGCTTACGGCAATGCCAAGACTGAGGCTCTCTGGAACGCCTTGAGCGAGGCTTCTGGTGTCGATGTCAACACCATTATGCGCCCCTGGATTGAGGAGCTTGGTTTCCCTGTTGTCAGCGCTACCGAGGGTCAGAATCAGATTTCCGTCAAGCAGGCCCGCTTCCTCTCTACCGGCGATGTCAAGCCTGAGGATGACAAGACCACCTGGTGGATTCCCCTGTCGCTCAAGGGCAAGGTTGGCTCCCAGGATATTGAGCCTTTGTCTTTCCAGACCAAGGAGACCACCATTGATGGCGTCAGCCAAGACTTCTACCTGCTCAATGCCAACGCCACTGGCTTCTACCGCGTCAACTACCCCGAGTCTCGTCTCAAAACTCTGGGCACTCAGCTCGCCTATCTCACTACCGAAGACAAGATCTTCATCACTGGTTCCGCGGCCGATCTTGCGTTTGCTGGCAACTCCACCACTGCCGCTTTGTTGTCTTTCGTCCACGGTCTGAAGAACGAGACCCACTACCGTGTCCTTAGCCAGGCTTTGGACTCGGTCAACACTCTCAAGTCCATCTTCGGTGACGATGAGGAGGTCAAGAAGGGTCTTGAGAAGTTCACTCTGGAGCTTATTGACAAGGCTCTCAAGGAGGTCGGCTGGGAGCCTAAGGAGGGCGAGAACTACAACATTCCTCTTCTCCGCAAGCGCCTTCTTCTTACTGCAGTTGCCAACTCGCACGAGGAGGTCATTGATGAGGCCTTCAAGCGCTGGAACGACTGGCGCGCCAACCCTACCGGTGCTCCCATTCCTGCCGATCTCCGTCTTCCCGTCTACCGTGCTGCCATCAAGAAGGACGCCGCCAACGCCGTTGCTGCGATCAAGCACGAGTGGTTCACCACCCCCGCCATCGACGGCAAGGAGGTCTGCCTCCAGGCCCTCGGCCAGGTCACCGACGAGGCCCTCATCAAGGATGTCCTCCTTCCCTTCCTTTTCGACTCTGCGCCTCCCGCTCACCCCAGAGACTCGGTGCCCGGCGCCGACATGCACATTCTCGCTGGCAACTTGGCCGGTAACCGTATTGCCCGCCCTCTCCTCTGGGCTTACCTCCGTGACAACTGGGACAAGTTCAACGCCAAGCTCGGCGGTAACCCCATCCTTGTCGACCGCATGGTCAACGTCAGCTTGCCCAAGTTTGCGGATCTCGAGACGCTCAAGGATATCGAGGACTTTTTCAGCAAGGTCAGCACCAAGGGCTTCGACAGGACGTTGGAGCAGGTCAAGGATAAGATTAGGGGACGGGCGTCGTACAAGATTAGGGATGCCGAGGTGGTTAAGAGCTGGTTGAAGGCTAATGGGTACTAAAGTTTGATTATCAAGTGTAGCAATGTATGATAGGTAGGTAAATTCTGGTATTTGCGTTATGCACCCTGGTGTAGCAGGTAGGTTTGTTTACTGGAATGTGGAAGTTTCATGTTTATTTTTTGTCAGCCTGGGCTTGGCCGCGAGACAAGTTTCAGCGGCTTAAGGAATAACTTCGTTCGTCCCATCTTTTCGTCTGAAATATTTCGTCTCGTCCCCGACCGCTTCTCTCGAGTGAATGACGCACTGTTCCAACGTGGAAGTTTCGATGGGTGCCTGAGCAGTGGGCGGTCAGGACTGTGGCAGGTTTCAGCCTTTTTTAATTTCCCACACTGGGGAGACACAGACTCCAAACTAACCTGCACTACTCGACTTCTTCATCCGCGTCATTGAGCAATTCGAGTGTTCAATTGCTCGATTCAATTACTTTGTCGATAGAATCGCGACGCTGATCGACAGGCGAATACTTATAGCTCCCCCTAGGCATTCGCGACCCATCCTCTATCATTTCAGCAGCGAAAGCAGGATCCTCGAAGCATCGCATCGCAGCCCGCCTCAGTTAACCGATCGCCTGTCAGTCTCAAACCCCGAATCGATCACCTCAACTCTCTCACTACTCCACGGGGCTACGGGCCTAGTCTCGCAGGTGGCAGGCGACAGACGACAGGAGGCAGGCGAAAGGAGGCAGGCGGCAGGTCCGCGATCACAACAAAGTCATAACCATGGCCGGCCCAACCCCCACCGTCACGATCTCTGGCGCCGACAGTCATGCCATGTCCACGAGCACTACTATCCCTATCCCTTCTTCACGATATCAGACACAACCCCAGACCCAGACACGACCTCAGACACAGACACCGGCACAGACACAGAAACAGTCCCAGACTACAACAGCATTCATCTTCCACGTCTCAACCCTCGTTTACCGTCCCAGGAGCACTGGAATCCCCTCTAGCATCAGCACCAACAGTAATAGCGACGCAACTTGGTCCCCCATCTCCGTCTCCGACAGCGGCTCGTCCATCTCCGGCTCGGGCTCGGGCTACACCAGTAGTTCTTCCGACTCCGCTTCTACCTCCAACATCAACCCAGCAAAATCGCACCCTAATCCGCTTAGACAGCACCAAGTCCTTCTTCCCCGTCCGTCAGCAGGCGAGACCATTGCTAGATTGCAAGCGGTAGGTATACCGTTTGTTATTATTTGGGAACCTGTGTCATCGGGACCGGGATACGGAGATGATGGATTCGACAATGAGTTCACCTCAGAAGAGGAAGTAGCGAAGACCATTACTAGAGTGTTGGGACTAAAAGTGCCGATTTGTAGCGAGAGGGTGGTGGGGAGGTGGACGCTTTTGAGGAGTGTTGCTGCACAGGGTCAGAACGACAGTAGAAGAGGGGAGAAAGATGGGAAGGATGGTAAGAAGGGGGAGAAAGAGGTGACAGGGACTTTGGTGATTGGTGAAGATGAGGCGAGGTGCAGGGAGATGGCGAGTATGTTGGGGTTTCAGGCGGAGAGGGTGGTGAATTCGGAGGAGGTGGAGAGGATGTTGAGGAGGAGGGAGATGGTGGTGGAGAAGAAGGAGGAGAAGAAGGAGGAGCGGAAGGAGGAGCAGAAGAACCAGCAAAAGAAGCAGGGCCTGAGCCCACAGCAGGAACAGCCCCAGCGACAACACCTGAAGCCGACGAAGCCGATTTTGACCTTGAGGAGCAGGTTGAGTTGCCCATTCGATGACATGAAGGTCGTCGAGGGTCTTTGCTTTTCCCCGGAGGATAAGATCGACGAGGAAAGCACAGACGAAGACGGCGATGTGTCAGAGAAGCAATGTGGTCTAGAGGGGGGGAAAGAAGAAGCGAACGAAGGTGGTCATACAGATTCATCAGCGCCTACAACTCCTTCGACTCCCGATATTGTCCAGGGCCAGTACATCCCGGTCAAGCATAGAGAGCGGACCGTGGCATATGTTCCTGTCAGCCCTACGAGCAGCACAAGTTCAGAAAAAGATCTCGAGTCCCCGGTCACGCGCGTTACTTCCATCATTTTCTTCTCGCCGCCATCCGCAAAGACTTGGGACCGTGATGTTCGCGTTGTCAGCAAGCTGTGTCAGGCACAGGGCGATGAAAAAGAGGCACCCAAACTTTACATCGTTCAGAAGCCGGGAGAGCTTGGATCTAGCAATAGGTCTCTAGCATCCTCCTCCTCGTCGTTGTCCTCGTCGGCATCAACCACTCCTTCCCCGACATTTTCCACGTCCCCTTCGGAGTCCAGTCTCGACACCCTGACCACCACAGCCTCTACCGTCTTTTCTCAAGCTTCCTCGGCCTCGACCACCGAGTCCGCGCCGTCCAAGCGTCAATTCAAATTAACAATATCTCGCACGACATCGGACTGGATCCGCGACGTTACCACTCGCTGGCGAGCCACCAACCCCAACCTCCCCGACAAGGCCAAACTCCCATATTACCTCATCGACCCCCTGACCTGCGCCCTTCAGGTGCTCGAAATCGGCCGCCAACGAGCGCAATCAACCATCTGGGCGAGGGCCAATCTCCCGGTGCACTTGCGTCAGGTACTCCGTCTGGAGACGCTTTACGTCGTTGACTCGGGCGAGCACCCTTCACGTTTGTTCAACGATTTGAACGGTGCCAAAGGTGGCGGTGGCACCTGCAGCAAGGGCGAACATTCAGCTTCCACCGACCCTGACCCTGATTTGTCGTTTCAACGGTATCTATCCTCGCTTGGCGTGGAAGTAATTCCCGCGAAACGGTGCAGGAGAATCTTGATGAGCGACATCTACAAGGTGGAAAAGAGGGTGCAGCAGCTGGGTTATGGGGTGCGCACAGTCTATAACAGCAAATCTGAGCCACTACAGGATAGTCAGGAGCAAACTCCCAAGAAGGTCTACGAAAGCAAAGACAGCGGAGATACCAGCGCCCGCCAACCCACTACTCAGACGCACCAAAGACGAACCTCCTGGTTGCGCCAGCTGATCACCCGCGGCCAACCCCGATCCAAATCTCGCAGTCCCGGTGCCAGTGGTCAAGGTCAGACTCAACGCCCCTCTACCTCTACCTCTACCAACAAAACCCGCAACAACCACCACACCAAACATACCCACCACAGCAACAACAGCACAACAAACCTCACCATCAACTCAACCAACATCCCTCCCATCCACATCCCCACCGGCACCGGCATCCCCCGGAGCATGACCACCCCCGACTACACCAACACCACCCCCAGCACCAGCACTGCAACAAAAGCCAAATTCTACTCCCCCAGCGCCCTGGACATGGTTTCGCGCAGTCCCACACAGAAAGCGAGAGACATCAACACTATCACGGCCTTCTGCCATAGTAATAATATCGAGACGGCGGTTCAGTATGCGGTCAATCGCGAGTATTGGGAGTGTGTGGATATGGGGTTGAGGCCTGTTTGGCCGACTGGTGGGGGGGCTTGGAGTGGTGGTGGTGCTGGCCGGATTTGATGTGTTCCCAATCTACCTGTGTAGTGTGCAGGTGGTCAGGGATGGATGGATCAACCAGATAGTAGATGCTGCTGAGTGGTCCCAGAGTAGGCACGGTGGTTCAAGGATTAGATATAGCTTGGAGCTGGAGTTCGAAGTTACCAGGAGGGGAAGGAACATGGGGGTCCAAAAGTTGAGGGTTCATATTTGCGAGATTCGCACTCGAGCATGGTAGACTGTGTGTGGTACGTAGAGAAAAGATGGTTCGCATTCAACCAACGAACGCCTTAAAATCCATGAGATTTTGGGACCGGATGTCAACCCGAGTTTACATGTACTATGTTGTTTGTAGCGCGAAGATTTTATGGATGTACTTGTGTGTGTAGCAGTCGAAATATCACACAAAGCATCCTTACAAGTGATCATGACTTTGCACGCATTCAGGGGCTTTGTTTACACCACTACCTGACTCAGACTAGCGAAGCAAGCCCGGGCCCGGCTCAAGTATCGTGAAAAAAAGGATGTTGGCGAACCTCGATGCCGCACCATCAATCTGCAACCACTCACTGCCTCCACGAAAAAGAAAAAGAAGAAAAAAAACCAACAACAATCAAGAAAGTTTTACATATAAGGGAAGGAAAAAAAAAAAAAAAAAAAAGGAGATGTTGTCCTACAAGAGGAACATCGGGAATTGAGCCCGACGTGGGGGTCGAACCCACAACCTTGAGATTAAGAGTCTCACGCTCTACCGATTGAGCTAGCCGGGCAGCTGAATGCTGCCATGTCATTGGTTGTCTGTTGCAGGCAAATTTTGTTACTCATAAAGGCATCACTATTGGCATAACAGACTTTGTGTCTAAAACAAGCCACAATTCTTCTTCTTCCTCCTCCCCTCACTCCCACATTCATTTTTCCTTTTCTTCCCTTTTCCATTCCACATTAATAAACCACTCACGAAATAACACAAGGCAAAGAATCGAACAAACTACCAAGCCTCCCACCTCTGCCCCCCCATCGCCACCAACCGATTAAACAACTCATCCCTCAACGGAACCGCCGTAACCTTGAACCTTCTTCCCTCCCTAGTAACAATCTCAAGTCCATCCTTCACCTCCCTCTCCATACTCCAATCAACCACAATCTTGGCCTTCCATCCATACCCGCCCACCTTTTTGAGCTCGGTAACATCCGCCACCGCAACCGTCCACACCGGTTTTAGGTCTTCCCTCTCTTTACCCGCAATGACTGTGGTACCCTCATCCTTTCCAGCAACAAACGCCACGCTGGGAATCGTCGCCGCCGTGCTGATATAAACATGTCCCTTCTTGCCATCGTACCTGCAATCGAATTTCACCGGTCCAGAAACGGGGATCTCGTCCTTAGGCGGGACTACACCCAGCCGGTCCTTGGCGTGGTGCGCGCCCAGCTTTGCTCGCACATGATCGGTGGCGCCGCCAGTGTGCACAAGACCGGCAGTGACGTTCTTGATCCAGCCCAGCACTTTATTCGATTTCTTAGTCTGCTTGTTCTTGGAGTGGGAATCGACGTCGAAGCCGGCTTCTCGCAGGCCATCTTTGGGATCAGTGTGCGCTGCTTCGTCCAGCTCAGAGGGGGAAGCTTCAAGGGGGTAAGCGGCTCCCTCAGCGCGCATCTGGGCTTCGGAGTCGAGGGATGCCGGGCCGTTGGCAGGGTCTTGGACTGGTTGCTCGACGACGCGGGGAGGGGGGGGAAGGGGAGCTTTGTTGGCTTCGCCGATGCGTAGGAGGGTGAGGGTTAACTGGGCGTTGGTGGGGACGCCCTTGAGCAGGGTGTTGCGCAGCTCGAGAAGCTTTTGCCAGTCGGGAATGACGCGGTTGAGGTATTCCAGGCCGGGGCGGATGACGGGGTCGCCAAACATGCCGAAGCCGAAGAAGAAGGTGAGGGATTTGACGAACATGTAGGAGGTTACGAAGAGGGAGGCGCCGAAGAGGGGGATTACGAGGATTGCTAGACGCAAGCGGTGGGTGTCCTTTGGGAAGGGAGGGGTGGGGGATAGGGCGCTGGTGTTTGGTTAGTCAACCAGCGGTCATACTAGGCGCTCGGAAGGAAGGGTTTGGGACAACGTACTTTGCGAGTCGCTCATAGTTATCACTGATGTTACCGACTACCTGCATAACAGGTCGAAGCTTGGCCCACATGGCCAGCTCCATGGGTTTCTTTGTCTTATCTTGGACTGTATTCCCGATGTCAGTAGTCTGGTAGCCAGAGAGAAAAAAAGAACAAGGTTCCAGGGAACTCACCATCTCCCGCAGGATGTTTACCAGCCGCACTGCTCACAGCAAGCTCGGCAAGTCCGTTGACCAAGTTATCAGCTTCCTGCTCAACCGCCTCGCCCTTATGATTCTCGGGGGCACCTGTAGCGCTATCCTTGCTGCCGAGGGTGCCCGCCCACGGCTTTTGCACGCCACCAGTGTTGGAGTCAACAAGGGCGATGGGTGCCGGCGGGAAGAGCAGCTCGCGTGCGGGGGGATGGACAATGAGCGCAATGATCAAGCCGGTGATGAGAGGCATGATAAAGTCAAACAGCCAGGCGACAAAGTAGACTCCGGCAAACCAGGCCGTTCGCTTCTTCTCGCGCCAAGACCGAAGGCGAGCAACGTGCTTGACGGCGGCGAGGATGCCAACAACGACGGTGGTGTAGAGACGCTCGATGTTAGCGCGCATCTTGTCGGGGGAGAATTCTTCCTCCTCCGCCGTGTTGAGGTCTAGGCCACCGGGCACGGGAGTGACCACTGCCTTGGTGTGGATGATTTGCTGTGGTAAGTGTTAGATGGGCTAGACATAAAGATTGAGATCCATAACCTGGGATGTGCTCTACTTGCCTTGTTGAAGCGACGGACGAGCAGCCATAGCTCCTCATTGTCGATACCGCCGACCAGAGGGGCAGCAATCTCCTGCTTGGGTTCGTTCCAGCCCAGGTTGCGAACTTCCTTTTCGCTCTCAAGCTGGGCGGCGCCCTTTAGCTTGTGGTCCTCGGTGGCCAGCGCATGAGAAAGCGTGTGGCCGTCTTCGAGACCGCCTGCCGACTTGTCAAAGGCCTTCTTGGACTGCAGGATATCTTGGGCATTTTCGGCGGGCAGAGGCAGGAGATCCTTAAGTCCTGTACCAGGACCCGTGTCGCCGGTGATGGGGTTCTCTTCCTTCTCCCCGGTGAGGGGATCGACTCTCTTTTCAGTCAAGTTTTCGTCCAGCATGATGGCGGGTTTCGTTACCACATCTAGGGTCGTTGTGGTAGTCGTTGAAGGCGTTGTTATATCTGCAGGTTAAATAAAGCAGAGGTAACGATGGTAACCGCGGAACCGGGTATGATCAATGGAAGGAGGGGAGGTTTAGTTGGAAATCTTAAGGGTGGGAGTCGTCTGATGTCGGAAGCTTGGAAAGCCTTTTAGGGTCTGGTCCTGGAGGGGAAGTGTGGTACTTTGGTGGAAGAGTCCAGACACATTGGGCCCGGATAGGATGGGATGGGATGCAAGTAATGGGCGGGGCATCAGGTATCCCAGCATTCCGAGAGAGAGGTGCCATGACGACGGGAGTCTGGAAGCGGTGCTAAGGTTGGACTGGAAGGGACGGGACGACTCCCGTCCGAACGGAAAGGGTCGACTTATGACATCAATGGCGCCAAGAAAGGGACTGGACCGCTGGGGGACCACTGGAACCATTGGGGACCTCCAGCTGCCACTGTGACGATGCTGGGCGATGTTAGTGCAAAGCTGGGAGAGTCCAGGGTTCCGGATCTGCAATGCCAACTTCGATTCGGCTTCGTAACACAACGGCTTCTCCATCGACCCGGAATACTTGTTTTCTGGCTCTTCTATCGACGTGGAAATATATTTAAAGCCCTCTAGAGATTCATAGGGGAAGTCCCTAGTTTGTTTGTCGTCTCTCTTGCCTACCCGGCGCAGAGTGTTGGGCAAACAAGCATCGGCTGTACTAACACTTATACGTCATGCCAAGCCCCTGCAACAAGTGGCCGCCAGCTGCAAGGAACCATCCGTAACAAGGCACTATCCCGTCCTAACAATTTCCAGCCGTAGACTGACATTGGCAATACTGCACACGATGTTTTGTTCTCGTTACGCGTTGACGTGGGGGATTCCGAATTGACGATGGATGGTTCAGTTGGAGCTTATGGAGCGCCCGGCCGAATGAATGTTTCTACACAACGTATATCGGATGAACGCCGATGCTGGGCGTGCGCGGGTACAGTTCATCTAATGATGCCAAGTATATAATTGTTAAGGACTGATCCCCTGGCCCCACTTACAGCTGCTGGCAGAAGTGGTGACGACATACATTTGTCTTTTGGCCAGGGGCATTAACAACACCACGCATCCCCATCTGGACTTGCCCACAGCTTTACTTGCTGCATCCAATTCATACTGCCATTCTCACTGAAAACGCCATCTAACCCGCACCGTCACCTACGAGACCGCTACCGACACAATGGCCGTCACCACTCCCGAACGCGTCTTCCAGCTCACAGGCTCCTGCAACAACTACCCTTGGGGCAAAAAGGGAAAGCAGTCGCTAGCCGCTCAACTATGCGCAAAGACCGACAAGAGCTTCCAGATCAAAGATGATGAGTTCTACTCGGAAATGTGGTTCGGCGACTACCCCGACTTCCCAGCAAAGAAGTTCGATACGGGAGAGCCCCTGAAAGACATCCTCGAAAAGAACAAGGAGCAGCTGCTGGGGAAGAAGGTCATTGAGAACCTTGACGGCCAGCTCCCGTACTTGCCAAAGGTATGGTTTCAACATGCTACTCGGATCGTAAACGTACCCATAGCTTGGACCGCTCATGCTGACTTCCAATCCCCCCCAGATCCTTTCCATCGCCAAAGCCCTCCCGCTCCAAATCCACCCCAACAAGGAGCTCGCGACAAAGCTCCACAAGAAGGACCCCGAAAACTTTACCGATCCCAATCATAAGCCCGAAATTGCCGTGGCCCTGTCCAAGTTCGAAGTCTTTGCCGGATGGAAGCCTCTCTCCGACATTATCCCTCTCTTCCAGCTTTCCTTCCTCCGCCAGTTTGTTCCCGCAGGGACCACAGACACCTGGACCGACGCCACCCTCCGTGAGATCACCCGAAGTCTGCTCAAAGCCGAACCGGGCACAGTCTCAAGTATCGCGCAATCCCTCCTCAAGACCCCCAAGGAAGATCTCGGACCCAAAAATGCCTACATCCCCGATCTGATTCCTCGTCTACAGGATCAGTACGGCGCCCAGGACCCGGGGACTCTCGTCGCCCTCCTCTGCATGAACTTCATGGTGCTCCAGCCCGGTGACTCCATCTACATCCCCGCCGATGGTATCCACGCTTACCTGTCGGGTGACATTGTCGAGTGCATGGCCCGCAGCAACAATGTGCTCAACGCCGGGTTCTGTCCTCCCGCCGACCGCAACAGCTACGACTTGTTCTCCGAGACGCTAACGTTCCAAGCGCATACCGCGGCGGACATGCTGCTGCCGAGCAAGAAGAGCGAGAAGAGCAAGGAGGGGCGCACAGTGGTGTATAAGCCGCCCATGAGCGAGTTTGATATGCTCAAGGCTGACCTAGGAGCTGGGGAGAGCGATGAGATTGCGCCGAGCGATGGGCCTGGCGTGTTGATTGTTACAAGTGGCGAAGGGACCATGTTGGCCGATGGCAAGACATTTGACTTGAAGGAGGGGTCCATCTTCTTTGTCGCACCGGAGACGGCGGTTGTCTGGAAGACCGACAAGGGGATGCAAATTCACATGGCCGTTGTTTGAGAAGCGAAATCCTCCTACGGTAAACCTTCTCGTCTTCGTCCCTGTTAAGCCCAGATACTTTATGTTCATACTACTGGCCCCCAAAAGACCTTTACCAAACCTTTACCTTTGATCCAAGAAAATGGGATCATTCTATGTACCTGCCTCTGTTCTCTCTTTCCTGGACGTTCCAAAGACAGCAGCTGCTACTTTCGAGTCCAACGCAGGCATACTACCTTCTAGACCACCAGTGTCCTGCATGCAAGACACCTTCCCGTTTTCTCGATTTCTTATCACTCTTTCGGGTATGCTTGTGGTCGGATTGTTTGAAGACATGATGTGTTCATGGACACAGGAAGGAGCTACTAGATACAAGTCAAGTATCACCAAGCAACTGGGTACTGCGGTGAGCATTCACTTCTCAATCACGCCCCCGCTTCTCCCTTCGCCTTCCGTTTGAAGTCACATTACCTAACCAGCACGGCAGGAGACAGCTGTGGACTGGCAGGAAAGAACTTGTTCATGACGTGATTTTTCGGGGGATCTGCTCCTGTGATGCGCGGTATATAAGTACAACTCTCCGAGGCAATGTTCCAGATCCCCAACCGACTTATCATCATCATTCTTCTCAGGTTCTCAATTTTATCAACAGGCCATATCCCACACCATAGCCGTTCTACCGTACATTTATCTTTGATCCCACTTGTTCGACTTTTCTTGACAGCTGTCAACTGCTACCCACGTGAGATGTGTCAGTATCCGAACCATGACCCAGCGGGGTCTTCATCCGGCCAGCAGCAAGGGAACGGAGATGAGCAGAACGCGTTGCCATTCGACCCCAACTATTACGAGGATCCGAACTTCTCAGGCTTTGAACAGCCCTCAGCAACCGGTTATCATGATCCGACCAGTTCGTCATTTGGTAGTTGGCCGAACCAGCCAGGCGTCCACATGCAACCGACAGCCAATACGTCTTCGACTTTTCCGAACCAGTATCATTCCGATATGTCATTCAATGGCACGGGAATGGGCAACCTGGTTGAGACTTCTCCCAGCAACAGCTTTTTTCCTATGAGTGGCGCCTCCCAGGCAGCTCACCAGTCACTGGCTCAACCAGGTGACGGACTCGGGGACATCCATGACCCAGTGGCTGAAGGAGGAATGGGTACTGGACAAATCGCGGGGGATGGTCAGAACCTACACTTTCATCATCAGCAGGTACCGCCTGGCAATTACGTCCCTCAGCCACAGTCGCTGGATTCCGGTCCGTTCGCTTCTCCTGCAATGTTCCAAGGGCAACAGCAACACGTCAATATGAGACAGCATCCGAGCTTCGAATACCAGCAGCCTTTGACACAGACGGCCGGGGGGACGGGCCTATTGTACGGAAACCAAGGATACGATGCCTCTGACGGTAACGAGCGTCGCCATACTCTGGAACCAAAACATCACGACTCTCAGGAAAGACACATGGCAGAAAATGACGTTCATGGTCAGGTGCAGAACCAGATGGCCTAGGAAGGTCAACTCAACTTCCCAAGCAATGGTGAAACTGCTGGAGAAGGCTTGCCTATGGAGTCATTCGATGTGGAAGGTCAACACGACGACGAGGCTTCTACGTCTGAAGAAGAAGCCGACACAGCGGAACAGGATACTCAAGGCCACCGAACCGGAGATACAAATGTCGGCTTGGATCTTATCACTGTTACGCCTAAGTCTATGACCTGGTGTTGTGGAAGATGCAACAAAAGGTTTGCGCTTCTGGCTCAGCTATCAAGTCATACGAACTGGAAATGTGGGAGCTGTGATGCAGCCTACGGATGTATCGTCCATGTGCGGAATCATATGCAGGCGATGCACGCCGGTCAAGATAATAAACCCATATCTTTGAGAAATCTACGACTTCGATGCCGCTGGTGCAACGATTTTTTCAAGGGAACGGGCGGCGTAGAGAATCACAAACGGGTTCACTTTTCCCAGATGTACGGTGGCAACGCATCTGCTTCCTGGGCGTGTCCGGAAGAGGGCTGTACAGAAATCCAAGATCCACAACCAAGGGATACAGTAGTGGAACACATGCTTTTTCGGCACGAACACCTCTACAGATTACGTGTTGATTGCGACCCTCTGTGGGTGTCAGAATTGGGCTATTTGTGCTCATTCTATAAATGCAATAAGGCAAATGAGTCTTTGGAGGAGCTAAGAAGACACATGAAGAGCCATGAGAAAAACAAAACCATCACTCAACACGAAGCAATGGCCTCCGAATCACAGACCGGCAATTCGGACAAGCTTCCCGGCTCTTCAAGCGGCACGAGATTCAATGAATGGTCGTCCAACATGACAGATCCTATGGGAGAAAAAGGCGAACGAGCTTTATCGGCTGGAGATAGAGGACACGAGGGCCCGAAAGACCAGCCTGAGCAGCATACCGGGTTCAAATGCCCAGCCTGTGCCGTAGCGTTTTCTACAAATGAGCAACGATCCGCGCATATAGCATGGCTATGTCCGGCCAGCCCTCGGACAGAAAGACGTAACTCACCAATTGGGGTGGCTTGTTGGCTGACTTTCCGCGAGTTGCCAGGCTGTAAGGCAATTATCGCTCCCCACCACGTGGAAGCGGTACGGCTGCATCTGAAGATTGAACACAATATGTCTGACGCAGAGGTGGCAGAGGTGGTTCTGTGCCCTTTCGAATATTGTGGGGAGCCGTGCATAGGGAAATTCGAAATGGAGCGGCACATTACCAGTGAGCATCATAAGCAGGACATGGAATCGGACATACCCGAGGGCTGCTCTCTTTGTCCTTTCAGAGGATGCACGGATGTCCCGTTTCCAAACGCCGAACGATTACAGAAACACCTGGACTTTTAGCACGAGGGCAAGGGCCCGGTCGTTTGACAAGGGGGAGGGAGCCAATGGTACGATGTGTGTTCACCGAAGTTTGATGTTTTCTTTCTGTCATTTGAGGCGTGAAAGGGGTTGTAGTATGCATTTTCTGGACTGGTGTTGACGTTTTACGTGTGCACTAACACCTTTTCGAGCGAAATTCCAAGATTCCTGATATCCCAGAAGCCCCTAAGTACCTGAGGTGTACAGCATGGGTGGTATCAAGCATGCACTTTCCCTTTTGGGCGATTTGATGCAGCTTTGAACCAATCATATGCGTGAATACTGACCATACTCCACTGCCTGCCGCTGTCCGCAGACCCGACTCGAGCCCCCACCTGTCATCCATTCTTCTTCTCCGAGGCGCCAACTCCCGTCCTTATCCATCTGATTCTTACCATCTCGACATCCACTCGCCTTTGTTGAACTCCCTCACTTTTGTCGACCAAGCGTGAAATAAAGAATGGCTTTAACGTCTCCTCGCCCACTTTGTTCCACCATTTCCATTGTGACTCGGCGACACGTCCAGCCACCGACATGCCAAATCCGGAAGAGAGGCCAGGCGCGCCCATTGAACAACAGCCACCCACCTTCACCTCCACGTCCATCCCCATAGCCTCCATCTTTGTTCGTCATGGATTTAGTCCAACAATGGAACCCATTCACCAGAACGATGTGGTAGTGAACAACGAGAGGGAGCCGTCGCTCGCTCCAGTCGACTCCCGATACTTATGAACAACACATCGCGACCACACCATGTTCTGTGAACAGCCTGCCTGAATTGAAATGCCTTTCCGAACTTCTGCTTCACATCCTTGTAGCATACGCATCAACCCTCGCCAGGCGCAATCCGAATCATGCCACCAAAACAGTCCGCTGAAGAGTCGCAGTCCGGCTCCGGCGCGCCCAGACCTGCCTCGTCCCGGTCGTCCGCTGCCAATGTCAAGAAGATGGGCCCCAAGAAGATAGAGGAATTGTATTACAAACCGGCAAATGAACATTATCGCAGAGAACTTCCGAAAATCATCTACTACGACGAACTCGAAATGATCAGACGGGAAAAACCGATTGTCGATCCGAAAGATGCTGCTGCCCCTGTTGTGACGGTCGAGATATGGGAGCGCCCGGAGGCTGTTAAGGAGCCCGAGATTACAACTATTGGCGACGACGATGAGGAGGAGGAGGGGAAGGTTAAAATCAAGCCGCTTCCGTTTAAGAAGACCGCTGCTGTTCCTAGGGGCGAAGATAAGCCGAAAAACTCGAGTGTTAAAGATCTCAGCGATTCAGATGATACTTTGCTCAAGAAGCTTAGACGTACATCACCCCACGACTTTACAGCTATCAGAAAGCAACTGGGATATAAAGACTCCATCGATGATCACTTTGGCAGGTACAAGCTAGCTGCAACTACGAATTTTGTCGACCGCTACTCCAAGTCAGATCCTACGAATCCAATTGCCGATCCAGACCTGGCAACAATGCTCGGAGACTTCGATTGGTCGGGATTTTTCAAAAACCACAGGCGGCATTTTAAACACTTGAACGATGCAGCTCCCGCTGTCCTCTACAAAGGCTTCCCCATGGTCGAAAAAGTTGTCTTTGTGATGCATCCGAACGACTGGAAGTCAGAGGACAGGGATGGCAAAGTATTGGAAGATGGGCACTGTTACTGGGCTTCTATTGCGCTCCTTATTTACGGCAGTGCCAACTTCTGGTTACTCGTCAAGGCGGAACACCTCTGGTATCTCGAGAGCATCCTCGACAACCCTCATCACCCTCGCTACGATTTCTATAAGAAAATGATGGACACAAAGTTCAGGTCTCACTCGAACGGAGTGGGCATGAAAGGCAAATACCTATATACACGGAAATCAGGAGCATTCAACCTCTGGGAGGCACTGCACATTCCGGGCTGCTGGGTGAACCACGACCCGTGCTATTTGACCGCTGATCTCTACAATGTTTTTCTCGTGCTTTACAAGTACAGCTCGAATGAGAACGTTGAGTACGTTAACAAGGTCTACGACATGAAGACTTTCGGGGCCTACAACAGTCGACACGTATTTCTTTGCTATGCGGTACGTCTACTTACACCTCTATATTACCCCCAGAGTTTGTGTCCTTTGAGCAAGCTGACACTGCTGCGACCAACATTAGGGTGAAGATCACTACCGACCCATGCTTCCGAACGACTATTTATCGTACGAGTTCCGTCTACCACGCCTCACGCTGGCGGCCACAAAGATGTACAAGCTCCAGACAGCAGAACACAACAGGCCAGTTGACGGCTTATCCCACCACTGGCGGGCACCATTGAACTCCATTCCATCTTCACTATCGCTACCTCGAGGTCGCTACCAAGATTCAGTAACGGAAAGTCATATCTACAGAGTGGTTGGGTATGATCCCCCGGGTTTACCAGCGCCAGCAAGGCCAAAGCGCAAACGGGAAGCCATCGTTATTGATGACGATGACGACCCAAAACCGCCAAGCCCAAAGCATGTAAAGGTTGAAAAGACAGCGAGTCAGACGGAGAATGCGGAAGCGACGAAGCCTGTAACGCCAACGCCAACGCCTGCACCCAAGCCAACTACTCCGACGCCTGCTCCCAAGCCCACCACTCCTGTGAAGTACACTCCTCGGTATGTATCCCCAACCTACCCCTCCCACGATCGCGACTACAACTGATAACACTGCTTAACCAGAAAAAAGAATCCAGAGACTACCGAGCCCAAGTGTCCCTCGACCGTTTAGACCTCCAAATCCCAACTGTCCAGTTATTATCCCTCCGGTAGGCAAGGCCTTTGAAGCTTTTAACGGCGAGTGGGAACAACTAGAGACACCCCAAGGCCAGTCCACGTCAACGGCTCTGACTACTCGGGGCCCATTCGGCCTCACCGCCCTCTCCTCTCGACCACCGCCCGATCTTACCAAGCTGTACACGTACTTCCCCCACTACGACCCCCAACTGCTCGACAGCTTCTACGCCTGGCTCATACAGCCCGAGAACATCGTGAAACCAGTCCACCAGATCCTAGACGCTCTCGAACTAGGCAACCAGCAATTCGAACAAGCCAAGAACCCCGCTCTCGCCATCCGTAGCCTCCTCGGCCTAACAGCCGACATCGCCGCCGTGGTGACCTTACTCACCCGCTACGACTTCCGCCTCCTCCTGGAGTTTTACTCTTACGAGATGAAAGTCGAGAACAAAGCGGGTAAAAGCGCCGCTCAACTGCTCGACGAGCTGGAAAAGGGCCATTACAAGTGGACCAAGGACGTCACCGCCCCTAGGCACAGCGGTGTGCACCCAGGGATTATCTATACCCTCGAGATGATGCTCGGTCGGTATGATCCGACCCTGCTGGCGGATCTTGCGCAGTGGGCGAAGTTGTCCGTGGCGGCATGTGCACAAGCAGGCCAGTGCCAGGGTCTGGGGAAGGAGAAGCAGTGGAGTAATGCGCAGCTGGTGCAGCTGTTGGAGGAGGAGCATCAGCGAAGGGAGGAGGTGAGGAGGGCTGAGCTGGAAACGAAGGAGGCGGAGCGGAGAGTGAAGGAGCAGTTGGAGCAGCAGGATAGAGTGTTGGCTCACCATAGGGAGTGGGAGGCGCGGTACTTTAGGGAGCAGTTTTGGGCTAAGCAGGATACTATGGAGGTGGAGATGACGGGCCAGCCGAGGTCCATGTCGCCGAATGCGATGGATCTGGATGAGCCCGACATGGGCATGATGGGGGTAAACCCGTTTGCTCCCGGACCACCGCCAGACGGGACAGTGCCGATGGACATGGGCCCGGACATAGATATGGACGGGGACGGGGACATGGACATGGGAGTAGATCGGGAGACTGAAGTACGACGGGAACGCGAGAGATACATGGAGGAAGCGAAGCTGAAGGTGCGAGATCTGACGGATATTGAGAACTATAAGGAATTATTCATAAGTCCAAGGAAACCTCAAATTGGCCTTACAGAGGAGAAGCAAGTGGAGAAGGACCTTGAGAAAATGAAGGCGGAGATAAGAGCGCAGAAGCCAGAGGAGAAGTTGCGAGAGCGGGAGCAGCGCGAGGCCAAGGAAAAAGGAGAAGAAACTGCCGCTGATAAGACGGCCAGGCAGATGGAAGAGATACGGCGGAAGAATAGGGAGAAATTCGAAAAAGATAAACGCGACGCAGAAAAGGAGAAACAAGAACGCCCCCGAGGAAGGCCCCGTGCCGGCTCTGCCTCCGGCCCCAGTGGTCGTCGTCGTTCTGTCTCCCGTGCCGGGTCACGCCCTCCTCGTGACGGTTCAACTGCCCCATCTGGTGGGCGCCAACGTCGCACATCCCTCTCCAGAGTCCCTAGTGCAGTCCCTAGAACTCCCAGCCGCCCGCGCGAGGAAACAAGGCGGTCTCAACTGAAAAATGACACAGTCATCGATGAAAATCCCATGGCTCTGGTACTTGCTAGACCTCCACCTCCCACTCTCAAGCTTCGTCCTGCTACACCTCCCACATCTGCCACTCTCGCAGGTGATGACCCCTTTGGGCCTCCACCTCCCACGGACACAACTAGGCTCGATCCAAAGCGTACAGCCCCCTTCTCCTTCGCTGGCCGTTCCAGTTCTACGGCTACCTCTTCTAGTTCCACAGCTCCCTCTTCCAGTATCAACCCTCCCGCACCGGCACCGAGACTTGACCTCAGACCTATAAAACCAGCCAAGCCAAAAACCAGCTCCAACCTTACTTCTAGCTCCAATGCCAGTTCCAACCATGATTCCAACTCGAACATCGCATCGATCCTTGGCTCCAGCTCTAACCTTGCCTCCAATGTCCCCTCCAACGTCAGCTTCAAAAAACCTACCACGCCAGGTAAACAGCCAATGAAACCTATGAAAAGATTCGACATCAACACCGCCACAAGACACAGCAACTTTAACCCGAACGTCGGCTCCTCCAACACCGCCGCCCCCAAGGGCAACACGCTCAATCCAAGCTTCAATCCGCAACCACGCGGTCCTTCTCGTCCAAGTCCTGGCTCCAGCTCTGGCCCAAGTCCTGGTTCTAGCTCTGGATTTGGCTTTGGCTCTGGATCTAGTGGTCGTCCACGTGCTGGTTCCGGAGCGAGATCCCCTACAAGAATTAGCAGGAGGAGGGCGAATTCCAACTCGAGGATGGGGATGCCAGTGGTTACGGCAGACACTATAAAGAAAGGCTTACAGCACGACAACGTGAATATTAACCCCATGGCATTGGCGCTGGGAAGCGGAAGCTCAGGGTTTTCATTTGGGTCCCTTACTTCTACAGATAGTCCTGGAAGCACACCGCCCGAAAAGCTGCTGCGGCCCGTGAGGAAGCCCGTAAGCTCAAGGCTGAAAGTAGAGAGGCAGAAAGTGGCGAGGAAGCCGTGGTTGTCGGATGTACAGGAGGTGGATGAGGATGAGGATTTATATGGGGATGAGGGGAATGAGGGAGGTGTAGAAGAGATAAAGGTGGAGGTGCAGGGTCAGGGAGGGGGAGATGTGATTGATGGGAGTTTGAGGATTGAGGAGTTGGGGGATGATGATGAGAATTTTTATGTTGATGATAATTGGTGAGAGGATTGATAGAGGTACGTTAAGAGATGAGATGTTGAGGAGGCGTTTGGAGTTTTTGGTTGTCATTTTATTTGTATGTGCTTTTTTTGGCTTATCCGCTTGATGTTTTGCTGCGTTGAGAGTCCTTGTGCATAGAGGTAGCGTGCTTCGATACCCTAAGGCTTGATGTAGGGAGTAAAGGTAGCTTACTTGTAGTTGTACGGAACTCAAAATGGAAATATTCACCAACAAAATAACATATGATCTCCAAGATCACTCTCAAAACCTTTCATCCTCAGTGACTGGCACAACACACATGGCATGAACACGTGAAATCTATTTTATCTCCCATCTTTTACTTGTGGTATCTTCAATTCATTCCCTCCAGTCCAGTTCCAGACTGTTTTCGTCACTTTTCCAACCCTTCCTTTCCTGAACCACTGCAAGCTAAACAACCCATCCGTCGTTTACTCAAGCTCAATAGTACCAGGAGGCTTGCTAGTAATGTCATAAGTGACTCTGCACACACCATTAACCTCGTTAACAATCCTGTTCATGACACGCTGGAGGAACTCCCAAGGGAAGTTGAACGCCTCAGCAGTCATGAAATCAGTGGTCGTCACAGCCCTCAGGATAATGATGTAACCGTAAACGCGCTTGTCGCCCATGACACCCACAGCACGGCTAGGATCAACAGCCGCATACGCCTGCGAGATCTGATCGTACAAACCAGCCTTGCGGATCTCGGAAATGAAAATGTGATCAGCCTGGCGACCGATGCGCACCTTCTCCTCCGTGACTTCTCCCAAAATGCGGACGGCAATGCCGGGGCCGGGGAAGGGGTGGCGCATGACGAGCTCCTCGTGAATTCCCAAGGTGCGTCCGAGCTCGCGGACCTCGTCCTTGTAGAGCGAGCGGAGGGGCTCGATCAGCTGGAGACCCTGGCCGTTGGTCATGCGCTCCGGAAGACCGCCGACGTTGTGGTGGGTCTTGATGGTAGCGCTGGGGCCCTTGAAGGAGAGCGACTCGATGACATCGGGGTACAAAGTGCCCTGGAGGAAGAAGCCGATCTTGGTGCCCTTGCCGGACTTCTCGGCGGCCTCCTCGATTTTTGCGGCCTCGGCCTCGAACACGTCGATGAACTTGCCGCCGATGAACTTGCGCTTCTGCTCGGGGTCGTGGAGGCCCTTGAGACCGTCGAGGAAGTCCTTGGAGGCGTCGATGACGGTCAGGTTGATGCCCAGGTGCTGCTTCAGGTCGCGCTCGACCTGCTCGCACTCGTCCAGGCGCATGACGCCGTTGTTGACGAGCACCGCCCAGAAGCGGTCGCCGATGGCCTCCTTCATCAGCTTGGCGGCGACGGTGGAGTCGACACCGCCCGAGACGGCGCCGAGGACTTGGCCCTCGGGCCCGACGAGGTCGCGGATGCGGGCGATTTCTTGGTCGAGGAAGCGGGCCATGGTCCAGTTCTGGGCGCAGCCGCAGATGTCGACGGCGAAGTTCTTGAGCAGCTGCGTGCCGTTCTGCGAGTGGGTGACCTCGGGGTGGAACTGAAGACCGTAGATGGGCTTGGTCTTGTGCGCGATGGCGGCGTACTCGGAGTTGTCGGAGACAGCGACGGTGTGGAAACCTTCGGGCAAAGCGCCGAGCTTGTCGCCGTGGGACATCCACACGCGCATGGAGTCCTCGAGGCCGGCGAAGAGGCGGTCGACGTGGGCGTCGTCGCCCTTGAGGGCCTTCAGGTTGGAGTGGCCGTACTCGCGGTGGACGCCGGCGATGACGTTCTCGGGGCTGGCGCGCCAGGCGATCTCCTGCATGCCATCTGTGAGAGAGTCAATAAGGTGAGATCTCAATATGAGAGAGGATGATGGTGAGGATCATGATGATCAAGAGTGATCACGTACAGCAGATGCCAAGAATGGGGACACCTAGATGGAGAGTGTCAGCAAGGATATAAGTAGTCATTCAGATTAGAGGTGATCCATACCAAGCTCGAACACGGCAGGGTCGACGTGGGGAGCACCGTCCTCATAGACGGAGTAGGGGCCGCCGGAGAGGATGACACCCTTGGGCTTGTAGTCGAGATCGGCAATCTTGGTGGTGCATGGCAGCATCTCAGAGAGAATGTTGAGCTCTCTCAGACGACGGGTGATCCTTTGGGAGTCATGGGTTAGTATGTCGTTTGTTTACACTTGGGGGTGCAGGGGGGGTGTTGAGAGGTGAAGGCAGTCCAGGGGTCATAAGTAAACAAAAGCAACCATGAAAATGGCTGCTTTTGTTGTAATTATGGAGCCTAGAGTAAATAGTATGCTGCAACTCATCTCTCATATGAGTGAGTGTGAAAAGAAGTGACCTACAAATGAGTGTACTGCGATCTGTTGTGAGAAAAAGGAACGGCATGTTAGCACAGGATGAACATATACACATAATAATACACACAAGCTGCATATCGTAGTAACAACAGCAGGCAAGGCGCAGACGAGGACATCAGAAGCAGGAACGACGCACCCGAAATCCAAAGTCAGGATGGTATCGAAGGCCTTGGTAGGCACCTCTCCGAGGGTAGCGGCAGCCATTGTGTTGGTATTGGAGGTTATCGACAACCAAGATGCGAATGCGCGACTTCGAATTTTGGATGCCGGATCTCAAAACGAAGACGAAAAGAGAGGGTTTCAATTTTTTTTCAGGCCCTGCAACCACCAGTTTCAGGCGGCTCGAGTGGGGGAGGAGTCAGTGTAGACTCCAGATTTTGGATGACTCAGCTGCCGATAAGCTGATAAGAAAGCTCTGCAGCCAATCACAGCCCCTGAAGACAGAGTCACAAAGACACCCCACCCAGCCCGCCGAAGTCCCACCCATCTGTCACTGCTGCTCCACGGCCCGGTCCAGGCAATGGGACTGACATCACTGGAATTCCCCAGGTGTTCAACTTTAATTCCACTTCATCAGTTCACATGTCTTCTGTTTGCCAGACAAAACACCAAAGAAGTGAACATCAAGCATGTTTTCATCACATTTGACATGTCGCAACCGTCTTCTTACCGGCTCGGATACTCTTCCGCGGGACAATGGCTCTGTTGCGGTTTCTTTCAGCCTCTTCCTCGCTCAAGTCTTTGTTTGACTTGTGTATTCCGCGAACTCGTCTCAATTTCGTCGTCCTGTCCAGAGCCTGTCTACAGGAGAAGCATCTTGTTCACGGTTCCAGAAACGAAGCTATTTTGACATAAATAGACGACGATATCCAGCGTAACCATGTTGTTGTTTCGATCCACATCATCAGCTCAAACAAGCAGCCTCGACCTTGCTATCACGACCACATCAACATACTGACTCACCAGAAAGCGACTCAGACGATCACCATCAGTCACCACCAGTCATCAAAATGGGTAGGAACAAGACTTGCGTTTCCAACCCGGTCCTTGAGCAACTACTCACCAAGCCTTTTAGCGAACATACGGACCTCGACCATGTCCCGTTCCGGGATATGGAAGCCTACGTCCATCGGTCCGTCGAGATAAGAAACAAGGAGTTGGGCCTTGGGAAGGTAAAGCGCCCTTCAAACCACTACGTCCTTTACTTCACCGCCACTCATGCCCGCGCCGAGGCATGGAGGGATGCTCACGTCACCGAACTCCCAGAGGCATCTAATCCCTTGTTGTCATCCATCATTTCTCGCAGCTGGTCTCTCGAACCTCCCTCGGTCAAAGCCAAGTACCTAGCTCTTGCCCTCATCGAGAAGCAGAATCACGGTAAGGCCTTTCCGACTTACAAGCTCGTACGCAAGCCCCCTAGGAATAGACGCAAGCAGGTCAAGTCCAGCGCCGCCCCTCCCTCCACTACTGGCGCCAAGCAGATCGAGACCAAGGTGGATGTTGTGCCCCAGCCTCTCCCCTCTCACAACATTCACGATCCCTTCCCCTCGTCGAGTACTCAACAGCTTCCCGCAGCCGGCCTCTCACCGCATATCGTCCAGCGCCTAGCCACCCTCAGCGGCCGTGCTCGTGAGCTAGAGACTTTCCTAAAGCTCTGTCAGACCTCTGAACTCATGCGGGACGCCTACTGGCCCACCGACAAGGGCCTCGATTACCAAATGGCCATTGTCGAATACAACGCCTTCGTCGCCTCGATTTCCGACTCGCTCAAGCACTACGTTCGCAAGGACTTCCTTAAGCCCTACGTGCCCAGGGTCTATGATCTCCAATGGGCGTATGACGAAGTATCTGGTATGTACAAGGTTTCACTTTTTACTTGGCCCTCTATGGACTTTTCTATGCCGGCAAGTGTCAGTACCCCTATGCCCATGCCCATGGATACCGACTACCAGTTGCCCTTGGGCGGCTGTGAGAACGGCTTTACTGCTGACATTGGCGATGCCCCCTCCATGGATATGGACCAACAGTTGCCCCTGGTTGGCTTCGAGAACGGTCTTGCTACTGATCTTGACTTAGACCCCTTTGCCAACATCTCTGATTATGAGATCGACAAGGCCCTCCAGGAGTTTGAAGCTGCTGGTGCGAACACCGCTGGCAACGAACCTGCTGTCAACGAACCCGCTGTCGACGAGTCCGCTCAGGTGGAGCAAGTGCCCCTACCTGACTTTACTACTACTGAGGGTCTCAACGATTCAGATTTGCTTTTGGATCAACAGCTCTCAGAACTGGTCGACCAAGACATCGACATGATGGACTTCATCAACTTCGAGAGCCAGATGCCTCTTTGAAGAGTACATGACCGTGGGTAGCGTGGGACATTCACTTTGGTATTGTTTCTAGTTTCTCCTTTGTTTTTGCATTGTTCGTTTTTCTGGCTTCAGTTGTTTCTCTCAAATATCTCCTAGTTTAGCTGTCCTTTGTCTTGTAGCAGTACTACAGGACTAATAATAGCATATTGCATCTTTGTTTAGTATTGAGTCCCACGCTCGTGAATTGACTTGTGCCCTTTCTCAACCTCTCCATATCCCTTGACGAAGTGGAAAACCTTCCTCTGCTAACACCTATGCGACCTTATTCTCATACCCCCTTCCTAATAGCCTCGCTATAGGGAGAACTCTTCAACCGACATCGCCTGTTTCGTAAGTCTCGATCGAATCTTGAATGAAATACACAGTAAGGCAAAAAAAGGAGGAGAGACAACGCGCGAAATAAGCAGAGAGAAAAAGAAAAAAAAAAGGAAAAAAAGACAAAAAGTAAATGCCCACAGCCAGAATCGAACTGACGACCTCATCATTACTAGTGATGCGCTCTACCACTGAGCCATGCGGGCTTCGATGTTATAACATCCTGGACGTAGTGTTTACATGGTCCATTCTCCACACAGCCGAGCAGGGACTCCCTGCATTGGGTACAGCGAAGGATGGAAATGACCGAGGGAGATTACTGACTTCCATGTAGACTCACTCGTCTTCGCACGACTCCATGAACCGAGTATAAAATTACAGTATTTGCACGAGCTATTCCGGCGCAACGGTAAGTTCAAGAGTTCTTGTCAAGGGCGGAGTTGAGGAGGGGGCGTGTTAACATGGTCGCACAGTCATAGAAACAGTGAACATTGAGGCTAGCATGCATCTATGCTCTCTGCCCCTCGCCCTCTTTTCATTCTTTACTCCTTGAGGTGTCTTCGGTATTGTTTACGTGAGGCTTACCTGTACACACTAGCAGCTCCCTCAATACTGATTCGAACATGGAGCGGTCCTCTTGCGTCAAGGACTTGCATGCCTCTATGCTTGGAGACTCGAGACGTCATTCGGATGTTTCAAAGGCATTGTTTCCCATGTCTTCGAAGTTCATTGCTTCTTTCTTTTGAGCCTAGTCAGGACCCATCATAAGAACAAAGCATGCATCCCTGTAAATATCTGAGCGTCTCCATGTTCATAAACACAAGGAGATACCATAAAGATACTAGCTCAGGGAACATCTTCACAGTTCACGACGGGAGCGAGTCATTCATCCCTCCCGTCTGAACGCTGTATGTACACGTTGATGTTCGCGAGCGTCTCAAAGGCCGTTTGGAAATGATCAATGGAAAAGTTCTCGAGCAGATGAAGGAAGCTAACAGAACATGAACAGCGAATAGCTAGCACATGTTGTAAGTAAGTAACACGAATATATAGGTAATAACTATGACATGAAAATGGTAGCCCCAGTCTTCCAATCACCATGATGAACTGAAAGAGCAAGAGGCACACACACAAAAGGGGGTATGACTATGGGGGTATGAGTCGCGTCTATCGCTCCATGCACGCACTTTCCATCCGCTGGCTGGCTCCCATGTACAGAATTTGATGAAACATGAACCATCCGACGACCAAATAGGTAACCAAAAAGATATCCAAACAAAAGTCTCACGTCCCCTCTCAAGCACTACTTCCTTTCCTCTCCTTCTCTTTCTCCTGGCCCTGCCCACTCTCGCTGGCCGTTGTCCTCTCCATCTCCACATCTTGCCCACTCTTCTCCCGCTGCTCCCGCTGCTCCTTCTCCTGCTTCACCTGAACAGGCACCGTCACCTCCTTGTTCGCACTGACAGCGGATGGTGGTGACTTCTCTTTCCTCTTCCCCTTCTCCTTCTCCTCGTCTTTAACATCCGACGATCTCTTCCTCTTAGTCGCCGAGCTTCGCCTGGTGTCCATGTAAAAGTCGTAGCGATCCGGGAACAAAATGATATTCGCCATCCTAGCGACTTCGGCCTCGGCCCGACTGACGGGTGTGTTTGACACGCCGCCGATGATCCGCTCCACTGGGCTGCTGGACTTGGTAGTATCAGCGGCCGCGTTGGTGCTGGTCGCACCCTCCATCTCAACATCCATATCATCCTCCACTTCGCCGTCATTGCTAGAGTTGCTCGTCGGCGTGGGAGCAATGTCAAATGGAGCCAAACCCATGGCCTGCAGTCCCGCGGGACCGCCGACCTCGGCAATCTCCGTCTCGCCCGGCCTTCCAGAGTGTGACGCCTCGCTGCCTAGACCGCTTCCCGTAGAATCGAAGTCAGGACCGGGGTGTCCGCGCTGGAAGGTCTTGCGCTGGCGGGCCAAGTACAGCGCGTTGGTCTGGGTGAGCGGCGCGGCGGGGACGTAAACGAGGATCGACACCGGTTTTGAGACGGGTGTGTCTTCCTCGTTGTCTGCCGACGGGGGTGGTGGTGTGGGTGCGCGGCTCGCCATGGTGTTGGGGTTCGAGGTGATGTGGTACGCCAGGTCCGGGTGCCAGACGATGTAATCGCCTGTTTGCAGGGTGGGCAAAGTGGTGAGCGTGCGCCGGAGGTGCAGGTGCGGGTGCCAGAGCTCGGTGAGACGCTGGGCGTGGCCGGGAACGGCGCCGTGGATGATGGTGCTTTGCTCGGCGTCCAGGGACCAGTTGGATGCGTCGAGGAAGGCCTCCCACTCGGGACCTTCGCGGCGCTCGGGCGGCGGGTTCTTGGGCGAGAAGAAGGGCCGGAGGAGGAAGTAGGCGGTGGCTAGCTTGGGACTGGGGAGCAGCCGTACCATGCCCGGGTCGATGGTGCTGAGAGCCACGATGCCCTGGTACATGCGGAAGATGCTGCAGGCACCGTAGCCGTTGTAGAGATCCGGGGTCGCGGTGACGCGGTAGGTGGGATCCCATGGGTCATACTTCTCCCACTCCCCCTTGAAGACGGCATCATAGGTGCCTCCACGACCGTACCCGTCCGACTCCCACCGCTCAAGACTGCCGTTGTCGACCTGGGCGATGACGGTAGAGGATGCGAAGTCGCCAAGGAGCTCCATTGCAGCCTTCTGGGCCTCTGCGGCAGCAGGGTTCTCGCTTGCCTTCTTCTCGGCGGCGTCGGGGCCCACTCCGCCAATGTTGGCGCCGTGAATGCGCAGACGATCGGCGTAGGCAATGGGGAAGCGGGTGGCCATGCGATCGTCGGCATCATTGTCCCAGAGCGACATGGCGAAGCGCTGTGCTTGCAGCACCTTGGGGTGCGCGCGCGTGCGCACTTGGGCAGGCGTCCAGAAGAAGTCGAAGCATGTCGGATCTTGGGGAGTGGGATCTTTGAAGTCGTGCTTGGTTTCGAGGTACTTGACAGTCTCGTCTATGGCCTTTTGCGCATCGGCGTGGGGCACGACGCCGCGGATGACGCCAAGACCGTAGCGCTTGAGGTCGCGGGCGAAGTCTGCCTTTTTGGAGGCGTTCGAAATCTCGGCAAAGTCGATGCTGGGAGTGATTGACGAACCGCGCTGTGCAATGTTCTCAACCTCGTCGCGCAGTGCAGCTGTCAGACGGGCCCACGAAGCCTCAAGCTCCTTTTCGTGGCCGGCGACGAGACTGCGCTTGATCTGGGCAAAGCGACTGGGAAGGGGGACGGGCTCGGTGCCGTAAAAGGAGAGCACGGGCGGCTCCATGTCGTCGCCGGCGTTGTGTTCTTGGGTGGCTTGGGTGACAGGAGAACCGCTGCTTCGGGGGCGGCCAATGTTGTTGTTGCTGAGGGAGCCGGCATTCTTAAGGTCCGCCAGGGTGGCAGTCAGGGAGCGGTGCTTGAGCTTCGAGATCCTGCGGGGTCGTTGGAGATGGCTGTGTACCGCTGAGGTCCCTGTTAATGGTCCTTGTAGCGCGGCGCTGAGTCTTCCGTTTCCGCTTCCGCCGCTTCCACTTCCACTTCCACTTGCAACCGACGAGGACAGGATAAACTCGGGCTCGCGCTGCTGAGACTGTGACTGGCTGTACCCCAAGTTGTGATGGGTGCATAGCGTGCGCCGCTGGCCCCCAGGGCATTGGTCGCACCGCCGGCGTGGCTCTTGGTATCCATTCACAGAGAGTCCAGACACAACCCCTGTCCCCTTGTCTATACCACCACCCGGACTAAGAATGGCCGCTGCCGGGAAATTCGACTCTCGCGATGATCTCGTTATCCTTGTGGTAGCCGGCGTCGAAGGTGTAGTCGGCACCAGCACGGCGGCACCACCGGTTGTTGAAGTTGCCATTGTGTAGGTTGTTGATTTCCGTGTTACTACCTGACCATCGAGTTTCTTCTATGTTGCTTTGCTTATAACACTTGGTGATGTTGTTGTTCTTGGTGAAGATGCTGATGTAGTAAGGGTTGCCTCTTGGGTATATGTTGTATTGTATGCTTGTATAGCATCGAGTATGGTGTGTGTGAGTGTGTATGAGTGTGAGGGTGAGTGTACTTGAAGGTGAAGAGAGAGTGTGTGGGAGAGACGGGCTTCTTGTCTTGTTTCCTTGTCGGAGACTTCCTCTCACAGCTGCGCGGTCCCAGTGGTGTGGATAACAGTCTTGGGCTCCAGTCGTTCCCCAGAGTCTCCAGTTTCTCCAGTCCCCAAGACTCCAAAATCCAGGCACTCCAGGTCTCCAAATAGGTCGACGGGGTTACCCCAGGGGGGGCGGCCAGCTAAAAAACTAGGTTAGACCAGATGGGAGAACCTCGGCCGAATGGGGTATCGGAATCCACAATCCACCTCACTTGCTGACAGGGACCTCGATCCGAACTCTCAACACTTGTAATCCACCACTTTTCTCTTTGGTTCCAACCAACCGCGGGTTCCGAGTGCCGAAGGAGATGTTGACAGAAAGGTAAAAAAAAGGGCGATCCAGGTGACTCTTGTGACTTGGGAGGGAGGGCACACGCCTTGTTGGGGTGCTTTGTACTGTTTTATATGGGATATGACGGATCGGTATGCGTGTGGGATATGGTGGCATATGGATAAGAACGTGCTGGCCGTAGGGAGCGTGGGCCGGGATGGCGCTGGGTTCTGGATGGATCCAATCCGGGAGCTGGGGATGATGATCCCGTACGGTCTATGATCTGTATGCCTGCTGCAGTGTACTGTAGGGAGTTGCCGGACAGGCGAGCGGTAGCAATATAAGGGGCAGATGGTAGATGTCGCTTTTTAGGCAAATATTGTTTCCCGAAGTCTCGCCAAACGGGCCAAACAGCTACAGCACCGAGCGAACAAGCACCTCATGGCTCTCTCTACCTCTTACACCACAGAAGCTATTCTCAAGCAAAACAGCAAGAGCCTAGACGCCAACGAAGGCTGCGGCCACCACTCGGCGCATGTCTCTCCGCGTTAGTCCCGTTGCAAAGGTTACCATTTCGCAGTCTTGGTGCACCATGATCCGGTTGGCCGGGGCCCACGCTTGCCTTATCTCGGGAGTTAATGTTTCTGTTAGTGCCCTGGTCTAGGTAGAGAATCAACGCCTTGTCGCGTGGAGATGTAATGTTGCAACAGGCACAAAGCACAAGTGGAAGCCCTCAACTGTCAAACCATAAGACTCCTCCAAACCCGAAAACGGTGATTTTCAGACTCGGGAGTTAGGGGTCATTTCCAGTTTGGCCGAGATCAGAGCCCCATTTTCGTTTCTCCTTGCCAAACTCGGGACGAGACCCCGTCTCAGCAAGCATCGTGAGGTTCATGCACACAATGGGAGAAGCCCGACTTTTCCTATCGGCCAGATTTGGGAGGCGAGAATTTCGGTATTGCGGTTGGTCGGGGCCGACTAGTAATACCACTGGTAATGTAAGACAGGTAAGGTTTATTCGATCGATTATCCAGGTCAACGGGACTGGCCCGGACACATGATCTTCAGCCCATCCATCCACTGCACTCACCGCGCGGTTGTACTTGACGGGAAGTAGTTACCTGTGGCAGAGATTTTCATCGTTGGGAGCCTCGCCCGTTTAGCAGTTGCAGTTGGTTGTCGTCGCGCCAATGGGAAGCGGCGAGGGGCAAAGTTTGACAAGTCCAGCTCTTTCCTTTCGGGCCAGCCAAGCGCGACCTAGCGAGGGCTGCGAGCGAGGGGTTGTGACTTTCCACTTTGACAGATGGAAAGTTTGGAGATTTGGGGTTGCTGGGGTTGAGGGGTGAGTGTGGGGTTCAGCTTCCTTCCCGGGGTAATTCGTGCTCGGCGGGCTTCGCGGGCCACCTGAGTTCCGAAGTTCACCCAATTGGCTGATCAAAGTGGATTTTGTCGGAACCACGGCTCCGCATCGCCTGAAGAGAGTGGCACCGCCGCACGCCGGGCCGCTGTTCCAAGTCTCGGACGGATCCGAGTGAGAGATCGAATGGCGACTCCACCAAAATCTGCAATTCACAACACGCCATTGGTCGCTGGCCGGCCCTGCAAGCCACGCCCAAGATTTCCCTTGCACCAAAAGTCAGGTACGTACCTGCGCCAGGCACCCTTCTTTCCCCTTTTCCGCCAGGATTCGATTTGGTTTCGAACAATTCGCAACGTCCTTCCATCTGAGATTATCATTCAACTTCAAACCTCCAACCGTCACCCACCAATTTCACTGCACCACGTTCTGGCCACTGGCATTTGGAAACCACATCCGTCCAAGAAGAAGGCCTGGAGTCAATTTTCATGCTGATCAATTTTGGTTTTTTTTCTTCCCGGAATCAGCTCCGCCATCGCGGCTCAAAGAATCACCTTTCCGGACCTCATAAGGTTCCTCTCCCTACCGTGGCAAGCATTGACAGGCAAGCATTCTGTCGGTTGTTTCCACTTTCCAACTGTCTTCCCGCTTCACCTCAGCCGTTGACATGTCAAGAAGCATACTATATCCACGGAGTGTCCCCCCTCCAATCCGCGGTCTCCCCTCTATCATTGGCCAGTTAATGCTCGTTCGGCAGAGAAACCACTTCACATCTCAGCCTTGCAGCTGACACTCGACATTATCCCCGTCTCACTTTTCTCACCTCCTCCTCCTCCTTTGGCTTGGGTCCTTCTGAGGGTCCTACATATCTGTAGTAGGCCGGATACCAGCCGACGAGCTGGTTAAGCCGCTATGGTCCCCCCATCTTTACGTTATCACCACCCACTCTGACCGTCTCTTTGGTCTCCAGACATGCACAGATCACACAGTCTTGTCCGCGATTTCCGCCAGTTGGATCATCTTGACTGCCGTTACATGCCGTGTCCTATCACTTACCGACACCCGTCATTGCGCATTAATCCGTCATAAAAACCTGGTCGTGATCACAAACACCCAAGGGTTGCGGAGTTATGTGACGAGACTAGACACTCACTCCGCCAGTCTCACTCATCATCATAACCGATATGAAGAGGCCATATCCAAGTGGACATATGGTCGGTCGTTGCCACTACGAGGCAATCTTCACTCGTCCAACTTATCATGTTACAAACCTTCTCTTCAACGAGACCTGGACATCATTAAAAAGGTCCTCCGGGCCTCACAAGACCTCCGTTCTGAAAGCGTCACGGCATTCGGAAACACACACGCGACGGGACAGCTTCCCGTAGCCATTATCTGGTACCGACGGTATTCTCCGCTGAAACGAGACATGGTGAACCTCGGGATGGAAGACTTCAAGACCTTGGTTCTCCTTCTTTGACACAATGCTAGGTGAGTGCGTTGGATACGAAAACGATAGAGTTGTTGGTTGAAGCATCACGCACGGCGGCCCTGCATAACCGCTTTAACCTTCCATTCAGCACAGGCTCCATGAGACATGCCACACGCTCGCTACTAGTTGCTTGGTTCACTAGCCTATTGTTTGTCCTGCCTCGCCTCACATTTCCGTCAGTTACTATCATTTTGAAGTGTGACGAACTCACCGCGGAAGAGTGGCGTGTGAGTGTCTCCAAACTTCCCGATCCCATCTGGTCCCATCAGGTCATCACCACATTCACTTGACATCCGAAAAGGGTAACATTGACAGAAGGCATATGACGCTCCGAGTTACCGCTTGTCTACAAGCTCTGGACCGGGATAGTTCATGGGCTCCTGGTATTTCATCGATTTGCAGTAACAATAGTGTACCAATGTCTAAACCGATCGCACAGTAGCGTCACTGACAGATTCGATAGAATCCACGCTGCCACGAGGAAACGAATGTCAAAGCTTCGACCTGAAGACCCAACCAACATCCTTCCACTCTCCGACTGGTGGAACCACTGCCTTGCCAACATTGGCTACATAACACCCCCCGTCCCTACTTCACCTTCACACTCCCGGGACCTGGCCTTTTTTTCTCCACGGTCCACTCTTGACCCCCGTCCTCCGCATTGTTCTCTGGATTCCTTTCTTGCTAGCCTGTCACAAGACCCTGGTGAAGTGAATCCCGATACTACCCTTCATCAAACTGTTTGACATTCATTTCCCCCCCACGACTGGTCACATACCAACCTACCCAAAGACCTGGATATCAGCTATCAACTATCTGCATACTTTTCACAATATCAGAGACAAAATCATTGGTGTAACCAAACACGGAAAGCTTATCGTGCCTTACTTCATCAACATTGCATCATCGGCTTTATAAATTGTCGCCTATCTGGTGTCAACCTGTCACGGCGAGCGTGGGTGGTGGTGGATCGACTCATCGACTATCGAGAACCACCGGGAGCACGCGTCATTCCAGATTCCTGGTTACCCCGGTTGACATTACCTAGGACTGAGCACGACAGCGTACGGCGGAATGTGGGAGGAGATATGTCTAAGCTAGGTGGTCAAGTACATATGCAGGCTGGGCAAGTGATGGCAGGGACTGGACAGGACTTGGGACATGAACGGCGACCTGAACCTGGACCTGGACCTGGTTGATGCGTAGTAGACTCGCTTCAGCCTGCCCCCAAAAATAGTACGTAAGGATAAGGTGACTTGCATTGGAGAAGATCTTTACCTTCCCGTTTTGGGCCGGGGGAGGTCGAGTCCCAAAGAAGAAGATGCCGAGGATGTAAGTGGGTATGTAGTAGGTAATGCGGGATGAGGTGCGATAGTTTGGTAGATACGCATGTGTGGACGATGGATGTTAGATACCTGTATGATAGACGTTGGGTTGGGGTTTATGTTATTCCTTGCCGGGGATGAGCGGTAGGGATTGTTTGCGATATTGTCTCTGCAAAGGGAAGACACCATGGTGTTGGTGTAGATCACTCACAGCAAACCAGTCACATTTTGACGATCATGTCGTTGAGATACTAAATCATCTTACCTCTAAGGATAGGTCGCAGAACTTGATACCAGTTGGTAGGTATGGGAGGTATGATATATTCACCCTTCTAGTTCAGAGGCAAAATTTTGACAAACATGTTTAGCTAGCACGCATTTTCCTTGCGGTTAGGGTGTTCTTCTTATAACAACTGGCTTCAACTAGGTATCCAAGAATTTTATTAGGAACTGGAACGGCAGCTGTTAGTTCTCGGCAATGGCCGTTACCTATCCCCGTCTCGAATACTATACGGGAAAAGAAGAATGCCCCTGCTTGACTTCCAGTCAACATTAACACTTGACCTTAGTCACTAACAGACGTTCGAAGCAGCCTTCCAGGTTGTCAAGGAACTCCGGAGTACGGATAGGGATTTTGATCACAATTGAACAGTGTCTAGAAGGAAACGGAAGTGTTGAAAGACACGCAATGTAAGCAAGCAATTCCCATTCACTCTGAATCAAAAGGCCAGGACTGAGCAGCGGTAAACATCGGCCGGGCTTGCCAAGTCGAAAGTCGAAAGTCGGGTGATGGATGTACAGGGCAGGGGCGCCTTTGCTTCCTTCCTTCCTTCCTTCTACCCCCTCTCCCCTCCTCCCCCACAAATCTCCAAATCGTCAATCCACAAATCAAGTCCGTTCATTTATCTAGGAGCTCTGGTCTGTCTGCGAATGAAACTGTTAACATCCATCAGTCCGTATCGCCAACAAACCAAGCCGGCAGAATCGCGGTATCAAGTGGAACTTACCTCCATTCCATCCTCAGCGTTCGTCCAGTCCGAGACTCTAGTAAATCCTAGTAGCCACCTGTTCCATTTTCTAACCTTCCTTTGTAGTTGGCGACGAGCATTCACTACGAGGATTGTTCACTAAAAGGACCGACACAATGTTCGCAGTAGGACCAGGCCTAGTCCCAGGAGAGACCTATGCAACAACCGACACAATGGTGCATTTCCCTCCTCCTCCCGTTAGCACCATCCAACGTCGGATTCAAGGTCCGCGAGCTATGGACGTAAATGGATGTAGTTTGCCGTCAAACTACTAGCGTCAAGGACCGTCGTGAGTCCAAAGTCGGGATCACATTTCCAGCCCTGCTAGGTATGGAGTTCAAGTTGGCCCCTTACACTAGGGACTGTAGATGTTGCAGACGCTGCAGATACTCGCCCATGGAACTGCACTGGTCTCTTCTTGCTCTTGGGACACTCGGTTTTTTCTGCAACTAGAGTGTATAGACGCACTGGGTCTCAACCACTGGGGCTGTCAAGGTCACCTGGTCCTTCATAAAGACCTGGCCCTGAACCCACCCGAAATATTACCTAGTTTTTATCCCCGATTTCGAACAAATCATGAATGGTCTGAGCGCCATCGGCAATGGTGCCATAGCTATCGAGCTCCGTCCTTTGTGGTTTTGGAAATTTTGTTGGGTAGGCAGCTTGAGACCTCTGGGCACTTGTCTAAGCGTTTCTACGTCGAGTTTATCAGTTTCTTAGATGCGGGAGGCTTGCTATTATTGTGTATATGTCGAAGCAGATACCGAATCTCTGTTTTTGGCTGTTGATCATGCATTTCAAAGTATCATCACAGAATTTGAGACGGGCTAGATCAGGTCTTTAATACAATTTCTTACTTTAAGTTTGGTGTGATGATTTTGACGGGAAGGTTGAGAGTACGTTCGGGCTTTGAAGTTAACAATGGGTTGAGGTTGAGTAGCGTTGTCGATGCGGTGGGGGTGGGAGGAGTGGGAGAGGGCCTTGTTGTTTTTGTCGATGGAGGTACGTAGGATGGTGAAGGTACGGTAGAGGTAATTTTGGCGTTGGTGGTATGCCCTTGAGAAGTGAATAGTGTTGCGGTAAAAAGAACTTCGAGAGAAACGGAGGACGACGGAAACTTTAGAGGTACGTAGGACTGGAGGGCGAAGGTTGTACGGTAAGCTGAGGTTGGCGTGATGGGATGCCCTTGAAATTGGAATGGTGTTGCGGTAAAAAGAATCTCGAGAGAAACGGAGGACAACGGAAACTTTACTCTACGAAAAGGATTTGTGCGGGCCGTTCATGATGTTTCATTTCAATCCAGTCTCGAGATCCCTCCACAGCAAAAAGTCATCCCAGACACTCGACGATATGTCCACCACAACCATCAAGATCAAAACCAATCAAAACCAACCCATTTGAACGACCACTTCCATCTCTGCTTCCAACTCATCCGTACCTAGTACCTGGGTATCATTCCTCCAATAAATCAACACCAATTCATTCCGCAACAGTCACTGGGACTATTCAAGCCGTCGAGAAGCTCCCGTCGTCATTTCCGAACACTCGAACAGAGCTGAGCCGCTCGAAAGTCCAAACCAGTGCCATGCTCATTGTGAACAGTATAAACATGCAAATGCACATTCTGATCCAAGGTTGCACGCACAGCCTCCCCGCAAGTAACCGACACCTTGGTATACAACCATCCCATCCCTGATTTACTCGTAGACCTCATGCTCGATTCCGAACTCAATTTCGACCACGATTTCGCCCAGCATGTCGACGATCATCTGCTGGTAGTGCCGCGGAAGGAACGGAAGCAAGGGGAGCACAAGGGCGGCGAAAAGCGCATGCTACTCGGAAAGCTTCAGTCAGTTTCGCTTTACTTTATGCTTTGAAAATCACAAAGGGCTGAAAACCTCAGCAAGATCAAGATGAAAATATTTTGGCATGCTTTTGACGCGTGCAAAGGAGGGATGGAAGTTGAACTCAAACTCACATAAAGACGGATGATATGTTCCGCAGCGTAGAGATACCTACTGGCCGCGCGCTGGGTGCTCTCGCGAGCCCGCAAGTAACAGCTCACCAGGGGCAGGACCAGAGACAGGCGAGTGGTATCGCCGCGAAACCCAGGCAGAGGAAGGAACTCGGCAATGACCAGTTGCCAGGCGGAGGTCAGGCCACAGATGTAGCGAACCTGGAGGTACCACCTCCACAAACTCGCGTTTGCGAGGAGGGCGCGGACGAAGAGGGCGCGAGCGAAGCGAGCTGGGCGATGTGCTGGAGCGCCAGCACAAGAGCACGACTTGAGGATTGTCGTGATGAGGGGGACGCGGAAGGGGAGGGGGGTTTCCCGGATGAGGTCGGGCAGGAGAAGGACGAGGAGACGCAAGGAAGCGATCGTGGTGCTCATCTTTGCTGTTGCTTTTAGTAGTGAGGAGGGTCTTGCTTGATGAAGGTACGTTGATGAGAGAAAAGAAGGAGGGGGAGGAAAAAAGAAGAGGAGCCTTGCTTGGTAAATTTACGTCGACGCGTGCAAGAAAGTAAGAAGAATGTATGCGAGAGAAGAGCAAGACGCGTATGAGAAAAGAAAGAGGGGCACACACAAAAAGGAAAAGGAAGAGGAAACCAAAACAATAAGAAAAGTGCAAAAAAACAACTACCCTCGGGAACACCCTGACACTTGTCAGAGTCGAACGCGGAACCCTACGCCACACTTGTGGTGCTACACTTGTAGCTTGTAAGGACCTCACTGCCGCTGGTTGAGCCAACGGCGAGGGGATCTGTTGTTGAAAGTAGGGGCTGGACCTTTAGCTTATAAGGGGACTCGTCACTCGTCATGGGGCTGCCTGGTTGGCTAGGAAGGGAGGGCGGCTCAGGTTTTCAGGTTCGTTCGTCTGATGTTGTGGCCGGGTGTCTGCGTGGTTGGGTCTGATCTGGGCCTCGAGCTTCCATGACAGTCCGCGGCCTCCAAGGGGAAGGTACGTGAGCTACCTCTAGGCAGTGTAAGCTGGGCTAACATGAGCACACGGCAGTGAAATGTCGAAGGGAATCTAAGGCAAAGACCTAGATGGGGACTAGAAACAATTACCTAACTTATATAGAGCCAGAGTAAGGACCGTGGACGTGAAGTTAGCAGGGTCTTGGCTGGGAGCCAGTAAAGCCCCGGCTCAACCGTCATACCAGGAATACTGGCAAGCTTTTGCGCCTCTTGGTGGACAAGCGAAGTAGTTCTGGTGTGGGGGATTCGGCGGGTGTCCCGAATTTGACGCCGGTCGGTTCACGAGGCAGTGAACAAGGCTATCCAGGAGATGACGAGCAGCGAGCCTGCCGAAGAGATGACAATCCAGCCTGCCCAGTTCATCGAGTTAACTGAGCCTGCCCAACCTCAAAATGACAACAGGTATGTCGACAACCCCTTATACACTACCATCATCGTCATCATCTTCATCCTTCTTTTATATGGGTGTCTATAAGGCGAAGGGCTTGGTCGCTAGTTGTAAAGAAGTGCACCGTAGCCTTTCTTGTGCTCTGGTCCTCGACGGGAGCTTCCATGGCGGTTTGTGGAGTGTAGCCGCAGAAGTACTGGATCTGATGACGGCGTCCAAGAAACTCAGCTGCAATCTTCGGAAATGTGGAAGCGACTCCTTCGTAAGGCTGCGGAATAATTTTATCCATGGGTTCTGCTCATTCTCACGGCCTCCGAGGAGAAAGAGTGTGAGCTAGACGTTGTGTGATGATGCGTGGTTTTGGGCCTGACAGACAGCGTTGATGGTGACTTATTCTGATGACCGGGTTCTTTAAGAGAGTTGAACGATGTCCAAGTCGGAGCGATTCTTCTTTAGAGGGTAACTTCAACAACGCTTGCTCGTTGAGAACAAGTGGCAGCACTGCCATGGGCACTATAGTCACTGATGGTAGCGCGAAATTCGACTTCCAGGAAGTTTCCTTCTCGCCCCTTATGATTTCCAGAAAAAGAGACCACGTCGCACAGAATTGTCAACATTCGTGGAACAGCCACGATTGAAGAGGCGAAACCGGTCATTGTGATCTTGAAGATGGAGGGCATAGCGGAATATAGGGGGGTGTGGTGAACGGCTTAAAATAAATAAGCGGTTCATATACAGCTCTTTCCTTCTTTGAGCGGAACTGTCCCGGCTCCTTCCTTCTTTGCGCGGATTTGTCCCAGCTTGCTTCATTTGAGCCAACGCTTATGAGGAGGATCAAGACGCCGAAGCCGAGGATCAAGATCAAGACGCGCGTAGCTATACTTTGAGTACTTGAGGTTTTGGTTACCTTATATAGGACTGCCTGAACGCACCAGTCTGACTGACTGGGTGGTAAACCATGATAGGCAGGCACGGATTGTCGTAGCATGTGAGCTGCGCAAAGAACACAGCGGGGAAATATCGAAGGGAATCTGAGGCGCAAAAGCCTTGGCGGTAAAGACAGACAGTTAACGTCTATAGAGGCGAGCGTAATCACCTTTATAGAGGTAGTGAAGTTAGCATCATCTGTTGTTTTGACACATCGTGTTTCCTCCTTCTGTATCCCGATCCATATGCGATGGCATAGGTACTCACAACGCAAACAGTATCATACAACACGTTTGATCCGTGGAAACACGAAGGCTGCGCAATCGAGAACGGCTTATGACTAAATATGAAGGTGATGATTGCTCCCAAGTAAGAGGTATCGTCTCTGACGCTAGTCAGACGACGACCGTCTTTCATGGACCTTCATAGACGGAGCTCGCACTCGTCGGACGAGACGCAGCTGCCAGCTCATAAGACGAAGGGATCCATGATTAGGAAAATGCTCGATTGGTCTTGAAGATTGGAAACTTAGGTGGATATATCTTCCGAATATCACGGACGTCGAGTAGCTATACTATATCTCCTATATTAGGTATCCTGCATCAGTCTTATCTAGGGGTTTAAGGGTCGGCTAGATAAAGAAAGACATAGGATGTTATTCGCGATGCGATCGAGAGCGGGCAAATTGGAACTCGACGTCGGCCAGGTTGCAATCTTGTCACCACGGCCATCGATGTGCAACGAATGGTGTAGCGATTGATGTTTTCATCATTTTCAGAAGACGAGTGGCTCCTGCTCTGCATCGAAAATGCATTCTCGTGTCTGCGATTGACATGGTCGTACCTGCCCTCATACCTCTCATGACGCGGGCATTGCCTTAGGTCAGACACTGGCGCCTTCCTCCGGGAAGGAGGCCATACCTGATTCCTTACGGAGGAAGGCGCCAGTGTCTGACCCCTCACACAGGCACGATGCACGATGAGAAGTTTGGAGTTGCTTGACGTGAAATTATGCTTCATTAAACTCCCAGTGTACCATCGACTCCACCATGAAGTTGCCAGTGCTGGTCGACATCAACAGTCTGGCGACATGAGCCCCTCAACGATACTAATACAAGTTGTACACCTCCAGGATACATTCCGATCCAGCAATTCCTCACCATACCCTCCCATCACCATGGAATCCCATCCCAATCCAATCCACTCATAATCACCCCGTCAAAACACACCTCACCCAATCCTCCCTCCTCCCCTTCCCATCCCCTCCAAGCCTTCAAACCTTATTCCCCCCATAATCCTTAGTATCCCTCCTCCCAGCACCCGTCGAATGTCCCTCGGGCGCGATACCTGTCCTGACCGTCGAATGTGGCTCGGGCTCGGTACCTGTCTTGGCAGGAGTCCGCTTCGAGTACGCGTCCGGGCTGTGGGAGACAACGCGAGTATCCTTGGGATCCTCCTCCAGCGGCCCCTTTCGAGCGTACTTCCCACCCGTGCCGCCAACGTTCTGCAGCGTCTCGGAAATGTTCCGGTTGCCCGTGTCGGTGGCGCTGTACTTCTCCGACACGCCGCGGGGCTGGTTCTTGCCACCGCGCGTCTGCCACCAGAAGATGCCGCCGAGGGCGCCAACGATGCCGAGCGGGACGGCGCGGGAGCGGAGGTAGTTGGCTACTGTTGACATGTTTTTTTTTTGGGTGTTGGAGTGTTGTGGTGGTTTTGTGTGGATATGTGTTTGTTGATTGAGGTGGGTTGGATTGGTTTCGATCAAGTCTGGTGCGAGAGATGCTTTGCTTGGTGTTGGAGTATTCTTGATTCTGTTCGCTTTTGTTCGAAGCCAGAGGTGCGAGTTCGACTGGTAGTGGTAGATGGAGGTGATGTTTTGCAATTCTTGGATTTGATGTTTGTTGTTGTAGGACGGATAACGGACGTTGTACTCGGGAGGTCGTTTGGTTAAATAAGGGAGGGGGGTCAAGAAGTGCGATGACGTTATGTAATTATGATCTCACCTGCCACTTCTACTATACAACTACTGACGGAATGCAGTGGGAACCTAGATCTCTCCAAGTACACTTTGCAGTGCAGTACCTTCCTGCTCACAAAGAGAACTTCGAACGTTGGAAGTGAACTCTCGATGGGTCCGGGTTGCACACACGAAGGAGATCTCAGACTTCCAAAATATTGGGATCTGGACTAGGAACAACACGGAAGTGAAGTGGAGCTTTGTAATTGGAAATGAATTGAGGCTCAATTCTTTAGAGATCAACCCATCGAAAACGAAGATGAGCATCGCGCTTTCAGATGTTGTTCACTGACAGTTGACGTCAAGAGCTTGCATGACATCATGACCTGTCCAGCACGGTACTCGGTCGACCCACTGTTAAGCGGAAACCTTCATGACCCGAACCCATTGTGCCTCGAATCCACTGATTGCCAGCAATAATCATGTGAGGGTTGCTGGATTTGACCGGAAGATACAAATGGAATTGTTCTTAACAGGGTGAGAAGCCTAAATTCTGGAGTTTCAAACTGGTCGAATTGACGTCGATGCCAATGTCGTGCGGTTTCCCTCTTCGTGCTGTCCAAAGTCCACCGCTAGCAATAACAGACCCCTTATCGGGACAGAGAGCTCCCGTCTCCTTTGTGCCGACTTCGTCAAGACACCATGAACCCAACCCATCACGAATGCCAATGGACGCATCTGGCTACGACTTGAAATGTTTTTGAAATTCATGATGACCTAAGCAAGTAGTGCTTCGTTTACGAAGTCACAGAACCACCCCGATCTACCTAATCCTTCTTCCCCCCACCTTCAACACTAACCGGTTCCATAAGCGGCGTAGGAGCCTTCAGCGACCCAGAACACCTCGGCGGCGTGCGCCCATGCAGGATACACTCATTTATGTAAAATCCCTCCTTATCTACGTCCTCCAAATACTTGATATCAAGACCCCTTATCTCCGAGTCCTCGCTCGCGCGCAAATGCAAGCCGGGGATCTTGTTGATGATGAACAGCAAGATGCACGAGACCACAAAGGACCAGGCCGCGGCAGTGGTTGCGCCAGCGAACTGAAGTCCAAGCTGGCGGAAGTTGCGATTCAACCACCCTCCAGCGTACGAGCTGACGGACACGCCGTCGAGAGCGGGTACGAAGTTGTCAGCGAAGATTCCGGTCAAAAGATCGCCGACGTAGCCGCCAACGCCGTGCAGGGCGAAGATGTCGAGACCGTCGTCGACAGAGAGGAGGTGCTTGTACTTGACGGCGTAGTAGCAGCATGTGGAGGTGAGGAAGCCGATTAGGGAGGCAACGTATACGGGGACTGCCGAAGATTTGAGTCAGTCAAACGAGCACTGGAGGTAGCCCGGAGAAAGCAACAGAGAACGCACCATAACCCGTTGCAGGGGTGATTCCCACCAAGCCCGCAATAATACCCGAGCAAAAGCCAACCAAGCTAAACTTTCTCTTGTAGAGATAGTCGAGCAAGACCCAACCGACGCCGCCTCCGCACCCTGCCAGATTCGTGTTGACGACAACGTAGATGGACCGCAGGCTGAGGTTGGCTGTACTGCCGCCATTGAAGGCGAACCAGCCAAACCAAATGAAGGCGGTATCGAGACACATCAACAGCGGGCTATGAGGCTTGTGGTGAACGAACTTCTTACGGTCAACAACGTCGGAGTCGGAGACACGAGGACCGAGCATTATGGACTAGGCAAGGGCGCCAAAGCCGCTGGCGATGTGAACGGGACCGGAGCCGGCGAAATCGTAGACACCCAGTTTGTATAACCATCCGCTGGGATTCCACTCCCAATAGGCGAGGCTGGAGAGGGAGAAAGTTAGTGGTTGTGAGGATGGATGTTGGCGATGAGGACTTACAAGTAGTAGACAAAAGTTGTCCAGCAGAGGAGGAATAACATGCTGGGCAACAGTCTACCGCGCTCTAGCATGGCTCCGGCCAAAATCATGACAGTACAGGAAACGAAGGTGAAGCCAAAGACAGCATCTGGGACACCTGTTAGCCGGCGACATCCTCCTTGGAGTCTGACATGGGGATGTGATCATACAGAGAATATCAGAAATATCAGGGTTGGTCATTGATGGCTGAGCAAGCACATTGCGGAACACGGCCAACGACAAGTCTCCGAGGATGGGGTTTGTTGTTCGTGCCTGATACAGCGAGTAACCGTATATCCAGAACTGGATTCCGCAAGCGCAAGCACAGAAGAGACTTTGGAGGACCATAGTCAAGGCCGCCTTCCTGCGGTGCATTCCGGCATAGAGGAAGCCGATGGCCGGGGTGATTTGCCAGCATAGGGCAGTGCATACGAGCATCCAACACAAATCGCCCTGGACAGATGTAACACGCCAGGTTAGTTGCTTGTTTCTCTCCTCTATATTGCTAGTGTCCGATGCCATCAACTAACCTTGTCATAAGGCGCATTCAGATCCTGCGTCAAGGGATCACCTCCGTTGGGATTGGCATGCCAATCCGGCCACTCGGTAACAGGCACAATTTCTGGCTCGGCCATCTTGTATGTAGCACCTCTATTTCTGGCGTGTGGAGAGCTGTGCTTATCGTCCTAACTTGGTCTGTCTGTTGTGTTCTTATTCCGTGGCTGAGTGGGTATGCGATCGAGGACTATCTTCAAGGCGTCTTGGGTTGAACAACCTCGAGAAGTGCAGTTGCCAGTCGCAAGGAGGCGCACAGGGCTTGCCATGGCCTATAAGTATTCCTTTGCTCCATCATCTTCATATGGGCGCCGTTGCGCTGGATCGTGTATCATGCAGCAAAGAGATACGCGCAGCTGGGTGGGTAGTACTCGGGCGAGGCCATTCTTGGAAAGGTGGACGGTTCGATCGTCGTCGATGGCAGATAAGGACGAGAGGCACACACCCCTCGGGGTGCCAAGCTGTAGCTGAACGGCGAGGAGGATAAGGAGGTTCGCAATCTTCCCATCCCATAGCCAGATGGTCGGCGTTATCAATGACTGGCTACCTATCAACAAAGATCCGTTAGCAGGGAACGTAGCGGGAGCGAGGTCGCATTATCAGCCCCCACGAGGAGGACGGCCAGGAATTGCCAAGGAGAGACAAGAAGAGACAGAGACAACTAACCTTCTGGGGGATCTCCCGCAACGGGAAGCCTGGGAATGGAACGTCGACACGCACTCCAGCGCCTTGAATGGTCGCCCACTTGGGACAGACCCTGAATGCGAGTTGGGGTGGTGAGACCGGTCGGTCTCTTCAGATTTGGTTTAGGCCAATGGCTCCAATGTGGAAGTGCTTGCAGCTGCACGAGCTGGGACTGGCTGCCGAGCGATAAGACAAGACGACGTGCTGATAAGCAAGCACCTGCAATGGGCTGGGAAGTGCCGCGAGGAAGGGACGAACCGACGCAACCAAACCCCGCCCATTGATGACACTCCAATCTTACTCAGGCACCAGACTCTCGCCAATCTTGTTTTGACGTCACTCTGGTCTGGTTCCAAAATGTCCATCGAGGCTTTGTTCCCAACAACTGAGCAGACAACAAGCCGCGGCGTCGCGACACCCAGACCACAAAACACCACCTGTCGCCCTCAATGCCCCGTTCGTTATCTGCAGTGGAATGGTCGAAGTACTCGTAGGATAACTTCCCTTTCCCAACCACACTTTGAGATCCGAGACCGTCTGGCAGAGAAATTCAACCCACGAAGAAAGAGTGGGAAATGCCTTCTCTTGTAAGTTCGATCCCCTTCCGCTCTTCATCTTCTCTCGCAGTATATGTAGGACAGGCAATACTTCAAGCCACTCGGCCGCTCTTGGTGCCCCGCGCTTGCGTCGCCTTCTTCCGAGTGGTCGTTGAAAAGGTCCCTGCTTATATCAATGATCCCAACTCTGGGTCCTCCAATGTCCATGTATGGCACAGATGCTGACGATGCTAACATAGATCGGGAGTTTTGTTTCATGCCACTTTTTCTGAGCTGAGTCTCTGTTTCGCGCACCTCAGCCGAGGACACAGCACCGCCAACTCGAGGCCAGTCGATGAGGACTCTGCAATAAGAGCCTTGCCCAAATACACTTCCTTACCTACATGTTGTTTGCACCAGTGTGGGCAGCATCTGTCCAAGACCTCGGGATTATCGTCTTCCGCTACCCAACAAGTCTTCATTTAAATACCCTCGGCCAAGTGGCATGGGCGCCATTGGAATGCCATGTTCGTCCTGTACCAGGCCTCCCAGGATACGGCGTGGACTAGGCTCCATCTTACCCCCTCCCCCCTTCGGCCCAAATCCTCGACGGATGTTTTTCTACATTTTTTGAAATGTTGCAACCCACTTCCAGTGCGTCGTGGCACTCTCATTTTGTTGACCGAGTGGCAACATGTGTAATGATAGGGAGCCCGTGGTAGCCTCGACAGCTATCCGATAGTGATCGGCGACTCCACAAAGCCGGAGAACTGACGTGGAGAGCAGACAGCTTCATTATTCATATGCTTGCCAGCGTGACCGTTGAAATTCCAAAGGCTCCGGGGGGACGGAGCCGAAAAATGGTGCGTTGCTAGTGCAGTTCACCATGTCAGAGCCGTTGTCAAAATCAGCTTCCAGGAGAATACGGAGCACTTTCCCAGTGTGCTGTAAGCCCCGAGCAGGGTCAACTGCCGCGCAGGGGTTGTCGACGTTCCTCCAATCATCACAGCCCCGTACTGGGTCCCGACCGGCGGAACCCGTCTGGCCATGGGCAGAACACGATTTTCCATACAGTTGGGTTCGAACGGCTTTCTTTCTCACTGGTCAGGTGGTGCCGGGTCACAGCATAGTGCTGTGACCCTGCCAGCATCTCATAGCACGCTGAGTGGAAATTGGTATGGTGAACGGCTTTTACTGAGTCAAGATAACTCCGGATAGGCAGAGAACCCGGCGAGCGGGATGAGGACAGAGAGCTCATGGATAAGGGAACAGCGGCTAATCCAAGAACGGAGATGATAGGGCGCTCTAACACCCGTGAAGTGGACTTCACACACATCTCTGTTTGGCTAGATTCTGTGGTCTATAGGACAGCACGCTCTTTCTATCATCATCAATTTACGCACCGCCTGCCACTAGTCAGCGATCTTGTATCCCTGACGCGTAGCTCCCGTACAACACCGTCACGATTCGGCAGTTCTGTGACGAGCCGGGTAATTTTGGCACTATGTAACAAGATTTCATAAACTGGGCAGCTCTCGCACCTGACGCGCAGCTCGGTTGCTCCATCTTCTTACTCAAGACATTTTCTGGAGAGAACATCGCATATTCGACCATGAGTTCTCCAAAGGGAAAGGAAAAGTCACCCACGCCTGGTGTTGCGTCCCCGGCCAAGGCGAAGTCCCCTACTCCCGCCCCTGCGTCTCCAGGTACTGAGACGGAGGGTCTTCTGCCTGGTACTCATTGGGGTCATCAAGTGCGTTCCACTTCATACAACTCGTCTCGTGGCTTATTGTCAAATTACTGAATCCGTTGCTGACACACATATCCTTCCGGTTGTAGCAACTTCCAGTAATAGATCCCGAGAATGACTGGGATTCAACCCTGGGTAGCGATGTTGAAAGCTCGACTGCCTCGATTAGTTCGAGTATCCTCAAGTACCGCACCATCAATGGTCGGACCTACCACAGCGATAGCGTGACGGATGGAGAATACTGGGGGCCTAATGATGACAAGGCCAACGAGATGTTGGATATCTTGTAAGTCGGCCTGATTTGATCCAGTGTTCCAAATTCCTGACCCGTCCTGCGGCTTACTCCTTTCCTCAACAGTCATCATTGCGCCACCATTCTCCTTGATGGCGAGCTTTACACGGCTCCTATCACAAAAGACCCCAAGAATGTCATTGACATCGGTACGGGAACAGGCTTGTGGGCGATTGATTTCGCCGATAAATTCCCTGAATCCAATGTTATCGGTACCGATATTTCGCCTATCCAGCCTAGTTGGGTACCCCCTAATGTGCGCTTCGATGTCGATGATTATACGAAGGAGTGGACGTACAAGCCTAACCATTTCGATTATATCTATATGCGCTGGCTCACTGGTACTACCAAGGACTGGACCGCTGCCTATAAGGAGGCTTACCGGTGCCTGAAACCTGGTGGTTGGATCGAGCACATGGATGCGTCGGGTACGATCTACTCGGAGGACGATACCGTACCTCTAACTAATGACTATGCTATGGTTCAATGGGGCAAGATGTGGTAGGAGGCTGGAAGAAAATCCGGAAACCCAGTTGATCTCCTCGAAAGGAACTTACAGGAGCAGTGCATGAAAGAAGCTGGTTTCGTAAATATTACGAAGAAGGATTACCCGGTAAGTTGTACATCCATGTCCCTTGGATGTTCTCATCCTATGAGCCGCCCAAAGGAGCTTGTCTCCAAGAACGAGGAAAGAAGCTAGCTAGCTAACCAGAAAAATTTGTTATCAGATCCCGGTTTCGCCATGGCCCAAGGATAAGAAGAGGAAGGAGCTCGGCCTCTTCTTCCATGCCGTTTTCACGCAAGATCTCGAGGGCCTCTGCCAGTATATGTTTGGCACCGTTATGGGCTGGGGACAAGAGCAGATTACCGTTTACTTGGCTCACTTGAGATCCGAGTTGAAGAATATGAGCCTTCACGGGCTTATCGACTACCGCGTGGTTTACGCACAGAAGCCGTTGGATGCTTGAGTGTCACAGGTTGACATTGGTTTATAGTGTGCACTTCCGAGTTCTGCCTAGCAAGTAAAACATCGTCTATCTTGTGGTAGTTTCTCGGAGTTAGTCATTGTGCACCTAACCCGTGATATTGAGGTGCGGTTGGATTAGGACAAGCTTCATACTTCTCTTTCTGTAAATAGTCTGACATGCGTGGTTGAAACCTCGGATGACTGTGTTACTACTCGTCTGCGCTAGAAATGCCTTTCAGACCCCTTCTATAGCCTAAGACAAAAAGAGTTGAATTTGATGTGGTGGTTAAAGTCCACTACAGTCGAACCCCCTAAAACTGCATGTAATTCAGACCTGGGATTTCTATGCACTAAGTGGCATATATGCAGTTTCAGACCGGAGTTAGGCCTAAAAGGGAAGCCAGCCAGGGGCCAACTCGAAGCCGAGACACTAAATTCCGACCCTCTACATATTGACCCTTAAAAGTTTGTTAGCGCGGTTCTTGTGACAGGGGTCTGCAAAACTTCACAAAAAGACAACGGGATAACCACATTCAAAACGGAAAATTGGAGAGAGTGTATAAAATAGGGAAAACGCATCGGGTTGATACCAACTTCTTGCATGAAAATTGGTGGAATGTTGGTTGAGTTGCGAAGAGTACGTTGTGAAGTCCCACGCTAACGAACTTTCCAGGGGTGATGTGTACTAAGAAACTCACTAATTAGGACCGGTTCTATAAGTGCATACGTACTAAAAATTATCCGAAAACCATATACAGTATGCAGTTATATTGTTGTAGTTGGGAAACAATTCTACCAGCCAAATCCTATACACTAACTGGCGGTTATACAGTATGTGGAGGATGCAGTTTAGGGGGTTCGACTGTATCAGATGTCTTGGGCTGAGGCACTGTGCAGACACCGATCGCCTACCCAAAGGGGTTAGAGACAGTCGAAATATCCGGTCAAGGCCGTCGTGCAGTCGATTTACCTAGCTGTCCGGAACTGGAGCGGTTGACCGCTCCATGAGGGGTAGCTCGCATCCGCTGTCACATTTGACAGGATTGCAACGAGCCGGGTGATTTTGGCGCTGGCAAGATTCTATAAACCGGGCAGCTCTGGCACCCGAAGGACATCTTGGCAGTCCCACCTTCTTCACCCATACCTAACTTTTCAGAGAGAAGTCATCGCGTATCGGACCATGAGTTCTCCGGCGAAAAAAGCTCAGTCGCCGCCACCCGAGGCAGCTTCGCCAAAGGGAAAGGCGAAGTCTCCCACGCCTGGTCCTGCGTCTCCAGTCAACGCAAAATCCCCTACTCCTGGTCCTGCGTCTCCAGTCAACGCAAAATCCCCTACTCCTGGTCCTGCGTCTCCAGTCAACGCACAATCCCCTACTCCTGGTCCTGCGTCTCCAGTTAACGCACAATCCCCTACTCCTGGTCCTGCGTCTCCAGTCAACGCACAATCCCCTACTCCTGGTACTGCGTTTCCAGGTACTGCAGTGCCTGGCCTTCTGTCTGGAGCTCATTGGGCTGATGTGGTACGTATCCCAGACCAATCTCAGGGTTAACAATCAAGTTGGTTAAACGTTTACTAACGCAATTGTCCCACGCCCTACAGGGACTTCCGGAAGCGGACCCGGAGAACGATTGGGACTCAACTTTGGGGAGCGATGTCGAGAGCTCGACTGCATCGATTGGTTCGAGTATCCTCAAGTATCGTACTATTAATGGCCGTACCTATCACAGTGACAGTGTGACCGACGGAGAGTACTGGTGAGTCTTCTCAGAAACATGATGACAAAAACCACGCCTTGGCCACTTTACGAAATTTCGTCAAGCTAATGAATCTCTCACTGTGTAGGGGTCCCAACGATGAGAAGCAGAATCAGATGTTGGATATCTTGTGAGTTCAAGATGATTCCCACCATTGTTAACCATCCCCACATTTTATTCTCATACTCCTTTTCCATTGATAGCCACCATGTATACACCATTCTCCTTGATGGCGAGCTTTTTACGGCTCCTATTACAGACGACCCAAAGAAGATCATTGATATTGGCACAGGCACCGGTAAGTTGACATTATGGCTGTGTTCGTTCCGGCAGTAGTGCAGTAAGGGAAGCTCTTCTATCCCTAACCCAAAGCTTTCCTGCCACCAAAAAAGGCTTCTGTTACTGTACTACTGCGAGAACGAACACGCTTATAGTTGCTACACATCTTGCAGCGATCTCATCCAATGGGTGTATGATACTAACTTGGAATATAGGATTATGGGCAATTGACGTTGCTGACAAGTTTCCTACCTGCAATGTAATCGGTACCGACCTTTCGCCTATTCAACCTAGCTGGGTACCCCCTAACGTCCGCTTCGAAATCGATGACGCTTCCAAGGAGTGGCTCTATAAGGATTTGGATTACGTCCATATCCGCTGGCTTACTGGTGCTATTAAAGATTGGACTGTAGTATATAAGGAGGCTTATCGGTGCTTGAAGCCTGGTGGCTGGATCGAGCACATGGATACTTCTGGCGATATTGAATCGGACGATAACTCCGTTAGCGAGAACTCTGCCTTGGATCAGTGGGGTAAAATTTGGCAAGAAGCCGGAAGACGAATTGGAAATCCGGTCGAAATTTTTGCGGCTAATTTGCAGGAGGATGGAATGAGGGAGGCCGGTTTCGTAAACATTACGAAGAAGGATTACCCGGTAAGCTACATCAATCCTTATTACGAGACTCCTCCAAGCCTAGGTCCGGAAACATGAAAGCTGACCAGTTATTCTTCCAGATCCCGGTTTCACCTTGGTCCAAGGACAAGAAGATGAGAGAACTTGGCCTTTACTTCTACACGGCCTGGGCCTCAGACATTGAGGGCGCTTGCCAGTTCATGTTCGGTAATGTGATGGGCTGGGAGAAGGAGGAGATTTCCACCTATTCTGCTCACTTGACGGCCGAACTGAAGAATCCGAACATACATGGGTACATGCGCTACCGCGTGGTGTACGCGCAGAAGCCGTTGGATGCTGAGGATTGAGGTGCGGCTGGACGAGATTACCGGCCGGATCTGGTTGTTCTACCACAATAGACGGTTGGATTGGAACAAGCTTCATACCTTTTCCTGTAAATAGTCTAACATGTGTCACGCACGTGGGTCTAAGTGGCCGTGGCACACAAATAATCTGACGCTTTTGATAAATAACTTAAGATGAAGAAGAAAGAGGAAGCTACCTACTAGTCTACATCGGATGAGAGGGATGACATCCTTATATGCAATAACAGATGGGATGGAAGACTGAACGTGCATGTGCTCTGGCACATGTCTGGCACCGCTATGACAACATGCGTGGTCGTGGAATCCTCGGGTGACCCTCGTAATTGTTTGACAGGGTAGATCCTAGATCGTGCGTATATCTTCAGCCTTACCCGGCCTCTACCACGATGTTGTAGAATACGAGTGAGTACGTGCAGGGTTGTAAAAGTATGGCCAAAAGTAGGGTACAGACCGTAGCGAGGCAAAGAGAGCAGGAGGCGAGGGCGGTAGAAGAGCACGGGAAGCAAGAACCCATAGCGATACCCTCATTCATACAAAGCCAAATCAAGGCACCAAAGTAAAGCGCTTCGTCTTGATAATTTCCTACGACTTTTTGGTGAGGATATTGCACGATGTTCATTACGGCGAACTTTGGCAGGCGCGAACATGTCGGACTCTATCATTGGCTATATCCAATCCACACAGTCGATTCAGATTTCAGAATGGTGCAGTCGATTTTTATCCGGCCCAGCCACCACGTCAGCCAGCAGATCCCACATATCCCCTTTTTGGTTAGACGCTGTGATTATGTCATATAGGACGCTACCGCTTCAACCGGAAATTCTCGTTCATGAGAGATTTACCAAAAACGCTAGCCAGGAATCTGAGGCCATCTCATTGGACTGATTCCTCATATGCAACTAGCTTCCCGCGCATATGCAAATCTTCTCCCCCAAATGCCGCGTTTGGTAAATCTCTCACGAGTAAGAATTAGCGGTGAGCTCACCCCTGGAAAGTTCGTTAGCGCGGGACTTCACTACCCACTCTTCGCAACTCAACCACCATTCCACCACATTTCATGCAAGAAGCTGGTATCAACCGGATGCGTTTTGGAGGCTTTAGACACTTTATCCAATTTTGCGTTTTGAATGTGGTTGTCCCGTTGTTTTTCTGTGAAGTTTTGCAGACCCCTGTCACAAAACCGCGCTAACAAACTTTCCCGGTTTTGCCCGAACAGGTATAGCGTTATAGTTTAGTCCTAATCGCAACTGATCGTGTGCTTACCAACGTGGCTACTCAGATGCTTGGAACGCTTGAGGGACAGATATTGGTGGAAATACCAGCATGCTTTGCATCCCCGTGCTGGACTTTGCTACTTAGGCCCGGAGTTGGACAGCCGAGGGGTCGAGTAAAACCGACTTGAGCAGTGAGGGGCAGTTGATATCCGCTAACGAAGCCACCGTAGCATTCTATAAATCGGACGGCTCTGGCACCCGAAACCCCTTCTTGGCCGTTCCATCTTCTTCACCCAAACTCGAATTTCGGGTAGAAGATAAGGTATCCAAGATTCGACCATGAGTTCTCCGGCTGAAAAGGCTCAGTCGCCGGCACCAAAATCACCCACGCCTGCTCCCGCAACTCCAGCTGCTGCGAGAGAACTCACGCCTGCTCCTGCAACTCCAGCGGCTGCGAGAGAACTCACGCCTGCTCCTGCAACTCCAGCGACTGCGAGAGAACCCACGCCCGGTCCTGCATCTCCCGCTGCTGGAACGACTGGCCCTCTTCCTGGGTCTCACTGGGCTGAACAGGTACGTCTCTCTCACGTTCCCCGTCTCCTGGTCACAACCATAACAGGAATTGATCACTGACATACCTTGTTACTTGCGCACTACAGGGACTTCCGGAACAGGAGGAAAATGATGGGGATTCAACCTATGGAAGTGATGTCGAGAGCTCGACTGCTTCGATTAGTTCGAGTATCCTCAGATACCGTACCGTGAACGGCCGAACTTACCATAGCGATAGCGTGACGGATGGAGAGTATTGGTAAGTCTGTTTGGGATTACTCGTCAGGGCTCGAAGCGCCCAGTCTGACCTCCGCATTGGGTCTGTGAGGCGTCGTTTCTAGCCCAGACGAGTATGGATGAAGCACTGCGCATGTCGGGTGTGAGGAAACAGCCAACGCTAACGAGCATTTTCAAACTTCCATGCAGGGGCCCCAACGACGACAAGCAGAATGAAATGCTGGATATTTTGTAAGTGAAACATGCTTCCCACCATCGGTTGAATCTCCTACGGGCCTATCATGCATACCTTTATCCGAGCCTCTCAAGCTGTCTCCCCGCCTCCAAGGCTCCATGAGGCTGCTGAACAGCTGTCGGGTTGTGCTACCATTGCCTTCGACCGTCTGGATTTGGGACGTACAAGCTGCAGTACTTCGTGCAGCTCACCTTTTTCACGGGAGCGTCAGCACCCTGTCGTGGCATCCCCACGTTCGCGAGACTTCGAGTTCTTGTAGCTGACCAAATATTGCCTACCTCTAGCCATCATACGATGACCATTTGTCTGGATGGCAGGCTTTACGATGCCCCTCTTCCCAAAAATCCCGAGAATGCAATTGATCTTGGCACAGGCACAGGTACGCCGGCTTTCTACACTGTCTTAGTGGCTGTTCCCTTCTGCACTGTCTTGATGGTTGTTCCCTTCTGCACAACACCGTCTTGGTGATTGTTCCATTCTGCACTGTCTTGGTGGTTGTTCCCTTAAATACTAACTCGACATTTAGGGCTGTGGGCAATCGATTTTGCCGATAAATTCCCTAACTGCAACGTCATTGGCACTGATCTCTCGCCCATCCAACCCAGTTGGGTACCCCCCAATCTCCGGTTCGAAATTGACGACTACAATAAGGAATGGCTCTATAAGACTGATTTTTTCGACTTCATCCACCTCCGGTGGCTTATCGGCACCGTCAAAGACTTGTCTACTTTGTATAAGCAGGCTTACCGGTGCTGCAAGCCGGGCGGTTACATCGAGCATATAGATGCTAACGCTACTGTCGAATCCGACGATGGTTCCGTAATTACCAAGGCTCATGCCCTGGGCCAATGGGGCCCAATGTGGCAGGAGGCTGGAAGGAGGATTGGGTATGAAGGTGATATGCTCAGTAACGACCTGATGCAGAACGCAATGAAGGAGGCCGGTTTCGTGAACATAGTAGTGAAGGATTACAAGGTAAGTTATCCGCTCCCTACAGCGTCTGTTTATCCCAGAGACTCTAACTACGGGATACTTGTAGATCCCTGTCTCCCCATGGTCTAAGGACAAGAAGATGTACGAACTTGGTCTGTACTTCTATGCCATTATGAACCAGGACCTTGAAGGTACTCTCCAGTTCTTTTTTGGTAAGGTTATGGGGTGGACCAAGGAGGAGATCACCATCTATATTAAACATTTGGAGCAGGAGATGAAGAACAAGGACCTTCATGGGTACTTCATCTACCGCATGGTGTATGGCCAGAAGCCATTGGATGCTTAATGTACGGCTGGGCAACAACACCGACCGGGGCTGGTTGATCTCCCACAATTAACGGTCGGGTACCTGATGACAAGTTTCTCCTCCTGTTTCTGTAAATAGTCCAAAATACGGGGTCGAAACCTCGAACGACCATAGCAATTGTCCAACAAGGCTGATCCCAGGCCATGCGTGTGCCTTCGGCCATACCCGGCCTCCACAAAGCTGCTCGGTCTACTACTATGTATGTACACGCTTCCTGCATCCAGACTATCCCTGTAACCAGTAACTTGGATTATGTACACACCTGTGAATTGACATGGAAGAAAGGTACGCTGATCAAGGGCAGGAACATCAGCTGTAATATTGCTTGGACTGTGGCAAAGGAGGCGTGGGAATGACAACGACAGGAGTATGTCTTCGGGTATTTATTGTATGAAGGGAACCGCGATATGGTCACGTCAGCTGTAAACCGTCATGGTGGGTAGGGGTACACAGTATAGACACTCATTGCTGAAGGAACCTTGCCGAAAGCATGCGGACCATCCCGGTGCCGGGTCCGGGGACTCGGGGAGACAAAACCAGGTACGTGGCACGGGTAAGGCTGAAGTAACAGCGGTGAGCCTTGTTCGTTAAACGGAGGCCAGGCGAGTGGGGAGAAAAATTGCAAGGGGATCCATGATCTGTAACGACAGTTTCCAAAACGACAATATATAAATGATGATGAGAAGTCATATCCAAATCGCTATTTACATAAGAGACTGGCCACATTGACAATCAAAAACATGGGCACGATACATGTGTGGCCCTCCACTGGAACATTCAGATTCACAGCATCCACCGGCGTTCAATGTTGCTTCGGTTATCCACCTTAAGCATCCAGCGGCTTTTGCGCCCTCACCATGCGCCACTTCATGTTAGAATGAATCTTGGCTTCCCTGAACTCTCGGCGAAGAGCAGCGGCGTAGTTCGCGATTTCCTTCGGGGTCCACCCCAGGTAGTTGGGCATGAAATAGACAAGGAAGCCCTCAATGTCATGTGTCAGTGCCACAGACTGGTAGAGACCCACCTGCTTCATCTTCTTGTCATCAGACCAGGGCGCGACGGGAACCTAGATCTCGGGGTCAGCTTCAGCTCGTCTCAAGGGCTCACTGACAAGGAAAGTCTTACATAGTACTCCTCGGACGTAATGTTGGTGAACCCAGCGTTCTTCATTCCCTTTTCCATTGTGTCTGAAGAAACCACTTTGACCTCGAGCCCGGTCTTCCGCCCAACCTCTGTCCAAATTGGACCCCACTGGGCCATAGCGGAATCATTAGGCATCGTTCCATCAAAGCAAAAAAATTCAGCATCGCAGTCAAGTTGTTCAATCCAACCGCCCGGCTTGCAGCACCGGTAAGCCTCCTTATACAGGGCATCCCAGTCCTTGATAATGCCGGTCATCCAGCGAAGATGAATGAAGTTGAAGTAATTCTCTTCATAGGTCCACTCCTTAGTTGCGTCATTGATCTCGAAGCTGGCGTTTGGAGCTACCCAGTTAGGTTGAATAGGGGAAATGTCGGTGCCAATTACGTTGCAATTAGGATGATCGTCCGCAAAGTCACTGTTATAAGAAAAATAAGATGTTAGCACTCGAAGATCGACCTAGGAATCTGACAGGTCAGTCTTACATGGCCCAGAGTCCTGCACGTAAAGAGGGTCAGTAAAGTTGAGTAAAGGGGAGAGATGGCGGTCCAGGTTGATCAGCTTACCAGTGCCGGTACCGATATCAATAGCGTTCTCGATCTCCTTCTCATTGAGCGGGGACGTATACAGCTTTCCATCGAACAACATAACCATGGCCGTGTGGAAGATATCCAACAACTCATTTGCCTTGGCATCATTAGGGCCCCTGAGTGGTGCACATGGACCAGTAGTTAGTTCAGCTCCAGAACATCAATGGGTACAGCACTCATCTTGCTAATGCTTTCCAATTCAGACGTACCAATACTCTCCGTCAGTCACAGAATCGCTGTGGTAGGTTCGTCCCAGGACATTACGGTAGTGCAAAATGCTGGAAGAGATCGAGGCGGTCGAACTTCCGGCGTCACTTCCCAGGGTCGAGTCATTGTCCTCATCCACCTCCTGTACGTGTAGAAGACTTTTTGTTAGCATCCGCCATTCTCAAAATGATAGATGAAAACGCTGTAATCATGGATGTCTCGTTCGATACTGATCAATCCAGTTCACTCGCTAAGAGAAGAGGAGAAGAGAGTCGTCGGACGAAGTGCGAGACACCTGTTCTTATGTAGGACAATGGGCATGCGTCCGTCGGACGCAGATGCTGCCACTGCCTAATACGTAGGATCTGGGCAGGTGCGAGACCACTAGGAGCTCCTGTATGACAAACGCCTGGTGGAAACCGAAAAGAGGATGCATATGTAGTTGTAGATGAAACGAACCTGCTGGCCCCAATGGGCACCGGACAAAAGGCCAACAGGCTCCGAAGACTCATCGGCCACTGGAGACGTGGGAGCAGGCGTGGGCGACTTGGAGGGACCGGGTCCCGGACCGGGTGTGGGCGACTTCTTTCCTGCTGGGGACGCGGGACCAGGTGTGGGCGACTTCGCGGGACCGGGTGTGGGCGACTTCTCCTTTCCCGTTGGCGACTTTGCCTCGGGTGTTGGTGACTGTGCCTTTCTTTTGAGAGAGGAACTCATGGTCGAGGATGAATATCAAGGGTTGAAAGATTGGTCGTGAACTGGAGAGGTTGGCCAAGTCGATGCTTGGTGTTTTCGCGTGCCAGCGGCCCAGTATATAGGATTTCTCGTCAGTTACCCTCCTCGAAAAAGAGTCTTCCGAGGCTACCCCTGCATAGAGCGGTCAAGAGTGAAGGTAACCTCCTTCCTTTCGAACTGTGTGCTTCGGTCACCTCTTTACTTTTGACTGTGTTCTTTGGTCACATTCGTGCTTGCTTGCTAGAGACCTTTCGGTACCTCTAAGACTAACAGCAAGCAACCATCCATGCGGTTACAGACGAAGTTCGGTGTTAGTTGTCAAGTAAGCCTATGTATCGTGACGGTGGGTTTTCGCTGAATCAAGGATTCCATTGGCCGACTCCATACCAGCTACCCAGGTGGTGGGAAAACACAGTGAATGGGCTAGTTGGCCGGTGCGACCAAGGCACAATTTGAAACTTGCGTCGAGTACTACCTAGCAGTTTTGGGAAGCCTTCAAACGGAACAGCTCCCTATTGGGCTGTTAAAGATGCAGTGGCCAAGCTAGAAGAACCGTCAGTACGACAAGTCGGCCTGTAGAGGTACCTGTACCTTTCCTTTCACGGGTGTTGCTAATATGCTCCGAAGATGAGTGTACCTAGCTTTGCGGTCCATGAACTTCCGTCCGCCCGTGCTCAGCTTCGTAGGCTTAGGTGTCAGATATTTCCGCTATTCCCCGGAGAAGCCACTGAGCGCTTCATGTGAAATGTCTGCGATGAAGTTACCAAGAAAGGTTGGTGGGTTCGACGAGAGCATGCCGACGCTGAAAACCGCTCGTGGTACTGAAGACCACAGCCAATCTGGACACCAAGTGCCTCAAGAAACAAACATTTGGGTATAATACTGTCGGAAAAGGAGGAGGAGGCGAGCAGCAGCGAGAGGAGGGAGCCTACGGATACATACCTCAACCGGGTCGTTGGCAACCGTGATGCGATGCCGTGAGTCGTAACTGCATGATGGTCTAGTTGATCTTCACGATCTTTCTTTCAGTTCACGAAAGGCTGTAAAAATCTGTGATGAACCCACACAGAGGGCGAAAAATGTGTCGGATATGGCACCATTTGGACAGGACGAGAGAGGAAGGAAGGAAGGAAGGAGGTCACGTCGAAATGCGGCTCACGGCATGGCAGGCATGGCTGCTGCTGGCCCGGGCAATACAATGCGCGGCGCATAGACCATCCTGAACCCGCTAACGCGCCAGCCACCCAGCTATTCGGGGGTATCAAAACGTTCACTAACGCGCTGACACCTAAGTAGCGACAGAGTTTGTTAGAATTTGTTAGTGCCGCGCTCCCTAGCAGACGGGTTGCCAATTCTTCGACCTCAAAGATTCGAGTTCCCATCCGCAACCTCCCTTCCTACATCAATGCAATAGGCAACTCGCCACAACTGAGCGACGAAAACGAGCACACAATCGGACAAACGTCTACTATCAACAATTTCATCATGCTTTGGCGGCTTCACAAAACCATACGTACCGTCGAAGGAAAACCGCCGGTGTCTCCATCCGTGAGCTCTACCTACAGAATGCCGCCTGAGTCACGCCGTCGAACGGTTGTCAACGTTCGGGACTCGTTCACGTCTAGAGGCAGGTAAGCCACGGCCAAGCTCCGTTGGTCTTTGTCACCTTCCGAATCGGGTCGTACAATTTCATTGTTGGCCCGGATCTGGTAGTCCGGTCCGGGCCCGCCCCCCCTGCCTGGAGAAGCGCGTCTAGGTGAGACCGAAATTTCAATTATTTACAGCAAACCTCGAGGTAAATAATCACCTTCAAGTTGACATGTGCTTCTCTCGGCACTAGTTTATCTACATCTCTCGTCTTTCCCCCCCCCTCACCCAACTTGAACTTCGAGACCTTCACTTCCATCCTTCCCCCTCACGCACCTCCTCAACACCTCTCCTCCGAGCCGGACCACCTCATCGCCGCCAGCACCACCAGCACAACCACAGCCATGAAGCACTCCACCCTCCTCCCCATCATTATCTCCCTCTTCGCTCAATTTGAACCCACCCTCCAATTCATCGGCAGCCCCCCGGACCTTCAATATGATCCCAACACCGCCTCCGACTGCGTAGACTGGTACGACAACCTAACCCCCTCCGAGTCCTGGATCAAGGGCACCGGCTCCGGCGGCAACGCCCCCCGGGGCTCCTGCGCCGCCGTGCGCGACTACTTCACCATCACGCCCGAGCAGTTCCACGCCTGGAACCCATCCCTCTCCCTAGACTGCGAGCCCTGGCGCGACTGGACATCGTACTGCATCGTGACCATCTCGCGGCTGAACGCGACCAACCCACTCTTTTTGGAGCCAGGGTTCCAGTCCTGTTTTGTGGAGGGCAGTCTCCAAGAAAAAGTAACCGACTCAAAAGGGGGGGATCCGGACTTGACGATTGAGAAATGCGTCAAGAGGTGCAAGCGGGCCTTTTATCCGTTTGCGGGCATGCAGAATGGGAATGAGTGCTGGTGTGGAGAGTATGCTGGGAGGAATAAAACGGCGGCGCAGGAGACGGGGTATCGTATGGATACGGACAGCTGGGCGAGGAATCAGAGCGAGTGTAATGTTCCTTGCACGGGGGATGAGAGCAAGTTCTGTGGGGGGAAAGATTTGCTGGCTGTTTTTGATACGGAGGATCATGAACCTTATGGCTTTTTGTCCACTATGGGGGTTAGCACCGGGGCCAGTAGCAGGACTGCTGTTGGCACCATGACCAGCACCGGCACCGGCACCGGCATCGTCACTAGCACCGCTGGTGTTGAAGCTCCCGGTGCTAGTGAAACTCGTGCGAGCTCTGGGGCTATGAGGAACATGGCGGTGTCATGGGGCATTGTGTTTCTTTTGTCCGTGGGATTGTTCTCGTAGACAAGCGGCAAGATGCTGTCTCGTTCCCCCTTGGTTGTTCAGCGACAGAGCAAAAATCGATCAGGTTTCCAAACCAAGGAGTTAGGTCAACAACGCATCGGTGAAAAGCAGCATTTGATAACACATAAAGACCATCAACTGCTTGCCCCGAGGATATTTCCCTGGAACGTTCCACTTTCCAACAACATACTACCAGCAATGGCAATAGCCAACAACAAGAATGCCAAGGGCGAGCAGCAATAGCACCACCGTCAGTCTTGAACTAACAACATTACCGAACAACCGAACTAAAGAGAGCTCGTGGAATCTCAAATGGTCCAAATTGTAAGAAATACCGGGCGCTCAAGAACACCAGTGCTATGTGAAAGAAACCAGAAACATGCGCAGATACGTACATTGCCGCCATTATCAAATATCAGGATCAAGGACCTTGGTCGTTGCCTCAACCTTTCCCTCACACTCTATCCAACTATAACACCGCCAAAATGCATCCGAAGAGAAAACATAACCACCTCACTTCTCCTTGCTCTTGTCATCCTCACTCTTGTCACCCTTATTCTTGTCATCATCACTCTTGCCATCCTTGCTCTTGTCATCCTCGCTCTTGTCAGCGGGTGACTTCTTGCTGTCGGGGTTGACGTTCTTGTCACCATCCTTCTTGCTGTCCACGTCATTGTTGTTTTCCGACTTCTCCTTCATGTCGGAGCTGCCCTTGGTCTTTTGCTTGTTGACCTTTTCCTCCTGCTTCTTCTTGGCCTCCTCTTCCTTCTTCTTTCTCTCTTGCTCCTGCTTCTCCTTCTTGATTCTCTTCCTCTCCTCGGCCTCCTCCTTTTCCCAGTCGTGGTAAGGCTTGTCAGCTCCGGTCTTGTAGCTCACGAGATCGGTCAGCTCTTCGGTGCTAAGGCGAGCATGGGTCTCGCCGATCTTGAGACGACCAAGGATGCTGATAAAGAGAGCGATACCGACGATGCCAGTCAGGACAAAACGGTACGTGGCATACCAGGAGGGCGCCCATCCCTTGACGGTGGCTCGGGAATCAGCATAGTAGAGACCGGTGAAAGCAAGGAACTGCGTGGTCAGGGCCCAGTGGATAGGCATCAACATGGTGGGCCAAGCAACGATGGGTGCCAACAGGCCCAGGCCATAGCGGAAGCGGGTGCGGGCATGTGAAGGAGTCTTCTCGGCAAACTCTAGACCCCAGTGGATGGCACCGAGGAAAGAGATCAGGACTGCACCATAGCCCACCTGGATGGGTTCAATGATGTCAAGCAGGTCTTTGGCGGTCTCATGTCTGAACAGAATGATGTTGAGGAGGTCGGAATCGGAAGGGTACCTCTGGTTGAGATTCCAGGAGAGATAGACGGTCGAGAGAGAAGTGGCTAGGTAAGGAATAGTGCCGGCAAAACCGAGGGCGTAAGTCTCTCGTGGAACGGTATCGAGTGCCAATGTGTCCTTGACAAGACCCTAGAGGAAGAAGCAGTCAGACTTTGTCGAGCTGCGAAGATATTTGGCTTGCAGACTTACCAAGTCATCTTTTAGACTTTCGGAGGGATTCTTTGCCTTGACTGCTGAAGGTTGGTCCTGCTCAACCAAAGGACGGATCGAGGAGTCCACGGAGACATGCTCTGGGTCTGCCTTGAGCTTTTGCTGGGCCAATTCCTTTTCGTGCTGCGTATCGATGTGGTTGGGCTGAAGTGGAGGCTTGGATGAGAAGGCTGATCGCAACACCAACGGGGAGCCGGTAGACTTTTGGAGTTGCGCATTGCGGGATACGAGTGTCGCAACAGGGCTGTTGAAGGACTTTGTGTGGGTAGAGCGGATCAAGAGTGGCAGCCTTTGCGCAGTGCCCATGAGAGGGCGCGATGTTCGGAGCATCATGGTTTCGTGTGCTTGGTGTTTTGTTGTTTTCCAGAAAAGAGTTCAGACAACCGAGTTGAGAGGTATAACAGCCTTCAAGACCATCAAAAGGTGCCGTGATAGGAGGAGTTAATTGGTATTATTCGAATCAAATAGTTGGGTTATTTGGTAGTAGACGCCGAAGCTGAGCCGAAAGAACTTGTAGAGACACTGGGCGAAGAAGACGAGATGGAAGGGACGATGAGATTGCAGATATTTACAGAAAAATAAGGGAAAAAAACAAGAGATTGAAGAGTGGAGGGGTGATACTGAAAGCCACAAGGAAACAAACCGGTTACAATGATTCGGTCCATCCATTGTGTCAGACTCTGGATCTTGCTCTTGTCAGTGGACATCAAACACCGGGAAATGTCCGGCCTTGGCTGGGAATCGCTCCTTCATTCTTGATCCGAATGCTGTGTACAGGTCATTCCTTGTGTTGCCGATGAAGGGGTTGGCAAGAAGGATGGGCAGGGACGATGGCAGGAAGTGCAGTCACTCCTTCGGTTTGGAGACAGGAACGATGACGTAATTGCCCAAGATAAATGGAAGTCTCCAACAAAACATTGGGGTGGGGGAGCTTGGACCACTTGCCGTTTTGCCGTCCAAACAGTGAGGCCTTCCCGTCCGCCCAAGCAGCCACCCGTCTCCGCGAGCGGTTCGCGACAAGTTGCTATTTTATCCCATTTCGTCTGAGCTTGAGAGGATGAAATCCGGAGTGCAGATGCTGGTGTCAATGCAAAAACAACGGGATTGGAAGTGACATGGAGTTTGACTGCAGTGAGTGAGGAACGCGACCTGAAGCTTCCACTTCAATTTCCATTTGGGCCGAAAAGTTGGGGCCCCGCTCAAGACTGTCACTGACAGGCCCCGCTTATCTGGTCGAGTGTCCAATCAGAGTGAAGAACTAGCAGGCACCGAGTACCTATTCTCCGCAGCTTCCAAGCCTAGGGAAAGCACGTCTGCGGTGCTGGCGCCCAACATCAGTCCAACAGTTCGCAGGAAGATGCGGGAGCTGCTTCAACTAAGTCGGGTTCTTTCCTTTCCGCTGACAACACTTCCATTGCTTATTGCCTCCGTGCTCCCATCCAATTCATCGAGTTGAATGCGCTTTCTTCAAGTTGGCGCCGGCGTCAGGTTTTGTTGTAGCCGGTTGATCATCGTCATCAGCACTAGCAGTAGTTTTTCTTTCAGTTCGGTATTCTTTCTCCAGCGTCATATTCCCCCTCTCTACCTCGACATCAACAAGGTGCATCAGCTCCGTTCAACCCACTACACTTTCGACATCTGTAAGTTCCGGTTCCAAGATACCCTCTATGTTGTCGGCTACGCAGTGTTGAATTGGAGGCAGTCAAGAAAAAGGTTCTAGAGCTGACAAGCTGCTCGACCAAACAGACCCGACCCAAGAAACCCAACCCCGCTTTGCACGACCGAGAAGTTGCAAGACGTGGGTTCCCTTCGCTGCCAGCTTTCCGCAACTCGATATACGGAACACCAAGTAACAACAGTCACTACCTACAGACACCACCATCAGTACCTACATCAATTCGACACGCACATAAAGTACCGACACGGCAACACATCGCGACCCGGTGCTGCATGACGTCCGTGTTATTCGCACTTCTGGCATGATTTGCGCCAACCCTCCCCGACGACCTTAACTACAACATCCGAGTTGCGAAAGACGAAAGAGACGGCCGACGGCCCCAGATGAAGCCTCGACTTTCTCCTCGATAGATACCTCCGATCCTATTCTCGATCGATATCCCGGCCCGGGTGACGGCACCCTACACGCGCCATGCTTGAAGGTCTCGTTGCCGGGTTGCTTAACCGCTTCCTGGGCATGTACGTCAAGAACTTCGACCCTACACAGCTCAAGGTTGGCATCTGGTCCGGCGATGTCAAGTTGCGCAACCTCGAACTGCGCCGCGAAGCCCTCGACCAGCTCAAGCTGCCCATCAACGTCGTCGAAGGCCACCTCGGCGAACTCACCCTGACCATTCCCTGGTCCAATCTCCGCGGCGCCCCCGTCAAGGTCTACATCCAGGATGTCTATCTGCTTGCATCACCCAAGGAGGAGGCCGAGTACAACGAGGAGGAAGAGGAACGCCGCAAACAGCGCATCAAGATGGAGAAGCTGGACTCCGCTGAATTGCTCAAGGAGAGGAATCAGGAAGGCCTCAGTCCCGAGGAACAAAAGCGCAGCCAGAGCTTTGCCCAGAGCCTCGTCACCAAGATTGTCGATAACCTGCAGGTCACCGTCAAGAACATTCACGTCCGTTACGAGGATGCCATCTCGGCCCCGGGCCACCCCTTCGCCCTCGGCCTCACTCTCGAGGAGTTCAGCGCCGTCAGCACCGATGGAGAGTGGCAGCCTACCTTCATCCAGGACTCCACCAAGACCACCCACAAGCTAGCTACCCTGGGCGCCTTGGCCGTCTACTGGGATACCGACGCAACACTTTTGGGCCCGGGACGCGAGGCTCTTACGCCAGAACACCAGGCAAAGCCCCATGACGAGATCATCGCCGCCTTCAGATCTATGATCGCCAAGACAGATGGCGACCTCCCTGAGAACCATCAATTCATACTGAAACCCGTTTCCGGTCAGGCCAAACTGGAGCTCGATAAAACAGGCAATACCACCGTTCCCAAGTTCAAGGCAAACCTCCTCTTTGACGAAATTGGTGTCGTGCTGGACGATTACCAGTACCGAGATGCTCTTATGATGGTCGACCTGTTCCACTACTTCATTCGACACCAAGAATACAAAAAGTACCAGCCCAAGGGCGTTCGGCCTAAAGAAGATCCCCGTGCTTGGCTCCAGTTTGCCGGCAATGCTGTCCTGAGCAAGATCCACGAGCGAAACAGGAGGTGGTCATGGGACTATTTCCGCGAGCGACGAGATGACCGCAAACGATATATCGAGCTCTTCAAGAAACGCAAGCAAGGCCAGCAGCTCTCGCCTGAGGAGAACGATGATTTGACCAAGCTCGAGTGGAAGCTTGATTACGAAGACTTGCGATTCTGGAGGTCATTGGCGCGCAATCAGCTCAAGAGAGAAAATGCAGAAGCCCTCAGAAACCGTCCTCCTCCCCCGGCCCAGCCTCAACAACAGGGCTGGCTTGCTTGGGCCTTTGGTTCCAAGCCTAGTCAACAGCAACAGCAGGAAAAGCAACAGGAGGACGAGAATACCCAAATCACAGAAGAACAGCGCAAGGAGCTGTACGAAGTCATCGACTGGGACGAAAAGACGGCTCTTGCTGCCGAGGTCGATGTGCCAAGAGATACTGTCCAGATGCAGCTCGAAGCATCACTCAGCACTGGCAGTTTTACTCTCAAGCAGAACCCGCACGGCGACTCCAGAGATCTCATCAGCCTGCATTTCGATGTCTTCAAGGCCAAGGGCCTCAAACGCCCCGACTCGTTCCTTGCTGACGTTAGCCTGGGTGGACTGCGCGTCAATGATGGCACTACACCCAACAGCCTGTTCAAAGAAATTGTTCGCGTCAAGGATGCTCCTGATACCCAGCTAGCACATCGCATGTCTATTGCCGAGCTTGAACAAAACAGCGATGAAGCCTTCTTCCAGTTCCAGGTTGAACAAAATCCCTTGGATGGTCAGGGAGACATTGCGGTTACAGCCAAGCTGAAGCCGCTCGAGATTGTTTGGAACCCCAATGTTGTCGTTGGCGTTGTTGACTTTTTCCGCCCTCCCGAGAGACACATGGATTCCATCAACGCGCTCATGGAGACAGCTGGCGCCACGGTTGAAGGTTTGCGCGCGCAGACCAGAGCCGGCCTTGAGTTTGCTCTCGAGGAGCACAAGACGCTAAACGCAAAATTGGATCTTCAAGCTCCGCTCATCATCATTCCCGAGAGCATCACCAGCAAGCAGTCCACTTGCCTCATCCTCGATGCAGGTCACATCAGCGTCAACAGTGAACTGGTGGACAAGGACACCATGAAGGAGGTGCAATCCAAGCAGAAACAGTCATTCACGAATGAGGATTTGAAGACCCTTGAGTCTCTCATGTACGACCGCTTCCTTGTCAAACTTTCGTCTACACAGGTTCTGATCGGGCCGTCCATCGAGGAGACCAAGAAGCAATTGGTTGACAAGGATGACAAGATGCTGCATATCGTCGACAAGATCACCGTCGATTTTGTAGTGGAGACATCAATCCTCCCCAAGGCCCCGAACTTGACAAAGCTCAGAGTTTCCGGTCATCTGCCCGTATTACATGCCAGCGTATCTGATGCGAAGTACAAGAGTCTGATGCGTATCATTGACGTTGCTATACCGAAACTCGCTGGAGCTGACGCCCCTTCGCAACCAGCAGGCCAGCCTGGTTTGCGTCCCCGTTTGGCGAGCAACGCTTCAACGGCATCACACAGGCTGTTGGAGCATAGGCCATCGACTCAACTTCTGCCCTTCAGTACCAGCCATCAGCAAGCCATCATTCTGCATGACGACGACCTCGACGAGGACGAGGACGCTTTTGAAGACGCCAAGGACGGTTCAGCAACTGATCAGCTAAAGCTCCAACAGCGCAATTTCGAGTTTAAGTTCGCAGTGGATGAATTGAAGGGATCGCTCTACCGTAGTGACCCGGATGGAAAGGCGCCCGATCAGCTGCTTGTTGATTTAGTGGCTCAGCGCTTCGATCTCCAGTTCTACATCCGCCCCTTTGACATGTCTGCTGAGGTCTCGCTCGGGTCGGTCACTGTGGACGACTTCGTCGATAACCCACCAGCTGAGTTCAAGGCTATCGTATCATCTGGCGATGTCGAAGAAAGCGGAGAAGTCCAGGACTTGGTCCGCGTCAAGTTTGTCAAAGTCAGGAAGGATTCACCCGAGTTCATGCCTGTGTATGATGGCGTTGAGACGAACCTGGATGTTGCAATTTCCACTATCAATCTTGTCGTAACACGCAAGACACTGCTCACACTTCTCGACTTCGTTCTCGTCACTTTTACCAACACTGCCAATTCGAATCCTCCACCTCAAAACGCGATTACCGATGATGGCTCGGAGACCAACATCCAGGTTGAGCCTCCAGCCCCTCCTCAACAGACTACCGACGGTGCAATTCGGGTCAAGGTTGACCTTAAGAGTATCAGGCTGATTCTGAATAACGACGGCATCCGCCTAGCTACCCTGTCTTTCAACCATGCCGATGTCGGTGTTTTTATCCTCGGAAAGACCATGCGTGTTGCCGCAAGACTTGGCGATTTGAACCTTGTTGACGATGTCAATCTTGGTGTCTCAGAGGATTCGAGCATACGCCAGTTGGTTGCTATCCAAGGAGAAGAGCTTGCCGATTTCCGTTACGAGACGTTCGATTCTGGTCGCCCCGAATCGTATCCTGGATATGATTCCTCGATTTTCCTGCGGGCTGGGTCTGTCAAGATCAATTTCTTGGAAGAACCTTTCCGCAAGATTGTCGAGTTCCTTGTCAAGTTCGGCAAGATGCAGGCGATCTACAACGCCGCCCGCCAAGCCGCTGCTAATCAGGCCAACCAGTTCCAGCAAAGTCCAAGCAAGGTCAAGTTCGATGTTGTCGTCAAAACTCCCATTGTCGTGTTCCCCAGAGATGTCCGTCCCGACCGGCCCAAGCGTGATCTTATCACGGCTTATCTTGGTGAGATCTACGCACAGAACAAGTTTGTACCGCTTGACGACTCGGAGAATGCCGATATCGCCATGAAGTTAACTGCAGGCATCCGCAACATCAGACTCACTTCCAACTTCCATTATACTGATGGCCAGGAGGAAGAACTCGAGCTCATCGACAAGGTTGACCTTGGCTTCCAAATCACCTATGCGGAACACAAGGAGGGCGTCAAACGGCCAGATCTGGAGATTGAGGGCAACATGTCAGACTTCAATCTGCGGCTGACCCAATACCAACTAAACTCCCTGCTTGAGATTTCCCGTTCCGTCCCTGCTGCCTTTTCCGGCGACGCAGAACAGAACAGGCTCGATGCCGAACGCGAAGTTGACGACAGGACCCTTAGTAGAGCCAGGACCATGTCGGGCTTTGACGACAACGGCGGTAGTGAACAGCTCATTGACCTGGGCCCGGAGCTTGGCCCGCAAGCTGAGACCTGGACGAAGTTGGACCTCATTTTCACCGTCAACACGATTGGTTTGGAGTTGATCAACGCTCCGGAGGACCGCCCCGTCGGTGATCTCGATGCCGCGAGTCTGTCCAAATTTAGTCTCGATGCCAGCAGATTGAAGACTCGCATGGACTCCAACGGAAGTCTTGAGGCCGAGTTTGTCATCCAGTCTTTCACCATCTACGACACTCGCCAACGCGAGACCAACAAGTTCCGTCGCATCATGACAAGCGGCAACAAAGACGTTCAGCAGTTGATGGCCAGCGTCACCATGTCTGGAGGCAAGGAAAGGAACATCATTGCCATGGTGGCCATTGATAGCCCCCGCGTCATCTTTGCACTTGATTACCTGTTTGCCATCCATCATTTTGTCACTGTTGGCCTGAAAGTACCGGAGCCTGAGGTCCCGGAGAAAAGCCCGCTCGACACGCCTGATGATATGAGCGATGCAGACTCCATGGCAGTCTCATACACCGGCAGACGGTCCGAAAGCATTGATCAGCGCCGTGAGCCCTCTGACCTCCAAACGGAGCCACCGAAGCAGGAGTCTAAGACGCGCATTGCCTATCGAGTTAACGTGGTCGACGCTCAAGTTATTCTGATTGCCAATCCCCTCAGCTCCAGTTCCGAGGCCATTGTCTTGGGAACCAAGCAAGTTCTTCTGTCGCAACAGCATGCATTGACCTTCCAAATTGCCGAATGCGGAATGTTCCTGTGCCGCATGGATCGTTTCGATGATACACGCTTGAGGATTATCGATGACTTCTCAGTTCAGATGTCCATGGATACGCCAACGCCGTCCACCACTAACATTCATGTTGATATTGAGCCGCTTATCCTCAGAGTGTCGCTGCGGGATATTTTGCTCGTCATGCAAATTGTGAGCAAGGCATCGGAGTTGTCAGGCAACGATCCCACGGAGTCGAAGGGCACGGCATCGGATCAGAAAGCGAAGCAGCTCAAATCTTCTGGCATGAAGCAACGAACCGCCAGTGGCAAGGGAACATCAACTGTCGCGAACAAGTCGAAGCGCACGGGCACCAAAACTGGGGCAACCGATCCTCGTTCCCAGAAGGGAGGCCAGCAACCGCATGATATCACCAAGACACCGCCAAGATATGAGCAGCTCACGGCAGCAATTGAAGGAATTCGGGTTGTCCTCATTGGAGATGTGCATGAACTTCCTATTCTCGACTTGAGCATCAAGTCATTTACGACTAGCGCAGAGAATTGGTCGTCAAACCTTAAGGCGGAGGCAGCAATCGAGATGTACACCAACATCTACAACTTCGCTAAGTCGGCCTGGGAGCCGCTCATTGAACCTTGGCAAGTGGGCTTCGGGGTTGCCCGTGATCAAAGCACCGGCTTGATGTCAGTCGATGTCTCATCCAAGAAGACATTCGATGTGACCCTTTCAACTGCCAGCATTGCACTGCTCTCCAAATCAATGGCGTTCCTTACTCGGGATCAGGACGTGCTAGGCAAGCCTCGTGGCGTCGAAGCGCCATACCGTATCCGCAACTACACCGGCTTCAACATCATCATGCAGGCCAAGAGAGAGGGCACCGAAGATACTACACCCCTGCGTCTTGACGATGGCCAGGAGACTCCTTGGAGCTTTGAGAATTGGGAAAAGGTGCGAGAGAGTCTCTCCGGCGAGAGCAACAGCACTGGCAATGTGGCCATCCAATTGGAGGGTAGCGGCTTCGATGCGGTCAAGAACATCCGACTTAATCGTGAGGGAGAATTCCTCTATGCCCTCAAGCCCAAGACCGATGAGGTGTTGCACAAGCTCATGGTCGATGTAAAACTCGGCACAGACAACGTCAAGTATGTCACTCTGCGCAGCCCGCTGTTGGTCGAGAACGACACGGACATACCAGTTGAGCTTGGCGTCTATGACGCTCAGGAAGGACACCTGCTCAAGATCGAAAAGATCGCCCCTGGCGAGAGCAGGCCTGCCCCCGTCGGCGCTGTCTACACGAAGAGCTTGCTTGTCCGCCCAGATCCAGGGTTTGGGTATGGCTGGAGCAATGACACACTCTGGTGGAGAGACCTGCTGAAGCGTCCGACCAAGACGTTGATGTGCAAGGGTGAACATGGAGATCCATTTTACTTCCAGTTGTCGGCTCGGTATGACAAGGCCAATCCAACAACAAGGTAAGCTATGGTTTGTTCCTAATCCTTGCGGTTGCTGTCCATACTAACATCTGCTAGGACCTACCCGTATATGCGCCTGAAGCTCTCTGCCCCCGTCACCATCGAAAACCTGCTACCCTATGACTTCAAATACCGGATCTATGACAAGAACACCAAGAAAGACTGGTCCAACTTCCTGCGCAAGGGCGGCGTTAGCCCTGTACACGTTGTCGAACTGTCCCATCTGCTCCTCCTTAGTATCGATATGCAGGATACTGTCTTCAAGCCAAGCGAATTCGCGATCATCAACTCCGGCACCTCTGAGGACTTCCGCAAGGAGACAAACCTTGTCTGCAAGGACGATTCCGGTCTGGCGCTCAATCTGAAGTTGCATTACTTCCGCATTCCCGATAGCGGTGGCGCATTCAAGGTCACTGTCTACTGCCCCTACATCATCCTCAACAAGACAGGACTCGATGTCAGCATTCGCTCCAAGGGCTTCATGCAGCATGCTAAAGCGGCGGCCGGCCAGCTTTTGGTTGATGTCGATGAAAGCCAGCGCAAAGCCCAACCACTCATGTTCTCCTTTGGTAGCGACGATCACAGAAACCGCGCATTGCTCAAGGTTGCCGATTCCGACTGGAGCAGACCGCAAAGTTTCGACGCCATTGGAAGTACCACCGAAGTGGTGCTCAACTCACCCTCCCGCAATGCCGAGATCCATATTGGTGTCACAGTCGACACGGGCCATGGCAAGTACAAGATGGTGAAGACGGTCACGCTTGCACCGAGATATGTCATCCAGAATAGGCTCGGCGAAGACATCAACATCCGAGAGCCGAGTTCGTCGTCAGTTCTTGAGCTCAAGACCGGCGCTCTTCGTCCGCTGCACTTCCTTCAAAGAGGTGCTGTCAAGCAGCTCTGTCTCTGCTACCCGGGTGTCGATAACCAGTGGACGGCTCCCTTCAACATCTCAGATTTGGGTACCACGCACATCAAGATCGCTCGCGCCGGTCAACGGCAAAGGCTCATTAGGGTTGAGACACTCATGGAGGAATCGACCATTTTCTTGAACCTGACTATGGAAAACAAGAACTGGCCCTTCTCGATGCGGAACGAGAGTGACACCGAGTTCACGTTCTACCAAGCAAATCCGAACATTGACGAGGACGGAATCGAAGACCACTCCGGCTGGCGTCCCGTGCGTTACCGTCTTCCGCCCCGGAGCATCATGCCCTACGCGTGGGACTTCCCGGCTGCCAAAAACAAGGAGATTTGCATCAGCGCCAATGGCAAGGACCGTCATGTGAAGTTGACAGAAATTGGTAACCTGATTCCGATGAAGTTCGTTGGCGCTAATGGCCAGACCAAGGTCATCGACATCAATGTCATCGCCGATGGGCCAACACAGACTCTGATCCTGTCCAACTTCAAGCAGTCAAAGAGTCTGTACAAGCAAAAGTCTAATGCCGGCTCGACAGACCGTGGCGTGTTTGAAGCGAAGGAGTTGGATACAGGTGTCACTTTCCGTGCGCAGCTGAGGTTATCCGGCATTGGCATTTCGCTGATCAATTCCCAACTGAAGGAACTGGCCTACATCACCTTCAGAGATGTGCAACTTCGATACAGCGATTCACATTTGTACCAGACTATCAGCCTGGCTGTCAAGTGGATCCAAATCGACAACCAGCTGTACGGAGGCATATTCCCCATGATCCTGTATCCCAGCGTCGTGCCAAAGCGCGCACAAGAGATCGAGGCCCACCCGTCGTTGCATGCCATGGTAACCCGCGTCAAGGACGACTCATATGGTGTTGAGTACATCAAGTATGCTACGGTCCTCTTGCAAGAGATGACTGTCGAGCTTGACGAAGACTTCATCTATGCCGTGCTTGATTTCTCAAAGGTGCCGGGTGCGTCATGGTCTTCATCCGATGAAGAGGACAAGCTGTGCGATGACAACATTGACGTTCCGCAGCCGAAGCAGCTGGAGGCTGGCCGTGACATCTACTTTGAGGTGTTGAACATCCAACCGATGCAGCTCGACTTGTCGTTTGTGAGAACGGAGCGTGTAAACGTGGAGGACAAAACATCATCAAAGAACCCAGTCATGTTCTTCTTCAACGTCATGACGATGGCCATTGGCAACATCAACGATGCCCCCGTCCGGTTCAACGCCCTCATGCTCGAGAACATGCGCGTCTCTGTTCCGGTTCTGATTCAAAATATCTCGAATCACTACAGCCAAGAAGCTCTCTACCAGGTACACAACATTCTGGGAAGTGCCGATTTCCTGGGTAACCCGGTTGGTCTGTTCAACAATATCAGCTCTGGCTTCGCCGATATCTTTTACGAGCCATACCAGGGTCTCATCATGTCCGACAGGCCCGAAGATTTCGGCATTGGTCTAGCTCGCGGCGCTGGTTCCTTCTTCAAGAAGTCTGTTTTCGGCTTCAGTGACTCCTTCTCCAAGGTCACTGGTAGTTTCGCCAAGGGCCTCGCGGCTGCCACGATGGATAAGCAATTCCAGGACCGCCGCCGCATCACCCGTGCTCGCAACCATCCCAAGCACGCCCTCTTCGGCGTCACCGCCGGCGCCAACAGCCTGTTCACCTCGGTTGCTTCAGGTGTCGGGGGCCTTGCCCGCAAGCCGCTTGAGGGCGCAGAGCAGGAAGGTGCTCTCGGTTTCTTCAAGGGCATCGGCAAGGGTATGGTTGGTCTGGCAACTAAACCGGCCATTGGTGTCCTAGACTTTGCCTCCAATGTCAGCGAAGGCGTGCGCAACACCACCACTGTCTTTGACGGGTCCGAACTCGACCGCGTCAGACTGCCGAGGTACATCCCCGCGGATGGTATTATCAGGCCGTACAGTCAGCGCGAGGCGCTAGGCCAGAGCTGGCTCAAGCAAATAGACAATGGCAAGTACTTCGATGAGCAGTACATTGCCCATCTTGAGCTGCCAAGCGAGGATAAGGTGGTTATGGTTACATTTGCACGGATCTTGCTCATCAGGAGCAGGAAGTTGCAGACGGAGTGGGATGTGCCACTGAAGGATGTGCAGACCATTGCGAAGGAGAGGACGGGCTTGAGCTTGACGCTGAGAGGAGGAACCAATGGACCCTTTATCCCCATTGGAGAGGAAAGTGGAAGGACGTTTATATACCGCCAGGTGGCGATTGCTGTGGAGGAGTTCAATCGCCGCTTTCGGGGTTTGGAATAAGGAAGGGGTGAAATGGGTTGATGATTGATGCAATGCGATGTGATGCAAACGCGATGACGGTATGAGACGGGAACAGTGAGTGTTGAAAGGCATGCTCCTTTTTGTTGTTTTCCATGTTTTGTTACGATGCTATGAGGAAAAGAAAATATGGATATGAGCTGTGGTGGTTGTTTGGTTTTTGCGTTCCCACGCTTTGATGATTTGGTTAGCTCTGAAGAAGTAGGAAGGTCAGGGTTTTGTTGATGATAAACGATGCACGATTCCCCTAGAACCAAAACATATTTTACGTTCTTGAAAGCTCATGAAGAAGGGGACCCTTTGTTGCCTCCCATCCCCATTGCATGATTACTTCGTTTGATGTCGGCACATTCTTTTCATCTACGCTCCCGAAGGCCCGGAGGCCTTGGTGTGAAAACTTGGTTACCGGAGCTGGCGATGAAGTACCACTTATAGGCTTCTGTTAGTTCCATCGCAGTCAGTGCGTGACTTTGTCACTCTAAAGACAGCAATGCACTAACAGAGGTACATTCACGATCCTTAGGGGGCATGAACATCGAACATCAACTCCTCGCTCATCCAGCCGTTGTTCTCCAAACCATTCGATTCAAGATCCATCGTCTCTAAGCTTTGCTAACTGACAGCATCGCCGAATCCTTATGCGAACCGATCCGTCATCCCAATCCTTCTCTCCCGAGTCCAAGCAGTCCCATCCATCCGTTCACAGTTCCTCCTCAGAACGCATCCATCCCATCGTCTTCCATCCCATCTCATCGGAACCTTATCTTGTCCCATCACCTCCTCTTCCCTTCCCTTCCTTCCCTAAACCTTCCCAACCGGAAGGCCCAAGCCATACCCCCCCACCCCCTTCCTCTGCACTTCCTTCTTCGTAACCATCAAATAAACCAGCACCAACGGCCACGCGCTCCCGCACAAAAAGGCCCCCACCACGCTCGCGAATCCTACGCCCTTCTCGCCATGCTCCCCGGACCACCGCTCCAAAAGTTTGATCGCGCAAAAGATCACGCCGATGCCGTAGGCTGAACAGGCCCAGGTTATGCCGACGATGATGTCGGCGTTGCTGTCGTTGGGGGAGAGGACGACGCCGGAGGTGTCGGCGAAGGGTTCGGAGAGGGAGAGGTTTTGACCCATTTTTTCTTTTGGGTTTTTGAGGTTGGGTTGGATAAGGTAGCTGAGGGCGGAAAGAAGTTGGATAACAAGTGATGATGAGGTGCGCGGTAGAGATATGCAGATAGATTGCTAGCCGAATTGGGAACGCGAGTTTAGTTCAGTCGAGAATTGGGGTGCTCGAAACCAAATGTACCGCAGGCGATGTGGGTTTCAGAGAATTGTTTGGCTCAAGAAGAGGGTTTTCAGCGGCTCAAAGGTCCTCGTTAGTTTCCGGGTTGATTTGGATGATCGTGAATGATGAGCGGAAAGCGAGCGTCAATGAAGTGAAGTGACTTTAGGAATGAACGGCCGGCCGGAACTCGAATCGCAAACTCAGAACTGGACTGGACTGGATCCTCGAGAGAAGGGAAAAAGAACGGACGCGAAGTCGAAGTTTGTGTGTATTCGAACCAGCGATTAAACGACCGACGACGACGACGACGACGAAAGTACGCAATTGCCCAGCAATGTTGAAAATCAAGAAGAAGAAAATGAAAAAAAACAACAACAGATGTCGCACGCAAACAAACGGAAAGATTTGAAGCTGAGAAAAGTTCGCCTTTGGAAATCGAAGAACATGAGGAAGTCGGAAGAACTGGATCCAAGATCAAACAAGGATTCCTCGGATCCCCGAAAGACCGTGAACCCCCTTCGCTTGTCTTTCAGGTTCTCCCAAACCTCCAGACCCAAAAGTCCAACTTCTCTATGTGACACCAAAAACAAGGAAACCCAGTCCCGGCATGGGCTTTCCCAAATCAACAACCAGAGCTGATTCTGTACTGCATACACAGGAAGAAAGTTTGTCTCATGACACCCGAAACAGCCCCCTTGACATGTTCGTCGCAAAACCCATGCATTTAATTGGTCGACTATAGCCCTATCCGTCATCCGAAGCATCAAGTGTCGCAGACGAGGACACGGGCCCGACAGCCCAGGATACTCGACAGGGCGCCCCAGTACAATGTTAGGGCGTTTTAGCCGCCTGTAGTGTTGCTGCTGTAGGCCTGGGGGTGTTTGGCGGTGCGCTAGGGGTAGACTGGCACGACTCCGGCTAGGTTGTCCTCGGCCCGGGTTGAGGTTGCAAATGGCCCGGTTCGAAAGGGGAGATGATGATGGTGTCTGGTATCGTTGTTGTTGATGTAGATAAATGGGTTCGAGGGGAATCTATCAGGGGACGGGAGATAACCTCGTGAAGGCGTAATGGTCTGTATGTACTTTTTTTTTTTTTTTTTTCGCGAGTTTAACCAAAATTCCCAGATGATAGAAAAACCGCCATCGGGTATACCACAATCCGCCTGAAATATCCAAGATCCAGCCAGAAGTCTAGAAGAAAGCCATTTGCTTACATGCTTTTCTTTCTAAATATCAACTATGTTCAAAATGTCCAAGAACCTGTTTCCGTACCGGCTAGGTATTTTTCATATAGGGGATATCAAGAACAAATGCTGTGTCTTCTCCCTGTCTATGATGAACTTTTCAACTCTCAAATCCCACTTCTTCGTTGTTTGTTCCAAAACGCTCTATTACATTACTCCCCTTGGCGTATGTTTGCCTATGGCTTCGGTCGGAGGAACGGGTGTGCTTCGGTATTGAACACGTATTCGTCGAGGTTAATGATGTTGGGAGGAGAGAAGATCAAGTAAAAGTACTTGAGAGTCTCGGCCAGCCAGAAGCTCTGTAGCAGAAGCATGTTAGCTAATGTTATCATCACGAATATTTCCCTGGGAAAAGTGCCACTTACCTCCATCGAGTCAGTCTTCGTGGTCGGACCCTTGACCGTGACATCAGCAATGGCCGAGTACGCCAGCTCGGTCTCTGTGGCATTCACAATGCTTTCAAACATCTGCCATGCCAGGTCCCTCAGGTCTTCCTTGCCCGTCATGCGGTACAAGAGGAAGATGCTCTCAATGGCCTCCGGCCGCAAGATATACCTAGCGTCTCGCGCGCTGGCAAATCCCTTCTTGAGATTCTTGCTGCCCTCTTCCTTCCACCTCTCCTCGTTCCACGGGCAGGGAGCATCCCAGGAGCCACCGCAAGGAACCATGTTGAAGATCTCGGGCATGACGCCAGTAGGGAAGGCATCATAGGCCCATCCACAGCCGCGGGCCAGGCGCTCGCCAATCTCAACGTGCTCGTTGACGTCGAACAGTTTGCCGCCGAGACCAAACATGCCACCGGTGAAGCAGGTTAAGTGCTGGCCCTCGGCTACGCGGTCAACCCGGTCGGGTTTGGCAAATGCATCGCCGACAAACAAGATGTCGTGTTTCGAGGCTTCCTCGGCAGGCAGCATGGGCCGGAAGAGCATGTGTTTCGTAACGACATCCATGGCGGCCCGGTGCATCTTCTCGTATTGCGGCGATAGACCACCCAGGAGGGCATGCATCTTGGGCAGATACTCGTACAAAGAGTCGGCGAGCGCGCCGAGGGTGAAGCCGCTCTCCCCGTCGACGCGCTCTTCGCGGAAGTTGATCAGCTTGGGCCACATGCCGGGCAGCTTGGACTCGTTTTGGGTGCGCTCGAGAAACTCGGTGATGCGAGTGATGGCATCGAAGTATCTTTGATCGCCCGTCAGCTGGGTGAGGCGGGTAAACTCGAGCGACAAGGAGCAGGGAGAGGCCGAGGGGTCGTTTGTGCCGGCCACCTGCACCCCGCGCTTCGCATCCTCAAAGTTGAGCCAGAAACCGGGCATGCGGTTCGGGGTGTCGAAGCCCATGTAGAGCATATTTCCCAGCTCGGTCGCCTTGTCCAACAAGGCCTGCTCGCCGCTGAGATCGTAGGCGCTGAGGAGGCCGCCGAGGTGGCGGATCGTGGTCTCGAACATGTTCGCGGCGGTTTCGGTGGTGTTTTGCCAGTCCAGCTGGGCAGCAGCGTTCGCGGAAAGGTAGAAGTCATCCCACAGCTCCATGATCCATAGTGTATCGAGCGCATCAACGAGCGTGGCTCCCCAACCGCCAAAGGTGGTCTTGCCCTTGCCGCTCACGGGGGCGAGCTCGTCGCGAAGCCATGCGTGCTCCCTGTAGCTGTTCCAGCTGCGCTCGAAGACGGCGCGAACTGCCTTTTGTCGGTTTCTGGTTACGGGGTCGTGAACGTATTGGGAGAAGTCGTGCTGAACGGGCTTCTGCGGCTTGGGGCGGCCGGTCGGTAGCTGGTGCTTGAGCTCGACGGGGAAGTGTTGCGCGACCGTTGTCCAGTCGAAGCTGCTCGGCTTGAAGGTGACCTTGCGCCTGCTGCTTGGTGGCGGTTTTAGTACCGGCTGGGCCAGCGGACGGCTGCCATCTGGTCGTGGCGCTGTGAGGAGGGTCTCGGGGGAATCGAATGGGTGGACGAGGAAAAGGACGAGGAGGAAACAGGCGACGCCGGCGACGAGGCGCAAGTGTCGTGAACTGGCCATTTTCCTGCGAAAGAGCCGGAGTCTGGAAAAGAAGGAGAAGGAGTCGGCCGAGGAATTCATGTCCCCTCGATGCGTATAAGTGATGGGAGGGGCAGTTGGACCATGCTAGCAACGCCAATGATTACACAAGATGGAAGAGTGGTTCAACCTGTGAACCTTGACTTCAATGGGATGATGCCACGGTCGCGACACGCCTTCGCTTCTTGTTTGCGCCGCAAACGATTGTCGGTTTGTCCACTGAGGCGGACGAGATCGTCATTGGCGGGCGGGTCGCTACAGTGGCAGAGCGATGTCAGTCCCTTCCCTTTCAGTGCACCAGACACTGTCGCCTTGAAGAAAACAGGGCGCGCTTGACGCTGTGTCTGAATTTAGAGGCGAGTGGCCAGGGGCAGGTTTCAAAAGCTCCAAGGGTCTTGCCGGCACTGCGACCTCCGCTGCGTTGGCGTGCATTTCAGGGGAAGCGGGAAGTGGAGAGTGGACATCAAGGCATGAGATTGACCAATCAGACCCTCAACGGTAGCGCGCGTCAAGTTTAACCTGTGCATAAAGCTTATACACACAGTGAAGGATGCATAAGTGCGCCCGGTGCGCCAGTTCAACATCGAACAAGAATCGCCTTTTTTTCTGCGGCATCACTCTGCCATGTGCCTCATCCTCGGGTGTCAACATGCGCCTTTGCAGGTCAACCGTCCCCTTGGGTCCAAGTACGACGTGGAAAACGAGTTCAAGATGATCACAACTCAAATGAGACAGCTGTCACGACATTGAAGCACCTACCGGCTCCAGCATTAAAACCATGAACTCTTCATGATGCTATCCTACACTATATCCGTCACTGTCAGTTTGGCCTTGATAGCTCGCTGCCTAGCGTAGCCAAGACACTTCAGTCACAACGGAGCTTTCTCTAGTGCCCAGACTACCAGCCACCATCTCTCCATGATTGGGAGAGGACAGGGTTCGGCGAGTAAAACGGACAAATCCTCCGCCAGCAACCTCCCCAAAAAAATAAGCGCTAAGCGAAGGGTTCGATGGAAAATACGACTGGGTAGCATGATCGTCGCCAACGGCATGGTCTCGGACTCGACAAACTTTGATACCGCCTTATGAGGCGGCCGTGTCCGTCTCTGCCACACCTTCTCGTCTTCCTCGCTCTTCTTTTTCCCTTGTTTTGGGCTCGACGGCCGTTTCTTTCATGTTCCTTGGACCTCATGTTGTTGGCAAAGCAATGTTGTTCATGACCTCAAGCCTCGTGCTTGCCCTCGGGGCTGCAAGCGTCCTGGCGGCCGACTGTGCTTCGCCTCTATCTTTTCCCATCACTACCAAGCAGATCGATCCAAAGGTTCCCGACTCGTTTATGAGAGGCATTGCCGTGAAGATCGGCACTCCTGAACAGACAATATTAGTGAACGCATGGCCGTAAGTCCTCTCGGGCCAGATGAGACCAGAGTTAGAGTTGGTTCTAATGTTATGTCATCTAGGGATCTTAATAATACATACATCTACGATCAGCAGATGTTCTGCGACCCGAGTATCATATGGAACGATGAGATCTGCTTTGTGCGAAGGGGAGGTATTTACCACTACGAGGATTCAAAATCCTTCGCAAAGTACAATGATTTTGCCTCAGCCGGCGGGGCCACCAACGAGATCACCACCACGGGCACTGAGCTTGGCGTCAAGAAGCTCCTTGGATCCTCGCTTGCGGGTGTTGAGAAACTTTCGGTTGGCGGATCCGACACCTCCTCCGTTACCATGCCGATTGGCATCCCACGCCTGAGATGGGACGGTGGCTACACCATCCTTCATGCGCTCGGACTGGGAGCCAATTCGACCTACCTCAACGCCTTAAGCCAGAGCAAGAAGATCCCGTCAAGGGTGTGGTCTTATTTCTGGGGTCGCCAATGGGGCAGTGGCGCGCCCTTGGATGGGTCCATTGTGTTCGGCGGCTACGACCAGGAGAAAACCATTGGAAAGAATTATACGCAGCCACTTGACTACAGTGAGTCGACGGGATGTTGGACGGGTATGAAGGTCACGGTATCTGATCTCATACTCAACTACCGGAACGGAGATGACGAGAGCATAATGCCGCGTAACTCGGCGATTCCGGTTTGCATTGTACCGCAAAGACAGTTGCTCTTGGAGGCTCCCGGGTTTGTCGTCGATAACTTTGAAAAGGCAACCGGGATGGTCAGCGGGGGCGATTCTTTCGGGCTCTACTGGGGTAGCCAGGTATACAACAACACAGCTAATCCATCGTGAGTATCACGTAAACCCCCATTCCTGAACTACATCGTCTAATACAACCTTTTAGATACTACGACGGCGACCTTACCATAGCTCTATCAAACGGGCTAAGTGTCCGGATTCCCAACAGCCAACTTCTAGTCCCATCCGAGGAGATTGCTCGGAACGGATCATTCATCACCGAACCCAGCCGCATGGAACTGCCCATCAACCGCCTGGGGACTCAACCCGCTACCCTTGGCCGCTTTTTCTTCACCTCGGCTTATCTCATGGTAGATCACGAGGCCGACACCTTCACCTTATGGCAAGCCAACCCTACAGCCAAGAGCAGCTTGGTCGCCATCAGCCATGCCAAGGACTCATGCGCAAGCGAGCCTACAGATGGCGGTGCTCCCGATGGTACATCCGGCAGTGACGGCGCGGGAGGTGGATCTTCTGGAGGAAACGGATCCGGGGATAATGGCACTCCGGGCGAACCGACGGTAAAATCCAACGTCGCCGCTATTGCCGGAGGAGTGGTAGGCGGTGTTGCTGCCCTGGCCCTGATCGGTGCCGTGGCCTTCTTCCTCGTGCGACGACGGAGGGCCAACAATGCTCAGCCCGGCAAGAACTCCGGAGAGATGACAGACGGATCTTCACATGCAGATGGCTATCTCCCAGCAGTAGGGGAACTGGGAAGTCAGTATCAGCCGACCGTTGGCGAATTACCGGCATCCGCAAACTACAAGTATCCTGCCGTCGGGGTGCAACAATACAACCCCAACGCGACACAAGGACAACAACCTCATTATTACGGGGAGTACTATAACAAGCCTGCCGAGGTGCAGGGACCGGGTTGGGTTTATGAGATGGACGGTGGTAATAGACCCGGTCCGCCCGCGGAGCTTTCCGGTGGTACTCCACGGTTTTCTTAAGAGGATGGGAGAATGAGGAAGTGCCTTCAACGCGCACATGGCCTTCACGCAGCGACGAGAAACATTAGTAATGTATAATATTCTACATGTACATATTCCTTTCGGCGGAGATACCCCTATAGCATGCGACTTTGGTTTAGGAGAATTCATGATTGGCATCTACATCACCTCGGCCTCTGGTTCTGACCTTGATAACCTTGGTTGACACACATACACACACACACGGAACGGACCTTTTCCCACACCTATCATGCCATCAAATGACCATACAGACCCCTTCGCAATGGAGCCACTGCCCTGATCTATTCTCAGCGCTGACCTTCAGCGGCTAAGGAAACCAATGAAAGTCCTTCGGGTGGGTGGCAGTACCATTCTTCCACCGACCATCCACAGCCAATCGAGTCCCCTTCTCCGGCACTCTCCGGCACTCGGATGTCAGCCAAGTTAAAGTTCTGCTGTGGCCCCGCAATCCTGCATTTGGAGATCTGAGAATTCATGAGCGTTGAGATCTTATTCTGGATTTTCTAGAAGACAGCCTTCCGTGGAGACGTCTACTTGAAACTCTGCTTGGTATTCAGCTTGTGGGAAGGGAAGGAGGAAAGGGTTTCACTTGTTGGTATTCATAGTAGGAGAACGTTCGAAACTGCTGTGCCATGTATCATGGAACCCTATAACTCTACCACTCTCACTCGGATGACGTTGGATAGGTACCTTAGGTAGAGGTACCCAGCACCAATCTGGCACAACCCTACGCCTTCCACCCCGCACACACACACTTGCTATTTTGTGCCTCAGCTATATCACCATGAACTATAGCCTCGCTCCCATATATCCTTCCACTCTTGGCCACCGTTCTTTCAAAATCTGACAGTGTCCCTCCAATGTCCCCTCTTCATCTACCAATCCCTCCTACTCGGCACCTCACCTACCTCTATCTTACCTATTTGAGTCCACAACAACATCAAAAATGTCACGAACATCACGAACCCTCACAAACACAGACCTAGCCTTCCTCCTCTGCACCTTAGCCGCAGCTCCTCACTCCCCAAAGGCCAGCCTTTCCTTCGAAACAGATTACGGCCTCGTGCTCTCCCTCGAGCCTGATGGTTCTATTACCATCAGTCTCCGCAAACCACCTGCTCCTGTGCCGAAAAGGGAGTACACGGATCTGGACCCTTTCGACAGTGCTACGCCTATTAAGTCCCAGCAGCTATTTGCATTCCCATCGCCGTCCGTTCCCGGAGCTGACTTTTCTCATGGCCACGGGAGTATCGATGGGGTGTTGTTCAGCCCAGGCCCGTTGAGCTTGAGTTCGGGGATGGGCATGGGCATGGGGGGAGCGAGCATTACGCCGGCTAGGAGTACGCCCTCGGGACTGTCATCGCCAACGTTAGCGAGGACATCGAGTCAAACCCAAAGCCAAAACGTGCAAACTCGGCAGCGAAACGTGACCCCAAACAAGTCCAACTCCCCAAAAATCAAATACTACATCCGCCCCGGCCTAGACGCCAATTGTTCTTCGCACATGTATTACACCGCTTCGGCTTCCACTTCTACAACGCAACCACAACCACAGCATCAATCACAACCACAACCAACCGGCAACACCAAACATGCCAACAAACTCCGCCTCCACCGCGTCAAACTCTCCCACCTGCAATCCCTCTACCACACTCCATCAAACTCGAGGTCAAATTCCTGGTGTGACTCCTATCTAGATTGGATTGACCGGTTGGAGGATGCTCTTACCCAGCAGCACCAGCGACAACAGGAACCGCGAACCCCACAAACACCACGGACAGCAATACCGCTATCCCCCACAAGTAGAGGCCAGGGGCAGACAAGTGAACATGGAACCCAAGGGCCCTTCACAGACGAAGGAGAAAAGTCCCTCTGGCTTGTCGAGGGCATGCTGCTTGCTAGTTGGTTATCGTTGCAGGAGGGGGTGGAGGGGGTTGAGTATTTGCCGTTGCCTGATGGTGGGATGGAGGTGTACCGGTTGGAACAGCAGGGGAAGGGGGATGGGAATAATGCGGGGGTGATAATGAGGAGGTTGTTGGAGGTTCTTCGAGCTGGGGAGTGATATGGAAGGACGTGGGGCTGGTGCTGGGGCTGGTGCTGGTGCTGGTGCTTCTGAGCCAAGCAGCGACCTGGGATATATCGGACGGCGTGGGTCTTGATATCAACATGGATTGGGCCACTATGGACCTGGAATTTATGCAGAACTTGAATAACGTTAGAGGTAGCCTTGACGGCTACGAACCTAACGTGACGTTTAATAACCGACTCGGCCACGGATTTTTCCAAGCCTTTCAAGTTCAGTTTGATACGTCGCTCTACATGCCCGGCCTGCTGAACACAAATTGACTGGCGCTCTGTGTGGAGAAAGGAAGGAATCTGGGGTATTCGTTGGCGGAGGATGACAGGAGAAAGGGTGCTTCCGATGCAGTGCCTTCAATGCTGCGGAAATTGCTGCGGTTGCTGCGATCCTCCCGGGTCTCGCAAACAACGTCATGGCTTCGGTCGGTTTGCTCTGCATTGCGCGCGAGCACAGAACGGGTGCTGAGCTCCCCGGTCATGTACTGTACTCGGTCAATTAACGAACTGAATCTGACAACCGGAGTTTGTGTTACGAACTGAATCTGACTCTCGGCCATCACTGCAACTCCGTGGACTGCCAGTGCAGTTACTGCGTGACTTATGAGGCCGACCGTCATGGCTGACCAGTTCAACTGACCCGGGACCCTAGAGGTACTTAGTATTAACCAAGTAGAGGTACGGACCCGAAGCAACAAGCCTAGACAAGTCATCTACGTACGTAGAGGTAGCCTAGATGGCATCGTCTAGGCTAGACGCCCGGTTTTCCCGCTACAGTATGGTAGGTAAGGTAAGGTACTATGCCCAAGTCTCTCCTCCAACTACCATCACTCCGTCCGCTCGAGTGACCTACCTTGCTCAGACCTAGCCCACCCGATGCAGTCGTTCGCATGCCGTTCAAGAAGCAGCAGCAATAACCCCAAACTCGACATCTTCCTTTCCCCCCAATGCGCCGCCCCCGGGTCTTTGCCTCCTGTTCCACGTCAAGGACATGAGCGAAGACGAAAACGAGGAGAAACTGCCTCCTCCGCTCCGAATTCTTCGTCCTCCCCTCAGGCCCGTGGGAGTAGTACCACCATCGCCTCCGCTTCCTGTCTTCTGTCCTCCCGTTGCCGGGAATCTCGAGCTAGAGCCCAAACCGCCGTAACCCTGGTGCTCTCCCTCTCTCCATTTATGCGACCCAAACACACGTTTTTGTGTCTGGTTGCGATTATGGCTCGGATCGGGTTCAGTGCCAGGCAGCGAAAGACCGCCGCTCATGGCGTATTCGCTGTGCTGGAAGGCTGATTTGCCGTCGATGATTGCCCGGTCGCGGTGATGATGACTCGGGTGGCCGAGATATCTCGCAATGAAGCTCAAACCAAGGCGCTCCCACCACCAGCAACGCTTTAGGCTCTCATAATCATCCAATTCACCGCCGCTTGGGACCCGGTGGCCGTGATGGTGGCGCCGCGCGTGGGCGAGGTTGCGGGTTTGGTACATCTTGAAGAGAGTGTACAGCATCGTGCACAGGGCCGTTGTTGCCAATGCTGAGAGGCCTACAAAATAAAATAAACGAGACTGTCAGCGTAATCTGTAACATAGATGGAATCAAACCTGGGGACTCATACCAAAAACTTCGGCAAGTGGCGATTTTGTCCATGTCTCGGGTAGCCCGTCGATGCTCAGCGCTAACAATCCGGCGACAAAGGACAGCGGGGCCTTTTGTAGAGGCAGTTAGTATCAGTGGCGTGAAAAACATGGGAATTATGCATGTGTGGGTGGTTGGGGAGTAGCAACTCACAAACAAGACAGTCACGACAGTGAAGACAAACAGCATGGTTGACTGCTCGCCCATAGATAACGCGTCTTCGAGCGTAGCTTCTCTTTGACGCAATTTGAGCAAGGTGGTTACCATTGACCGCACACGTTCAGCTTCGGCTTCGAGGGCCTCAAATCGTTGGAGAGTCTCGCTCTTATTAGCTGTCCCGCTTAACTGGAATGATCCCGGACCCCGCCCTTGGAATTGCCTCAGGGCATTCGATTGAGTCAATAGGATGCGTTTAATCATGCCAATCTCACCAATGGTATCATCGACATCAATCAGTATAGCTGTCTCTCTCTGTGTATCTGCATAAAACTTGGTTGGGTCTTTGCTTAGGGAGCCCATCACCGTCTTGAGCTCATCGAACCGTCGTGTAACTTGGAAGTACTGGGATCTCATGAATGGTCAGTTGAACAGCTCAGAAAAGTTAAGGCAACAATTTCGATCAGGAGCTTGTACTGTTGTCGAGATAGACGGGGTGAAACACTCACGGTCCGAGCGATCGAGGCTGAAAAGGACTTGGTGAAAGTGACTGGCTCCATCTTATACCTCAGATGAACTGAAACATCCGAGTCTGCGTCTGGATCATCACACTTCACCATAGCCTTTGCCTCAAAAGACATGCATGCCTTGATGATCACCTCCGATACTATAGCCATGTCGTCACTAGCGTCGTCATTCGGTTTGGTAATGCTTGGGTCATCATTGACAGTCTTCAAGATGTGATTATGCAGCTTGTGTTCATTGTTGACGTCCCATCTTTCGGCGTATAGAGTCACAATTGTATCTGTTGACCGCCAATTAGAACACAAGACTCTCAAATGAACTGGCGCACAAGTCGCTGAAAATACATACCGGCATCCAGTTTGAAAAGCCAGAAATTTGGCACCGTCAGAAAGTCATCGGCTACCTGTTGTATGGATTCTTGATCGGTCTCTGTTTCAGCAGGTACATGTGGCTGTGCTTTTTCTTCTGCCTGCGATGCGGTTAAACTGGCTCGGACCAGGTCAGGTTCCTGTGACTGGACTTGGTTGACATCTTGAGATGCAGAAGACTGATCCTTGGGAACTCCCGGCAAAACTCCTGCAGCAGGGCCGGCTTGAGCAATCTCCCACAACCTTTTGAACTCAGCTGCCTCCGTCGAAGAGATAGTCGTGGCTGTATCTGTCCTGGGTAGCATTCCTGGGCGGAAAGTTGCTCCCGTCTTTGGGGTCATAATTGGTGTTTGTAGTGTCTTTGGCGATGTTGGTAATTCGATCGGGTTCTGCCCGTGCTCTTCTAATTCCCGAGAGCCCCTGGATTTTGGCGAATTTGCGGTCACCATCTCCATTGGCCGATGTATGAATGCTGCTTGGAACTGGCTCTCCTCCGCTTCTGCACTTGGGGCTTGAGCTGGCTGTTTAGGGATGGTGCTATCTGTAACCTCATCTCGCCGCTGAGCCCCAGCTGTTTGTGGGACAGCATTGGAACACCTCTTTCGCATATCTCGGATGAATCGTATGATGACCTGGTCGTTGTCGAGAAGATTAAGCTCATCCTCGCGGAGATCCTCATGGTAGGATTGGTCGAGGCTTCGTGGGAGGGGTTGCTTCATGAAGTTCGTTGCTTTCAACATGTGATGAACGTGTCGCTTTTCTAGCTCGTTGAGATATAAGCCGTCCGCTTCAGGCTTGTCAAGACCTTCTGCTAACCGACGCTCGGAAGTTCGACCGTAATGGACCAGGTCCTTTTTGTCAACGTCAATGACGGGGAACTGAATCGCTACGAATTAGACTTTCGTCGACACAGTGTACGGGCCGTTGCAGAGTGTGAACTTACCACGAGAGCACAAAGTTGAGTATCCGATGTACTGTCCCTTTTGTGTGTGACCTGATGTTTGAGCTACCTGGCATTAGTTTATTCCAGACTTGCCCATTGAAAGATAGGGATGGTACCTTGAAGTGATGTTTCCCATCCGAGGCGCTGCCTTTGAATTCCTCGAAGGCGGCGTTGACGAATCTCTCGATCTCGTCAAATTCCCGGCTACCCCTGGAGGACGTTGCATACATGCTCCTAACAAGATCCAACACAAGATCCTTGCTCACTATCGGCAAATGGATCCATCTCCTTTTCACGCTTTTGTTTCCCTTGTCATCACCTAATCTGCAAAGATCGTCCTTGGGCTCGTAGATCAAGTCCCACACCGAAACCAAGCGCCACATGGAATTACTGAGACTGTTCGGTTCCCAGATGCTGGCCTTGAAATACTCGCACACTGACTTTCGAGGGCTGTTGAGTGTCTTGGGTTTGGAAAGTGTCAAGGTGCTTTGGGAGCGTGAGTGTAACATTTGAAAAGGCGAGTCGGAAGTTGCCATTGCTTTTGGAGGATTGTCGTAAAGCTTTCGCATTTCATCGGACTTGGAGTAGAATCTCGGTAGGTGGCCATTTCTATCCAACAATTCGGTGTCTGCCCCGGCTTGGAGAAGTCGTTGGACACATTCGACGTGGTCGTTGATAGTTGCCAAGTGTAAGGCCGTTTGCTTCCCAAAGTCAACCGTGTCGAGTTTGATATTGTGTCGTTCGAGGAAGAGACCTAGGAGGTCGACCTTGCCAAGCTCGGCAGCCACATGGAGAGGAGTCCGTCCCTTTTGGTCTCGGGGATCCAAGCTCTCATTGCCGATATACAGGTTGACAATAGTAGTTGGGTCGCTGCCACTTTCCCAACCTTCATGCCGCTGGATTGCTTCGCGAAGATCTCTCCCTATTCGTGTTCTTTTCTCTTTCTCCTCCTGGGCCTCCTTCTCGAAAGTGGAGAACCTCCTCAATGGCGAGCGCAAACCCGATTCACCCTGGGAAAGATGCGACGACGGAGATGGCTGGCGAGCTCCGGGTAGCCGAAAAAATTGCTTTATTCGGCGACGCCTAGTGTGTGATGGCTCCATGTTCTAGGCGGGCGACCATTCGGTGGCGCTGTGCGTCTGAGGTGAGAGTGAGGAAGAACAGAGATGAGAATAACGCGGGGATCCGCAGGTCAAGCCTTGAGTTGCGACTGGTGATCCAAGCAAACATACCATTTCAACTTCTGAATTTCACGGCCTGAGATTTCCGAGGATGACCAAACGGCTGAACGACTTTCAGGCCCAATGAGTGGGCACTCGCTTTGCCCTGCATTAACCCCACAGACGAAATCCAAACTGACATGGCGCTATCACTGGAGACGGGGATAGGTGGAGCAGCCAATGTCGAACGCGTATCTTTCTGATAGGTAGTACAGTCGTGTACCAGTGAGCTTCTGCATCGCCCTCTGCGCAGAAGTTCCCGACATGGCTGGGTTGAAGGGGAATGTGGCTGTCATGTGTCACTCCGCTGGCCTGCCAGCTCAGAGATGGGACCGCCGAATACGACAAAGTCACCTTCAGGCTCTTCAGCTCGATGTTGAGGAAGTTGTCGAACTCGCTTGGTGGAGAAGATGGCGATGCAGGGACATGGGTGTGGTGTCGTTGGCCTAGGGCTCCGGCTCGCCTGGGTAAGGTGTGCGGACACATTCATGTTGTGAGCCTCAATCGCACCCTGGTTCTGTCCCCCTGTGTTCGAATCTCGCGAACGATCATTGTCAATTTGCGCCCGGGCGGTACACGCAACACCGGACATCCTCTTTTCTCTCTCTTGACAACCTGGGAGTACTGCTGCCGAGAACTGCGTATCGTTCATGGAAAATCCGAAGAGAGTTGCCGGCCAGACTCCGCACGGGCGGGGCGTCCGTCCCTCCGATGCCCCTGAGCGGGACCGATCTAGCCGCACCCGGACGCAGCGGGGAGCGGTAGAGGGACCCATGAGCTGCTAGTGGGTCTGATACTTGCTTAACTGTGTTAGCTTCAATAAGCACCGCAATCAGATAAGTGAATAACAGCCGCTGCATACCTACCTATTCACACCGCGTCCTTCGTCGCAATTACGCGCTCTGCCGTGGTAATGACGGCGCCCTCCTAGTTCTAAGGACCAGTTCCTGGACGTTTCCTATCATTTCCCTCCTCGAATGTGTCGGCCCAACAGTACTGCCTTGTGCCAGATACCCATCACTATTCACAATGGGCAATGAAGGCTGGTTGGACTTGCTTTACCCGCAAAATAGGCTACGCAGATGCAAGCCAACGACGCCCCGACGGTGGTGGACTGGACTGTCTGACGCGCAGGTGACGTCGAGGTGACAGAGGAGTCAAGATGCAGCATCGCAGACAGCTTCGTGAGATGTGTTGATGATGTTTTTTCCCACCATCCTTTTCCGCTTTGGTGGCAGTGTAACCGTTCCGAAAACTCTCAGAAACGCGTGTCGAGTATTGCGCGAACTCCAACACCATGGCGACCGAAAGCGAGAAGCCGACCATGTCCCATTCTACCCCGTGGGAGGTGAGGGTGCAGGACCACCCTGGTTCCAGCGTGGACGAAGTGAATCGCGAACCAATTTGGGAGGCCAACCATTCGCACCGGATTGGATTCGTCAATCGAGATGACCGGCGTCCGGGACTCACGCACCCGCGCGAAGAGTATGCTGAAGAGATTGAGGAGGCCCGGAAACAGCTGGAGGAAATGAGGAGCAAGGTCGACATGGGCGAATTGGTCAACTTTCGCGATATCATCCAGTCCCAGCGAGACTTCCACATCAAGTATCCCGAGGAGAGGCCGCTGGGTTGGCGATATGTGTTGAACACGACCGAGGATTGGGTCAAGAACAAAGAACAGTGGCCGGCAAACATGCAGCAACACCAGAAGCCGGAGCAGGAGGAGGCCAAGACCAAGCAGCAGGGCAACCGGGAGACAGGAGGCGGAGGAAAGGGCCCTCAGCCAGCTCATGCGGTGTCCGGGTTGCGGGAAAGCATGCCCGAGTTTGAGTGGAGAGCCGATAACATGGAGAGACACCAAGAAGCACGCCATATTGATTCTGAGTCCGGAGCGAAGGAGCGCGGGCAAAAAGACGGGAAGGAGCGCGGGCATGAGGGACGGAAGGAGCAAACTGGCAGCGCCAACGTCCACTTTACCCCGCAGGAACTCTCTCTCCTCCACAGTCTCGAGCACGAGAAAGACGTCGTCTTGCAACTGAAGCAGAACGATGGCAAGGGCAAGTCTCCCCAAACCCACAACCGCTCCTCCATCGCCATCGACGAACAAGACCAGTACACCCCCGACAACTGGCTCCCACGATGTCCCGACCTGATCCGTATCGGCGGCAAGCACCCCATGAATGCCGAACCCCCCCTCTCGCGCCTGTTTGACGGCGGACTAATCACCCCCAACGAGCTACACTATGTACGCAACCACGGCCCCGTTCCGCGCTTGATGTGGGAGTTCCACAAGCTCGACATCGAGTATGGCGGCAGAAAGCTCTCTCTGAGCATGAACGAGCTCAAGAACCGCTACCGCGAGTCCGTCATCAACATTCCCATCACCATGGCCTGCACTGGCAACAGACGCAAGGAGCTGAACCTGATCCGCAAGAGCAAGGGCTTGAATAACGGCGCTGCAACAGTGGGCACGGCGTACTGGAAGGGACCCCTCCTCCGCGATGTCTTGATATCCGCCGGGGTGCCCAAGGCCTTCGCAAAGAGAAAGAACCTCAAGACAAGGGGCATGACACACTGGGTCAACTTTGCCGGTGCAGATATGCCGAGCGAGGGCCCCTACGAGACCTCCATCCCGTTTGACTACGTCATGGATCCCGCCAACGACGTGATTCTCGCCATGGAGATGAACGATCTCCCTCTTCCTGCCGACTACGGATACCCCGTCCGTGTCATGATCCCGGGCTACATCGGTGGCCGATGTGTCAAGTGGCTTCGCCGAGTATGGATCTCCTCTGAGGAAAACAAGAGCTACTACCACGTTTGGGACAATAGGCTGATGCCCTCCTTCGTCACCGAGAAGGATGGCAGGTTTGCAGAGGCCCTGTTTCACAATCCCAGCACTGCGTGTTATGAAAACAACCTCAACTCGGTCATCGCCAAGCCTGCCCAGGGCGAGACGATAGCTCTGACCGACATTGAGAGTGACGAGAGTTACCGTATGGCGGGATTCGCATACGATGGCGGTGGCCGTGAGGTCCAGAGAGTCGAAGTCTCCCTCGACGGGGGTGAGAACTGGCTCTACGCCACTCGCGAGTTCCCCGATTCACCCCTTCGACATGGAAACAAGTTCTGGGCTTGGATCCACTGGCACCTCGACGTCGACATCTCACAGCTCGTCCGAGCCAAGAGCATCACAGTCCGCGCCTTCAATGCGTCCAAAATGACACAGCCAGAGAAGCCAACATGGAATCTCATGGGCATGATGAATAATTCCTGGTACATTGTCAAGCCTGAGATCAATACGTCCGGAGGTCAAGGGCCCGCCATTTCCTTCCGTCATCCTACCGAGGCTGGCTCTGCCGCTGGTGGCTGGATGAAGCCCTCGATGGAAGTGCTAATGCAAGAGGCCAAGAAGCAGGGAAGCGCACCGGAAAAGCAGTTTACCCGTGAGGAGATTGAGAAACACAACAAGTATGAAGACTGCTGGCTGGTTATCGACAACAAGGTGTACGACGCTACAAGCGTTCTGGACTGGCATCCTGGTGGTAAAGCCGCCATCCTAGCGCATGCGGGCAAGTGCCACCAAGAGACCACGAACGAGTTTGTCAGCATCCACGATGACTTTGCTTGGAAGAAGCTACACGGTATGTTTTCAGGCCCCTCAGATGTCAAACTGATATACCGGCATGAGCTGACCATCAATGTGATTCGCAGAATGCATCCTCGGCCGCGTTACCGACAAGACTGCCAACTTTATCAGAGTGAGCGCAGAAGCAGCAGCAAAGGAGGAAGCAGAGCAATCCCAAGACCAGAAAGATATTGCCCTTCAAAGGCGACGCTGGATTCCCGTCAAGCTCATCAACAGACGGCAAATGTCCCCCGATACAAACACATATACCTTCCAGCTTCCCGAAGGAAAGACTGTTCTCGGCCTGGGTACCTGCCAGCACCTCCAGATAGGCTTCCACCTACGAGATAAAATGCTTATCCGGCAATACACTCCCACTCGACCACTCCTGCCAGCCCAAGACAGTCAGTGTCATGTTGACGAATCCTCGGGAAAACACAATCACAAGCCCCCGAAGCATCATGTACACACCGGCGCCCATCGCCATCAAGACAAGCAACACACTTCTCCAAGATCCGACGCCACGGAAGAAGTAACCAACCGTTCTTTGATGGACGGCCGGTCTGGAACCTTTGACTTGACAGTGAAGACCTACTTCCCTTCCTCTTCGCAACCAGGCGGCGCACTATCCAATATTCTTGACTGCCTTCCCCGCGGCTCTGAAGTTGAGATCCGTGGGCCAACAGGTGACATTATCTACCACGGAAACGGCCACTTCTCTATTGAGGGGCGCGACCGACACTTTTCTCCCGTGTCTCTCGTGCTGGGCGGGAGCGGTATTACGCCTGGCTACGCATTGATGGCCAGAATTCTCATGACACCGGGTGACCGGACTGAGATCAGGGTTGTTGACGCAAACAGAACAGAGCAAGACATCCTACTAAAACAGGAACTGGACAGCCTCGAGAAGAAGAGCGGCGGCCAGATGAAGATTTGCCATGTCTTAAGCCAGCCTGGGGAAGGCTGGGAGGGTGAGAGGGGAAAAGTTGATGCAGGGATTCTCAAGCGAAGCCTGTTCAAACCAGCGGATGATAACGTGGCACTTCTTTGTGGGCCGCCGGGGCTGATTCAGGGAGTTGTGCTGCCTGCGCTCAAAGGTATGTGTGCATGTATAGTGTGATCATTGGGCACCGATTGGGCCCAATCTGTGCCCAATGGTTCCCGTTCGCCCTCGAGACACTGTTAATGTTGTCGATTCTTGTTATGCTAACAACTGAAACAGATTGGGGCTACGTGGAAGACCATAATCTGTTTGGGTTCTAGCGGGACCAGCTGCACTCATTCATCTTTTCCATACTTGTATAGTACTGTCATATCTCTCTCCCTCTTACGTCCTTCTCATATCCCTCTATTTCCTGCAAGGCCAATCTTCCTTCCAGTCCTCACAGTACGTAATCGACAATTTTGTTCTCACCAGCGTGTTTCATTTGGCTTCCGCCCATTCCACACATGCGATGCAGCTAAAAGACAAGTGACATTGTCCCGTCTAACGCTGGTTACTGCTTCAGGAACCAGACGAAGTGATCACTCGGCAGCTGAGCCCATACGAGTTTACTCCTTTCTCAATAACGAATCTCGACTCAGGATCTGCGTCGGTTGAGCTTCAAGTATGTCTCATCAGGGAAGACATGAAGAGTTCCTTCAGGAGGAAAACAAACGGCGTCTCCAGGCGGCAGTGGATCTTTACCAAGTCATCAAGCAAAACGACTCCTTGAAGGCCTTTGAACTGTATCAACATTACGCCGCTCTCAACCCCCGGGACAAAAGAGGGCGAACTCCTCTTCACGCTGCTGCCGAGCTGGGCCGAGATAATATCCTACGCTTTCTCCTGGAGCAGAAAGGTGTTGGCCTCAATGACACCGACATTCAGGGCTATACTGCTCTACACCTCGCAACCATCAATGATCATTCTGATTGCGTCTTCTACCTCTTGGAAAGGGGAGCAAATGCTCAGCTTGTCGATGCGAACGGCCACTTGCCATCATTCTACGCGTCAACTGAAACGAAAAACAAGTTCGACAATCCCCCTATTGTCTACAGTAGCGACCAGTATGCCACTGTTAACCACTGGATAAATAAGGCGGCGTGCGATACGGGGCCGATACCGCCTGAAGGTCCCCGAAAGGAGGTATGCCACTACTTCCACGGCAGCCTCTGGGTGCCCGACATTTCCACAAGGTGGCGTATTCTTCCGATCTGGGACTTGGTGTATGATCATGAACACTCTGGGGATCTTTATACGCGGTTCAACATTCCGAAGAAACGGTCGGAGGCCAAAAAGAAATGGATACATCTGCCAATTGTCAGCAAAGAACTGGTTCTTGAACTTACAAAGGCGATTTACGCTGCTTCGGGGCGTAGCCGTATATTGCATCGGAGAATCGAAAATCTCATCGATGGCATGTTCAAACAGGTTGATATTAGAGGGCCGGAGGGAAAGGTGCACTTCAAGGTCTGTGTTAATTACTGGATCATCATCAAGATCTTCAGTAGAGTTATCTAACATTGCGAAGTTAAGAGAGATACAGCACAGCCAACAGACCGGCTCCGACGAAGAGGAACAAGCATCAAATAGTATCTATGCTACGGTAGTGAGTTTGATTATATTCTGGGCTTATTTGTGTAGCATGGCTAATGTCTTGTTACCGTAGTTCCCGGTTATTGACGTTGATAAAAAGGACTATGTTTCCTTGGCGCGAATTGCTCAAGAACAACATGAAGTGAGGAAAAGCTCCCCGCCGAAGCGAGACCTCAAGTTGCGCCTCAATTGGCGAGCAAAGCGTCATTTCGAAAAGATGCTTATGGCATTGTTCATGGGCCAACCGCTACCCCGTTGCTTGGATCAATCGTATTACCAAGATTTGGACGATGAAAAGCTGGACTTCCTAAACAACGACCAGGTCATCGTGCGGTACAGCAAGTACATGAAGGCAAGATGTCTGTGGGCGCTCGAGACTGCGGATAATAGTCAGAACCTCGATGTCGAACCACCGCAAAAAAACAGCGAGCCGTCAAAAGATGAACACGTGAGACGTGATCCAGAGAGCGTAGGGAAGCAAGTGGCAGTGCAGACGTCCTTTGAAGCGCCACGAGTGCCGCTCAGTCCACCGCGGGGGCGACGCTCAAACTCTGCGGCGTCTGAGATCAATATGTCGGCTGAGTCGGCCATGCAAATTTTCGAGTTCCTACGCCAGGATGCGCTCAGCAAGAAAGACCCTATAGCTGAGCTTGAAACACCCCTGGGTCAAACAGAAGGCCAAACAGAGGGCCAAACAGACTCAACAACAGCACAGAACGTTGATACATCCCCTCCTTGGGCGCTTATACCTGAATGGATCAGCTTGGATGAGCCGGATGACTTTTTAACGGCCCAACACTTTTGGCTCTTCAAACTCGACACCGGTAAGTCTTCCACTTGTAATCGGAGTTAACGGACCGGCCAATACAGCAATTAACAGCTTATATGACAGATACTATAGTGACTATGTATCCCGAACGATGGGACATTGATAATGAACAGAATTTGCATCGTCATATTCTTGAACGAGTTAGCGAAGATCGGGACATCCGTGATACTCTCCATGGGGATCGCTTCGACTTGAATATGGATTTAGTATCTAAGGCCATTATCAAGGCTTGTATGTCTTTTGAGGCTAACGCGGTTGTGCCATATCGCAGCCCAGATGATTCACCTGGGCAACTGAGGAAAGCGGCGATCTCGTACGCCAAAGCTTTTTCGGCCTCCATCAATCGACTTGTAAGTCCGCCAGCAAACGCGAAAGACTGCATTAAATCTCCGATATACTAAGTGCAATGGGAATTACCTCTATCTAGTATGCCGAAGTAGTGGAGCACTTCGAGGAGCTCAAGTTAGGAATGGGCTCGCTTAGGAAGGATCCAAACAGATTTTACGCTTACATACAGCGAGAAACGGCTATACTGATTGAAGTCGACGACATTATCGGCGAGATCCTCATGATCAAGCGGGTCTTACTGGACCAGTCCGAGGCGTATGATACTTTCAAGAGCGAAGTTCTGCGTGAGAAGATTGGGAATTTGCCACAGAAACATCCATCACCTCTAGTTGCACGGTTCGAAGCTCTTCAAGAAGTAGCGGAACGTGTTCGATCTATGGTATGTACCAAACCGCACCATTCCCAGCCGAGACTCCCCTCATAATATACAGCGCTGAGCCACTCCTGCTAATAATACTACCTACCCTAACTAAAGGTTACTACCCTGCTAGACTTGCGTGCTACTCTCGAAGACGCGCTGGCGCGAGGCCAGCAGTCCACCATGATCTTTGTCTTCACGGCAGTGTCAGTCCTCTTTGTCAGTACTATCCAACCGGCTACATGACAGCTGGTCCTTCCTCCTTTACGAGTTTCCTTAGCTGCTGTCGAGTTGCAATGAATACTAATTAATATGCTACTCTACAGGCTCCCTTGTCGGTAATAGTCGGGGTGCTTGCATTGAATGTGAGAGGCTTACCAGAGGAGTGGACGCCTTCTCCTCTTGCTGAAGTATTTGGTATGTACCTATCATCATGTGCTTTCTCACGGCGTCTGGACTACCTTTTGTCCCAGGATCATTCATCCACCACCCATGCCAAGCCATGTTCCATTCAAATTATTTCGTGTCTTATGTACTAACCTTTTCCTTACCCTTCACAGGCCTCACAAGCCTCGGTACAGCTGGACTTTGTCTCTTGCTCTGGGGCATCTTCAAGGTCTATCAATCACAATCGCTCTCCCATACAATCAACCGGACGCGCCTCCGTCACCACGATATCCTTGGCCATCATAGTCACCCCGGCTCCCGCCTTGGCATCAACCGCATCAACCGCGAGCGGAAAGACGCGTGGTGGAACCGCATGAAGAGCGCCTCTTCTATCCACGTGGGAACCGGCAGAGGTTGGACATTCAACAGAGGACGAAGACCAGAAACGACAGCGAACGCTGATGTAGAGTTTGGTGTTCTTCGTACCTGAATTATTAAAATACGCCTGTTGTTTCTTTCTTTTCCTTGGATGGTGTTTCATTTCATTTTCCTATTTCTTCTTCTTTCGAGGTCAGTTTATGTACTTGCTTGACAAGCTCCAAAAGACGCTCGCTGCGTGGCAGCATTACGAGACGACACTACTAAAGGCTGGCAGGACTGGGAGGGTGAGAGAAGCGGATTCTTTTCAAACCATCGTATGATAACGTAGCACTGCTGTGTGGGCCGCCGGGGTTGATTCCTGTGGTTGTGCTGCCGGCGTTGATAGGTAGAGGTATGTCTCCGCGACCATTTATAATGCTTGAAACAACCCCCGTGGCTGCTGTCACATTCAAGTTCCTCGTACACACTACTGATGACTTGCAGGTTGGGGGGGAACTCAAAGGCCGAGAACACAGAGGAAAGGATCGATGTTACCTTCAAGCTTGACCGCCCCTGAAACAGAAATGTTGAGAGGGGTAACTGGCTGGCGTCTAAATATCATATTTACTAGACCGCTGCCACTTGAAAACACAAAGAACCGAACCCGACCAACTTCCTCTGCTACCTACACCCACTGAGCTCGAAAGCCAACGCATTTTCTGATCATGAGTTCTCCCGCAGAGAAGGCACAGTCACCTGTTCCTGAGGCGAAGACGAAGTCGCCAACGGTACAGTCGCCCAAAGCGCAAGCCAAGTCGCCCACGCCCGGTCCCGTATCGCCAGCGGCGGCCCAATCTAACGAGCCGACTGGCCTGCTGTCTGGTGCTCGTTGGGGTGAGATGGTCTGTAACTCCCATGGCGATGCAACGCCAGATGTATACGGTTTTCGATGTACTGTTGCTGACATCAATCTTCCTACACGGTACAGGAGATCCCTGACGAGAACGACTCCTCCATAGGTAGTGATGTCGAGAGCTCGACGGCCTCGATCTCTTCTAGCATCTTGGAATATCGTACTATCAATGGCAGGAGATATTATAGTGACGCTGTGACTGATTCAGAGTATTGGTATGTCGGTCTTGCCATAGTTCTGTCAGGGTTATCATGGAAAATCAGAAGCTAATCGCAGTCGTATGATCTAGGGGTCCAAATGACGAGAAGGCGAATGAGGTCTTGGATATCTTCCACCACGCCATGACCCTGATGTTTGATGGGAAACTCCATACAGCCCCGCTCTCCAAGAACATCGAGAATGCTCTGGATGTCGGCACCGGCACGGGTAAGGCGCATCCATCTACTCGACAGAGCTCAAATCGCATCCTTCCCCTCCCCGCAACCTGGCGAGTGTATTGCACTTGACTATGTAAATCAGCATCTGCTGTGCTGGAAAGTTTGCTAACTGCGATTTACATACAGGGCTTTGGGCAATGTAAGACCAGTTTTGGACTCTTGAATCTTTGCCTCAAATAATTGGACTAATGGTTCTCTCGCACCTACAGCGATTTTGCGGATGAATTCCCCACTTGTCGAGTAATTGGTACCGATATTTCGCCCATTCAGCCGCGCTGGGTTCCTCCTAACCTCAGCTTCAATATCGACGATGCAACCAAGGAATGGACATATCAGCCCGATCTCTTTGACTACATCCATATCCGGTGGCTCTGCAGTACAATCAAGGATTGGGTATCCTTGTATAAGGAAGCGTATAGGTGTACTAAGCCGGGTGGTTGGATCGAACATATCGATGGCGATATCGAGTTAGTATGCTATGACGGGACTATGCCTGAGGATTCCGCTATGAAGCAATGGGAACAGATTTGGCTCGAAGTTCAAAAGAAGACCGGCGTTCAATGCGATATGGTTAAATCCGGTTGCATGGAGAATGGAATGAAGGAGGCGGGCTTTACCAATATTCAAATTGAGGATTACATGGTAAGTTTCATGCGAGAAGATGGTGATGGATTGATGGAGGTGGTCAGTCAGAAAGACTGGCCAGCCTACGAGATCTATCTACCAAACGAAGGAAAGGCGGGGAAGTCTTTGGCACAAAGAACCCACACCAGCCGGGCGGGCAACAGGATCAATACAATCTTTGTGCTCGAGACCCACTGACTTACTTTCTACCTTTAGGCTCCGCTCTCTGGTTGGCCCACGGACGACGAAAAAGCGAAGCAGATCGGCCTCTACCAGTGCGTGCTTTTAACGACAGACATTGAGGGCTTCCTCAACTACTTCCTCGGCCAGATCCTGGGGTGGACTGATAAGGAACTGGCAAACTACGCCGCTTGTTTCCGCCGGGAATTCAAGGAATGCAAGATCCATGGGTACGCCAGGTGGCGCGTAGTTCGCGCCCAGAAGCCGTTGGACGCCTAAAGTGTAGACAACGGCAGTAGGGCGGGTGCGCGTTGGTGAAATGTGCAGGGCGCATGGCGGATCGGGCATACGCAGTACGTGTATCGCTTCATGTTCCTTGCGTGAGGTCTTCAATATCAATGTCTTTTTTATCACGATCGTCGTCAAGCGTCATCGGTTCCTTTTCGTGGTTTGTCCGGAGTTTGGTCCGGTCCGCTTGATGAACAAGGTTAACCGCTGTTCCTTCAGCCTTACCCGTGCCACACATTGCGATACCCGTCCACACGCCTTTCCTCCTGATATAATTTCTGATGTTGCGCCCAGTGAAGCGCAAGCCTACTTACTACTTGAGTTTTTACCTTGTGGTCTGTGTCATGGCATGGCAGAATAAGGTGCTGAAAGGACTGACAGCCACTGCAACCGCTGAGCAATTGGAACAGGCGCCACGCGATCACAGATCGGATGGAAGACATCTGATGTTCCTTATCCTTATCAGTCCACAGGGCTTGGTGGATGTGGATTTCCTGGACTTCTTCCTCTTGCATCTTCAATCTGGCAACCCACATCTCCAGTCCCTTTGCCTGACAATCATTTTCAATACAACCCACATACCCAGGGGTAGTAGCCATTGGTTGCACTGCATTCCACCTTGCCCTGACATAAGGGGTCGGCCGAGGTCTGCCGAGGTTACATGTGGTCGCAGCATGACGCGTATCGCTAGCATGTTTGCAGCCAATTGTGAATTACATGCTGTGGAACACCCCGTTCCCTCGCTCAAACGCCTTGTCGTTTTCTTGGCGTGAGGGGTGCGTGCACACACAACAATAATACACCGACAATCTGGCTAAATCTTACTCAAATATAACGATTTTTATACTAAATTGAAGCTCTCAATCGTTATATTTTATCGTTAAAGTAAATATACCCTTCGTAATCAATTAAATATATCGCGATAATGCCTCCCAAACCAATCCTAAAAGAAAAGCCCGCCGTCGTTTTAAAACGGTTTCGTATTCGAAGCGGCGCGACCTCAATCTACTTCGACGATAATAATTAGGAAGATCCTAACCCAATAACTCTATAACGCGCCTCTAATCGCCCTAGAAAGAAGAGCTGTACCTTAATTAAGGCGGAGGTTATTGAAGCTATCGTTAATTTATTTAATAAGGCTACTCCTAAGAAGGCTACTCCTAAGAAGGCTACCCCCAAAAAGAAGGCTATTATTAATAAGAAGGGTAAGGAACTTGCTCGAAACCCTACCCTAGAGTTAGAATTAAAGTTAAAGACCGAAGTAAAGGAGGAGGAGGACCTTTAATTACGTTCGTCCCTTCTTATCTAACCGGCCGTTACCGCTCCTATCGAAGTTATTAGTAGGGAAAATAAGGATTCTAGCGATGAGGATTAAATTGAATAATAATTCCCTATCCGCCTCACCCTTAAGAAGAAGGCTTTCGAAACTTCGTTTTACTATTCGGGTAATAATAATAACGATAAAGTAATTTCTCCTATTAAGCCGGCTACTTCTAAACTTCGATCCGCCGCCTCTAGACCCGCGGCTAAACCCCGTACCCGCTAGCTAATTCCAATTCTAACGCCGCTTCCTAAACTTATTTATTTTAAATTTATATAGGTATAATTTAATATTACGGGTACGTATATTATTACTATCCGAAATAAACCCTAACCTATTAAGGACCGTAGTGCCTATAAAGAGGTAGAGGTTAAATAAGACGGTGGCGAATTCTATTTATAGCGGTTTGGGATAAGTTTATTTAGGGAAATTAAAAGGCTATAAGTGGGTTATATATAAGAGATTATTAATAGTACTATAACTGTTAGGGTATAGTATTAAATTGCCTTCTATAATATAATGTATATTGCTACCGTTCAAAATAATAATAGTCGAAATAAGGTTATAATTTATAGTAAAACTGTCCCTACTAATATATTCGTTAATAACTTTAATAATATTAATTATAAGGGGGTTATAAAATCGTACCTTTACTATACCGCCTAGTATTACCTTTTTTCAATTTCTTATAAATTTCGGTTAATTGAATTGCCCGTTGAAATAATATTAATACTACCCCCCTCGGTCTTAGGTATACCCTTTACCCTATCCCCTTCTCGTAGTATATTAAACCCCTTCGTTATATAAACTCTTTATACTACCTAATCTTTATATAGTTTTTATATTCTTAATTCTATTAGTATTAGGAGGAAGTTTATAATTAATATAATATTATAGGAGGTAAATCGATTTAATGAATTAAACTGTAAGAGAGAAGCGCGTACGGGTAAGGTTAAAATTAGAAGTACTACGTATTAAGAGTTTGTATAAATATAGAGGTATATTAACGGTTATAATTGCCGGAATTATAATAAGGGTATTAACTACTAAATATATTATATCTTCGATAATAGTAAGAATTATTATAACTTTATAATTAAAGACGCGGGTAAATAGGTAAAGGCTATCGTAATAGGTTTAATTACTGTACGAATACTGCCTAGATCAATATTATATAAAATAATTATAGTAGAAAATGCTGCGAATATTACCTAATATAGCGGGAATAGAGGAGGGGGAAGGAGGCGCGACGGTAGTAATAATCTTTTAATTAATGTTAATATTATTAATAACGTTAATAGTAATAATAATAATACTAATATAAAGATTATAAATAGTCTTTTATAAACTATATTAAGGAGGAATAATTTTAAAGGTTTATATTAATTATACCCTTACTTTCTATACTATCCTCCTCCCTACCCTCTATATTATTAATACTATTTCCTATTATACTTTTAATACCCTTAATTCCCCCTTCCTTACCCTTATAGCTCTAGTTCTATAATTACTATTACGGTTGTAAGTAGTTATTAAATAGTTAGCGTTTTCTTAATACTTAGTAAAGTAATAATTATCGATTCGAATACGCTATTAAAATACTAAATTACCGCTTTTTATAAGCAATTAACCGATTAAGAGATTCTTATTATTAAGCGTATTAACCCCCCTCCTATTTCTATTACTACTACCGTTAATAATAGGAGGCAATTATATTATAGACCGGCGGTGCTTTTAATACCCCTATTGGTTATACTATTATTAGTAGCCGACGAAGAGAAGGAAGAGGAGGCTATAAATTCCTTAATCCTCCGCCCGCCCGTACCCTCTACCTTCGGCCTTCGATTATTACCGCCGCCGTTACTACCGCCTAATCGATTATTAAAAGAGTTTATTACTAAATTCTTCAAATTATTTTATAAGTAGTATTATATTAGGACCGCTCTAAACGTAGTACGGGTATATTCAACTCTCTTTTATTTACGTAAAAATTTCTGGGATCTAGCGGTACCCTCCGATATTATTATATTTAAAGACTAATCGGTAGAATAGTTTATATAGTTAGGGTTCTCTCTAAAATTCTATACGGCGTTTAGAAATAATATTAAAGATTTCTTTAAAGAGGAGTACGCGGTATTAGTAATGTAGTTGAGCTATAGTAAGTATACCCTCTACTACTTATTTTCGAGACTCCAATTAACTAATATATTGCTCTAGATCTATAATTTAATACTACTCTCGAGTATGGTATTATTAGAATTCTCGCCTCTATAGCGGGTAATATTACTGTTAACGGTCCTAGCGAACGATAAATCGAATCGAATTATAGCGAAAGAAGTGGATTTTTGGTACTTTAGTATTATTATATAAATTAATAGATTTAGCATTTTTAGTACTAAATTACAATATAAATAATACCTTTCTCTAATATATTCCAATATACTTTAATATACCCTATTTACCGCTGCCTAATTATATTACCGGTCTATTTAAATTCTTTAAACTCTTTAATATATATTGTCGCGTAATCTTTATTTATATTATTAATATCCTCCATCGCTAGCTTCGCATTCCTAAAATAGTTACGGATTTATTCTATACGGTATTTAACCGTTATAATTATCCGACGTAGAAAATTAAAGAATTCGCTATTAAGTATATTATTACTACCTTCGTTACTGTATACGTACTTTATATATTTCTTAAAATTATTAAAGTACGCTTCGATCGGGTTAAATTCTAGGGAGTATAATAGTAAATACTAGAGTAGGATATTAATATTAGTATACGCATAATATATTTCGTTATGTAGATACTAGTTAGTATTATCTATTATTAAAATACTATTACGGCCGGGAAAAGGGTTTATTTAAAGGAGTAATCGTCTCTCTAATTACGCTATAAAGTTAAAGATATTTATTACGCCCTTAAAGACCAATAATTCGAATATACTATTAATCGATATACCCGGGAGTAAATAATATTATTTACTATATTTAAATTTATTTATTAATATTGTAATAGCGCCGCGGAATATTTATTTAATATAATAAATTCTATTTCGTCGGTCTATACTAGACTTATCGTAAAAAATAAATATTTTTACAATAAATAATAATATTTTTATTATTTACTCTACTACTAATTTAAATTATTATTATACTACTTTAAGCGATAGTTTCTTCTTCTTCTAACGCTCTTAATAGAAGTAACGCCATATAGTCTCGGTCGATACGTATATATTGTAATCTTTAATAAGGAATTCGTATATCTTATTAAAGTATATAATTAATTTTAGAATTAGTAGGTTAAAAACCTCCTATTCGATATTAAATACGGCTATTTTAATAGGGAATTGATATAGCGCCTTACCTCTATCGCCTATATAGGGAGCTTTCTAGTATTCTGGGACGTTCGAAATGGTAAAAAAGGGTTGCTAATAAGATCGAAATTACGTTTATACTATTAAATAGTACGTACGTAAATACTAGCCGTAGTAGCGATATTACGGGTAGGTTCGCTACTATGAATTATTAGATTTACGAATACTTTTTAATTCTTATTAGGAAAGGCTACTATTATACTACGATAATATAATAAAAAATAATAAAAATACTAAGAGTAAATGCAAGCGATACGAGCGATTAAAATAATACGATTTTTGGTGTAGATTTCGTCGAGTTATGATGGGTTATGATTGATCTGTTGACAAGATTAACCAGATTGTCGATGTGTTGGTGTTGTGTGTGCACGCACCCCCTCACGCCAAGAAAACGACAAGGCGTTTGAGCGAGGGAACGTTTATTTCATCGACAGGTCCCTCGAGGAGATTTTGATATCAGGCCATATTCAAAGGATCAATGTAACCTTCACGCTCGTTGACCGCTCCTCACCAAGGACTAGGGGCCCCGCGGGCTCAGCGTGGGGGCAACCGTTCATATATCTACCTAACTGGATCGCTGTCACTTGGAGCACGAAAAAGTGGAAAACCACGCACAATTGAGTTTTTCCATTACTCGGACTCTGAACTCGAAACCAACCACAGTCTTCAGTCATGAGTTCTCCTACCAACAAGGCGAAATCACCTGAACCTGAGGCGAAATCGCCGAAGGGAAAGGAAAAGTCACCCACTCCTGGTCCCGCGGGTGAACCCTCAGAGCCCGTTGGCCTCTTATCCGGCTCGCATTGGGCGGAACAGGTTCGTCGATTTTACACAAATTTTCTTCTGGCATCCACCAGAGTACAAGGCCGCTTGAAAGGCAAGTACTGACAAAAATTTGCCTCACACGTACAGGAGCAGCCGCTTGATAATGATGCCGACTCGACGCTGGGTAGCGATGCCGAGAGTTCAACAGCCTCACTCAGCTCCAGCATTCTGAAATATCGTACGATCAAAGGTCGCACGTACCACAGTGATACTGTAACTGATCAAGAATATTGGTATGTTCGTTTAAGAGGCAGTAGGATCATAAGATAGCATTTGAGGCTAATGAGTGTTTCGCAATTTCAGGGGTCCAAATGACGATAAGGCCAATGAGATGCTGGATATTTTCCACCATTCCATGACTCTGTTGTTCGACGGAAAGCTGTATACGGCTCCCATCAAGGATGACATCAAGAATGCACTTGATGTCTGCACTGGTACTGGTAAGTTGTTACAATATCTTGGACCGAACAGTCACCCTGCCCACCTAAGCAGACGTCAAATTGATGCGAAAGGGTCACTGATCATCATTCTTTTCAGGGCTTTGGGCAATTGACTTTGCCGACCAATTTCCTAAGTGCAACGTATACGGCACTGACATTTCACCAATCCAGCCCAGCTGGGTCCCTCCCAATCTTCGGTTCGATATCGACGACGCGACCAAGACATGGACCTATCAGGAAAACTTCTTTGATTACGTCCATATTCGCTGGCTTACAGGCGTGATTAAGGATTGGACCTCTCTATACAAGGAAGCGTACAGGTGTATAGCACCAGGCGGCTGGCTTGAGCACGTCGACGGCGAGGTTAACTTTGTTTGCGATGATGACACTATGCCCACAGACACTGCTCTGTATCAATGGGGCCAAATCTGGTCCGAGATTGGAAGAAAGACTGGGCTGGCTTTCAATATGGCCGATTCGGGTTGCATGGAGAATGGCGTTGAGGAAGCAGGATTCACCAATATCGAGGTGGAGGACTACTTCGCCCCTGTCTCTCCCTGGCCCCTGGACAAAAAGCAGAAAGAGATCGGCCTCTTCAACTACGCCTTTCTCACACAGGATATCGAGGGCTTCCTTACCTACTTCCTCGGCCAGCTGATGGGGTGGACTGACAAGGAGATGGCAAACTACGCCGCTTGCCTTCGCAAGGAATATAAGGAGTGCAAGGTCCATGCGAAGATCAAATGGCGTGTAGTTCGTGCCCAGAAGCCGCTGGATGCTTGAAGGGAAGACGACAGTTGCGAGGGACACATTCAGGGGTGGGGGCGTTGTAGACGCTACAGTTGAGAGCTTTATATACCATCACTTCTCCCATGGTCACTGTCATCGATGTGGTTGATTCCTCGGGGGAGCGGCGTCCAGATATGAACACCCGGATGTCTTTCATCACATATCCCTTTTGATGTTGCGATATCATTCGCGAGCTAGACAATGTTCCCTATGGGCCCATTCAACTACATGCTCACTGAAATGGGAGGCCCAATCTGGTATGTATGTCTAACTCCCACTTTTTTCGCATCATTCCCTCCAACTACCCCAACCCACGTTGTCTCGGAAGTCGGGACGCATGTGAGACACTTCAGGATCCCGTACCCGTAGGAGAGTGGGGAATGGGATAGGTGAGAAACGCACCCTCATCTCCACGTGGGTATTCCCGTTAGCACATAAGGTACTAGGTATCCCAACCCAGGAGGTAGTTTTCCGGGTTTAACACCGATTACTTGTGGGTAGTACTCGCCACCTTCTACTCGACTTGAGCCTACCTTACCTTCCTGTGTTGAAGGTTGCCCGTGGGTTGTGTGCCAGCCCTTGCCGGAAAACTTCCAAGGTGTGATGGTCACGCCAGCACCTGTGAACTTTTCAGATCCTTTCCTTACTATCTGGTCTTCCTACACGTGTAGTCTTTTATTCCTTCATGCCTTGTCATCCCATTTCATCCTTGTTTTTCCATTATTAATATGACACAAGGTCGTTCGGGCCGGACTCAGCATCATTTGGAAACGTCGTGACAACTATCAAGGTCTAAGGTCTCGCAGGAGAGAGACAAATCGCCAGTATCATTTAGTTTATTATAGGCTTCCTTCCTTCTTGTTTCCTTTTTATCCGATTGTTGTGTTTTCTTTTCTTCTTTCCTGATGCCCTCCACTCTCCTCTTTGCACTGTCTCCCTGTTCCGGTTCTCGGTTCTCAAATTACCTCTACTCAAGCAGCTGGACCTTGCTAAAAGTGTCTTGTTAGGAGACCATAATAGCTTGCTCATGATAGAACTGATGAGTCGTTTGGCCATGTCCTTGGCAGGCCAACGGGTCTCATGTAGTTTGTCAAGGCGAGCGTGGTTAGAGGTATTCTTGTTGCTGGATGCCCCTGGGTTGCTTCCTCGTTGGGATTGGATCGGAAAGTTTACCGGTAGGTGACGGATCAAATTCGAGATGAGCCGTTGAATGAGATGTAAACCTATCTGACTTGCGTGGCATTTGGCTGAGCGGATGATAGTGTGATAACAGTCACCGCGGAAGCATAATGGCAGAAGTGAGGTGGTTGTTGCTCGAGCAAACGATAAGATAACAGATAAGATAAGAGGTAGTCTTTTGCCTGCTGCTTCCGTTTGTGGAAGCGACGGGTGCCTCCCCAACTCTGTTCACCACCTTGGCATCGCTTTCGGTGTGCAAGAACCACCTGCAAGTTTATATGGACGACGCATGTTCCATCACTCTTGCCGTCTCCGAAGTCCGAACCGTCATGACAGAAAGTCACGGTGCGTGTCGTTATCAAGGCGGCCGAGTTGGTGGGCGACGAGCGGGGCACAAACCCGGAGCTCTTGGGCCGAAAACCCTCCCATGTTTTCTTCTCTTCTTGGCCTTTTGCAGCGATCGAACTGATAAAGCAGTTTCACGCTATCACCTTTTGGCCGACCAAGCACCACGCCATTTGTTTTTTGCATCGAAATGTGGGGGAGCTGAAAGTCAACATCGCGAGTCGGCAACCTTTCGGGACCCTTGGGCACAGATGCATCCACATTCAGCTAGCCACCAGCAGGAACTGGGTGCTGCCATGCACGACAATCACGGTCTGCCTTGCGCAAACATCTAACCCAGCGCAAGTCCATATCGACGTGTTCATCACCAGACCCTTTTTGCGCTAACAACCTGTTGACAGCACATCCAAGCACTGAACGATCGATAATCCTATTCGTTGCCTTGTCAAGTTCCCAGATGTTGGGCTCGAACGGCGTCGGCGTCTCATGGAGGCCGGAGCCAGCGCCGGAAGAAAAAAATGAACGCCTCAGCAGTTGACACTGGAGAATGTCGGTTTTCACGATAGCGTGTTCGATTGCGGCTCAAAAAGCTTGGTATGGGATGCTCCATGAGTCCTCAACACCATGGCTTTAATACACGGGCGAGTGCCGCCGTGGTTGATGCCAGTTCACACCCTACCTCAAATCATCCACAAGACCTACAACCTCAACGGCGGTTTCGACCATGGCTACCGCTCCAGTCTCTCTTCAGCAGCCCGGCTGTGTCCCAAGTGCCAAGCATGACTCTGGCATCGTCCTTCAAGCCGTTGCCTATCACCGAATGCTGGCAAACCCCGGTCTGGATGGCGGTTATGACGAGTTCGACGACGTGGACCATTCCTTGAGTGACTCTGAGGACATGGCGAGGTAAGAAATCAGAGAGGCGCGGATAGCATGATATCAACTGGCTAACACATTCGCAGATACCCCAATGACTCTTACCCAGCTCACCTAGGAAGGAACAACGAAACCAAACAGCCGGACACCGATGACGACACCGTCCCTGTTTTTGCCATCAAGATCTGCCAGCCTCTACTTACGCCACCCGGCCCCCGTTCTCTGAGCGACGAGCGCCGCCTGTGTATCAATTCGTATACACGTCCCGGCCTCTGGGTGACCGAGCCCAAGCTTGGGCTCTCCGGCCTTGGCATGGGTTTCCTTTCTCAGCTTGCCCAGGTTTGCATTTATGCCAACATCAAGAGATGCAGCCGTGACCGGTGCCGAGACCAAAGAGCTGCCATGGACAGAATTGCACCGCAATGCGACTGGGGTGCTTTCAGAGAATGGGCTCTGGTGACCATGTCTTGTCAAGCTGCCATGAGCACCCAGGAGAAGGAGTCTCCGGCCCATACTCATATCACTACTGTTGTGTCGGCCCTGTGCAAGATCCTCAAAGATTGCCGCCGACTTCAGTCTTCGCTCGATTCTACTCCCTTCCGTCCGTTCCTGGATGGCGATTCTCCTACAATGGCTCCGATTGACCTCGCCCAGGTCTCCAATCTCATGTATTGGATGATCAAAATCCAATCTCAGATTGGTGTTGGTCCAACCAAGCTCGGTCGCTGGAATCACCATTTTCTCCCCAACGAGGTTACGCTGCCGTGGATTGAGCGTGCAGTACGTGACATGGAAGACTTGGGTATTTGCAAGACTCGCCTCTGGAACTTGGTCAGCGTGAGCGACAGAAAACAGAGTGATCTTCCCGATATCATATCCGCCCTCAAATCTGGTGGCCGCACCCTTGGTCAAGGGGACCACGATTACTGCACCCCCAGCAAGTGTCAATGGGCCCATCTGAACAGCACCTCGGTTACGCAGCTACACAAGTGTGGCGAGAATGGTTTGGAGTGCACGCAAAAGGAGTTTCCTGTCGAACTGCTCGAAACGGCGCTGGAAATGGGCAACAGCACCGCCTGGCTATGCAAAGACGTCAGGTTGGGCGGCTCTCAGGACCCCTACATTGCCATTTCCCACGTCTGGTCGGATGGTACAGGCGTTGGGTTGAAGGAAGAAGGCACCGTTAACTCCTGTCTCTTCGACTTTTTTGCCAGCATTGCGCAGCGAGAGGAACTTGGTTGCAAAGCGGTGTGGTGGGACGCCTTGTCAATCCCGAGCGAGCCCAAAGCGCGCAGCAAGGCGTTGAACATGATGCATAGCAACTACGCCAACGCGAGGCACACAGTTGTGCATGACAACTCCCTTCTCAACTTCCCCTGGAGCAATGATGGGAGCCCTTGCTTGGCATTGGTTCTCTCCACTTGGTTCACTCGGGGTTGGACCGCTTTGGAATTGTCCATGTCAAAGTCTGTCAAGGTCCTGTTTAGAAATCCAGACGGAGGAGCGCCTCTTATCAAAGACTTGGATAACGATATTCTTGCCCAGAGCCCGGGGTCTACTTCTCGCGCACATTGGCTGGCTACAACACTTGTCAGAAGACTCCGTCAACCCGTTAACGACGTTGGTGATCTGTTGGCCATCCTGTCTTCCCGCAGCACCTCATGGGTTCGTGACCGGACCATCATCGCTGCACTACTTGCCGGCGTTCCTGACTGCGACTTGAACCTGGGCGAGAGCCTAATCACAATCAAAGTTCTCCAGTACCTGGGCAAGATTCCATACTTCTGCCTGCTCCATGGAAAACCCACCATGCGCAACAAAGGCCCCTATTCGTGGTGTGCGGCTACACTTGACGACATGCCGGTAAACACCTCCGCTGATCTAGGCGGCAACAGATCCGGAGACCTCCTTGATATTGACGAAAGCGGTGCTGTTGACGGACATTGGTACTGCCACACCCTTGACAGCTCCTCCGTTAAAAGGTTGAAAGCCTACGGCAACGATCTCGCGGCTATCGTAAAGGTCAACGTTGCCCTTGCCCGCTGGGAACGTTGCTTGCTTTTACACCCTTCCGCTGATCGTCACGATCCCTTGTCACTTTTGGTCATCCCTATCGAGACCAGTAAGGAAGACGGCATTCTGGATTGCCGGTATATAGGGACCGTCGTTGAAGATCAGGACGGAGAAGAATCTGAGCCTGAACGCCCTACTATGCTACTAAAAATCAGGCTGGGCGCAGAGGAGCCTCCGTACGCTGAAGGGTTGCATGCTGAACACGCCATCAGCACAATGGCCGGAAAAGCTACGCCAGCTATCAATAACCCTGACGAGCGGAGCCAATCTGCCGACGGCCAGACAGAGGAACCCATGTGGCTTTACCTTGCAAAACCGTTGGACGACCACAAGAGCGTCGAACCCCTCCAGGCGGAATTGGTGATCAGGATGGACTACAACGAGCTTTTTAAGGCAATTCGAACAAGGAGAAAAAACGCGGCATTGTATCTTGTCAAGCACGGGGTGAACCTAGGCGCGATGAAATTTATCGACATTTTTCAGCAGCTCGGGTCAAGCGAAGAGGCTTGCGCAAGTTTGAAGATGCTTGGGGATGTGTATGCCGAGGCTGGCAAGCTTCGAGAGGCCATCTCGGTGTACAACTTTGTCGAGCACGAGTACTTCAAAATCAAGGACATGGTCAGAAACCCGCTACGACCACTCCTCTCCAAGTACGCACTCGCAACCACTTTTGTTAGAGCTGCGCGGGAGCTGGGGCCAAACGAGTTGCGAGCACGCTTACAGGTGACAGCGGCGGACTACGTTCTTCAGGCAGAAGAGTTCCTCGAACAGATTCTAGGGGACTGTGATCGGAGAGCAGAAGAACGCGGTGAGGCAGACTTGCCAGCACAGGAAAGCCGAAGGCCAGCACAGGAAAGGCGACATACGCTGCAGGAGGATCTGTTGCGTGGAGTTCCAGCACCCCCAGAGTTGCCGAGGTGCCAGTCGGTGCCGGATTTCAAAGTTTTCAGCCCAAATACGGATGATCAGTCATTTACCGCGTGTCAGTCGGGGGAGCACCCAACAGTCGCAAGAGCGGAGCAGGCACGCGATGCCCTAAGATGGCATCGACTTGAGCTCAATGTCATCGCCGACTTGACCATCCTGCTTACCGGGAAAGAAGATTTCGACGGAGCTGCCAAGACGTTCCAGAAGGCTTTCCGGACATTTGGCGCTCTCCCTGATGAAGACGTCGAAGGCTTCAATCTCCAGTTTCCAGAGCGAGGCCGGCTTGGTTTCGAAAGGAAGAACCAGCGGGATGAACAGGCCGCGGATGTCTATCAACGAGCGCTCAAGCGATTCGATGCCGCCTTTCGCGGGAATCATTTTTTGATTTTCCTCACCTCCCTCCACCTTGGCGTTAATCACCTATTGAGATCGAAATTCTCGTCAGCTGAGGCCAATTTGATGCGAGCACTTAACGGCTTTGTGAACCGGCTCTCTCCCTTGTCATCTGGCAACCAACACTCCGCTCTCTCGCGCGAGGATTGTGACGATGAACACCTTATCATTGGTCTCACTCGGTATTACCTCGGGGTGTTGTTCAGAAATCAAAACAAGTTGGAGGAGGCAAAAAAGCAGCTACATCAAGCCCAAAAGATTGCGTCACGGTTTCACGGACTTGAAGGCCAACTTCTGGAACTCTCAGCAACCCACGAGCTCGGAATGCTCTTTTCCCAGAAGCTGAAGGGTGAACAAAAGAGAGAACATCTTGTTAGTGGCGCGGACAGGTGTTTCAAAGAGGTCTCACAACGTGCTGAAAACTGGTTGAAAGGAGATGAAGTCCCTCAGCCACCGCGGAGGTTTCTGCTTGCCATGCGCCGCCTATATTTTCTCTCATTCAGCAATTCGATCTTGCTTCATTTGCATCATGGCGAACTTCAAGACCAAGTGATAGAGAAGCTCAAGAGGAACTTGGATGAGTACGAAGGAGCGAAAGGCGACGCTGCAGAGATCGAAATGGAGGATAAGAAGGTCAGTGATGTTGCGGAATGTGAAGCCCGTCGAATCCTCAGTCAAGCCTATATGCGGCGAAAGAAATTTCATTCTGCCGTGACCCAGCTCGGCATCGCCTTGAGGGGCTACATACATCTTTATGGGGAGCGTCATCTGCAAACATTGGAAATTTCTGTGATGTATGCGGACATACTCATACAGCTTCCCGAGGGAGACCAGGCTCGACGAGCGGACCCCGAAAATCTGCTTGAAGCGGCTGTGGAGAGATATGACGAGACCGTGGGCTCTCATCATCCAGATACACTTCTTGCATGCTTGAAATTGGGACAGGTGTATACCTTTCGTCACAAGTTCGCCGAAGCTGAGAGGTTTTGTGAGCGTGCACACCGTGGTTTCGACAAAACTTATGGCTCTGGTCACCTTATGACAGCGAGGGCTTCCAGATTGCTCGGCAGTGTGTATTTCGAGAAAGGAACGCTTGGCAAGGCTCAGGAGATGTATGAGAAGGCCTACGAGGCCTTCTCAGCTATGTCGAATGGTGAGCCGGAGTCCGACCCAGCTACGGTAACAGACATTGAGACGCTACAAGCTGCCATGGACTATGCCAATGTCTCCGCTCTCATACGGACCACCGTCACCCGAAACAGAGCCATCGATCTCTACAGGCTTGCTATAGACGGCTTTTCAGTCTGGGGAGATACTCCCCTGGCCGTTACCAGCAAACTGGTCGCGCGCATGAGACTTGGTGCCTTATACGGAGAGGTCTGCAACTTCGGGGAAGGAAAGGTCTTCATCGAGGATGCTCTCAGTGGATTTCAAAGGTTGTTGGTTCAAAGCCACAACACTGCCCCGAACGACCCATTCAGAACTATGCAGGACTCAATCAAGGAGAACTGCCTCGAAGCACAATTGAAGTTAGCTCAGCTCAAGCTGAATAAGCACAGGCGAGAGAAGAATCATACCAGCGACATCAAGGCAGTCAGGATGATGATTCAGGACACCCACAACAAGCTTGTCGAACAGCTGGGCAGCATCCATATGCTAACTCTTGAAGCATATACGGCTCTTGGGGAGTTATATTTGGAAGGCCATGGCGGTAGCAAGCCTGAGCACAGTCCTGCATCAGGGGAAAAGATTTTGCTCGAGGTCCTGGAACACCACGGGCCTGCTGGAAAGGCGAAGCTTGCGCTCGGTCACCCAAAGAAGGTACGGATCATGGACAGTCTTATCAGTTATTACGACCGGATTGGGCAGAAGGGTAGAGTCCATGACTTGAATTCGCAGCTGTGGGAGGAGCTGGTTGAGGCGTATGGGTTTGATCAAGCTGTTTTGATGATTGATGCAACCAGTGGACCGAAGCATACAGCCCGATGCATCAAGTTCGATCAAGGACGATTCAGGAAGAGTTGGAGGAAGTCGGGGGCATGTTCGGAGACTTCATTGTTTGGAGCGGGCTTAACGGCGATTGCGAAGTTTTTTGGCCATGGCAGGATTCACTCAAACCCAACGAGGGTATCCAAGACAAAACGGCCGGAGTCCAGGCCGCATCAACGACCTTCATCGCCCAAATTGGGTTCATTTACCAAGACAAATTCCCCCAACCACAGCAAGGTCAACTTTGACAGAGGGGTGCTTGAGAGAAACGAAAAGGTGTCCGGGGCTTTGCCACAGGCCTCATCGTCCACACTTGCTAGTGCCCTTGACCGCAGCAACAACTCCCAAAGAAATGGAGTGGCGTTCGAGAGGGACTCGTGGAGTTCCGGGGCATTGCCGCAGGCCTCGTCGTCCACACTTGGTCGTACCCTTGACCGCAGCAACAACTCCCAGAGACATTCAGTGGCGTTCGAGAGGGACTCGTGGAGTTCCGGGGCGTTGCCGCAGGCCTCATCGTCCACACTTGCTGGTACCCTTGACCGAAGCAACAACCTTGAAAGCGCGGTATTTGGGAGAGACCCGAGGAAATCCGGGGCGCTTCCGGGGGCTTCATTGCCTAACCCGAGCTCATCCACACTTGCCGATTGTCTTGCCTCTGAGAGGCCAACGCAGAAGCGACCACATGTCGAGTCTGCGGCGTATCCGGGGGCTTCATCATCTGCAGCGGGCTCATCCACTAATACAAATGACCCTCACTACGACGGGTCCCAGAAGAGAAAGAAATTCTTCGGCAAACTGAAAGAGGCCGGAGGGAAGCTGAAGGAAGCCGGAAGGGAAATAAAAGAGGCTGGAAAGATTCTGGGTTCCAGTCGGCACAAGGGCAATTGAGGGAGGCCAGTTGTGATTTTCATCAGTGTTTCTTATGTTAGTCTACTCGCACACAGCTTCTGGATTCCCGATGTCATACCATTCATTACTTGCTCCCGAAGTGCACAAATGTTTCTCTGACTTGAACATGTGTCCAAAGTTCTCTCTCTCCATCTCGTTTGTTCCGGTTTCTCTTCGTAGCCTTGGTATCTGGGAGGGACGAGGAAGAAGGACGGCTTTCCGAAATCGTCCTAACCCAACATTGAACTCTGGCCGGGAAATTTTTCTTGCGAAGTCCTGATCGAAAACTGTGTGCATTGATCAGTACAATGACAGTCCAATCACACGACGTCACGTCGTACTGCGTCTAGTAGCGCGGGTTCATCGGTTTATAACAGTTTCTTGTGCGTACCCATCTTCATCACAATCTGTTACACAAAACTCTCCTTGTTCCCTACAGGGCAAAAACAATGTTCGAGCAAGCCGTCCATTCGCTCAAAGACATCATCGACAAGTATCCATGGGTCTCCGAAGTCGCCGCCATCCTCCCACTCTCAGCCCTCATCGACTTTATTGATGTTCCCCAAAAACTTCACATCCACCAGCTTGTGAGTGCCGTGCCACTCTGGAGTTGGCCGGTAACGCCCTCGGGCAGTCGTCTTCTCCTCTTGGAAGAGGCTCCCAAACAGCGAGAATGTGTTCTAGATCGTTTCGGCCGCTCCGTTAGCCTCCATGGCCTTGATGGCCGCTACGGAGACAACTACCTTGTCTCGAACCCGGAGACCGTCCGCCTGATCCTCGACTCTCTGCCTGTTACTCCCATCACAAACAACCACGAAAACATGAAGGAGTCAAACTTGAGACTCCAAAACCTGGAAGTCGTGTTCGTCTCTCGGAACCACGCTCAGGCATCTAGCGGCGGACAAGGAGACAAACATCAGGGTCGGATCAAAAGCGGCATATCAGGGAAAGACGGTCTCGGTGCGTCTCGCTCCCGCTGGGGGTCCTTGTCCGCATGGCAGTCAAGAACATCATCAGCTTCCACTTCCTACCAAGTCACTTCCCTCCTCGGCTGGATCGCCCTCCTAGGCTGTCTCGTCGCCTCCATCTTTTTCCGCCTCCACATCACCACGACCTTCCTACTCCTCATGCCCGCCACCGGCCTCGCCGTCTCGCTGATCTACCCCGGCAGTCCACGCCGGCTTCTCAACAGCCACACGCGCTCAGAATACAACCGCATGGTCGTCGTGACTGAGCACATGAACGCGGCGGACTGGACTGTTTTCTACGGCGAGAGCACGCTCGTTAACTCGTTGTTGAATACCCCGCTGGAACCCTCCTCTTCATCCTCCATGTCTTCAACCAACCTCAACTCCAACTCCAAAAAGCTCAGCATGCTCCGAACAATCCTCCGTGTCATGGTGCTCGGCCAATGGGGCCTTGCCATCGCCGCCGCCGCCACAAAGGACTGGAACGCCTTCTTTATCAGCTTCTGGATCATCTTCTGTAACGTCACGCATGGGTACGTGATCTCGCCCCAGAGCCAGGCGGGCGCGTGGGCGAGCGCTAAGGGAGGTGCTGATTTGCGGCTGGAGAGGTACGCAACCACGGTGAGCTCGAGGAGGGCATTGTTGAGTACGTTGGTGGCGCTTAATCCTGATTCTTTTGGGGAAGTGGCAACGGGGAAGACAACGGGTGATACGACGGGGAAGAGGGAGGATGTTGTGAGGAAGGGAGCTAGAGTTCATGTTGAAGCTGTACAGGTGTCGGATGGGGATGCATCAGGGTCTGGGTCTGGGTCAGGTTCGGAGTCGGAGGCTTCGGAGGGCACTGCTGTTGGCAGTCCTAGTGCTAGTGGTGATAACACCTCTACTGGTTCCTGCCCGGCGCAGCGTCAACATAAAACAACCACAACGGAAGTCACGGTCAAAGAAGAAGCTCTCCCTGAATCTCCCTTCCCCCCCGGAACCACAAAATTCCTCGACCCCATCCTCACCCCCAGCAAAAGCCGTTCAACATGGGAGAAAGCAACGCTCGAGGCGTTGAGGGAGGTGATGCCTCATTTCTTTCAATCTCCTCAATTTCCTCAGGATCAAATATTGCTTCTCACCCCCGAGACAAAAGCCAACCTCCGCCGTGTCGAAAACGACGAACCACCCGAAGGTTCGACTCGCTTGCCTGCCTTAAGCGAGGAGTGGAATGCGCGGTACAAGGAGAAATACAAAGGAGAGTTCTACTGGAAGAGGTTTATCCCGGAAGGGATCTATGTCGCGGCGAGGATTAGAGAGGAGGGAGGGCTGCACTTGTCGGGGAGGAAGGTTGGGTTTTCAGCGGGTGGTTGTAGTCCTTGACTTCGATGAGAGTTGAGGGCAATGCCAGAACATGATCATCGCACTCCTTGTGTTCTGAAATCCTCATGTGTATGGCATGTCAGTGTTGATCCTCAATCACCTGTGTATGTTCGTTTCCAATTCCTTTCAAGTCAGCAGCACCCTTCAACATTGCATCTTGGTGACCATTGACTTCCAAGCTGCAAGGACACTGTCCCGTCGTGGTGGAAACGAGACGAGCAGGACTGGATCTGAACTTGAAGAAACACAAAGAAGAAAAACAAGGCCAGGCCATGCACTCGAACTCGACTGCTTGGACATTGATCTCGCCGATGTCTTCTCTTTCCTTCCTCTTGGCGACGGGAACATTCGTTTTTTTTCTTTAAAATCCTGGGGAATGCCTGCGACCATCATCATCGACCAGACCCTGACGACCAGGTTTATTCCGACTTCACCTCTGGCCTCCACTCTCGTTGACACCCATCGATGAGCCCCTTGAAGCTGTGGTTTGCATGTGATTGCACTGCCCTGTCCGTCCACACGAAGTCAAAATGGCCGAGATTGCGAGATTACGTCCCTTGGGTAGGTAACCTCGACTCCTCGAGCGATAAGAGTCGCCTATTATTGTTAGTGTCGTTTGTTAGTGTTAACATTGGGCCCCTGTACGGCACCCTGTCTGATACGGAGCCATGCTGATTACGGGGCTCGGCGCCGAAGGCTGAACGCGGGGGGTGTGGTAGCGTGTCCTGGCCCTTGCTAGCGGACCTTTGTTAGTGCTGTTAGTGCTATCAGCGCTGTGTTGGTGCCCCTGGACCTGGTGCCTCGCGTGGAGTTGGACATTTCGTGGGGTTGCCGTGATGGCGTCTTTGCGTCTTTTCCACGTTTGGTGTTTCAGCCCAATGACGAGCAGCCGATGGCGATGAGGGAGGGGCCGTCTCTATCTGTTCTCAGCTTCTTCCTTGCTGCTTCGCTTGCGAAGTGGACGCTCTGGAATGTTTCTTATCTTTTGTTATTGTTGTCGTCGTCGGGCCTTCTTTTTTAGCACCAAAGCCGTGCACTTTGAAGACTTGGCCTCATGATGGACTCTCGTCGTGAGAAATCGGGTCGGAATGCGAAAATTGAGACCCTTTCGTTGCCGGCCGACGATGACGATCCGGCACTCGGCAAAACATGTGCTGCGTTGCCTGCCGAGAGCCGGTGCTCGGAACGTGAACCTCTGAGGGCCTGAGCGCTTCCCGCCCAAACTGCAGCTGCATCACAACTTCGAACCAAAAGCCACGCCAGGCGTAACGTCGGCCGTTTTATTCGCATCCGGACGGACGGTAAGGGCCTCAATTCTTTTTCAGGACAGTCAAGTCAGGTACGGTACGACATTACTTGAACCTCTGGAACCGAGTAACGGCCAGGCCACAGCCACACCAAAGCAACAACGGCGAGGCGTTCCGACCGGACCCGAACCACCACCACCAAAAAGCCAGACACTTTTTGTGTGTGGTAGAGGTCATATAAAACGCAGGGGCAGGTAGCATTATAATATTCCTAGGTGAGACCTGGAACTCTGGAAAGTCATCAATGCTGCCACACTGCATTGAGTCAAGCAATATTGCCGAGGTGCATGATGCCCTGTGCTTGTCGTGATGCAAAACAGGGACTTCAAAGTTTGGTTCATGTCAGGAACCAAAACTACGGGAACAAGACGGAACGAATAAAAATGATATTTCCCTCAACATGAAGATCCGAGTGGATAGGGGGCTCATCACGATGTTCATGTACCACCCCGAGGCACATCACGAAGGAGTCGTTGCAACCATTCAGATGTCAGCATGGGGACTCCATACCATGACGGGGCTTGGCGCCGGTTCGATGCTACGATGCTACCCTCGACTGCAAGATAGGCCAGTAGGGAAATGGCTAGGGAATATCGGGTTAGACGGGCCTAGCCAGTCACAAGCCGATCAGCGAACACTGCAAGAGAAGACTCGTTCGACCCAAGCCGTCTTCGGTAACTCGGGTTGGACAACCCTTTCTGGATGAATGATGAGCATTGCCCGCAGAATGTGTCTTTGAATGGCTCCGGCGCTGGTGAGAGGGCCAATCACTTTGGCTTTTGGGTCTTATGGAAATCTATACCCCGGCTTCTCGAACCACAATCGACAAATGCAACTCTCTTTCTTTGGAGGCGAGAAGTTCCCTCCCGATCCTCATCAACACTCCAGCCAGTCAAACAACCATGGTCTTTCATCTTCAATTTACTGAGCCTCTTCTGGCTCACTCGTGAGCGTGGACTTTGGACTGAGCTGGATGACTTACACGGCGTGATACACGCCATCACATACCAGCTGGTTGACAAACTTTGTCTTTTCTTTCTTTACCTACCTTACCCAGCTCGAACCGACACTCCTTCACTATCACCACTACCAGACCATATCCGACAGGATCGATCACTCACTCAACCGACGATAGCCCCAATGACTATGCCATAACCACACATATCAAAACAACCAGACAGACAGACAGACAATGTCTCTCTACACGGACCCACCGGCCTTACGGCCGTTCAGCGACGACAAACCAATCCTGCTCGTGAGCTGGTGGCTCACCCTCTTCTGCACCGTCGTCATCATTCTTCGTGTGCTTGGGCGCTATGTGCGCATGGAGAAGCTGTTCCTCGAGGACAAGATCGCCGCCCTCGCCTTGATTCCCATGTACCTCCGAATCGCATGTGTGCATGTGGTTCTTGTATACGGAACCAACAACGTCGAGCTCGTGAACGAGGAGGGACTGCACCTCTCTGAGCAGGCGTTAGATAGGCGGGTGGTTGGAAGCAAGCTTGTTTTGGCTACTCGTTTCTTTTACTTTACTACGTGAGTGCTTCTCCCATATACGTCTCCGAGACTAGATTGGAAGACATGAAACTAACAGTATTCGTTCCATCTCCAGACTATGGACCCTCAAAACAATCACCCTCCTCTTCTTCAACCGCCTCGTCGGCACTGCCGGCAAATCCAAATACAACCTCACGCTCCGCTTCCTCCAAATCACCATCGGCCTCACCTTCCTCGCCTGCTTCATCAGCAACCTCTCCGAATGTTTCCCCGTGACTCACTACTGGCAAGTCACCCCGGACCCCGGCGGCCAATGCCGGCAAAGCTACGCACATTTACTCGTCGTAGCAGCCTGCAGCGTCCTCACAGACTTGTTGCTGGTCGTCTTCCCCATCCCCATCCTGATCCAATCGCACATCAAGCTCAAGCGCAAAGTCCTTTTAGTCAGTCTATTTTGCTTGGGCCTGTGTACAGTCTGCATCACCCTGTACCGCGTCCCCAACATCTTGTCGGAAAAGGGTTACCAGGGCACGCGAACGATGTGGGCGAGCGTGGAGATCTTGGTGGCGACGTTTGTCAACAATGCGATTGCGCTGGGCACGTTTGTGAGGGATACGGGACCCAAGAAGAAGAGGTTTAAGCAGCAGCAGTATATTTCTCCGGCGGATGCGTATGCGAGCACAAGGGATAAGATGACTGGGTCGTTGAAGCCTGGTGGCGGAACGACGACGATGAATTCGTTCGCTGATAGAACGAATAACGATAAGAGGGGGAGCATTATGGGCATGGACTATGGTGTGAGCGCCGCGGCGGGGAGCGATAACAAAGCCGGTATCATTATTCGAACGGACACAGTCGGTAGTAATGGCACGCTTGCCAGCAACACGCCCACTCACGACGGAAACCAGGGAGAAGCCCGCGGCAGTGTGGCTTCCAGCAACGGGAACCTACCAGGTTCAGGAGGAAACAACCTCAGAGAAAGGGATTCCCAGGAGTCACTTATCCCCAAGCCTGGCAGTGGGACGGCCATGTACTTTGGCACGGTCATGAAGACGACAGAAATCAGCGTCACGGTCACGGAGGCCAACGAGGAAGATTTGAGAGCGCAGCATGATGGTGGACGGATACCGCAGAGTCCGTTTGGGATTTCTACAGGTAGTCATCATCATCACAATCAGATTAGGGAGGCGCCGAGGATCGTGGCGGCTGGGGAGAGGGGCGTGGCGAGGGGGACGACGAAGTTGTTGAGGAGTTTGCCGGGGAAGGAGGAGGAGGTTTGATGACACGGATGATGATGATTTGGATAGTACGAAGGGTACTGGATGAGGCACGTACATGATGATGATGGGGGATTTAATTGGATACATTCTATTTAGTTTTACTTTTGGTCAATGTCAGCGTCTTAGTAAAGAAGCGGCTTCATTGCAGTTGTTCTTGTTGCAGAAGTTCCAGTCTCTTCACGATGATCGTGTGGCTGTTACTGCCAGTGTAGTGCCATACTCCGTGTTCCATACTCGGTGTTGGACGACGAGTCGCATGTTAGTGTTTCCATGTCGCCATCGTCTACACCTGCCTCGTCAACTACGGCCCCATTGCAGCTGAGCTGCCAAACTTGCGTGAACGATACCTCTACGCTTTGACATCGGGAGGGAAGGCATTGCCGACAACGATAAGGTAATTACAATGCGGACTGACGGTGAGAAAGGCAAAGCGAGGGAGAGGCAACCGCCGTAGTACCAAAACCGTTGTGGTACCGAACCGCCCGCCAGCCCTCGTGGTGACCATGGTTCCGCGTGAAGGTGGCTTGGCTTGGCTTGCATTCATGCAATACCGGATGAATGCCCCTGGAAAGGGAATGGAAGAAGAATAAGTGCTTACCAATGTCCTCAGCCGTCGGGGGCTTGAGGGTTCGAGGCCGGTTACTTACCGAATCCATTGATGTAGTTGTTGCTCGGACTTTCTGTGGCTTCTTCGCTTCGTCGGTAGTAGAACTAGCGAGGTGTTTAGAGGTCAGATATCGTCGGTCTTGGTGGTCTTGGTGGCTTCTTGGGGGCTTGCTGGTTACAAGGAAGGACCAGGCCATTGTCTTGAGAACAAACTTGGTTGCTTTGATGCCAAGGTCTTAGTGGTGATTGTGTGCTCCAGGCACAAGGGAATCAGAGCGCACGGACCTCGTAGCCCAGAGGTAGCTTCCCGTTATCGGCATCACCACCACAATCCCTATCCCTCGTGGCAATAAATGGGGCCTCCCCTTCTGTCCGTGTCCGTGTCCCTCGGCCCCGTTCGGTCGGACTTTTATGTAGGTCCAACCCGGATCCCAGAACGAAAAAGTGTTTATTTGCACGCCGAGCACTCGCCCAAAAACGACGCCAAAAAGGTGACGAAGCTGACATGCTCACCATGGTCTGGCCGTAGCGCCTGCGGTTTATCGAATGGGCGTTGATAAAAGGCCCCCGGGGCCCCCTGGACGCCGACAAGGTCGGGGAGTCCCACAGGGTTCGGGGGTCTATCAACCCCACTGATTTTCCCACAGCGCAACCACAGCGATTCCCAGTCGCACTTGCACCTCCAGGACTCCATGATGAAATCCACCCACCATTACAGATCGCCATTGCCCCCCTACCGAGACGACTCAGATGAGAGATATAGTTCTGGGGAGAAGTCATTGGTCCTGTTCTTGTTGATAGATGGGCATTAAGGATGGTGATGGGGGGATGGTTTTGAACCACTGGGAATCTTTGGGAGCCACCGAAGAAAAACCATTCGAGTGGCTTGGTGGCGTTTATCAAACATGGGCAGGTGCGATGAACACATGCAATGATGTAAATCGCAAAAGTGCGCCATCCACGTTCTTGCCCGTTCTTGCCTGTGACTGGAAAGGCGTCGTAGGTCCACAATTTGCCAATTCTTCTTCCACTTGCCAAATGCAAAAAAACCACGCACAATGGATGGGCGATCTCAAAGACAGAACGCAGTCGTTGTTGGGTATGATCTTTTTCAGGAAGTCGACTCGACTGTCCAGGGTTATCTTGGCTGCAGTTGATAAGCTAAATAAGGTAAAGCGTTTCTCGATTGTGGAGTTAATGTGCCACACCCAGCTGGACAGTCGACTCGACCCTGAAAAAGATCACGCCCTTGACGGACTCGCAAAACATAGCCATAAGGTATGCACTTGGGAGTTTGCAGTTGGATGAAAGAGACATGCCAAATATCATATGCCAGACACGCATAGTGACAATATTTCGTCTCTATCGGTCGATGGGAAAGAAGGATGAAACTCAAAGCGGGAAGGTCCCTTGTGACAGAAGTCTTTCAAAGCCTCAAATCAAGGGCCATTGTGCGACATTGTGACATTCAGTTGTGGTTGTACCTTCTGTTAAGGTGTGGGAGTGGAGACCGTTATCTGCTCTTGGCGCCAATCCCGTGAGGCCAGGGCGTTGAGAGTGGATCCTTTTTTGCAGAGCTTTGGCCGAGGTCGGGGATGCCAGCAGTGTTGGCACTTCTTCAATTTTGTGGGACAAGGGGGCGGAATGCTCTTTCACTTTTTCGACTGCAGCAGTGCAACTTTGCAACTGCGAATTGGTGTGGGGGAATTTCACTGGGATTTTTGGGATTCCGAGTGATTTCCTTTTTTTCCAAATTGCACTTTTGCCATTCGCCCGTCCGTCCGTCTTTGCACCACTGTTTCCGTCCATCGGCTGTGTCGGCTTCTTTTCCAAGGAGAACCAAAGACTGGACAACAATCAACGGCCCGTGATCCTGCCGAGCCGCAAAAGTCATTCATCAACAAAGACTGGACACACACCCAAGCCCTATATTCAGGGGCAATAGACGTCTGACGGAACATCGGAGAGGAGGTGTGAACGTGTGAGAGGACTCGCAGCTCGCTTCATCAGACCGGCCTTCTGGGCATTGTGGAAGCTCCCGTGGAAGAGTGTCAAGAGGTTCAGCCAACCGCGTGGCAGCGATAAAACAGCCCAGGCTAATAAATAATAACACATGCAGAAATCATCCCAGTCCAAGCTAGACTAGACCGACCACTACTGTCCCCAGTGACGCACAGCAGGGGGGACAAGCACAGACTCGGGAAGGAGGGGAACCCAGAAGGCTCCAAGACACTCGGAGTTCAAGACAAGACCAGGGTCAACTTGGATTCTCTCACTGTCACAGCCAGATACACGCAACCGAAGACACGGGTTTCCTATCGCAACTCGTGCTGTCTTTATCTTCACTTTATCTCTGTTGGTTGCGGGGCAAACACCAAAACGAGAGAAGCTTTTTTTCTTCTCAAGGGTGTCAACTGACAACCACTGACGGGGACACATCCGAGTCCATCATCCCATTGCCACCGGGAAAGGAAGAGGTAGTATTCCTTCCTACCTACCCATACAACTGCTCTGCATATACTACATTCAACCAGCATCCAACACCCTCCTACAATACCTCTCCATCTCACTCTACAAAGGTAACTTTCACGAGAAAATTCCTTCATCCCATCCCGTCAGTTCGGTCCACCCCCGGAGACAGGAACCAGACCCTTTTGGGCGGTCCAGACCGGAACCACGCACGAGAATTACTTTACCTTCCGTCCCGCCGTCCCACCACCCTATACGGTAGAGGCAGTACACACTAGGACACCGGGGACCCCCTTTGCTTCCCCTCCACCGTCCCGTCATTCTTTTCATCAGTCGATTGTGCTTCCTCGGCCAAGCTTTCATTCATAGAGCTTGCATAGGCACCTTCAACCCCTTCCTATACTACCAATAAACCTGCTCGTTGATCAGGTTCTAGCCTGCGGTGAACAATTGCGGTTCACGTAGTGTGTCAGGCCAAGAGATATCTCACTCCTTTGATATCGACTGGTTTCTTTCATCACCACCGACTTCCGACTTCACACCCTCTCTCACACCAGATACCACACTCATACACAATCCTTATGAAGGAAACCCTCACGTCATCAGTGTCAATGTAACCAGCAAATCGACGACCATCTTTTTTCAAACATGCCAGCATTCGATCAGGACATCGAGCTCAACGCTTACTCACATTCTCACGGACTCGGAATCAGTGGTAATGGCGGCGGTGGTCGACAGCGCAGCATAGCCGAGGGAAGCAGCTTCACCGTCGGCGGCGTCTCCCCATCTTCCCGGGCCAAGTCCTTTGCCGATGCCTCACCCGGCGGCAGTCATGCCCGCTCAAAATCCATTGCTGGTGGTGGCGGCGCGGGAGGAGGCTTCCACGGCAAGATGAGCCGCTTCGTGGACTCTTTCCGCCGCGGCGACGGCACCATCAACCAAAATATCGACCTCGACGACGACAACACCACCTCCCACGGGTACTCTTCCCACAGCGTCTCGCGCGACCACGGCGGCACGAGGTACTATGACTTGCGCCAGGGTAATAGCAAGACCAACACGCCCAGCTCGCTGCTGGCTAGAGAGCTCAAGGGCCGGCATCTGCAGATGATCGCCATTGGAGGGTCTATCGGGACGGGATTGTTCGTTGCCTCCGGGAAGGCGTTGAGTGAAGGCGGACCGGCGAGCGTGTTGATTGCGTATCTCATCATTGGTGTCATGCTGTTTTGCACGATACAGGCGCTGGGCGAGTTGGCCGTTATCTTTCCCGTGGCCGGATCGTTCTCGGCGTTCTCGACGAGGTTTCTGGATCCGAGTTGGGGATTTGCTATGGGGTGGAAGTAAGTCTAGGCACCTTTCGAGTCTATGTGAAGATGAAAAGAAAAGCGACTGACACTCATCTTTTAGCTATGCTCTGCAGTGGATCGTGGTGCTACCACTTGAGGTATTAGCCGGCGCCATGACGATAGGATACTGGAATAAGGAGCTTAACAAAGCCATCTTTGTGACCATGTTCCTGGTCGTCATTTTCATCATCAACCTCTTTGGTGCAAAAGGATACGGCGAGGCAGAGTTTATCTTTTCCATCGTCAAGGTTACCGCTGTGGTAGGATTCATGTGAGTTTTTAACCCCTCCCCATGGACCCAGCCCCCAAAAAACGGGCCATTCCTTCAACTCCTTGAATAACACCAACTGACACCCCTCAAGCCTCCTAGGGATTGTAATCAACATAGGCGGCACCCCCACAGAAGGCTACATCGGCGCCAAATACTGGACCGACCCCGGTGCCTTCCACAACGGCTTTAAAGGCCTCTGTTCCGTCTTCGTTACCGCCGCCTTCGCCTTCGCCGGTACCGAGCTCGTCGGCCTGGCAGCTGCCGAGACTACCAACCCTCGCAAATCGCTACCCACGGCTATTAAGCAAGTTTTCTGGCGTATCTCTCTCTTCTACATCGTCAGCATGACACTCGTCGGTCTGCTAGTCCCATACAACGAGCCTCGTCTCCTCAACGCCAAAAACGTCGCCGACGCTTCTGCTTCCCCCTTCGTGATCGCCATCGAATCCGCCGGCGCCACCGTCCTCCCGTCTATCATGAACGGCGTCATTCTGATCTCTGTCATTTCAGTCGGCAACTCCGCCGTCTACGGCTCCTCGCGTACATTGGCTGCCCTAGCCGAACTAGGCCAAGCCCCCTCCATCCTCGGCTACGTCGACCGCCGTGGCCGTCCCATCGTATCCATTATCATCACCATGGCCGTCGGCCTCCTCGCTTACTTGGGCGACGTCCCCTCGCAGAGCAGCATCTTCGACTGGCTCATCGCCATCTCCGGGCTCTCCTCTGTCTTCACCTGGGCGTCTACTTGCCTCGCCCACATCCGCCTGCGCAAAGCGTGGGCGTACAACCACCGGTCGGTGCAAGACATTGCCTTCCGCGCGCAGGGCGGGGTGATCGGGTCCTGGATTGGTTTCTTTCTCAACGTCTTGGTCCTAGTCACCCAGATCTGGGTAGCCATCGAACCCATCGTCGATGAAGACGAGACACCAATGACGGCCAAGGAGAAGTTGAGCAGTTTCTTCTTGAGCTGCTTGGCGATTCCGGTAGTTGTGGTGTTTACTATTGCGCACAAACTGTATTATAAGACGAGGGTGGTGAGGATCGAGGATATGGATGTTGATACCGGACGAAGGGATTTTGGACGGTTGGGCATTATTAAGGCGCAGGAGAAGGAGGAGAGGATGGGGTGGCCTAGGTGGAAGAGGGTTTATCGGTTTATGTGCTGATTTGCACGGGCTGTGTGGGAAGGGAGTGCAGTGGCTGCTGGACACGTTTGGTGAAAGGGGCTGGAGGTGGAGGGTACCTACTTGTGTTTCGTTTTGTATGGGAAACTGGAGGGGATTTTTGGTGATGAACTCGTGGAGGAGGGTCGGTCGGTTGAGCGACACTGGGTGGGGGTTTGGAGTGGATTGGATATGAACTGGATGCTTCATTTGAATATCAACGACGGAGATGCAAGTACATAAAGATGTAATAGTAATCACATATGATGAAGAACTTAAGGACTTGACCAAATTGGACCCAAATGCTTTGTCTTTTCGTGATGATTCGCGACGATTCGCGGCCACAAAGAATCACGGACTCGAGGCATCCATCCAGACGAGTGAGTGCGCGATGTAAGACCCATGCTGCATGCATGCACTGGATGTTTGACGTCAACGTCCGAGACCGCACGGGATGTTATGCGTCAAAAAGCCTTTCCAGACACACACCTACAAGATGTCGTGAGTTGAACGCAATCACTTACAAAGAGGAAATGAAATGCGAAAATGGAAAATGTACATCACAATGATGGCCGTGGAAGATCCTCGGGATTGAGGGGAAGGGACTGGAAGGAAGAAAACACAGGCACAAGCGCAACATCAACAACATCGTGGGAAAAGGAAAGAAACAAAGGAAGGGGACGGAACTTGAAACCACGGGGCAGCTGTGAAAATTTTGAGGACGGACAAAAAGAAAAGAAAAGAACAACAAAATAGGTACAGTAGGCATGATCATGACAGTCAATCGGGACCAGTTGCCAGGCTTATAAGGACGGGGAGGGGAGTTGAAACAATGAAGACAACAACTGAAGAAGGGGGGGGGCAAAGGGAAAGGAAAGGGAAAAAAAATAGAAACCTGGAACCACTCACTCCAGGACAACACAAGATCGCGCAAACGAGAAAAGTAATGACGCCGGCGGAATGAAAAGGAGAAAGAACGCAAACTGAGTATGTGGTGTGGTGGAAAAACGAAATTTAGCAAAGCAAAGCAAAGCAAAATAACGAAGAAAAAAAAACAAAAAAAAAAAAAAACAACGAGGAACAAATGGGGGCGATTCCTCACCACCGAAAGCACGGAACAACTCTCCCCCGAAAAATATTTTCTTGGCACCCACTGTTAGTCGGTTGTTAGTGGCCAAGCCAAGAACTACCCTTTTTCGGTGCATTGGGTGCTTTAGGGCTATCATTGGCTTAACCCACCAAATAACGACTCAAGACGAGGGATTTTGGGAGAGTTCACCTCGTCAATAACAATAACGCCGGTAGCTTATTGAAGCTGAGCTCTTCATGAGTATTTCTCGAGGAAGATAAAGGAGCGCCGAGGAAAACGACAGCTCACCGGACATCGTCGTCGTCGTCGTTTTTCGTTGTTGTTGTTGGCGATGACAACGACGGGTCGCACCGAGCGACAACCACCTCGAAACCTCTCCCTTAGAACGCCGCTTGCTGGACCCAAAACGGCTGGGCCGCATTCTAATCAAATTATCTTCCCCGGTCCCTAATGTCACTATCAATATTGATATTGATATTCGAATTTCGATATCTCCTTTTCAACTAAGGAAGGACGGCGGACCAATTTTGGAGGTTTTTCCCCCTGGGTTTCCCTCTAACGGTGTTTACCTCTGGAACTTCGAGCTAGCTACGGGGCTCTTAGGAGTTCGTAGGACGTCCGATTCGTCCTACGGATAGGAATCGAGGGATAAGCCCGAGCAGCAAATGCTAATTGGAGCCCCCGGTAGGTATGACCTTAATGGGGGCGGGAATTCTAGGGCTTTTGCCAGCGAGTTGGGCTCTACTATATAGGTGGTAAATTGGGGGATTTGGGCCTTTGTATTTATCCCTGGTAGTTCTCCACGTCTCATGCCCTTAGGGAGGCGGAAGTAGACGTTAAATATAACACACACACACACACACACCGAAAGCACGGAAGGTGAAGAACCAAAAAAAAAAAAAAAAAAAAAAAAAAAAAGATTGAAACAGATGATCCGACCCAGGCTCGATCTGGGGACCTTCAGTGTGTTAGACTGACGTGATAACCAACTACACCATCGGACCTGTTTGTTGTTGTTGAAAATTAGAAAAGAAAAGTTCTACTTATGGAGTCATGACTCGTAACTACGGTATCCCGGCTACAAAATTCGCCACGGCTTCGAGATCACGGTGCACGGAGACAACACGCGAAATGTCATGTTCTTAATAAAGGGGCAGCAGGCTTTATAGAAACATCTCATCATTCCTTCGTATATACGTCGTTATCAACATTCATAACAAATCTCGTAACCCACATATCCCACATATCCAACCCATCATTGTTTCCAAAATCGTTTCCAAAAGATCATCACATCAGCCATCAAATCTCCAACTTCCACTCACTCACTTCTCCTCAAAAACACTAACAACCCCCAACCCCCCCGCAACCGCCTTCACCCTGCTCTGAATCCTCAACGGATTCCCCTCAAACACCACAAAGTGCCCCTCCTCAACCTTGGGCTCCTTAGCCCCCAGAATCTTATAAACATTCCCACTCACTAACCCCAACGCACTCTTCTTGCTCAGCTTCCCGCCTCCATTCGCATACGCAATACCCGCCAACAATCCCAAGTCTCTAACCAGCCAATCCTCCTCCAATCCGATAGCCGTGGTGACACCAGCATCGATAAGCACGTCGATAGCCGTGCCGTTAGTTAGCGGAGCGCCGGAAAGCGCGCGGCGCTGGTCCCACGAGTTGGCGTACGATTGGAGCGGGGCAAGAACGACGCCAACGTTCGCGGCGGCGAGCTCGTCGGCGACGAGGTGCGATTCGGCGCCGCCGAAGATGGCGAGATGGATCTTGCTGGAGGTGACGGCCTCGACGTCCTTCTTGACGCGCAGGGCGGCGGCGATGATGTCGGCGTTGTGGATGGTCAGGACGAGCGGGAGGGAGCCGTTGACGACCTTTTGCAGGAAGGTGGACTCGGAGTAGATGTCGGCGGGCTCGATGGTCTCGTTCTTCTTGAGCTTGGTGGCGGCTTGGAGAAGTTTGCGGCGGAGGGCGCCGACGGCCGCGGATAGGGAGGGCGTGCCCTCGGCTTCTTTGGCGTTGGGGTCCAGGCTGTAGTGGACAGCGACGTCGCTGGCGAAGATGGCGCCCTTGGCGAGGGGGTTGGTGGCGCCTGTAAGGAAGCCGACGCTCGTGCCGTGGTGGGTCGTGCCGTCGGTGAACTTGGGTGCCGTGATGGCCTTGGTGACGCCGTACTTGTAGGCAGCGTGCAGCTTCTTGGTGTCGAGGGTGAGACCGTCCTCGGCACGGGTGAACACGTTGACATTGTTACCGTTATCGGTGGAATCTTCGGCGTCGATGGCGTTTAGGCCGATCTGGGAACCAAAGGCCGTGAAAGAACCGGTGAAGTGACCGTCCTTGAGCTCAATGACTGGGATCTTGGAGGTAGATGCCATGCGCACCTCATCGGCACAGACGCCGAGGCAAGTGACCTTGCCGTTCCGAATGACGGCGCTATAGGACTTTGCGTCATTGCTTCCGCCCTTGACCTCAACGTCACCAAGGACCTTGGTGATGCCAGTGAAGACAACCGAGTTCATGTCGACAGGTTCCTCGACAATGGTAGTGAGGCTCTCGTCCGGAATAATCAACTTGGGAACCGGCTTGTTCAGCTCGATAGGGTGCTCGTATTGGGCAGTCCCGTCAATCCACACCTGCACAGGAGTAGCGCCCACCTCGAGAGGATCGCTGTCCCAGACAACGACATCGGCATCAAATCCAGGCTTGATCTTGCCGAGTCTGTTGCCAAAGCCGAGACGCTCAGCCGGGGCGGTGGTTACGGAGGCGAGAGCAGCGTGATAGGGCAAGCCATACTTGTGGCCCTTGGCGGCCTCGAACAGGACGTGCTGGGCGTTGAGAACCGGGTTGTCACTAACATAGATGGGCGTCAAGTCGTTGTCCCAGAGGTACTTTCCAGCAAACTCGGAACCGACGTAGGACTCGGCCTTGTAGTACATGTTATCGGCAAAGATGGCAGAGGCAGGGGGGTCACCACCGTAGGCGCGCTTGAGAATCTGTCCGCTTCGTTAGCAACAGGATAGCATTGGAGGAGAGTGTCTGACTTACCTCTGGTACCAAATAGGTCTGATGGGCATGATGGAAGGCCCGGACCTTGAACTTGAACTCGTTGGTGTGATCGACGAAAGCCTCGAGATCGGGGATGGTGTAGCAGTGAGTGTTGAGGTGAATCTGTCCGCGCAACAAGGCGCCAAGCGACTCCCACCTCAATTCCTGGGGAAGATATCCCTTCATGTTTTGTACGCCGACTGCAGCGGCGGCATCACACCAGTCATCCTGGTCGCGCACCAACTTGGTCGCCTGCTCAAAGGCGTGACGGAACTCCCAGCTCTCGCCCAGACGGCTGGTAGGACCCTGCTTTCCGACCCGGCCGTAAACGCGCTTAGCGTTCTCACCGCAGGCCATCTTCATGAACCTCCAGTTGCGTTCGGGGTCAGCCAGCATGTCGGCGGCACTGGTCTCGTTGCGGCCGTCGGGCTTGCCAACAGCCAGCTTGATGGCGTAAGCCTCACCACCCATGTTGTTGCCCGACCCAGGGAGGATCAAGCTGGTGGTGACACCGCCAGACTTGATGACCTGGATTTGGTGGTCATTGGGCTGGATTCCGTCGATAGAGCGGACGAAAGGGGTAATGTCCGCTGAGAGCTCGTTGGTATCTTCGTTTCCGTCAAGACTAGGCAACGAGTCTACGCCGGCATGGCTGTGCATATCGATGATGCCGGCGGTCAGGGGACGGCCCTTGGCGTCAAAGACGTGGGTGCCCTTGGGCAGACTGGAGGCGGCGATGTCGGACTCGATCTTCTTGATAAGGCCATACTCGAGATAGACGTCGGCCTTGATCCAGCTGTAGCCCTTGCCCTTGCGCGCATCGGCAGCAGAGGTGCCCTTGGCCGGCTCTCCGACCCAGACGGTCGCGTTCTTGATGAGGGTAGGGGCATGGCCGTCGATGTAGCGGGCGTTCTTCTCGCGGCCCTCGCCGATGGGGTCTTGGGGCTTCTGGCGCAGCTTGGAGCAGGTTCCGAGGTCGTCGTGCAAGCGTTGCACCGACAAGCCGTGGACCGTGACGTCGCCGTTAGCGGGCTCGGAGCGCGAGGGGAGCTGTTTCCACTGGGCGTAGGCGATGAAGCCCATGCAGGCGACCGCGAGGAACTTGAGGCCTCTGGACCGGCGCATCTTCTTCCTCTTCCATGCTGGAGGGGGAGGCGCTACGGCGCTGTACGGGGGCAGCCCGCCGCCCTTCTCGTCCATGGTTGTGGTGTTGTGTTGTTTTGTTGATGGTGATACTTTTCCGGCCGTTGTCCCCACGTTGGATTGTTACAGTGTGGTGGACAAGGAGGAGGTTGGAAATTGGAGATTGAAGTGTGCCGACCCGTGGGAAAAGGCCAAACTTGTAGCACGTGAGGGGCGCTACAGCTGCCTGCAGATCCTGAAGGTCGTGATGATGCGACACGCGGACAGCTCTTGGAGGTGCAAACAACAAAGAAGGAGGAGCTGTGACTGAGGAGTAAAGCGGGGAGCTCACCGATTTGGCGCGACGCTATTGGCCAATTCTCGATCCAGGTACCCGCTCGTCCCATCCTGGTCGATTCGTCATCCAATGGCTGATTGCCTACAGGACCCAATTCGGAAGGTGCGCGGGTCTCGGCATTGATAATGCTCATGCAGCGATTATCGGGAGCTAACAGTTTGAAGAGCAAGAATGGTGAGAAGGTGTTAGTAGAAGATAGGCTTTTCTGTATGCACAACTTTTGTAAATGGCGCCGTTTGAGCTCGGATTCCGCTTGCGATGACCTCACTTCACCTTGCATTTCAATTTGTCACCGTCAGAAATCCTCGACACACCACACCACACCAGTCCGACATCTACTGCGACATTCATAAAGAAACAAAAAGCAGCGCTTACGACTCTGACTCAGCTACAAGTACGTCGTCATGGATGACGACCGCCAGGCACGGCGTATCGCCGTGCAGCCAAACCGTGTTTACTTTGCGGTATGACGACGACGACGACGATGAAGCTACCACACACGACATACCTAACCTACATCTCTCTCTGCTACGGGAATGTGGTCGACCATTCAGCACTCTCTTGTAGCTCGGCTTCCGATGAACGAACCAGACTCTGGTCAAGATTCAGAACCAACAGTCATCAGTTAGCCCCCAATGGCCAATGCTCTTGAGACGATGGCGCTATCGGAAAGTCCTCTCAAGCAAACCTGGTTTTCCGGTCCATTTGAGTTGACAATGTCAATACCACTTGGCATCTCAGGCCTGAGATCAAAACAATGGGTCACGACAGATGTCGATGAACACGGGCACACTTGTCTCACCAACTGCCTCAAGTTGCGGGACACAGGGAGACTCAAGTGCAACAACGGATGGCTGGGTATTCCGCAGTCTGTGAAGCCCATCAACAGGCCTCATTGCGATACCGCGGTACGGATGATGGACGAGTGTTTCTCTGGCCTACCTACAGTCAAATGTCCAGACTCAGGGAGGAAAAAAGTGATGGAAGCTCTTACCACCCCTATTCTGCCCCAACAAACCCCTTCCTACCGTTCCTAATCTGAACAACGGAGCGAAATACCACGAGACAATGCTGTCTTTCATCACCACTCGAATCCTCCTTTTCAGCTCTCTTTGGTCAGGCTTGGCCTCGGCCTTGGCCCTTCCGACACCTTCTCCTCAAAGCACGAGGTCAAAACCACCTTCGCTTCAATCATCGTGGAATATTATGGGCGCTCTTTTCCCCTGCGTCTTCATCATCATTGCCGTCTACTTTCTCGCCGAACACTGCTACGTACGAGTCAATCGTGGTTTTGACCGGGTTGAATTTCCCCAATGGACCTCATCAAACTTGGGAGAAGACGGGTATGTCAGAGAAAGGCCAAATGCTTGTCGGAGTATTTCACCCACTGACCCAACGTCACCATTCCCAGCCCTGACTACCGAGTTGTGTGGTTGTCGAATATCCTGGGTGTCATGGTGACTAGTGATAGGGAGATCGTCGGTATGGCTCGTCGGCAACCCCCCGGAGAAGAAAGTTCGTCTGGGACAACCACCACTTCCACTTCGTCAGCTTCATCAAACGCGGTACCGGTACCCCCAACGGTGTACGCCTGGTGATAACGAGCTTCAGACGGATTCGATCCGAGGTGGAGAGAGAAAGGGGCTGGTACCCGAGATTATTCATAGTGTGGATGGCAGACCAACACCAACATTTATGACGGAAGCCATGGGTTCTTCGCCTGTTATGGTCTACAAGATACGCGAAGGTGGTCAATTCCACATTCTGGGACCAACCTTGTTGGACACGAGGGGCTGCACGTGAGAAAAACGCCATGCAGGGCCATGGGAGCGAGGAACCTTGTCCACGTGTTCGGGCTCCGAGTCGAGGAAGACACGAGGACGAGATGGAGTTCGCGGGCGAAGCTCAATCCTGTTGGCCCACACATCAAGACAATCGAACCGAGCTTGCAGGTTAATTGCTCGAAGCGACTTGCAACGTGCAAACCTGACAATAGACACGGCCTGCCCCGGCCAACCTGTTTTACTTTCTTTTTTTCACCTCGTTTCTTCAACTCTTTTTGGCTGCTGCCTTAGCCTTATCGGTCAAAGATCGGCGTGGGCCACACAGAGAAAAGATGGTTCGGAAATGAGCGTGGGTGACGAGGTGCTCTGCGCTGACCTTTTCCTCGTTGAGTTTCTATCGACGGCTCCCCATCGTCATGTATCGTGATCGGCCTCGGATCACTGATGGGATCAGCTTTGGATCTGCCATGACCTGTGCGCTTCCCGCCCATTGTCCACCATTTGTTCGCCCTACCGTTCGTGGTGTCTTCGGACAAGTCCCACAACTCAGAATTCGACCAGGACACGCGACGCAGCAAAGCATCCCGTACCCAAAAGGCACCAGGTTGCAATGCCACTCCAGCCGAAACACTATTGAATTGCGCTGCAATTAGGCAAACAGGAGCCGAGAAGACCGGATAAAGTGTCCTTGTCCCTTTCGTCTAGCGCGCGGAGCTTGGGGCGTACACTAGACTTGAGGTCCCGGAAATTGTCTCTTCAATCAGACAAGTCAGCCGCTGAAACGCCGGAATTTCTGTTCTGCACAGTCTCGCCGACCAAATATCGTCATCCCAAGCCGCGGAGAGTCCGCGCTGCTGCCGTGCCCGCCAACGGCCATGATAAAAAACTTGGATTTGGTGTGATTCTAGGGTCAAGCGTAGCATCCTCGTCGTCGAGCTCGGGGTGCTTCATGGCCAGTGTGTCTCCTGAAGGGGAAGGTAATGATGGGTGCCAAGCGGGAGCTACGGGAAAGTTGAAATTGGGCGCAGAATGCGCTATTCCGCCCTGGGTATAGCGTCAGGTACAGACCTCCATTGACAAGGGCCGTTCCGTCGATCTTTACCGAATCTAGGGATACCAGTTGCACGGTTCAACTCGCTCGGCAACAGAGGCCAATGTGCAGTCCATGCATTGAAGATTGACTGCCGTTACTTATGATTCGTCAACGCTGTGCTCGGAGGTGCTTGGCCGTAGGTGACAGGATGTGACACCTTGTGAAAGATCCGGGTTCTATACAGGACCCATTTTCATCGCCTCCGAGCTATAATCCTTTTTAGTCTCGATGATCTCCATTCCACGCTGCCAAATGCGTCTCGTCTGTTTTCTTCCTCTCTTCTCCGTTTCCTAACTATATCCCAATATCCAATAGATCCCTCCACTCTTTTGGGACTTGGATACTTGTCACTCGTTTTATACCAGCAAAACATCCGCTATAAGCATACCCAATGACCAGCGGACAACTTCAACGAGATACCAACGTCCAAATATCACGCTCTTTGTGATCTTAACGGCACTGACACCAGCCGAACGATGGACAATCAAGATGGGTTCGACCATGCCTTAGAAAAGCGGACGGTCACGGAATTCTTGGACAAGCTCTTCAGCCCATGGTGCAAGACCTTTCCCAAGACTCCGGGATGTCCTAAGCCAGAAGACCCCGTGGAGACGCCGCCGGCAACAACGCCAACACCAGCACCAGCACCAGCACCACCGGCCGCAACTTCACCCCCTGCAGTTGTAGCACCACCTCCAGTCGAAACTAAGACTCAGCCCGCCAGTCCTCCCGTGGTAACACAGCCACCGGTAGTGGTAGCACCGCCAGCCACTACTGCTCCCGCAGTCGTGAAGCCTTCGCCAACCAACATTACGCCGCAACCAACGAAAGGAGCCGAACAAGGGTCGGGATCGAATCCTGGAACGGGATCAAGTGAGGGATCTGGGCAGGGCAACGGATCAGGAAGCGGCTCTGGTTCGAGTGGTGCGGATAAGGGTAACGCTGGGAATGCCGGGAATGGAGGCTCCGGCTCTGACAAGGAAACCACGGGACCTGTCGGATCTGATAACGGCAACAACGCCGCCGTTCCACCACCGAGCGTGACTTCGGATAAGGCTGAAGTACAGGCCACGGCTACTTCAGGCAGCCATGCTGGGAATGGAGTTCTTCCTGGAAAGGTGCTTCTGGCCGCCCCAATGCCAGTTGCGAGTCACTCATCCGAGTCGGGCGATGATACCTCTAAGGATGGGGATAACTTGGTGCAGGGTTCTCAGCCTTCGGCCACTTCCTATCACTCAGCAATCCAACATAACGACCAAACCATTCCTACTACGCTCTCCACTGCATGGATCGCCGCAGGCACCCCAACAAGCATTCCATCAGGAGAAAGCACCATCCCTGGGCAAACATCTGGATCTGATGACCCTTCATGGGTCAACCCAGACCTTAATCCCACCCCCGGCTCAACTCACACACAAACGGGTGGAGGCTCAACCACAGGGAATAGCGACAGTCCCGCCGTGGACTCGCCCAATACCAGCACCACGGGTCTTGTACCTGGTATTGCCGGTGGTGTCGTCAGTAAGTCAGCCCATCAACCATCACTCCTCAAGAACTTCTCACTAACATCCACCCCCCAGCCATCGTGATCCTCTTCTTAATCTTGTTTGCTCTCCTCTTCAAATACCGCCGCACCGCCAGCGTCCAGAACTTCCTCATCAAGTACACCCCCTTCAAAGTAGCCGCCTACACCAAGCGTGACAAGAAGCGCTCCTCCATGGGCAAAGGCCTGCTCTACGAGGACGAGCCATCGTCACCCACGTCACCCACCATGCAAGAGAAAGGAAAGACCATCAACTACGGCACCATCCTCCCCGCCCCCGTCACACAACCCAACCCCACCGCCTGCCGCTCCCCCACCAAAGCCACCCAACCGCCCGTCCTCGACACGACCCATGGTCCAGGGTCCCCAACGTCCGATGGATCGCGTCACAGCATGTTCGAACGCATGTCCACCAGCATGTCCGATTACTTCCCGCAACCCCCCTCGCCGACGCACTCCAACCACTCGCGCGACGCGCGTAACAGCATCGACTCGCTCGGCGGCGTCAGTATTGCTAGCAGCGGCATCTTTTCCCCGTCTATGATGCCGCCTTCTACCTCTTGCAGCAACTCCGTGTCCTGGGCGTCGCCGCCGAGTACGTCGCATAGTCAGGCAACTCAGTTTCAGCCGTTGCAGCCTACGCCGCCTATGCCGCCTACGCCGCCTATGCCGCCTATGCCGCCTATGCCGATGCCGATGTCGCAGAGGCAGTCGATGCAGGCCTGGGGGCGGACGGGGTTGTCGAGGCAGGTCCCGAGGCAAGGGGAGGCGGGCCCGTCGAATTGGCAGAGACCGGATTCGTGGGGGTTCTGATCTGATGTTCTTTTTTTTGGATTTGAGAGGGAAATAAAACGGATGATGAGCACACTCGAAGCGAAAATTGGGAAGGGAGTGATGCATACCTTAGGCAAGTGTCTTACGTCTTTTGCAATGACAAATGTGTAACGGGTCGTAATATCAAGAAGCGCTTTGGACCACAACGACTGGACTGTCGATTTGTTCCTTTTTTTGGATATTTCCCCTGTCTGTTCTTGCTTTTTTCTTTGTTCTTCAGTACCGCCGAACGAGTCGTACCTCACAAGCCTCGAGACTTCAATCGTTAATGGTGATCTCATCCATTTTCAAGCACACGGATTTACGTTGCAGTCTTTCTGGGGAGATTGCGTAAAAGACATGGGGGGGAGGCAGGGAATTGAATCAGCTTCGGGCCTCGTGCACACACACAAGACTTCGTTATTCGCCTGTTCACCTCTTCGGTCACGTTAGTTACCTGTTAATGATATTGTGTAATGAAGTTACTATTATGTTGACTTCGACTTTCCTCTCTTTCCTCAACTAAGCGCACATTTACGCTGTACATGCTTGATTTGAACTGCCAATCTTCCTATATGTACATCTTACTCTTCCCTTCTTCCATCCCTATAAAGCATGTTCACATCACTTTTTTTCGCCATTCCTCCCTTCCATCACAAGCGGAACTCCTCCATAAGCCCTGCTCACTACACACGCTCCCTCGGAGCCCTCATCCCATGTACTAAAAAACGGACTCGGCTGATCAACCGCACACACCTCCTCATAGGTACCGTATCCTTCCACCTCAATAGTATGCGCCCACGCCGCCAATCGGAAACGGGGGAGATGAAGAAGTGGGAGGTGAGTTGGCGCGTGTAGTCGGATTGGATGCGGCGCCGTCGGGCTGCGGGCCTCTTCTTCAGCAGCAAGACGAATATCCCAAATCCCCGCCCCCACTCGAACTAACCAAAGCCAGCAAGGTATGCAGCGTCCGATATCCACGGAATACCCGTCTAGGTCGCGTGCCCATCTCTTCAGCCTCGAGGTCTACAATCGGGCTATGTAGGCACATCCCGCTGTCGTTCTGGTTATCGGAACCTGGAGGTCCCGCAAGCCGTTTATGCGGGATCTCCAGTCGTACCTACTTGAGGGCGTTGATGTACATCCGTACTAGGCCCTAGTTACGCCGCACCTGGTCTTTGGGAGGTGCTAGGTGTACGCGCAGGAATTCCTTGTGAAGTCGGTGGTAATGCTCTTGTTGGTGAGCAGGAGAGACAGGAAGCCCGCCCGTGATACGAGGGAAGTTTAAGCCTTCGAGAAAGACGACCTCATGAACGGCGTATAGGTAAGGTAGCTACGCCACCGGGCAGTTGTTGACAAAGGCGTCGGGCGAAAACTCTTTGCGTTCTTCACGGTGCGTGGGGTGAAACAGGACTTCTTGAACGGGAGTCGTTCCCTCGACGGTGGGCATTCCCGTGCCTGTATGCGGTCCATGTTCGGCAAAGGGAGGTGGCAGTGGAGCGCAACGACTGCTTGGGTGACGTCTGCGGGTGAGAATCATGCCCTGAATGATACAGGGCCGTGGAATGGGGCGGTGGACCAGGCAAAGGACCTCCTACACTGCCTGACCCAGCAATCGGCGGGAAAGAAGGCTGAAGGATTGTTGTACCATGCGGTGCATCGTAGGGATGCGGTCTTGGTCGGCGTCTTTGGAGAGGAGGATGGCTGAGTGGTGCGCGGGAAGGCGGCCTTGGCTGCTATGTGCAGGGCTTCGTCTTTGATGTGTTGCAACGCGTCGGGCCCGGAGAGGGCTTTGGCTAGGGTCGAGATCGACTTGTACTAGGGGTATGAGCGCGAGGACGCGGTGGTGTTGAGCAAGTTTAGTCTTGGTGTCCGAGATGTTGAACAGAGGTACAGGAGTGGGAGATACTTGCACTGTCGAGCGCAGGTGGTCGAAGCAGTAGTAGGCCTTTTCATTCCAGGGAGAGCTGGTACAGCCGGGCGTGAGGCACTTTGACGGCATCGTATCTATTGCTGTAGTCGTTGCGAGTGTTGGGTGTTGAGGTAGGTAGAGGTATGTAGGGGTCCGAAACATTATTTATAAACTTTGACATTGTTAAGGATGGCGCTTACTATTTATTGAACTTGATCAATATATTTAGGAACCAGTCGAACATATCATCGATCTGAAAGCACAGCAGGTCTGCCTTCGTTCATGCTAGTAACCTCGACGGACGTTCCTCTTTCTCCTACTAAACGCCCTTTTACGCTGTACATAGTAGGTAGTTTGAGATGCACAATGCTCATCTTGTATGTTCACATCTTCTTCCATTCTTCCCATCCCCGTAAAGTAGTACCTATATGCCCGATCACCCTCTTCACCATCCCCTCCCTTCCTAGCGGAACTCATTTAAAAGTCCTGCTCACCACACACGCTCCCTCGGAGCCCTCATCCCATGCACCGGCCAAGCTGGACCCGGCAGATGATGCACCGAACAGACCTCCTCATGGGTTCCATTTCCCTCCAGCTCGATCTGCCCTTGTACAACCAGCCCCATGTCTCCACCCCCTTCCAACAAAGCCAGAAAGGTGTGAAGCACCCTATACCCATGGAAGACTCGTCTAGGCCTTGTTTCCATCTCATCCGCCTGGAGACCGATGAGTGCGCTGTGTATGCACATGCGCTCCTCAACGGCTAGCCGCTTATGCGGCTTCGAACATCCTGTTACGACAGGCAAGTCGCCCGATTCCAGAAAGACGATGAAGTAAACGGCATAGAGGTGCCAACGCCATGGGCAGACGTGGATAGTGGCTTCCGGTGAGCCCTGCTCTCCTTGCTCGCGCTGGATAGGGTGGAACAGGACTTCCTGGATCGGAGTCGTTCCGTTCACGTTAGGGGCAGGCATGCAGCGACTGTTGGGGTTGGCCCCCCTGGCGAGGAGGAGGCGAGTCGTGCGCGGAAACGCGGACTTGGCCGCGATGTGTAGAGGTAGGTATGCCTGTTTGTACCTTGTCGGCATATTTCCGTCACGGTTATTACATGTAGTTACCTTAGGTACCTGTTCATGATATTGTGTAATGAGGTTGGTTAGAGGTATATAAGGTAATGATTGGGTGCTTTCCCGAAGATGTATAGGTATACATATTAAAACAATTGGGTTTCGCTGTTTACATAGGCCATGACCAAAGTCAAGTCATCCTTCCCTCTTCCATTTCCGTACCGCATCGCTCATCCTCCTCCTCACCAGACAAGCTCCCTCGGAGCTCTCATGCCATGTGCCATCCATGCTGGACCCAGAAGCTGCCCCTGGTTTACCGCACACACCTCATCATGCGTTCCATTTTCCTCCAGCTCAGCCTGCGCTGCCACCGCCAGTCCCACATCCGCACCACCTTCCACCAGAGCCAGCAAGGTATGCAAGACCCTATAGCCATGAAAGACTCGTCTGGGGCCAGCTGGCCTGTTCATCTCTTGAGCGTCAAGACCGATGAGCGAGCCGTGCAGGCACATCCGACCCTCGTTGGCCAGCCGCTTGTGCGGCTTTGAACAACCCGTAACGACAGGGTAGTTCGATTCATGTTGCGCTCCATGTTCGTAAAAGACTATGAACCTGACGGCGTAGAGGTACCAACGCCACGGGCAGACGTGGACGGTGGCTTCCGGTGTGCCCTCTCCTTCCTCACGCTGGGAGGGATGGAAGAGGACTTCCTGAATTGGGGTCGTTCCATCTGCGACCATGCACCGACTGTTGGGATTCGCTCCCTTAGCCAGAAGCAGGCGAGTAATGCGGGGGAAGGCGGCCTTGGCTGCGATGTGCAGCGCTTCGTCCTTGATACTCTGGAGGGCATCTTGATTGAGAGCCTTGGCGAGGGTTGTGATTGATTTGTACCACGCGTAAGAGTGGGCGGTGGTTGTGTTTCGTACGTCGTGCTTCGTGTTAGGGAGGTTGTAGAGGTGACTGAGGATCTGGGGCGCATCGGCTTGCGTGGCAAGGCCGATGTAGGTGAATGGTTGAATTAAACAGAATCGCAAGTGCGAATCTTCCAGTGCCTGGGTCGATGTAGAGGAGGAGAGGAAGGGTAGTGAGGGGTCGTAGGGTGTTGCCAGGCCGAACTGCTCGAATCCGGGTGTATCTCCAATTTTCCTTTTCCGATGTGGTCGGCCGGTTAGTCTCTAGACAACAGGTATGGAGGCTCCTGGACGGAGATATGGATGTACTTACCTGCAGGGATGGAAAACTGTCGGAAGCCCGACAGCCCTGTCACGCTCGACAATGGCTAGGAATGTCTTGAGCAGGTCGACGGAATCGTACCTGAGGGCGTTGATGTACATCCGTACTAGGCCCCAGTTACGCCGCACCTGGTCTTTGGGAGATGCTAGGTGTACGCGCAGGAATTCCTTGTGAAGTCGGTGGTAATGCTCTTTGTTGGTGAGCAGCAGAGACAGGAAGTCTTGGGCGGGCAGGAAGCCCACGATGTTGCAGATGATCTCCCAAGGGAGTCGCTTGTGCTCTCGGTCGACGATATCGAGGATCATGGTGTCGATGTCTGTTGCGAGTTAGTTGGTGTCGGTAGGTATGTATGACGTTGGCAATGAAGAAGTGAATTGGATGAATACCGGAATAGTTGATGGAGTGAAAGGGGGAAAAGAGCTGAATAATTTTGAAAAGGGAGTCGCGGATGTTATACCTTGAAGTTTGGACTGCTTGCAATAGATTGCAGATATTAGTGGATGGTTGGATGATGGAGGTGGTAATTAGGGTGAGAGAAAAGAGAGAGGAAGAGGAGACAGATGTGGGCGGGCAGGAGGAAAATTTATAGTAGGCTCCGGTGAAATTTCAAAAAATTATTTAGGCAGTGAATGGTGTTTACATTCACGCATCTCCTTGGCGGTTCTTGAGCGGCCCGTTCACTCCAGGTGCAGCTCGACCCTCCCATAGTGAATGGAGGCCAGGGAGATGGAAGATCAGACTGCATCATGAGAAACCTTGACCTTTAGACCTCATCCGCCACTGGTCGACACTAAGCTCCAGTGAATGATGAACGTCGGTAGGACAAACCTGAAGATTCCGCGATTAAGTCATCACTCTCCGCTCTTCTTCAGACAAGTTCTTTTTCGTCTGCGTCCTATAATCACAAAATTCCGACCCGCTCATTGGGTGATGCGTCTGCTTCAACAGGGGTTTCATCTTGGGCAGCAAATTATCCGTCATTGACAATAGGCCTATCTCGTTTAGAGGTACTTGGGTATGAGTATAAGTAATATGTAGAGATAATAGATGCCGGCTTGTGGTCTCGATCAAGGATGGGTTCTGGCTTCAAAGCTCCAAAGGGTGAAGGGCGATGCGGACTGGACCTGTAGGCGCAGATTTACGTTTCTGATGAGCAGACTCGATGCTTCTTTCTTGCCGAAGGGTAACTAAGCTGTTTCAAAGGTAGTGCCATCGATTGTGCGAGAGGAAAAGCTTTTGTTAGCACGGTTGGGATATACGTATGCTGTTTCTATCATCATATCCCCCATTTCCAGCTTCTGGTCCACTCGTCAGCGAGCCTGCTGTCGGCCATTGTGAGAGTAGGTATAGGAGAGACTGGGCCCAAACAGTTACCACTATTTGCGGGGAAGGAAATCTCCGTCAGCTGTCTATCAGACATGGGATGGGATATGTGAAGGGGACTGGGATGTGGAGGGTCTGGTACCAACCTCTCAAGCACTCGAAGTATGGCCACGCACGCCGTCATCTTGATTTTCCACTTCGTCCTCCTACATCACCACACAACCCGCCTCCTTGCTCTTCTTCTTCTTCTTCCACCTAGTCGTCTCCTCCACCCTCAACACCAGAACCGGCTCCCTCGGCCTAGACCAGGGCAGACACACACAAGCAACCAGCGGCACTCTCGTCGATCTGGAGCTGCATACACAACTCCCGCCATAACCCACGTAGTAATCCTGTCCGTTAAAGATACTCCTAATGGCTTGCAGCATCTTCCATCGGGTGTGGTACCGATTGCAGTTGGAAAAAAGACCCTCCAGATATTTCAACCCGTCGGATCGGCAGAGGAAGTACTCGACGACGTCGCTGTAGGGGGGACCGGTTTTGACGGGCGGGTGGAAGGCAAAGAGGAAGGGTTCGGTTGGGACTGTTGTTTTTGTTAGGTTGTTTTGAAGCTGAAAGGATCATGTCCTCCTGGGCCGGGTCGCAAAGAGCTTGGTGATGGAGGAAGGAGGAAGGAGGAAGGAGGAAGGAAAGAACCAGGAGAGAACGAACCATAAACCCTCCACAACAACCAATCAATCAAGAAATAAAAGTAATCCACGCTCATGTACACCAAGTCCGAGTCGTACACCAGGTTCGTCCATATGGCCCAGAGCACCACGCTGGTGGCGTCGCTGATGAGCTTGCTGTAGCCGTGGCGATCTAGAAGCGAAGGGTCGAGTTGTTCGCATCGAGAGAGAACTAAACGGTGCCGTTGAAAGGCTTGCGGGCTTGGAGTTACGTAGTATGAGGAGCGAATGCAGCAGGCGCAATGCTGTTCTTGTTGGTCTTGATCGAACGATGTTGAGGTTGATGTTGATGTCCTTTCTGGCTGCCAGTCTGCTGGCCAGATGTAGCTGGCGTACCGGATGCGCTCCGGGGGGTAGCGGCGGTTTCCTGGCATGTCTTCTGAGCCTTGTAAGCGGTAGAAATGTTGAGAAGAGGCAGGTATGATGTTATCGCAGGAGTGGAGGATCGATTAGTTCCAGAGCTGGATACACTAAGCTCAAAGTTTGAGGTGACATCTTGGACCAAAATCAGTCTGTACTAAATGATCAGGTGGGGTCTGGTTCTTCACGCAACTTCTTATACCTCCACTGATGTCTTCAATGATTCATCCGCCGTTCCCGAGTTGAATACCACCACGGCATATCAAACACCGTGATGCCATAGCCACAGGTATGAGTTGGGGAAGTAACCCATGTGCGACCAGGAGTCACAACGGGGACGGCGATGCTTGGCTATAAGTAGAGCCGTTGAAACCATGCGGCTCAACCTTAAATAGGCACAAAGCGAGGCATACTCTCACAGAGTCCAGAGAGTCCTACCTTGGCACCAAACATGTCTTCACATGTTCTGTCGACAAATGCCGCGGTGGGCTCACTTCTGAAGCAGTGTGTCCTCTAGCTTGAGAACAACAAGGCCATGATTGATGTTGCCTACCTATCCCTCTAGCCGGATGGCTCGTACATGTATCACTCTTTTTCGCTGTTGCCCACCGGTGTGGTAGCTGCTATGTGGTGCTTGAAAGTGACACTGTCAGCGGTGCGTCATGTCCATGTTCTTGGTTTGGAGCTGTTTCAACCCACTTAATGCCATCGTTGAGTGCAGCCTGGTCATTCTAGTGACACATCGTGCCGAAGTGGTTGCTGGCACTTCTATTGCCCTATCAAGCAGTTTTCCAGGAAAGGTTGATAGCAAAGCCATGCGGTTCGTCACAGGCAAGATGTTGTACGGCGATGACATGATGTCACAAACCAAACAGCCGTGGATAACAAACAAGAACGGACGCCTGACTGTTTAAGGGTATCACGGCGACACGACTTCGTCTTGCTCACTGGCCAGTTTATCCGATGTGGTCGTGTTTGATCCTCTGTCGGGCGTGAGTCAGGTTGCCGGTTTCAGTGTCAGATAGTTCGTTTTGATGCATGGACGGCTGCCAGCACAATTTCGATTTTCGGCTCTCGGAGGTTGGCTGCATGGGCTCAAGAGGCTCAGTCTGTGGGATCCCGTTCTTAGACATCCAATGACTTTGCGGATATCGACTTCTTACCTTACCCATATTTGAGGGTCAGTCCTGGTAAACAACATGGATTGCGATTCAGCGGTCTGGTTGGCAGGACGCAGGAGATGGTGATGAAAACGGTGACTTAAAGTTCAAACTTGGCACATCACCAGCGTACGTTCCATAAAACCCGTGAGTCGTTTTGCTGGTGCAGAACTGGGTGATGATCTCAATCAGAATTTCGTTAGCTCTTTCCCGAAATGTTTATGGCAGTGACGGCCCACGATGATTCCAGCCCGTTTTGTCACGATGAACGGCAACCACGATCCACATGTCTCCAACGACCTGATGAGGTCATAGTCGCCGTACTTCCTCTCGCTACCTTGGAAAGATTATGGAGCAAGATGACCGGGGGAAGCGGCGCCCACTACTCATCTGCGGAGTCAACGATGGTTGAGGTTGGATACGACACAATTCGCAGAGTGTTGGGTGGACGGTGGTTGAGCCGGCAGAACACTGATAAGGCAATAACCTGCAAGGTAAGGAACCATACGACATGTAAGATACATCCGAGCGTAAAATACGCCCGCATATGCAGTTAAGGCCCAAACACTTTCCAGTACTTCACTAGGTAATTAGATGTTAAGGTAGTAAGTGGCCTGAGAAAAATGAAATCCAATTCCGTAATGGACAGTTACGTTACATCCGCTCGTTATTTCAGCCTCAACTTTACGGTTACCCCGCTTTCTTTTCATCTTGACCACTTCTCGATGCCTTCCAACCATCTCATCAACGCGCAACTTCGAACATCATAATCGACCCCCTATGACCGGAACGCTCTCCCGAAATCAGAATGCCCCCGACTTATACGACGCCGTCCGGCGAGATACACCTGTCGAAAGAGGCATTCAATCGCCTCTGCAAAAGATGTGACGGCATGTTCAAGAGCATGAGCGAGAAATTTGAACGTGCTAGAAATCGACGGAAAAAAACATACTACGATGAGATGTCTTTCGGCAGCTGGAATGAATTGGTAAACTCGGCATCCAAGGGTGACTGCCATTTTTGTTGTTCTTTGGTTGCTCGAGCTTTAATGTCCGAAAGAAGTCGCCTCGTTATAGGCGAGGACGTGAAGCTCGCTGAGCACAGTTTTCCATCTCTGCAACCTGTGGTGTCGCAAAGGGGGGTTTTAAAGACGGAGATAAAACCCTTCATCAACACATCAACCCCTGGGGGCAACAAGGCCTTAATACTTGGGAGAACATACTGGTTCGGCCGCAGGTTTACTTTCTCCCTCGACATTGCGGATGAAAATGGAGAGCGCATCAAACTTGCCAACGCTTATACAAGCATACATGACGATTTTGGTAAGCTATGTCCCAGATCTCTCCTATAAGGAAGCTAACCTCATGGTCCTTCCTCCAGATTACCAGCATGATTTCCCAACCAGTCTCGACACGGGGAGCGAAGCAAGCTTGAACCAAGCACTCCAATGGGTCGAGAACTGTGTGTCTAACCACCCACCATGCAACAAAGTTGTGTTTGAAAAGCTGCAAGGGAGATATCCCGCCCGCCTCATTGATGTAGGATGTGCGGGAAGCCTTACGGTTAGGATTACCGAAACTACAGGAATGGACTTTCAGAAGCAAAGATACATGACATTAAGTCATTGCTGGGGCGATGCAGTACCGACTCGGCTTCTACTGGACAACTATGACTCCCGATTGAAGGGGTTCGCGCTGGACGAGTTGCCAAAGACTTTTCAGGACGCCATTCTAATAACCCGAAAGCTAAACGTGCAGTTCTTGTGGATCGATTCCTTGTGTATCATCCAAGATTCACCCGAGGATTGGGGAGCAGAATCTGCTCAGATGAGTTTTGTTTACCAGAACACGTACCTCAATCTAGCCGCCGGTGCGTCGCCAGATTCCAGCGGAGGCTTCTTTCTCCCAAGGTATCTTCTATCATTCGTGCCCTGGGCCATGAGACTATCTGAGCACAGCATCCTGATCCAGCAGTATGAGATCGAAAGAGATTCACATATTCTATATACAAGAGGTTGGGTTCTCCAGGAGCAAACCTTGCCGCGCCGTACCCTCATTTCTGGGCGACAAGAGCTTTACTGGGAATGCTCCATGGTGAGGGCAAGCGAATGCTTTCAAGATTCAATCCCATGGTCATGTTGGAGCAGGGAGTTTACTCCTCCTTTGACAAAGTTGTTTAAACGCGAGCGGCTTCTTGACGCCGAACGCCTGGAGGCCTGGGCATCCTTGGTCGATGACTATTCCGGTAGGAAACTTACCAAGCAGTCAGACAAACTCGTGGCTATCTCGGGTCTCGCAGAGCAGTTGAGCAACAGATGGAATGGAGTGACCTACCTCGCAGGCCTATGGTCCTATTGCCTTCGACAAAGCCTCCTGTGGACATGTCAGAAGGCTGAACAAAGCAAAGACACTAATATAGCCCCTTCCTGGTCTTGGGCTTCATCAAGCGCTGTTTGCTGCTTAGAGGTACCAGGGCCCTGGTCAGAACCACGTGTGGACGCATTGGCAAACGTCTTGGAGGTTATCGTAACTCCGTTGACACCAACACACTTGTTCGGCCAAGTAGAAGGCGGAACCGTCCGTATTAAAGGCCCATTGTTACGAGCTACCGTGAGAGCCACGACTTCGGAATTATGGTGGCAATTCGATCTGGGTGAAGAAAGGGCTGGTATGAGACCTTCACCATCGGATCTGACAATGCAGTGGGATGCAAAAGAACCCGGAGACTTGGCGATAATTTACCTTGCGCCTCTCCAAGTTCAGTTCCGTGTCCTGAATCCATATTCTCCCCCTTTGTTTCTTCAGGGACTAATCCTAAGACCCGCGTTGACATCTCCAGTACAGAAGGGAAAATTCGAAAGACTGGGAGTGTTCAATATGCGTCAAATTATGTGGGATCGGAAACCGCTTGGTGAGGATGAGGGATCAATGTTCTATACCATAGACAAACTTTTCCCTCAGCTGACTGGTGAATCTGAGGAAGAGAGGACAAGCCTACTGAGATCTGATCCGTATCTGAACGGCCCATTGAACACCAAATTGAAACATCGTTACTCTCCTGAGCTCGAGCCAGAGGAGTACCCCATACTCGGGAATTTCCTGGAATACTTGGAACTGGCAGCGCAACACAATAGGGAGAGCGACAACCCGGACAAGAACTTGGGACAGGATGAAGGCAACGGGTACTATATATACGAGCTAGTGTAAGGCCAGACAGACACCCAGTTGGAGTGGAGGAGAGAGACAGGATGAATTCTGTTACGGGGCAACCAGACCAGGCCGCTCAAAGTTGGGAGGAAACGTCACTCTGCCTTCTCCCTATTTCCGCTCCTTCCAACTTCATTGATTTTTGTCCACCTGGTACCTGTACTGTTGCCTTCGAGGTCCTGTCTCGGTCCGTGCCCCCCACAATATCCCGTCGGTTTATAAATCGTTCCTCAGATTTCCTGTCGTCCTTCTCTCAGAAAATTCTTCTCTCACGCGACCACCCTCTCTCCTCAGCAACAACTGCAGTCGTCTCGTACTTTGCTTTGCAACATAACTCCAAGAACACAGCAGTTAGCGATCTCAACAGTGTCTACAAAATGGACGCCAACAACAACCACAACAACCGCAACAACCGTAACCGCAACCGCAACCGCAGGCGCAATCGTCGCGTTGAGAACCCCGCGGGCGTTGAGAACCGCGCTCCTGCTCCTGGTATGCAACAGAAAGATCCATCCTCTTCACTCAACGACAACAAGAACTAACTCATCTTGCCTCCACAGCTGCCGGTCGCCGCGTTGAGAACCGCGCTCCTGCTCCTGGTAAGTAATGAAAGATCCATCTTCCTCACTCATCGAGAATGAGAACTAACTCAGCTTGCCTCCACAGCTGACATCCGCCACGTTGAGGACTGGGGTCATGTCGACTTCGGGAACCGCGCTCTTGGTGAGCAATAAAAGATCCATTCTCCTCACCCATCGAGAATGAAAACTAACTGAACATGTCTCCAAAGCTGAAGCTCGTCCCGTCCCGCAAGCCCTTTATGGTAAGCAACCTACAAATCCATGAGCCATCTCCCCGACCTCCAGCCATTCCCGCAGCACAAGAACTAACTCATTCTGCCTTAGACGCTGTCCGGTTCAACCAGTCCATCAGTGCCGAAGGTGAAGCGGACACCATCCGCCCGCTCATCACCTTGGCCGTCAGGCAGATGGGCCCCTCCTGCTTGTTCTGGGTCAGCGCCGGCCCGATGCAGGCGGCCAACGGCCCAAACTGGATCGCCGACCATCACGTCAAGGCCCACGGTGACCAGGCCCTGGCCAGAATGACCGTCGCCCTGGCCGTCCATAAATGGGGCGAGCGTGCCCAAATCTCGCTCACGGCTCGCCCTCCTCCAGAGGACGTCCCGCCCCCGCCTGCTCCGCAGCCTCAACAGCAGATGGCGTACCCGGCTCCCCCCGTGGCTCCTGGCGCGGCTCCTCAAGGGGAATACCACCCGCCTCCTCACCACTACCCGGCTCCTTACGCGCCTGCGCCTTACCAGCCGTAAGCGGCGGGCCAGGCTGCTTTCCCTGCGCTCCCGGAACCCGGATGGACAGCCCCTTTGCAACGCTTGGGGCTTGTTCTTGAAGCTCCATGGTGGTCGTGAGACCACTTAGTTTGAAGAGAGCACGGGGTGGCGTCTACGAGATTAAGCGTGGTGTCTGGGTACAGGGGCATTTTCATGTATATGTTTGGTGTTTTGGGAACAGCGGTAGGCCTGGGATATGGCGTGGGAGGGGATCATACCATGAACTTTGAAGTGGAGGGCGGTGGATTTGGGATAAGACAAATGCGGGCAATGGTCGGCGCAGCGGGTGCTGCGTCGTCATGTAAACTTCGGACTGCGAAAAGCTACGACATCAATGCGGCGACAAAAAGGGAAGGATATTTCGAACTACTCAGAGGTGGAGATCACTGGTCATCAGTCACATCACATATCACGCTGCGCGGCAGTGAATCACGGGCGTTCAGTTTCAGCGTTCCAACACAGCGATTCCTACGAAAGTCTATTGTTTCATTGTTTTATTCTTGTATCTAGATAGAGATAACTCGAGGTTCATATCACTCGTGAATAACACTTGATGATCATGCTAGTGCCATCATACCTACTAGCTCGTGAGATTATTGAACTTGACACTCGACATTAAAATCCTGAACACCACTGCCCGCCCTCTCCTTGTGGCCTCGCATCCTAAATTCTCTTCCTGCTGGTTCTCCTATCATACCTACAACGAGTGCTGCAGGTCCTCATTGAGCTGGCCCAAATGACTGAAGGAAGCTGCGAAAATTTCGTAATACAAACAACATTGATTCTGGGCAAGAACTATCGTGAACTTGCTTTTTGGGAAATTACCTGTAGGTCTTGGGACCTTGAATCTTAGGAAGTAGAAGGAACGATCTCGCCAACCTGCCCGGTATGAGAACCACTCGAAGCTTTCAAGATCAGCAATGGCTTCAAGCAACATATGAATTTAATCGATCAGAGGCTGTGCTCCGCCAGGTAGGATTTTTCTGGTATGAAGGCTACTTGATTCGTAAAGCCTTCCATTCCCCAAGTAGCCTTGTTGCCCGAGTTTCTTTCCCGCTAAGGTATGCTAGGTTGTTCGCCAGAGATACCACTTTGGCTCCCAACTCCACCGGCCAATTTCAGCTCCGCTGGACAGTCCCAACAGTGGTCAGTAACTCCTTCCTCGATCATAGTCTAATGGACATCATAGCGTGATCGGGCAAAATAAGAGGTGTGCCTTATCTACAGAGACAGCGGAGGTCATAAGGTACATGATAATGCAAGGGAGAGATTACAGCCACGAGGTGGAAGGAAGGCTCGATTCCAGTGCCGGCACTAGACCGAGATAGGAATATCAAACATGCGGGGTGAGCCTCATGACTGGTTCTAGACTTCGAGATTTGTTGCTAGAAGTACTCGGCCGAACGTTGTTTCCTTCTTATCGAAGTGGATGGGGTTACGAGACCGGCGGATAGAGAATGTATTTGTGCCGTCAAAATCTGGGGCACACGAACCCTACTCAGACAAATCTGAATAAGTTTGCGTCTCTCCCTCCCACTCATTCAGATGCCCGCGTCTGTCAACCTTGTCGCGTCCTCTTACTCCTCTACAAATCACTCTCACTTCTCCATCGAAGGCATCTCGGAATATCGTACTTCCCCAGTGTTCTCGGATGTCTACGAGGCATACCTCAGTTCTGCCCATCTTCTTTTAGAGTAAGTGAAGACCTTGGTTATACCCAACAACCGACCTCACGTCTTCCAAGTTCAGTTTATGCTCACGCCCTCGCTTATTCCCACAACTCAACTGGCTAACACGAGAACATGGAGTGACAGCAGACTGATACAAACAACTACAACGACGCCACCAACAAACTTCGGCTCTTGTCCGAGTCAACTCCCTCTTGCCGATCCTGAGGTGAGACCCACAGATACTTTGTTGGTAACCCACAGCCTACTAGGCAACCCTATAATACTAGCGTACCCGTTTGAGTTCTCGTTGGCCCCTACTAACTCCGGTTTACAGGCCAAGTTGCCTTATTTCCGCACGTTCTTTTATCCGGTTCGACGTGTTACCCGTCAAGATTCGCTTATCGACACGTTGAAAGTGAAAGCCGATCAAAGAGCGGACCGATCTGCACGCAAACGGACTCGTGGCGCCTGTCAAGATTCCCTCGGAAGGGTCCTCGGCAGTAAGAAACCGGGATACTCGCCAGACATACAAATCTCGGGATTTCATCAACCGAATCTGCGGCGATCTATATATACGCATATCTCAATCAGTTTCTTTGCCTCACTTTCTCCTCAGTCATCACCTGCGTAGTCTGCCATCTGTCAGCCGCAAAAAACATCCTCTTCCGTCTTCAGCAAGCCGTGACAGCTTCAACAACCGGCGGAAGTCAACAAAACCTCAACCCCGCCTCACCCATCAAGCCATTAAACCAGGCACAGAAATTTCGTCAAAGATCTACACCACCAGGCAGTCCTCCCAAAATGGCCTTGCCAGCTGAGAACACCAGCGGCACAGAAGACGCCATCACCATGGCCTCACCAGCTCTACACGCCGCCAGTCCAACCCAAGCGGCACCCACCCCCATCACCAACAAACCACTACCTCCTCGTCCCACGACGAGAACAACAACCGCCACAACTACCCCCAAAACCAGCACCACCCTCCCCTCAGCTCCCCAGATCAAGACCAAGCCGGGCGCCAGCATCTACAGCAAGCCCCTCATGCTGACCACCTATGACAAATATGTCCTTGGATTCAGCATGACCTATCTCTGGCGCTGTCCCTCGTCCGCCATTCTTGTGCCCTTCTTCCGCCAGAACTTTCGGGCCGAGAAGCACCTTGACATTGGAGTTGGCACCGGTTTTTTTGTGGGTGATGCTTTGGCGGAGAGACTTGCTAAGGACGAGGATTTCATGCCCATGGAGAGGGACCTGGATAGCAAACTGGTCCAGCCAAAGATTGAGATCACGCTCATGGATCTGAATGAAAAGGCGCTTGAGACTGCTAGGGGAAGGGTGATGGGGGTTGCTAATGAGGGTGTTAACAGCGGCAATGGCAAAAGCGGAAACGGCAAGAAAGGAAACGGCACGAGCGCTAAAGGCAACGGCAAGCCAGCGAACGTGGCAGTTACCGTCACCACCATCCGAGCCGACGTGCTAGACGAGTCACTCACGCTACCCGAAAGCAAGTTTTTCGGCCCTGATTCCACCTTGGGAACCTCCATGTCAAGACGCTCTTTCAAATCGGTCAGCATGTTCAACCTGCTCCACTGCCTTCCCTCCGCTCCCGAGCCGCAGGGACAAGAAATCAAAAACCGCGCCTTCAAACTCGCAGCCGAGTGTCTGGCGGATAACGGTGTCCTGTTTGGTTGCACGATTCTGGGACGGAAGTACATTTCCAATTCGCCCCGCCCGAGCACGGGTTCGGGTTCGGGTTCGGGAGGGAAACCTACTGTGGGACGTACCAGTAAGCCTTCGATTTTGAGCAGGAGCATGACGTGGACGGTTATGAAGTGGTACAATGCGATGGGAGTGTTCGGCAACTGGGCGGATGAGAGGGACGGGTTCGAGAAGGGACTGAGGGAGAATTTTGAGGTGGTTGAGACGCATGTGGTGGGTTGTATGCTGCTTTTTAATGCGGCGAGGCCGAAGAGGGAGTGAACTGCATGCAATGGGGAACGGGGAGATTTCCACTTGTGACTGGATGAGGCAGGATTTTACGGAAAAATAACTGGAATTGTACAACACGGTGGTTGAGGACATATTGTAAGATGTTGTGATGTGGGAGTTTACTGCCATTGACATGGACTTCACTCTACGAATGCCGGTCAGTATGAGCTTGGCCAACATGAGGGTTGAAGGTTGGTGGTACCTTAGATGGATGCCTTCACAGGCCTGGGGAAACTCGATGGATTCTTGCTTCTTGTTGCTTCATTCAAGCACATTGCTTCATAGGATCGAGGATTGTACGACTCGGTAACACAATGCCAATACGGCAAAGTGTCGGGTGATCCAGAAGCGGGCGTCATGGAACATGTACCGTTGAAACTTGAGAGACTCAGATTGGTTTGGAGGAAGGGTGTACTATACATATAGTCTGTTGGGCTTGATGACACATGTATCATCGTTCAGCATACAGATGCCCACCTCTACCAATTCACCACTAATGCAAGATGTTTGAGATCTCCTGCCAGTCCTGGACTGTGCTCCCTTTTATTCTGAAGCTCTAGCATTCAGTTGAAGGTAAAGAACGTCGTGATTGTTAAACACATTTGACCCCACAACCAGCATTCCGAATACCTCAACTCCTCGCGGTCTGGTATTCACTTCGCCTTAGCCCCCAACAACTTCAGCTGATGCATCCAATCCCCATCCAGCCCCAGCAGCTCATGAATCCACCTCAGAATAACCACAAAACTCTCCGGCTCGCCCATATGCCACTTCTCAGTCACGATCCTCGCCTCCTTCGGCCGTCCCCATTTCAGCGCCAGCGTAAGATCCTCAATAGGAAAAATCCGATCCCACTCCCCATTAACCAGCAAACATCTACAACACTCCTCCCTCATCAGCGTCCCATCCAACAAAAGCGAGAACTTCTCCCGCCCTTCCTTCTTGAACTTCTCCACCCCCTCCTTACCAGTCCCATACCCAAACTTATACGCCAACGTATCCGCCAAATCAAACGGATACTCCAAATTATTCACCTTATCCAGCCACGCCTTATCAAACATATGATGACACCCGCCTCCTAAACTAACACTACCCAGAAGCCGATCGTGGTGCGTGTGCGCCACGCGCAAGGCGTAGTATCCGCCCGTGGAAAAACCCCAGACGACGATCTTGCGACTATCAATCCTCTCCTCCTTCGCAACCCAATCCAAAACCGAAGACCACTGCCGATCGGCACTTTCCGGATCCCCCGCCAACGCAGGCGAGTCACCCGTGCCGGGGATCTCGACGACCAGTGTGGCTACGCCTTTATCAAGCCAGCCGCGCTGCCAGACGGCCAGCTCGGTGCGGTAGCCATCTAGGCCGGTCATGATGAGGACTAAGGGGCAGGGGGAAGCAGGGGTGGCAGTGGGGGGAATGAGGAGGTTGACGGGGATGACGTCGCCTTCACCGATTTTGGCGTGAATGTGGGGGATGAGAACCTCGTGGATGGGATGCTCCATTAGGGCGGCGCCGGCGTAGAACATCTCTTTGCCTTTTTTCCAGGCTTGTTTCTGGAGAGGGGAGCGAGGGGCGGGGAAGCGGGCTATGCGGTAGACTGCTGAGGCTCGACTGTTCTATGTTACTTTTATGTCTTATGACGGCACCGATGCTTTGGGGGCTCTGGGGATGATACTAACAGGTAATAATCGCGAGCTTTGTCTGTGTCCCCTTCCTGTTGAGCAACAGCTGCTGTCTGGCCGAGCTGCTCGGCTGTTCCGAAGAAGCAACTGGCGTACTCATCCCAGTCGTACGGCTCTTTCAACCCTTTGGCGATGATGTGCTCGGCGATGGGCTGGAAGTCCTCGATGGAGCCGAACATGAAGGGATAGATGCCCTTGGAGCACTTTTTATCTGTCAGTATCTGTCACGCAGTAAATAGGACAGAATCTGGGAGACTTTACCGGATCTCTCCATTTGGTCTCCCACAGCTGCTGGAAGGAGTCATGATGGGACATTCTGTCGTCCATATGCCACCCGTTAGGGTAGCGGGGGTCGTTGGGACTTTTACCCATGTTGGATGCGTGTGGCATGGTTTCGGACGAGTTATCGGGGGCCAGAAAGGGAATCTGAGTGCCGTGCAATAGTTGAATGATCAAAACATGGAGAACATTATGTGGTTTTGGCCGTTCTGTTGAGGTTTAAATAACCCGGACCAGCGTTGGGGAAAGTCCGGAGTCTCAAAGTGGTAGGACCAACATATCCAAGTTTTTTGCATCAAATTCCTCCCTTTGGCATCAAGAGCATGCGGGCTTCGATGGAAGCTGTTTCCCTCGCCTTTTACATATCTCCAGCTGCTAACGAGCCGGTAGGCGTGGTGGTGGCCGCATGAGAGTGGATGAACTACCTGCAGGTGCCGTGGAAGGCCCAGTGGCAGGAAAGAGGCTATCGTCAGCCAGAGCAGGAATTCATCAACCGTGAAGAAAGGAGACTAGCGACGGTCAGAGGGAGACTCGGAGGATGGCTGATCGCAGGGAGGCTAACGAGGAATGTGTATTGCCATATTCAGGGCCTCCCCATTCTCTGGCTGGTTTCCTTTTTCTCCAGAATCAAGAATTTTTCCAGATCTTCAGCATCCTCCAATGGTTTTCCACGGAGGGTTGACCAGATGTCAAAGCTTCCGACATCCACAAGACGAATCCCCTGACTGGAGTTTTGCGTTGTCGAAAGTAAACGAGATTGGGGATACGGGGGAGATTATGTACCTCTACATGTATCGGATGGCACTGTGTTGGTGGTCTCCATAGTGGTGTGTTTTCCAGATACGGGCATCATCCAGCTTGATCGATTATGAAAGCATTCTCAGGCCTCGGCTCGGCTCACAACTCCTGGAGAACTGGTATTAGGACAGATCTGCATCAAACCCATGCCTTTTCATAGGAAGGGAATGAGTGGTGTAGATATAGAAATCGAGTGACGAAGCACCATCAAGTCATGTGCTAACATCTCGGACCTGGCCAAGGGGCGCAGCGAAGCCCCTATTTAACACTAACAGGGCCGGGTACCTGTAGAGATTGAGCTCAAAGACAGGAGTTGAGAACTTGACTCGGCTTCAATCCCGAGAAACGGGCAGCACTGCAGCAGCATAGAGGTAATATAAAAGAAATCTCTCAGTGTGATGGCACTTGCATCTAGAAAGCCTCTAACATCTTTTTCTCCAGAAAAATCGACTCGCATAGGGTTTGGCGCTGGCGATCATGATGATCTCTGAACCGTTCGAGTTGGAAGTATTCTTAGCCTTCCGTGAGATCCGCTAAAATCTGCCTGACTTTGCGGATGGACTCCACTGAATGTTAGCGCCAATGCCACGGAGTGTTAGCGCTTGCATGGGCCATGGAGGGCATCGTGGTCCTCGCAGTCCCGCCGTAAGCTGACGACAGCGTCTGCATTGCAGTGGTGAAACCTGTTAGTGATCAACATGAGCGGCAGAGAGAACGGGATCTGGAGCGGATGACAGCGGCCCGAGCCACAAAACTCAACGGTCGACGTAAACTGGACTGCAAATGGTGCGTATTTTGGAGTTTGTATGAGATGATGGAACATACCGAGGAGAAAATCAAATGCAAAAAAGAAAAGACAGATAGATATCGGAAGTGAAGTCGGGTTCATGTTCCTGGAGATGAGGGGAAGAGCAGACGAACACCTCAACCACAGGGCTTGAAACGAGATGAACAGTTGGGTCGCACAGTGGGCAGCCTGTGCCCCATGCACGCTGTGTCCATCACTGCAGGCATTCACAGCCCCCTGGGGTCTCCAGTTCCTTTCCCCCCTACAGCTTGCAGGTGCCAGCCTGTGGTCCCGTACCTTACAGCAGTAGGAATAAACAGTCCGGCAGGTGCCAGCCTAACAGGACCCCGGCCTCGCTGCAGGCCAAGCACATGACTGTCACCACACCTTTCCTATTTCCGTCGCTTGTGATCCTTCTTCTTCAGAGGGCAGATCTTGTCCATTTCCACCACCCGGAACAAACATGCGCCAACCTGACGATGGCTTTCCGGGATGAGGGGACATGTAGGAGCATCCCCGGCCCCGGCCCCGGTCCGTCTTCCTGTTCTTCTTTGCTTCTTTCTTCCTTTCTTCTCTCGGCGAATCCCATGTTGTACTACCCTTGCCAGCTTGTTTGCTTCCCTGCCTTCCCTACTTCCAGGATGCTTCCATACCTCCCGTTCTTTGCCCACTCTCTTGCCTCTTTCTCTCTTCCGTATTATCTGATCAGAAGACAGAAAGAAGCTTTGTGGTAGACTTGGATATTCGACTTGCTTGGAATTTGCAGCGAAGCTGGTTGGACGACGTCACGAGTACCACGCGCCCAACTTGACTCGGCCTTTGTCTCGACAAGGGAAAGGAAGAACTCTGTACGACGACAATCCTCAGATTCAGCAGCTCCGGCACCAATACAACTACAACGGCAGAGACGAACCGAGACGGATGGACGGGAAATAAGGCATGCCTCACCAACACATGCATACCAAATCAATGCCGGGAAAAAGGCAAATGGGAGAAAAGTACCATGAAGGAAGAAACTGGCCGTTTGGTCATGGAGGTCACGAAGGTCATGGGAATCAGAATCCGAGGTTGAATCAACGAGGCGAAGGATCAAATGGTGGTTCGGAGGGAGACAGTGGAACGACGGCCAAACCAGCACCAACTGCTCAGCCAACAGCGAATCCCACTGCGAACAGTCCCGGCACAACACAAAGACATACGAACAACCCGACACAAGCACCAGCACCAGGGCAACCAACGAATACTCAAGGGGACAATGCGGGAGAAAGGACATTACCGTCTCAACCTGATCGAGGGCAGCCAGTTCATACGGGCCTTCATACGAGTGTATTGGATTCATCTCCTTCCATGACAGTTGTCCTAAGCGAAACCACGTTTGCAACCCACTACACTGACTTTGACACATTGGCAATCGACACGCAAGCCCTCACTTTCTCCTCGGGCTCTCAGCCAACATCAGGGGCCGGAGGTTCCAACAACCTGGGCTCAGGCTCAAATAACCAGGGCGCGGGCGCAAACGGAACGGCCAATAACCAGGGTTCAGATGGTGGGCTTGGAGGTGGTGCTATAGCCGGTATCATCGGTATGTTGTGTCTTCCTCCCCCTTTTCTTGTACTATGCCAAGCTAACTTGCAGTCTTCCAGTCGGCGTTGTCCTTCTCCTCGTCATTTCCCTCGTAGTCCTCTTCTTCCGAAAACGCGTGCTCGCGCGCCGCAACAACTCTCCATACGGAAAACACAACCAAGAAGAAACAAGGAGCTCTCTTCTAGATACCGGACTAGCCGCCAGTGCTGCCGCCGGTGCCGCCGCTGTAGGAGCCAGATCTGTAGCCGCAGACTCTTCCTCGACCGGCGCTCTCCACAACACTTCTGCCCAACCACCTCAACAACAACCGTTGATGCACCAAAGACACAATTCCGAGTTTCTCCTCCCGACGGGATCATCTCATACTGCTCCTCGCCCTGCTCCTCCTCCTCCGCCGACTTCCAGGGGCAACCACTCCAACAACCCCAGCCGCAGCCGCCTGTCAATAATATCCCCTCCGCCCACCCACATCAGCTCAGCATTTAGCTCAGCATTCACCCCTGGCGCCGTCTCGCCTATTTCTCCCGTCTCGCCAGCTGTAATAGGACCACCCTCTCCCCCATCACCAGATGACAGAGACGGAGAAAACGGTGCTCGTCGGACCAGCGTTGGAAGTGTCAGCACGCTGAGTATCCACAGCGCCATGATGACGGCGTCGCAGCTGAACTGGCCGATGCCCCCGAGCGTGGCGAGCACGAGCAGTCCGAGTGTGCCGCTGAGCACGACGCCGAGTCGGAGTAGACCGGTGCCGGCGCCGCATTATGTGGACTTTGAGGAGCAGGGACAGACGGTGGTGAGGATTAATAGGGAGAGTTTGGGTGGGGGGATTGGGAATGCGAGATAAAACGGGGTGTTGAGGTTTGGTGGTTGAGTACTCGTCAGGTCTATAAAATCGACCGTGACTAGTGGGTAGTGTGCCTGAAGAGTAATGATCATGTATCAAAAGCCTTTTGGCACTGTTGTGCGCTCTCAGGGAAAACTGTACATAGACTCTTGCTTAAGATGATACCCGAGCGTCAAGCCTGTCTGGTTGTTGTTGGACCAACATCTTGCTATTTCTTTGCTTTTTGATCTATTAGGGTCATAAAATTAGGGCCGAAGGGAATGAGGGCGTTGTCATATAGAAGGATCTCAATACAAGCTTTGGACAATCAATACCTACCTGGCACTTATCAACATAACGCCTCACCGTACCATACTCTGCTCCAAAAAACAGATCCTACTGATAACTCCTCCCCAACACCTCCGGCTTTCTCTGCCACAAATCCCAAATCATCTGCCCAAACAACCCATTAGCCCAAGAAAACCACTCACGCGTCCACCTCTTCCCATCCCAACTATTCACGCTCTCATGAATCAACCCCAATCCATCCGTACTCCCCACCAGCTCCTTCAAAACTCCAAAAATCTCCTCATCATCCTCGCTCGTCAATATCCTCACAATACTACCCATAGGCCACGCCATCCCCGGTCCCGCATGCGGTCCTCCAACGGCATTGATCACCGGTCCCCGCATGAAGTAAGGGTTGCTGTTATTCCCCAGGATTCTTGCGCGGGTGTTCTGATAAACGGGGTCGGAAGAAGACAAGTAGCCGAAGAGGGGAGCGGAGAGGAGGGAGGGGATGTTGGCGTCGTCCATTAGGGAGTGGGAGCCGAAACCGTCGATTTCGTAGGCGTAGATTTCTTCTACTTCTCTGCTGGTTCCGTTGAGCGTGGGGATAGGGAAGATGGCGTGGCGGGTGATGGCTTGCCGGAGGGAGGTAGACAAGCTGGATAACTCATTCCCTAAACCAGCCGGCGGCACTTTTGCCCCAGGCTGGGAAGCAACAGCGTGAACGATCCCAGCGACGTCCCCTACGTATTTGGCAAACATCATATTACTCGGCACCAAAAACTGAAAGATCGTCGAGTCGTCGCTGGGTCGGAAAGCACTCCTTATCAGTCCCGTATCCCTCGCCACAGGACTGCCCAGTCCATCATTAGCCAACGTCTCGGTAGTGCGGGTAGTCATCCTCGTAAAAGTATACGGACTATCCAGGACTTGGCCCTCCGGTCCATAAGTGGGAGTCATCATCGCCTTCGCGGTATCCAAAACAACCTTTACGGCATCAAGCCACTGGAATTTCCCAAAAAAGGCGGTATCGTTCGTCGCGGCGTGGTACTGAGCCGAGATCTGGAAGAAGGAAGCCAGACTGTCAAGCTCGTATTTACACTCGAACACTTTAGCCGGGTCGTAAGGTGGGTAGACCGTATCCGACTCAGCAGCGGAGTTAGTCGCCGGCGGTATCCCCGACTCGGAAGGAGGCTGGAACGAGTTACAAAACGGCGAAGTCAAAAGGTAGCGCGCCTGGAGGTTGATAACCCCCCTGTACAAGCTCGCGAGCGAGTCCCGGCTGGAAGAAGGATCTGGAGTCAAAAACGGGAGGTAAGAAGCGAGCTGGTTGGCGCTGTCGCGCAGCCACATGGCGTTGATGTCGCCCGTGATGATGAAGGTGAGTTCTTCGGCCGAGTTGTTGGCCGCGCTGCCGTGCCATTTGATGGCCGTGTCGAGGGTGTTGGGGTAGGTGTTTTGAAACAAACGGTAGAGGTCGGGGTCGGTGATGATGGTGGACATGTTGGCTATGAAGGACTCGATGACGGAGGAGTTGAAGGTTCGGCAGGAGGGGGAGGGACGTTGGTAGGAGAGGGCGTGGCGGCCGCTGGAGAAGGGGGCGTGAAGGGTTTTGGCGTAGGAGGAGTAGTCGGGGCATGAGGAGGGTGGCTGGACTTGGGCTTCATGTTGTGGTTGCGGTTGGGGTGAGGATTGGCGGGCTGGGAGGAGGCCCAGGATTGGGGTGATGAGGTTTGTTAGGGCCTTCATGTTCATGTTGGTGGTGGTGAACTGGGTTTGAAGCTATTCGGGGCCCCGCAACGGTCTCTGACATCCGCTCTGTGGGATGGCGAAGGGAGGAGTGAGGGATGTCAGATTCTGTTGAAGGAGACCGGCCTGGATGGTTTTAACGTCTTGACTTCAACCACATCAGAGGGAAGGTCCCAATGCAAGCTCCCTTGCATCCCATGCGAGTAATCTAACAAAGCTAGGCTTGCAGCTGGTCGATGACGATCGCGTGTCTGGCGGAGCAATAAGAATCTTCATATCCGAGCACATGCCGATCGAATTGGTCATGTTATGCGGGGAAACTACCACGTTCCATGTTGCACGACCGCTTTCCAGGCCCAGTGTTACCGTACACGTTGCATGGAGACGAGATTAAGTGGTTGTTATTTGTTCTTTTAGGCAATCCTAGTGAAGAAAGCGTCGACGGGGGTTGTATCGTGAGATGTTGAAATGGTCGTGATGGGTTGGAAGTCATGGTGGGGTTAATGACTTAGATGGGATGAGATAAGAAGTATGCTCCGGATTATCCATTCTGTTAGTGCACACGCATAATTAAGACAAATCACTAACAATGAAGTTAGTCTCTTGGCTGCAAACTAACCCAGAGAAACACGCTGCAGATGAAAAGAATGCAGAAATGTGAGAGATCGATGTATTTGCTCATCTATTCCGAATCCCATAAAGGAGAGATCATTCAAACTCCGATCACAAACCCGGAAAGGACAGACGAAAGTCTAAAGGTCTCCAAGTCCAAAACGTGCAAGAGAGCGACAAAAAGTGGTATCAAAAACGAGCTGCTAGCCCCAGCCCACCACAGAAGCATCACAAGAAACGAAGCCCCCCAACAAATCCCATCATCACCGCACTCACTCCTCAGAAAACGGTACAACCCTCTCCACAAACTCCGGCATCCTCCCCTCCTCCACCTTCTTCAACCCAGCCTCATGATCCAACGGCAACAACCTCCCTCCCGTAGCCGTCCTCTTCCCCGTGCCCATCGCGCCCATCCTCGCTATCTCCCTCCTAACCCCATGATTCACCGCATCCTTAGCTGGGGTGCCCCCTCAGAATCTTACTCCAACACATTACCCACCAACTTCCTCGGCCTGTATCTCGGCTCGGTAGCCTCCTGATAGACCCCCGTCTTGACCAAAATCGAATACCACTCCGTCCCCTCCTTCCCGCTCTTCTCATCCATGGTATTCGTCCCCCTAATATCTGACTCCGGCGTATCACCAAGAAAATACACCGTCTTCGGCCCTTGGGATCGCCCAGGTAAAAGCCCATGCTTCTCCGTCCGCCACTGCTTTAACAAGCGCTCGGCAAACTCAAACGTGCCAACCTGCGGCCTACCAAACGCGTAGGCGATCTTGCGCAGCGCGCCCATTCCCAAACGAACGTGCTCGTGCGCCGCCGACCAGAGCACATCATTGTGAGAGAAAAAAATAGGCGGTCCTTCATCAAAGGTATCGGACCTAGTCTCCAGCCTACCGCCGCGCGACTGCGCGATGTCCAAGATGATTTGCAAATCCGAGGCCCAATCGCGGCGGCTATCGGCAAAGACAAACACGGCTTCGATGACGATGTCGCTTAACTTTTGCACACCAGGGCGGGACAAAAGGTCGCGCGAGGCAGAGTGTTCTGCGGGAGTGAGACGGCGGAAGGGAGCGGTGCTAGCGTTGGCTTTGAAGATGTCGCCGGGCGTGATGACGTCCTGGAAACCGTAGGATTCGGCGACCTGTCGACACTTTTCGCCTTCGCCGCCTACGACGAGGACGGATGACCCGCGGTAGCGAGAGGAGAAGTCGCGCATGGGCGTGTGGCCGCAGATGAATTGGCCTTCGGAGACTTGGATGTCGAGTTGCGCGCTGAGGTCGGCGCAGCGCTCGGATTCGGACTTGCCGCCGCCGTTGGTGAGGAAGATGTGTAGGGTCTGGAGTTGGTATGGATGGTTAGTATGTGCTCCTGGGATATGGAGGGAAGCGATTGTCAGAAACAACTTACACCTTAATACAAAACTCGTTTTCCCCATTAAGGACCTTCATAGCCTCAATAGCTTCCGGGATAGGCTTCCCGCCACGGACCAAGACGCCGTCGATGTTAAAGGCAAAAGCAAAGTTGTCTGCCACATCGTTGTTGTCCGGGTCCACCATGGGGGTGAAGGGAGTGATGGGGGTAGCAGGGGTGGCATCCCCGTCCTCGCGCCCGAGAGGAGACGGCTCCTCGGAAGTGAGCGAGTCGCTTGAGGATAGAGCGGGCGAGGCCATGGGGCTCTCATGCTCGTGCTCTTGCTCTTGCTCATGCTCATGTTCTTGCTCAAAGTCCAGCTTCTTCAGCCGGTTTCGAGCAGCGTTGAACTCCTCAGCAAAGCTGCTGGCGGAGATCTGACGGGTGGGCATACCCGGTCTCTGAGGTGCGAGTGAAGGAGACATGATGGGCCTGGGCTGGTTTCAAGTTGTGTATGGATGGTAGGGGATGAAGAAGAAAGGGGTGGAACGGATATCTTGCATGAAGCTGTCCTCAGGAAGGTATAGTTGAACAAGACGGGTATTGCTTTCCGCCTGAGATATCACCAACTACTGAAAGTGATGAGTGTAAAAAAGGGAGGATGATGATGATGAGATGAGCTGGTTTAACTAGATCAGATCGAACGGATCCATAACGGCGTGGGCCATCCCCTTATATACATCTCCTGAATCCTATATCAGCTGCTGTCAGTAGTCAACCAGATGTCTTCCCAAGGAGACAAGGAGGGAGGTAAGAGGTCAAAAGCGGAGTACAGCATCTCCATTATTCCCATCGATGCATGCCATTGTGGAATCAGCTTTGATAACACATGGTTTTGGTGGATATCCAGTAGATCTGGGGAAGATGGAGAATTTCATGAGGCGAGGGTAGGGCTCAGGGATTCGAACAAATGGAAACAAAGATTGATGCTGCTTGCCCCGTTAAGCTGCACCGCCCTTCCTTGCTGCACTACCTCCTCCGTGTGCACGTTGTAGCTATCCACCAGACTAGTCACTGCCATCACCAAGCAGGCGAGCGTAGCAAAGATGAGGAGCCTACACACCCTCATCGGAGCCGGATGGGTTCCAAAGAGTGCATAATCGCGGTTCAGCCGTCTGACACTCAAAAAGTTCAAGATATAAATGAGCGTGTTCCCCGCGGTCGTAAAAGTGCGGGCGGGGATGGCGACGACTTGTTCGCTGATGTGCGGGTTGGTGACGGACGCCGCCCAGATGATGCGCATGATGAGGGAGACGATGCGTAAAGTGCAGAAGACAAAGAGCATCATAGCGAAGAAGTGGCGCTGGTGGGGGAGGCGACGTCTGTCGATGAAAAAATATGTGTAGAGGTGCCAGAGGGCGGCAATCGAGAAGAGGAGGATGAAGATGGAGGAGATGGGGATGTCGACGGCCGAGGAGGGGATGCCGCCTAGGACGGCGAAGTCGGCGTTGGGGAGGGGTTTGGAGTGGGCCACATCGTCCTGGTTCTGGGGGAGGAGAGGAGGTTAGTTTGGGGCTTTGGACGGTAGGAAACGGGAGATGGATAAAGGAAACAAAGGGTTGCTTACCTCTACGGAATGGTAGGTGTCATGTTGTTGAGACATCACATTTGTGTCTATTGCCGTTTATGTGTCTAGTCAGTGTTTGACGAGATCAAAATAACATTGATAGCTTGGCCGACCGTGTAAGTCATCGCGGTTCTTGGCAAACATGGTGACGAGTAGAAAGAAATTAAATATCAAAGCAGCAGTCCTTTGTTAAGTACCACAGCGGGACTATGAGGACAGTGTCCAGGCTTGAAGGGGGGCCTCAAGGATAGTCCCAAATCTTAGCACAGATAACTGGCCCAGCCTTGTTGTGAGATCTGGCACTGTTGGTCAGGGAAGGCCTCTGATTGGTCGGGTTTGGGTGCAAAATGGTAAAAGCCAAAGACCCCTATAAGGACCTTCTGGAGGCCATTATAGGGGTCTTTGGTTAGTGGTCGTTATAGTGGTCTTTCTAGTGGTAGTTCGGGAGTTCGGGACTTTAACTTCAAAGTCCGGATAAAGCTATTCACAACCGCGCGAAACTTTTCGCGCGAAAAAAGACGACCGCCAGCGGGATCGAACTGGCAATCTCAAGAAAAGAGCGAATATATGAACCATTGAGCTACTGGCCCAATTGATTGAAAAAGAGGTCCGTTGTTTCCGTTGATATAGGGGAATAACGGTCGCCGGGCGCCGGGGGAAAGAACCATCGTCATTTTGGCCGAGAAGCCAGGATCTTGGGAAAGAACGACTCTTAGCTATTAAACTATATTGAGTATTAGAAATCTGGCTAATCACGGGCCTCCTCTGAGCAACAGTGCTGGGGAATCAATAGTGCTAGATCTCTCACCAAGGCTAGGCAGCTTTCCAAGCATTGAGGCCCCCCTACAAGGCTAGATGCCCTGGTGATTTTCCCGCTATGGTAGCCACAGGCCCGATGATTTCTCTCTGCAAACTGTCGTCCGAAACTCCTAGCTGGGCTCACGTCATGTTGTCCGAATCAACAAGATGGGTGAAGAGCTTGGCCCCTTGGCTTTCCAACCAGGATCACCTTGGCTGACATGTTTGGTGGAGTGACTTTCATGTAAGTCGAGTTCCACAAAAAGAGAGGTCAAAGCGAATGGAAGCATCAGAGAAACCGGGTGTTGTTGTTGGCTGAACGCTATAGGTTGGGTTGAGAGTCAGTTAGTCGGGTATAAGAGCGTTGCGATGAAACGGGATGACGATGAGTGTCCATCTCAATGGCTACGATATCACGAGATAACGAGGGAGATTGTCAACAAAGCCTGTGATGCTTGCGCGAATGATCCTAGGTCAAGGAGAGCCCTTGATATTAGCTGCAATGAAATCCCGTCGAAAGAAATTCGTGAGAGAAGACGCCCGGGACGAACAGAAAGGCGGTTGACGAGGTCCCAGAGGGACCTGGAAGGAGTCTCCGTAGCTTGGAGGCTGACGTCTCTTCTAGGAGAAGATACCAGGCCATATAGTATCGCAATCACTGGAACGTGAACGGAGCTTCGGTACCGACTGAACTACTGTCTGGGCTCGACTTAAAGGCACTCTGAGCCTAGAATCATTTGAAGAGCTGTCATGTATTCCTGTTAGCATACCGCTCTATGTCTCGCCGGCTGGCTTACCATGAAAATACTCTGCCAGTACTAGCCCCATTAAGCGATGTCCACCGCTCGCAAAAGGAGTCCTCACGAAGTCTCAGTGAAGATAATCACCGAAGACGAAGCGTACGGGCGCCACACAGAAGAACGCGACTTCTACACGTCTGGGCAATTATTTCCAGTAGAGATCAACACGGAGATCGGAGCAAAAAAAGCCGACCGGATCTTTCATGTCATCAACAAGCTCGGGCACGGAACCTACGGCACTGTCTGGCTAGTGGAGGACACGAAACCTCCAGCAAATGCTCCGTCAAGATGGAAAGCCATCAAGATCCACCGTCGAGGCACTGCCGACACCGATCTTCGCGTTTTGAAGGAGTTCAAGCGTGCCGGTATCACCCCCGAAAAAGCGCTAACCGAGTACCAGGTCGCCATTCCGTACGAACAGTTCCCTATCAAGGGTGGGTCCGATGGTAAAGCCACTTATACGTGCTCCGTGCTCCCTCTGCTGGGGCCCAAGGTGGACAATAAAGAGGTTCTTCGTCTTTCGAACGAGGTGTGTCGGGACCGGGACGATCACGCCAGCCGGTTTGCTTGTCGACAGATTGCACTGGCTCTCCAGAAGCTGCATAACATGGGGATCGCCCACGGGGATTTCAGGCCGGCGAATATCCTATATTATCTACCACACCTGGATCAGCTTAGTCAAGACGAGATAATGCAGGTGTACGGCCAGCCGGAAGCAGTCGAGTTGGATGATGCCGAACCCTTCAGAGAACCAGGTTACCTCGTCTTTCCGGCAACGTGTGACATGTACGCCCTCAAAGAAATTCTGGCTCGAAAAAACTTGGACATAGGCCTTGTAGGACAACCAGGCCTCCAGGTCCCTCGCGCGACCGTGATCGACATGGGCTCAGCCTGGCACCACTCATGGGAGCCGCGCCACTCGCTGATTCCCGTCCATTATAAAGCACCAGAGTGCATCATACGCCGTGACGGGCACATGAGCGTGGAAAGTGACATATGGGCGCTGGGCTGCTCCATGGTTAAGATCTGCTCGGGGCATGCTGCCTTCCCAGACACCTGGGAATCGGTCGACAGGTGCCCCGAAACCGACGTGCTGGCCGAGATGGAATATTTTCTTGGCCCCATCCCCGTACCGTATCGAAATGCATGGAAGGAGCGGAATAAAGGGAAGAAGACCGTGTTTCCGTCTAATCCGGCGCATGTTGGATTCCTCAGGTATAGCGCGCTAAAGGATTGGAAGAAGAGGCATAGGCGAGATGGGGCAAAGAGTCCGCTTCATCTGGCGGTGATCAAGAGCGAATTGCCGAAGGAGAAGGCGGATCTGTTTCTGGATCTCTTGCAGGGTATCTTCAAGTGGTTTCCTGACCAGAGGATGTCTCTGGAAGAGATCTTGGGGCATCCTTTCTTGCAAGTGTCTGACGCGGCCTGAACGAGGAAGATATAGCTGTAATAGGCGTGTCTGTAATTGGCCGCACCATTCGGACGATAGATGCCCTGGCATCGGAATTGACAAATGATTAGAGGCAGAGACCAAGCGGACGCGAAGTTCAGATCCAGCAAGTTAACATCGGTAGGCGCTCGTCATGGGCAGTTTCGCTCGTATCCTTGAAGATTGCGACCGGGAAAGATTTCCAAGCTGTGGTGACGTGAATCTGTATCGGAAATCCAACAGAGATGTCAAGTTGAAGTCTGAAGACGTCGAGTCGGGTCCATCGGAATTGACAGGAGAGGAAGCCAATGTGGTAAGTGGAAATTTGATGGTCTGCCAATCCTCTGAATACCCAAATGACGAAATCTTTTGGTGAGGGGACAACTTCCTTGTATGGAAACAGAATTGAGCCTCAGGGGAAAGAGGAGTTCGTGAAAAACGCAAGAGCGGCACGGCTCGCTGTGAAGACCGAGGGAGGTCCCTGCCTGACGATGCCGACTGTTAATGTGTTTCCGTGCACCCCCACTGATGATGTGCAGCGCTAGGGCATTTTAGGGCAGGTGCTACCCGGACTGGACCTGTGGGATTTTCCCGTTCATAGTTTGTTTTGTTCACGGTTCGGCGTCAACGTTCCGGTCTTTCTTGATTTATAATTCATTGGGAAACAACTCTACGGGTCATATGTAGTGACCATCAAGGTAGCAGATTGCAAAAGGAAGCTGTCAGGGCTGTCCATTTTCAACGTTTAGTGATATTGAACCCGTCTGCACGTTACGTAAGCCCGAGCCGTCCCCACATTCCCGTGCCTTACAGAAGTTGGATGCAGGATCGAACCTCTCCGACTCTCCGACAAACCACCGAACGACAACATCAGCAACAACATATAAACAAGTAGTAAGACGACCATCTCTCCCTCGCAAAGTCTCAACTCCTTAAACTCCTCTGCTCTTTCCATGAAAGGTGAACACAACAAAAAGAACAAAGACATCTCTGCTCGGAGCCACCCATCGATCAGCCAAACGATGACTTGAAAGCTATCAGCAAGGAAGCGGATAAGGCACCACCCTATCCATCGTCCTAACCGACCGCTTCGCATAAGCCAGGTGTTTCTCGCTCGACACCACCCCCCACCAACCATTCTGCAACGGACTGCTCTCCCTCGCCAACCTCAGCTGCTCATCGAGCACATCGACCGCTTTTGGGTCTCCCTGCTGCCTCAACGCCTCGCCCTTCGCCCTCAAGTAGCACAACCGCATCCTATGATCGGCCGCACCCGACAGGCTATCGAGCGTGCTCTCAAAGATCTTGAGGTTCTCCAGCGCGGACGTGATGTCATTCATGCCCAGCTCGCAATGAATGACCCTGACCAGCGAGTCCAGCCTGCCGTACGTGTCTTCCGGGTGCGCCTTCTCCTCCAGCGCGGCGGCCGCGACCATGTACTTTTTCGCCGAAGCCAGGTCACCTTGGGCGTAGAGGGCCGAGTTCAGGCCCCTTGCCGCCGCTAGCGTCTGCGGATGTTCCTCCCCCAGAGCCTCGGCTAACCCGTTGACCGCCCAGCGGAGACTGGTGACCACCAGGTCCGACAGCACCTCGGGGCTGCGCAGCAGGGAGTCGCAGACGGCGTACAGCGGGTGCGACCGCCCGTGGAGCTGGCCGACCTCGTGCCGGATGTAGCTCAGGAGATAGTGCAGGGCCAGGGCCTTGCCGTCCTGCCAGAAGCGACAACACACTTGGAAGATGCAGGTCAGCAGCAGCGGGTTCGGGTCGGGCGTGAGGATGGGCCGGATCTGGTCGAGCGTGTCGTTGTAGAGCGTCACGATGCTGTCGCGCTTGTCGTTCCACTGAGGTAGGGAGAGCTGGGCGGACACGGAAAGGGCGAGCTCGTAGAACCGACGCAGGTTCCAGTGCGGCGGCTGCTCGACCACGTCCGATTCGTCCACCTGCGAGTGCACGAAGCGGACGTAAAAGTCCCGCGTGCCGGTTATCACGGTTTGGACTGAGAGGAGGTGTCCTGGTGGCGTGAGGGGGTGTAAGTCGGTGAGTTTGCGCTTACGGCGCCAGTTGTCAGGACTGCTCTCGGGCGAGTCCTCTTCTGTCTTCACATTTGGTGGTTTCCGCCGCTGTTGCTGTCGTAGGAGGAGAATTTCGGGAGGTGAATTATGTCGTGATTTGATTGGTTTGACACTCGTAGGGCTGACCAGCTCTGTTCTGGGTGGTGATATCAGCGCTGCTGGGGGTGTTACGATATGGACGGGCGTGTCGATAGGTGTCCCGACAGACTGGTTTGGCACAACGGGGAGATCCCGGTGGATTGCCACGAGTTCGGCGGCTGCAGCCGTGACTGGGTCCCGGGGGATAACCTCGGGCGGCTGTGAGGGGTCCAGACTGGGCGGAGTTGGAGAGCTTGGACGACTGCTCACAGGCGTGTAGCACTCGATTTCATCCGGCATATCGGACAGGTCAATGTCTTTGCCGCCCCCCGGAGAGGTACCTTTTTGATGGCCATGATGCTTGCGATGCCAGTATCGCTCGAGCTCAGCTCGTGATATCTCTCTGCCCCTGACGCGGAAGGCTGACTTTTTGCCCTGAGCAGCTCTCTGAGCGGCCTTGGCCGACATGTATCTCATGTCACTCTCCTAGGAAACGAAGCGTCGCGTGAGCAAACCTGGGCCATGAGTACCCGTACCAGCCGGAACTTGTCTTACCTTATTGTTCTTCTCGAGGCCCCATTGCTGGAGTCTGATCTTGTACTGGTGTATGCTACATCGATAACCGCAAGTCAGACTACGCCAGCCATTGCAAACCATGGTTCAAGTGTGTAGGGGAACTTGGGATCTCCACTCACGTCGCGCGAAACCCATGTTTCTGGATCATGATCCCCCTCACATCTCGGAGCTTTCTCTTCTCGGACAAGTACAGATGTGTGATGGTTTTCTTCCACAGCTCCCACTCCTCCTTGGAGTGGATGGCTCCCGAGCTAATCATGGCGCAGGCCGGATCCAGTAACCGACGTGCCAGGTCTGGTGAACTTGAAGCAGGCCAAGACATGAATTAGCAGTCGAAGGGCAACCAATCTCTGGGTTGAAACAAAAGTTGTCTGCTTCCCGCGTGCTTCCAGAAGGTCGGAGGCGTGCAATAGTACAATTTGCGAGTGCTTTGTAGACGTCTTGGAAATGCCACTTGCTTGATTCGGAATGGGCCCAGGGCGGTACAGATGGAAGATGAGTGGACCGGCATTTAAGGGTCCGTCAAGCTTTCTCTGGGCGGCCTGTTTCTGACTCCTACGTATGTATTCCTGATAGTAGCGCCGTATCCATAGGTGACAAAAAGGCTGGCCGTGGTGTGTAGACGATACAGAAAACGAGAATACTGGTCGAGGCGGGGTTTGAGGACTCGAGGCGACTTATGTCTGATGCAGACCACTTTTGTCTATCCAATAATACGGAGTAGCGTTGCTCCGTTCGCTAAAGTATTCCCTAAATGTCCATGTGCGGCACAGGCCTATACCGGGGGGGGAGATGATGTATTGATCACCAAGGTAACCGCTCTGTCGATAGGAGAGACCATCCCGTGGGTCGATGTGGAGATAGTGATATATCTAGCTGCATTTGGTATTTGCCATTCACGCCGCGGATTTGATATTGATTTTGTTGATGCCTATGGATTAAAGAACTCGCACTCCCTCGGTCTTATATTGTCGAGCCGTTGGTCCTTCGTTGGGGGTAGGACCTATTTGGGGGCCAACGCCTACGGCTGGTTGCCTAGGAAGAGTACAGTAAGGTCCCCTGTTCCAGCAACCTATAGAATACGAGCACGAGCAGGGGTCAAAATGTATGTACGAAAGTAGGGTGCAGACTGTATATTGTATAGAGATCTACTAGGTAAATCCCTCACACAGAATCTCTAATATCAGGGTTTTACTAATTATGCCAACGGGTTTAAATTATATAAGATAGGGCGGTCTAACTACTTTTATTACCTCTTTTATCCGACATACCCCCCTAATTAAATTAGATTTAATCTAGGAAATTAGCTAGATAAAACTATTTACAAATCTATACCTATTTTCTCCGTTTCTTCTAATAATTACCTTTAAAAGTATTACCCGCTATTATATACTATAGATATAGAAAGTTAACGGTACTATTTCTAATAATAAGCGGGGTCCCGTAGCTTAATAATTAAAGCGTTAAAGTACAATCTTAATTATCCATCTACTATCTCTTAAATATATTTAATAATATAATTAACAATTTATCCTTAAATATTATATTTAAACGTCGTAAGTTCGAATCCTGCCGGGGCTAATCTTTTTACCTTTTTCCGCCTTATAGTAATTACCGTATTAGAGCTTTTTAATTTATAAAGGTCCTTTCAATTATATTATATAGGAAGGTAATTTATACTTATATTAATATTTATCCCTTCTTTTTATTGTTTAATAGATTTCCTCTCTTTAATCCTCTTCGTTGACCCTTATAATCAAATAGTTCGCTTTAATCGTTAATAATTCCTTCTTTTCTCTTCTTATTTCCCTAATATTTATTAAATTGAATTACTTTATAAATTTAAAGTACTTATATAAATTTAACGCTTTTATTAATTTATTAACGATTATTTATTTTATTATTACGTAATATACGTCGATAAAGTTTCGTTATTATCCTTCTTTAAGCTAATAATTATAAATATCGATATATTTAAATTTAATTTAGAATTTAGAGTTCTCTTTAGTAATAAAGCGGATTATTTATTTATTATCGTAACCGAGGGGGATAATTTCGAATTTAAATTGAAGGTTAAGGGAATTAAATAACTTTTTTACTTATATACCTTCCTTTACTCTTTAAACGAAAGATAATAATTTAATTTCTATTATTAATATCGTTATTATATTTTATTTATTGGTTCGCTAATTAATAGTCTTATTAAATAGTTATATTACGAATCCTTAGGAGCTTCGTCGATTAAAAGAATTATTAATAAAGGATAAATTAGTATAAACTTTAAATCCGTCTCCTCTTCCTAATTAGAGGATATAATAATTAGTATTTCGAAAGTAAACTTTTACCCGTAGGATTACTAAGTAGTAAGCCTACCTATCACGGGGCGAGAGGGCACCGTTGGGGGTAGGGTAAGATATGCGTTATTGTACGAAGGAGGAGAAAGGGAAGTGTGCGTAGAGGACTGGCTATATAGGCGAGAGCCCAGACAGGCCAGTCCGTACGCGCGCACGTGAGATTGTACGTAACGAAGCATATAACCAGTACGAGTATATAGTTCTAGGCTATAGTACGAGGCGTTGGTATAGTATATATACGGTCAATATAGTGTAATTATATTATAGGCTAGCCCTATAATACTATCCCCCCTCAAAAGAAGCTCGTAGAGCTGAAAAATCTATATATACATATAATAATAGACTTATTCCTTTATAAACCGTTAAAATCCACGAATTACGTCGGAAGTAACTTTCTTAATTATATATCTATCAACCGTTATATTACTTTACTAAATACTAGATACAATTTATCCTTTATATTTTTACTAACTATTATATTTATTTTAAATATTATAACCGTATTTAGGAATAGCTTCGTTATATCGATTATAGAAGCCGTCTCCCGTTAGAAGTAAATAGAGCGGCGCTAGGGGGGTTCCGGAACGGGCGTAAGAACGGAGGCTGTAGTTAGGGGGTCGGGAATTAGAAAGTCGGAAGTGAGACGTTCGAAGAAGTTTTAAATCTTTAGTAGGATAGGCTTATCCGGGTTTTCGCAATAGAATTACTATAGATAATATTCGCAATTAATAATATTATTAACGGGTTCCTAAGTAGGGTTACCGGTTTTCTACTTAACGTAGTACTTTTAATAGAAGTTAGAGCCCTTTTAAACGTAATTAATAAACTTTTCGAACGCCTATTCTTCGTATTCTTCGTAATTATCGGTTCGAATTATTATCCGTCCTTTATTAACCTTAATATTAATTATAGTATTTTAGCCCGGTATCCCCTTACCTAACTATAATTATACTATAGAAATATAGAAGATTAGTAAGCACTTTATATTAATAGGTAGGGCGAGGTAAATTATATAAAATTTAGCCCGGACGATTTTAAAGGGTCCTTTCTAGCGAGGGGAGAATTTAGTATAAGGGCGGCCGCTAACGAAATTAATCGTATTTAAAAGGACTATATTACTAATATAATATTTAGGGGAATCGACGTACTTCTTATTAGCGTTATCCTCGTACTATTCTTACGTACGCTATAATTATTAAATTATAAAGTCCTAAATCTTTTAAAAATAATTTACTAATTCATTAACTTTATAATATTCTTTAAGCTATATTAATAATAAATTTGGCGGTAGCGGGGTACGGGGTTCCGTACCTATATAAAAGTAATAGCTATAATTAGCGAAGAATAGTAAAATCCCTATTAATAAAGAAATAATATTATTATTAGCGAACTCCGCAAATACTAACTATTTCGCTTAGTCCGTTTATACCTAATTAATATAGAGTTTTAAATATTATTCTATTTCTACATTAATACATTTAGTTTAAGCGTTAATCTACGGGTAGAAAGCGGAAATTAATTTATAAATAACGGATAGTCTCTTATAAAGGGTAGATTAAAATCGAAATACGAATTAAGTACCCCTATCGAATAGGATATTATTTAGTAGATTATAAATCGAATAAATATAATCAATAAAATAGTCGGCTAATTCCTTAGCCTCGAAGGTTATAATCGTAATATAGTAATACATTTTTATAAAGTAGTCGACGATAATAATAATATATTTAAAGGTCTAATTAAAGTAAATACTTTCTAATAGTAAGGTAACGTAATCGACCGAAATATCCTTTTAAAACGTTAAAAAGACGGTTATAAACTTAAAATAATTAGCGGAATTATATTTTAGCAATTTAATTTTCGTATATAGGAAATAACCCTTATAAAAGAGCTTTATATTATTATATATCCCTTCTTAATAGAAATCGCATTATAAAAGTTCGTACGTAACGTTACAATTAAGGTAGCCCGCGCTAGGGGTATTATATTACCGATTAATTAATTAAAATTAGAAGTTTTTATTATAATGGTTAATAATAATTTTATCCCGCTATTTCGCAATACTATTAATAATATAATATTTTAAGAAGGCTTTATAGAAAACCTTTTTAATAATTAATAACTATTACCGGCAGGCTTCGTCCGTTAGGTAGGAAATTAATTTTTATAAGAAGATAAACGTTTCGTAATTAGTATAAATTAGGTTATTAATAAATTTAATATCGAAATCCTCTTAGCCTAATAAATATAGCGAAAAGCCAATAATAGGGTCATCGGATTTAAAATAACTTTCTTTAAATTAAGAAAGGTCTAATAAAACTCTCTTATAAGTAATTAAATAATTATCCTCCTTACTATTAAGGCGGTCGTTAAATTTATAATTCAAAGTATCCGGCCGTAAATTCTTAAAGCCGGGGGTATATTTAATTAGGAAGTTAAAACGTAATAGGAATTAAGACTAACGTATATACTATTAAATAAACTACTTATTAATTATAAAAGTCTATAGATTTTTATAATCGGTTAAAATATTAAACGGCTACTAGGCCCCTTCGAACTTTAGCCTCTATTCTTCTAGGGCCTTAATAATAATTAATAATTCCTTATTATAAACGTTATAATTATATTCTTATAAAGTATATTTAGCCGAAAAGTAAATTATAGGGTAAAAAACACTATTATCCCTATATTAAGAAAAGGTACCGCCGGTAGCCTAATTAAAAGTATTTATTTCGACGATAATCTTCTTAATCTAATTATAAATTTTTAAAACGGGGCCTTTAATAAAAGCCTTCTTTAAGGATTTAAATACTTTCTAATAATCGGTATTCCAAATCTAAATTACGTCTTTCTTTATAAATTCATAAAGTAGGGTCGCTATAATCGAAAAATCCTTAATAAATTATTAATAGAAATTCGCGAACCCTAAAAAGGATTGTAAAAACTTCTTTAATTCCGGGGTTTACTACTCTATAATTACTTTAATTTTCTCTAAGTCTATTTCAATACTTCCCGGGGTAATAATTAAATTTAAATACTTTATATATATTATATAGAATTCGTATTTATCGATATTAATACTAAAGCCCGCCTTAATAAATTAATTAAAAATATTATTAATATACTATTTGTAATTTCGTACGTTATCTAAATAAATAAGGACGTTATCGAAGTATATAATTGTATAAATGTTAAGGATATTATAAAGAATATTATTAATATAATTCTAGAAAGCCCTAAGGGCGCCTTATAAATTAAAAAGAACGATTAAGGATTTAAATAAACCAAACCATATTATAAAAATAATTAGTTATTTATAACCCTATTTAACGCGAATCCTATTAAAGGCTACGATAATATTAAATTTAATAAAGATTTTAGCGTAATAAATCGTATTTAAAGTCTCTTTAATAAATAGTAGTAAGTAGCAAGATTTAAAGGTTATATTATTAATACCTCTATAATCGACGTAAACGCGGACTCCGCCTCTTAATTTCTTTACGAATAAAACTAGTACTAATACTTTAAATTAAGAAGGTTAAATGAATTTCTTTTTAAAATTATTATCGATCTATTTTTTAATAATATTAAATTTATTTAAATTAAAAGTACGGCCGTAAAACGCGGGTAGTAACGCTCCTAAACGGAATTTAAATTTAAAATTGTACGAACGGTTAAAAGGAAGGACTTTGGCGCCTTCCTATTTAAAAATATTAATATAATATTAATATTACTTAAGGAATTTAATTTAAATTTAAATATTAATCTTTAAGGGTTTATTTACTTTCTCGTAGAATTTTATAACGTCTTCAAACGTAATTTTACTAATATTAATATTATTAGCGGCGAAATATTCGTTAATAATTTCCTTACAATATAAGAAATTATTGCTAATACTATTAATTTATATAAAGTTAATAACTTTTATAATATATAAAACGGCTATATTACCCTCCCCTACTAAAGTATTAATCTACCAATAATAATTATTATTAAAGAACCTCTTATACCTCTATCCTTTATTTATTAATACCTCCTTAACTATCGCCGGTATTAAATTATCGTTTACGCTCTTAAGATTTAAAACGCCTCCTTTTTCCTCTATTTTATCCTTTTTTATTATCTTTTTAATATCCTCTTCTATATTAGCCCTAATTATACGAATAACGCAGAACTTATACGTTTCGGCTAATTAATTAAAATTTATTATAAAAAGTTCTTTAATATTATTAGGATTAATAAAATTATTAAAGATACTATAAAAATAGACCGGGACCTAGTAATTTATAATTTAAATATAAAATCTTTTAATAATATAGTAGGGGACTGGATAGGGAGTTCGAAATTCCGTTAAGAGGGTTACTAATATAAAGGTTTAGCCAGGGCCGGCTAGAATTTTACTAAATAGGGTAATACTTAATTAATTAGCTATATAATTTTTAAACCGGTTAAACCTCTAATAGGCGGTTCGTTTTATAATTATAGAAATAAATAGGCGGCGGGCGGACTCTATTTATAATAATTTTAATTCTTTTTCGTTAAGTATTTCCTTATAAGATAGTTTTTTATACGTAGGACGAATATTAAGTATATTAAAGCGAGGGGCGGAGAGGTAGCGAATTATTAAAGGAATATAACGGTTAGTAATTCTATAAAGGAAATAGCTACGTTATTCGTAAGTAGGGCCAAAATAAAGGGAATTGCTAAATTAATTAATATTAAGTACGTAATATATTAGTTAAAGGTAATTAAAAATAATGGGGTTATCCTTAGCAAAATTATAAATAAGTAAATTAATAATTTCGTAATAAATACCTACCTATATTATTAACTTAAAAAAGTAGGTAATATTACTTTTTATTTAGCCATTAGCGAAGTATAATAATTTAAGGATTAATAATTTAAAGAAGGGTAATTAATATCGAAAAATAAAGCGGCGGTTAATAAAATTAAGAATAATATAACCGCTATTAACGAAGGCGGAATATTATAATTTATATAGTTTATAAAATAAGTAAATAAAGAAATTTAATAAATTAAAGTATTTATAACGGCTATTTACTAAAGATCTATTTATTTTAATAATATTTAATTATATAAGGACGACCCTTTATTTTCCTCCTCCTTACCCGGTAAATTAGTACTTCTAAACGTAATTTAATTAGGAGGCTATATATTTCCCTAATTATAAATAAAATTATTCTTATTATTAACGAACGGGCTAACGAAGCCGGATTAATAAATAAAGACCGGGTAATAATAACCGCCGGGGCTAAAAGTACCGGGAGTTAGGGCGCCCATTGGTATATTAATTATACTTATAATATAAACCTAATAGCCGCCGCCGTAGTTAGAACGCTACTAACTATAACCGTATTAACCTTAAGCCGGCTATTACTACTAACCGCCATTACTATTACTATTATTATTATTATTAATATTATTATTACTACTATTTTTATCTTTACCCTTCTTCTTATTATAAAGTTTAACCTCTTTCTTAAAATTAATCTTAGAGTAGTATTAGGCTAAATAGTAACCCTTTTTACTATAGCGGATATATATTCCATTCTTTATACGGAATTTAAAAACGTTATTATTAATAATATAAAAAATTTAAACGTCGGAGGCGGATATAATATCGAAATTTATAATATTACTGCCCTAGCTAATAGTAGCTTCGCCGGTAGAGGCGGGGGCGCTAGAAGTATTAGCGGTAGTAGTATTAATTTTATAGTAAGGGTTAATATTTTTATTATACTAATTTTTATTTTCCAAATTCTTTATAAAATTGCGGGCGAACGTTAATTATTTATTATACTTATTATTAGCGGGCTGGGGGTTTTAATAAATAATAGCGGCGTAAACGTATTTAGAGATCTTCTAATATAAATAATAAATCTTTATATTATTATCGAAATTATAACGGTTAATAAAGTAAGTAAAATTATTTTTGAACTTTTATTACTTTATACTTCTAATTATTTTCAATTCTTCGAATTCGTAGCGAAAATAAACGATAATATTAACGTTATTATATTTCTTAATAAATTCTATTAATAATTCGCTTACTTTAATTTATTTAGCGGGTAAATCTTTTAGGATTTTAATAAATTCTATTTTAATAGTTTCGAAGGGAGCGCCTTCGATAGAGCGGGCGATAAAAAAGACTTTCTTATATTTAATATCGAAGAATTTAGGGTTATTAAATTAAATAAATTAAATACGAAGGCGTTAAGTATAATATTTAATAATATATTCGATAGTAATACTTTTATTATTAAACGTAAGTAATATAGTAATATACAATACTGACCTATAGCCGCTATTATCGTCCGTAATAATTATAATTTCAAATTCGTCGTTACTAAGGTCCTTATCGGATTCTCTATCCTCAAGCTTATTATTTCCGTCCGTAAAGACGTTAATATTAAGGATAAGGGTACCGGAAACTTTAATTATAATAATATATTAATAAAAGTCGTTAATTAATTTCTAATACTTCTCTTTTTATTTCTAATAAAAGGCCTTAAAATTAATTCTTAGGGTCGAGAATTCTATTTTTAAAGTAATAATATTAGCGTAGAGGGAGCCGATCTCGTCCGAATAAATATTTTAAAGGATTTTAATTTTAATTTTATAATCCTTATAAATTTCTTATACGTAGAGTAAGGCTTTAATTTAAATAATAGTAACGTTACTACCGAATTATTTAATTTTTTATTGGGCGGTTGCGAATTAAGCCTTAAAAATTTCGAATAGTTCCTCTATTTCCTACGTTTAAATTCTAATACTAATAATATTATTATAAATTAAGCGGTTGAAAGCTATAAAGACAATACGAAAAATAAGGAGGCTAGAGAGACCGAAGGTATTTTTAACGAGGATATTAATAATAATTATTTAATTATTAAAGGTTTTAAATATTTATAAAATATTTAAATAGAATTTGTAATTAATTAAGTCGGCCGTTATAAGGGCACCGATCGCTATAATCGTTAGGAAGTTATTAATTACTAAGGGAGTATTATTAAATATTAATCGCTAAATTAATACGCTAGGTAAATATAAAGGAGAAGGAAAAAATACGAATTATTTAATAGCGAATTTAATTTAATAGTTACTTAATTCGACGGTTAGGATTGCGACGAAGGTCTTAATTGTATAAGGACGAATTTTAATTAATTAATTAACGCGATTCGAATACGATTAATCTTCCTCTACTAAATAATAAACGCGCGTAGCGTAATAATTAGGTATAATAAATTATTACGGGGCGAAAGGGCACCGTTAGGGGTAGGGTAAAATATATATTATTATACGAAAGAGGAGAAAGGGAAGTGTACGTAGAGGATTGGCTATATAAGCGAGAGCCTAAATAGGCTAGTCCGTACGCGCGTACGTAAGACTATACGTAACGAAGCATATAACTAGTACGAGTATATAGCTCTAGGCTATAGTACGAAGCGCTGGCATAGCACATGTACGGTCAGTGTAGTGCAACTACATTACAGGCTAGCCCTGTAATATTACCTAAGGTTAATAAAGAAGTAAATTAATTAAAATAGAATAAAAGCGATATTTAATTTAATAATAATTATAAAGTAAAGAATAGTACTAATTATTTATTAATATTATTTAATTAAATACTAAATAGCGGTCTTAAATATAATAATTAATTTCTTAAATATTATAAGGGTTTCGGGGGCTTTCTTAATTTAAGTAATTCCTTTTATTATTTTAAGGATATACTTTCGCTAAAATAACTAAATTAATTAGCGAAGGTAATTTCGAATAACCTCGATATTTAAGAACTATTAAATATTATAACCGCCGATTAACTAATAGTATTTCTTAAGGGTAATAATTATTCCCTCCGCTAATAATAAATATTCTATTTTATAAACGAGAATAATATTATTTATATAGAAGAATATAATTATATTCTTATAAATTAAAATATATAATTCTATAGGGATAGAGGCTAGCCCAACCTTTATTAAAGTATTAGTAAATTCCTTCTATTAGAATAAAGGAAAATATTTCAAACCGTAGAAGGCTTGTAATAACTTTAATACTTTACTTCGACGTACTTAACCGTATAGTACTTTTATATAAATAATTTCGTTAAATATTGTATTAATAAAAGTGTTAATAGCGTTATACTATTTAAGTTTAAAATTAAAGTAAATAATAATAGCTATTATAATTTAGAAAGACCGGATTGCGAAAGTAGTAGCGTACGTTTCGCGTACGTTATCGTATAATTATTAATCTCTTTATATAATTAAACGGGCTTTATATTTAAGGAAGTAATTTTCTATATTGAATTTGTACGTACATACTTATATAGAATTAAGAGGAGGAATAATTTTATTAATTAACTATTCGTTTTAATTAATTTATACCTACAATTTCTTTTCTTTATAATTGTTTATATATTTCTACTTTACTTTTACGAAGATATTATTAAAGGGATAACCCTAAAGGTCTTTATAAAAACGAAGGAGAAGGGGGAAATTTCGTTTGTAAAGTATATTTAAAATTTTAAAGGCGTCGAAATAATTTATATAATCCTTAATTAATTTCGAATTATTAGAGAACTTTTCTTCCCCTTCGATTTTTCTAATCCTTAGGCGTTTCAATTGATTAAGGGTTTCTTTATTAATAGATTATCTATTATATAATTTAACGTTCATTTTATTTGAAATAATTAAGAAAGATCCGATTTAATAGAAATATTTATTATATATTAACTAATTTTCTTAAAGGTACAACGTATTAAGGCTATTAATAAAGAACGACATTAGATTTTTTAGAGGGGTAGGATAACCCATTTCCTCCTCTTTATTTATTATCGTTGCCTACTAATCCTCTTATAGCTATAATTCTGGGGCTGCCGCCGGGGTAATTATAATACCCTTACTTTTTTAATTTATTTGTTTTTCCTCCTCTTATATATTGATAGGGGATAGAATGCCCGAAGGCGGGATTCCCTAAGAAGACCTTATATTGAGGTATTCTAGTTAGGAAAGATAATAATAAGAAGAAGAGGAAGCCTAGGAAGCCAGGCCAGGCCCAGGTTATATACTTGGGTTTGGCGGGCAGTTCCTTAGGCGACAAAGGTCTCAAAGGACCTTTGTCCTGGCAGTGAAGGCCAGTCCTTCCAAGACTAAGCTAAACCATTCTACAAGGCTCTGGAGGCCACCAGAGCATGCCAGGGATTTCCTATATCAAGTGCCGCACAACAAAAGAAAAGCTATCGTCTTCGATAGTCCTAAACATTTAGGTCTCCTCCGAGAACATCCAAGTCTCCTCCGAGAACATCCAAGTCTCCTCCGAGAACATCTAGGTCTCCTCCGAAAACATCCAGGTCTCCTCCGATAAATCTATCCAAAGTTTCTCCTCCTCCGTAGCTATTATCATTAACGGGATGCTCCGAAACGCATCTCCAATTTGGGCGAGTAAGAAAGTAAAAGTCCGATTTAAATCCGGGGAGCCATATACTGACCAAGGATAGAATCCCTACCGGGGATATATAAACGTGAGAGTCTATAGGGCGATTAACTACTATACTAAAAATGCTGGGAAAAGACAGGGCAGCTGAATATACCAAATTTGCAAAGAAATTTAGAATCTTTATTAATACCTATATAAATAGCAAAGACTACTAAATAAAGCTGGCACAAGCTGCAAAGAACTATCAAGGACTATCAATTTAATAGCGAAGGCGCTATATAATAACAACAGTCGGCCACAAAGGTAGTAATGCTATACTATTATTGTAACAGGTATATAGAATTGACAAGTATTGAGAACCGGGGGGACGAATTGCAAAAGCAAAGTAAGGCCTTAAAGTACTTAGAAACATCAATATAATACCGGGGTAGACCAAACCCAAAAGTAGCAAATCACATTAGCAATGCTAGGGACACTTAGGAATTAACAAAGTATTACGGCCACGGAGGGCATACCTATATACCGGCAACAAAAGAAAATAGTAACGTCCTCGTTACTTACAATAAACTGAAGCCATCGCCATTCCTACCTTATCTTATCTTATCGGGTAGAAGGGTAGAAATCTCTATAGGAGCAAAGCGGTTACTTGGGATCTTAGGATAATACGGTCGCTCGAGAGGGTTCTTATCGTACGAGAGCAAAGAAACTCAAGGAGAACTTATAAAGTAAAAGAAGCTTAATATCTTAAAAGTAGGGCGGCCACTAGAAGCTTCTCGTTATTATAAGGGAACAAAATAATTATTCGGAAAGGTCTTATTGTAAAAGAGCTTAAATATCTTAAAAGTAGGGCGACCACTAAAAACTCCTTATTATCATTTTGAAACGTAGTAACAAAGCTATCAAACAGTAAACTTAGTACGCTTAATTATCTAGTAAAAGAAGCTTAGGGGTATTGTAAAGCTTCTAAACAAATGGCTACTCAAGGGGTTCTCATCGTAGGAGAACAAAGGGCGTACTCAAAATCTTATCTCGTAAAAGAAGCTTAGGAATATCTTAAAAATAGGGCGGCTACTAAAAACTTCTTCGTTATTATTCTTTTTATTATTTTACTTTAATTATCTTCGTTAACAGCGGACCTCACTCAACGCTTTAACCGTCATCTTTTGAAGTTGATCTTAATAAAGGAAGCTTAGAAGGGGCGGCCAAACTAAGTATCGCATTTAAAAGAGTGTCGCATTCAAAAAAATATCGTTTAAAAAAAGTTCTAATACTAGCAATCACCTTATTCCGCGTTTAGCCTACTACGACTCAGCCAAACGGTACTGAAGTGATACTAAAGGAAGCTCAAGGAGGGCGGTCGAACTAAATGTTATTTAGGGAACGCGAAGCTCGCAATAACAGCGTAAATAAAAGTTAAGGTTATCGTCCAACCTACTACGACTCAACTAAGCAATATAAGAAATATTATTAGCGAATTTTCTATCTCGCCGTGACAGTCACACTCTTTTTCTTACTTAAAAATCCAAGGGCTCAACGCCACGGCCAAGCTATACTTCGAATATGATATTAATATTATTATTATTATTCCCCATCTTCACCATAGCGGTCATTCTATTACAACGTCGGCTTAAATTCCTCAACGGATAAGGTAATTAAAGCTTCAAAATAATACTAATAAAGTTTTCAAAACTACTTAGGCGGAAGCGCATACTTAATAGAGGTTATCGGATCTCCCATTACCTCAATCACTTCGTTCCTCAAATCTAGGCCAGGGGCTCAACGCCGCGGCCAAATAGTACTTGAGAATAATACTATTAGTAATCCCCTCGTCCACGATAGGCCTACTACAACTCAACGCATCGCTTAAAAATTATAATCTTAGTAACTTAATGTCCAACAACAGCCACACTAGTTCCACGTCTTTAGCCTACTCCGACTCAGCGAAAGACAGTACTTTAATATAGTAATGATAAATAAGGGCTCTAGCAACGCTATTCTAGTTCCGCGCTTAAACTACAATCTCAACGACAGAGTCAAGCGGTACTTTCAGAGTAGTGATCTAGAGGATCGAATTTCTGGCCGCGAGTCCTGCTCGTATGGGTAACGGAGGGTTATCGCGGGGAAGCTCGATGATGCTTAAAGAACGGCGGGTCACTGCAACCGTGAAGTTGCAGCTACCATTTGATAGGGGATAGAATGCCCGAAGGCGGGATTCCCTAAGAAGACCTTGTATTGAGGTATTCTAGTTGGGAAAGATGATGATAAGAAGAAGAGGAAGCCTAGGAAGCCAGGCTAGGCTTAGGTTATATACCTGGGTTTGGCGGGCAGTTCCTTAGGCGACAAAGGTCTCAAAGGACCTTTGTCCTAGCAGTGAAGGCCAGTCCTTCCAAGACTAAGCTAAACCATTCTACAAGGCTCTGGAGGCCACCAGAGTATGCTAGGGATTTCCTGTATTATATATATATAGATTCGGTCGATTTAGAAATTATAATTCTATTAGCGGCGGGTAGGGATTTAATAATTAGATTAATCTCCTTATCCTCTACTTTAGCGCTCTTAATTAGCAACGGGTCGGATATATCGAAATTTAATTAATAAATATTATTTAGTTATACGGCTAATTCTTTAAGGGAAATATTAAAAATATTATAGAATTTTTTAATATTATTTATAAAGACCTCGTCCTTATTAAATATTACGTCTTTAATTATAATTATTTAATTTGTATATAGGTTTTAAATACGGTAAATATTATTAGACTAGTAACCGACTAAATATTTTACTTAAGTACGTTTTTTAAGCTTTTAAATCCGCTTTTAGCCGCGTAAAATATTAATTATAAGTGCGAAAGCTTTGTAGCTATATATTTTTAAATATAATAATCGTAGTGCCGTTCTTTATTAATTACTATTACGGTTTACTATATATACTATAAAGCGCTTTTCTAGAAACTTCTAATTGAATTCCTATCGTAGGGTTATATTTAATAAATATATTACCGCTATTATAATCTTTTTTTAGAATTCTTAAAGTAAATTTACCCCCTCCCTTATAGTTATCGATTTTTCCCTAATTATACCCCCTAAACGCTCGGCGCTACCGTTCTATACCTAAATATAAGGAACCGAAGGCTCGATAATTATATTTCTTTTTATTAAGAAGGCGGCAACGCGGGGTTTAATTATAATTATTTTATTATTATATTCGATTACCTTAGGTCGGATCTAGTAATAAAATTCAAAATTGTTAAATAATAACGTTAGTATAATAATAATCGAATTTACTATTTAGTCTAATAGGTAATATAATTATACTATTTTAGACTAACGATTTACGACGACTATTAAATTAAAGATTGTCCCTCCCTTAGGCACCTTTACCGACGGGTAATTAAAGAAGTCGACCGTAAAACGTAGTCCCGGCCTTTCTAGTATATCGCGGACTTCTCTATATATTTAGCGCTTAATTTTAACTATTATATAAGAATTATAATAAATAAAATTAAAACCTTTAAGGCGTACCCTATATTTTTTATTTATTAATTAAATTAAAGTCTCTAATCCTAGGTAATTAAATCGAAAGTACTAGCGTAAGGTATTACCTTCTAAAGGCTTCTTAGCGGTCTTATTAATAAATTAGTAAAATCGTACGTAAAAAGAGGATTAATTAGTATATATTTTAAAAAGTATACATTTTAATATAAATTAATTGAATTCTAAAAAAAATCGGTAAAAATAAATATTATTTAAGTAGAAATATAAATAATTGAAATTAAAAGAATAATCTTAATATAATCCTTTTTTTATTAACCTTTTTAAAAATATAAAATTATAAGCTATTCTTAGTATAAACGCGACGTTATTAAATTTAAGATTAATAGAAAAACCTTTATTATTATTTATTATTAAATAAATTAAATTATAACTTTTGATTGTAATAGATTTATTTCCCGCCCAAACGTAATTTCCCTCCTTTATAGGTATAAAGCCTTTAAACCGGCCGGCTTTATTAAAAATATAGATTATTATATTTAAATTAAAAATCGTTAAATTTCTTAGTAAGTACTTTAGCCCCTTATTATAAGGTTCTAATATTAAAAAATTCGCTTTGTAATTTATATTATTAATATACTAATTATTAAATTAAAGATTATTAACGCTATTAATATAGGAAGCCTCTTCTTTATCCTTTCTAATTTAGGCCTCCTTTAGGATTTCTTTTATTTCTTAAGTAAATTTAGGGTCCTTCTAATAATTTTTATTTATTTTCGTACGGACGTAGGAATTTTCCTTAAAATATTTTAATCGGTTAACGGTATTAACGTATTAATAATATTCAATTTAATAACCTATACATTCGTAAGTAAGGTAAGCCCTCTTCGGCTTTTTATTATTAAAATTACGGTCTTAATAACTTTTAGCCGGCCTTTTATTTTAATTATCCCGGGGGTTATTAAGAACGTCCCTACTAATTTCTTTAATAAATATAGTTCTAGCCCTAAACGTTCTACCTTTATAAATTTAGGAATTACCCTTACTTAATAAGAATGTTTTATAAACTGCCTATTTAAATTTTCGGGCTATATTTATAAAGGTATAAAGTTTATTATTTTTAATTTAGTGATATATTATAATTTAAATATTAAAGGGAGAATTAAGGAATTTATTTACTACGTAGAGGAAAATTTAATATTAATTCTCTAAATTAATATATTTATTAACCTTATAATATTAACCGATAATTATAATTCCCTCCTACTCTTCAAATTAAGCGGTCCAATTCTTAGGGGGACGAATAAAACGAACCTTCTCCTAATATTTAATATAAATATCCTCTCTAATTCCAATAGGGTTATAATTAATCGAAGTACGAAATTTATTATATTAAACGGTAATAATTTAAATTTTTAGGAAATAAATTAAATAAAATTTCTTAATAAGATATTTCTTTATCCAATTTTTAATTTTATTAATATTTAGGATAAATTTATTTTAATCCTTTTTTTTATAACGGTATTTAATTAAAGCGGCCTTATAATTACGAAAATTAAATTCAAACGTAAAACCTAAATGTTTAATAATAAAAAATACTTTAATAGTTAATTTAGGAAGAACGGGCGTTCGAACCGAAATAAGAGTAAGGTCTATAAATACTAGGGTATAGGCCGGGGCTATAGTAGACCGGGTAGTTTAAAAAGCCCGGGTATTAACTATTAGGGGGCTAGAATTATTCGAAGTTTTAATTGAGGTTTCTTCTTCGGTAGATTTGAAAATTTATTATTAAATTTAGGTCTCTTAAGTTATTTCGATAGTTAGTTCTTAGAAGTTAGTAATTAGCGGTTTAAAAGGAGTAATGGGCTAGGGGATTTTCTTCTTAGGATTAGGGTCGATAAAAGACTAAAGCTCCTTATTAAAAGCTTTATTTTTAAATCCCTTTTCCTAAAGATACTAATCTTCAAATTTATTAAAGATAATTTCATTTACAGTCTTAAAGTCGATAAATATTATTGAATATAGGGGGTATAGTCCTATTGTTTTTATCGTTATTTGTTGAGTATTGTATTTGCCTAGTTTACTATAATCGTTAATACGGCGTATGAGACTCTTAATTATAAAATACGAGTACGAGTAGGGGTTAAAATATATATACGAAAATAGGGTATAAACTATATATTATATAGAGATCTGTTGGGTAAATCCTTTATATAGAATTTCTAATATTAGGGTTTTACTAGTTATATTAGCGGGCCCAAATTATATAAGATAGGGCGGTCTAATTACCCCTGTCACCTCTTTTATCTGACACAACCTCAAAAATCTGGCCAAGGGGTTGTTGGAACAAGGGGGGTTGCTGAAAGTGGTGTCATGCACAGACCACTTTCCTTCCAACCCGCCAAAAAAAATGCACCAAAACTAGCATGCCAAGCAATATTCACCCTCTGTTAGACCCGCTTTTTGCATTTCACTATACAAATTTAAGAGCAAACCCCTATATTTACTTAGTCTCAGCTCAGACCCACTTAACCTCCGAAACCCGTTTCTGCGGTAGTAGGTCTGAGCGGGTTTTGCGTTTTTTGGCCGTCGGCTATAGAGTAATAAAGATTTAATATAGGATTTTACTCTAATTAAAGTAAAATACTTATTCTAGTTAAAATAAAATTAACCGTCCCCCGTTATAGCTAATTACTTACCTAATAAATAATTCTTATTAAAGTAAAATATATTAAGGTATAATATCCAATTTATTCAATCTATTAAATCCGATTAAATACTCGTTTAATAAAACGCCCCTTCCGCCTTTACGTAATAACCGATCTATATTCGTACTTAATTCGCCCGACTATATATCCAAATTGAATTTACTTTTAACTATTCCTATTTATAGCTATTTTACGCCCGTTCCAACCCCTAATACTTCGACTTCGACCCCTACCCCCGTTCGATATATCCTATTAGCTATTCCTAAATTGCCGGACTATAATTATAATTCTAATTAATTGCTAGTTGAGAGTACTAAATAATATTAGTTTAGGTTTCGCCTTAAGAAGGGAAATTTATAATAATTTATTTATAGTTAGGTAAAAGTAATTTGAAGTAATAATTAATTATTTGGAGCCTATATAAAGGAATTTATTAATTCCTTACGCGACGAATACGTATACGAAATTCTCCTTTATTAAAATATTATTATATAATTTAAAAAGTAATATCGCTCGTCTAATATAGAGGCTCTTAATTAGGAATTTAGTAAGGAATTAATATCTTTCTTCGAATATAAATTTAAAAAGAAGAAAAAGAAGAAAAAAACGAAAAATAAAAAACCTAAACCTAGAAATATAGAGCCTAAATTTATCGAACCTAATAACCCTCAAATTGGAAACCCCGAATTTTAAAATCCTAAACCCGAAGACGCCGGGTTATAAAATCCCGGATTTAAAAACGCCGAAATTAAAAAATCCGCCGACTTTATATTATTCTAATTATTTACAAAGCTTAATATTTCCTCTTTAATTGCGGGCTATACGCTATATAATATTATAGATTTATATAGTATTCGGTAGATTTTAAATATTATATAATAAAGTATAACGTTCCTTTAAAAGCGTACGCTTCGGTTGTATTTATTCTTTAAGGGTTTAATAGAATATTAATATACTTAATAAAATAAATATAAACGCCGAATTCGTTACAACGAATTTATTTCGCTTTGTATTTATATAATTTTTATAATTTTTATAGGTATTCGCGCCCCCCTTAATTCGGATTTTTTTTCCTAAGTTATAAGCCTTTATTTATATATAAATAGTATCCTAAAGCGTATCTAAGATATATTAATTAAATTAGGCATTTATATTTCGTATAGTAGGATAATTATAACCGTTAAAACTCTTACGATTACTATAACGGTTAATTTAATTCCTATACATTTTATTATAATTAAACTAATATTCCCAATAAAATTTTAAACGTATTATATCTAATCCTAATTTTATTATTATTTATAATAATTATAATTATTTTAATATTATTTAAAGCCCTAATATTAATCGATAGGATACTATACGTAATTTTATAATTTATTTATTAATAAATAATTTTAATATCCGCGGACTATTTCGACTATATTAATTCCGACCTACCGTTCCGTTCTAAAAGGCCTAAATTATTCCTTTACTCGCCCTAACGCTACGCGTATTTCGTTATACCGTCGATTCGCTTATAGTATTAAAATTATAATTATTATTTCTAATTATTAAATAAAACGGTCTTACCGCTCGTCCCTTCCCTAAAATATAATAATATCGGATACTTAAAAGCTTTATTTTCTAAACCCCCGCCTTCGATAAAAACGAGGGTAAATTTATTAGTATTTACCGCCTTTATAATAAGTTATTTCTCGACTTTCTGGGTATAAAATAAAAATAGTTCGGCGACCGGCTTTTCTTCGTTTATAGTGATTAGAAGACGATATTGTATATTTAGAAGATTATATTAGTATAGTTAAAGGTATAGTCCGTATACGATTATAAATAGTAGATAGTTTCTATCCCTATATTCTTCTATATTAAATTAAACTTTGTTAATTTAATTTTTCGGTATTTTTAGCCTCTTATAGAATAGGATGCCTACGGCCTTAGTCGGGCGAAAAAAATAAAGTTATAAAAAACCGAATTCTATTACGGATTATAATTTTTTTATAATATATTTTATTTTAAAATCTTCGCCTTCTTTATACGAAATTTTATAGACGGGCGTTTTTTAAACCCTATTATCCTTAATTGTAAAAATATAGAGGCAATAATTATAATTACTATTTAAATCGATAGCCCCGCTTATATTTCTATATAATTTAATAATATATATATTAAAGTATTTATTTTAAAGGGATATACTAGTAAATATAATATAGATAATACTAGTAATAGAATTAATATACGCTTCCGTAATATTTGTCGGTATTTATATATTGTCCGGGTGCTAATTATTCTTATTCGCGCTATTTAGTTCGGTGATTATAGTATATTCTAATAAATTATTAATTATTTACTATTCTTCTTCTATAGTAGAAAGAATACGAATTATAGGCCCGAAATACTATATTTCTCTTAGTTCTTACGTCCGGAGGTTATAAATTACGAATTGTCCGAAGCTATTTTAAGGTCTAGTTTAGTATAATATATTACTACTAATAGTAAATGGAAAGAAATCGACCTAACGTTAAAATATATTAATCGCTCTTTTACTTTTAATATTAAATATAATAAGAATTCTACGTACGATATTAAATCTATTTTTACAGAGATATTGGCCATAAGTCCCCTTACTATAATTATTTATAAGGTCGTCGAATTAAAATTCGGGCGACCTAGTAGTAGTAAATATATTAATCCGTCGATTAATAGGGATATTATTAATTATATATATACGATATATAAGAATAGATTCGTAAGGCGGCGTCGTAGGCTGTTAAACCCTATTAATTTTAATATACCCGATTTATAGTATAACGGCGTATATAAATTATTATTTAGTACTCTCTAATAGTTTAATAGTAAGGAGGTACGGCCGGAGCGTAGGGAAGATTAAAAGTATTTCGATTTCTTTGATTACGAGGAAGATGAACCGATTATAATTAGTGGAGTACTTAATGCCTTTAATTCTAAAGACGAAAGCGATAGTAATCTCGATATATAAGAAGGGATAATACGTAGTATTCTTATATTAGCGCGAAGTATTTGTAAGTAGGAGTATAATATTTATATAAAGTATAGCCGTTCTTCTATATATATTTATATAAAATATAATTATTTATTTAAATTCTAATTCAAAATTATAATCCTTAGGTAGTAGCTTTATAATAGCGGGCTAGTTTAATCGATAATAATTCTAAATTATATTTAGATTAGTCTATTCTAAATTAACCCTTCTAACGGGTCCTCCCGTCGGTACTTATATAAATATAACCTATCCTATACGAGCCCTATAGCCCGCCTAGCTCGCTGTAATTTATTTTTATTAGAGTCGTTTAATTATTTCGCGGTTTATCGTCCTATAATTTCGAATATTAAATTAAATATATTATTAGTAGTATTTACTCTAATTATAATTAATTTTTTAGTTTATATTTAATAACGAGGACCTATTCTATTTCAAATCGTTAGCGCTATCTCAATCTATTTAGCGCGGTTTATTATAAGGCTGCCTATTAGCTAATTATAAACGGTAGGTAAGTTAAGATTTATTTAAATAATTTTACCGGTCCGTTAAATACTTCGTTACTTAAATTATAATTAATAACGGAGACCTACTTTAATTTAACGGCTAGCGCTATCCTAATTTAATTAGCGTAATTTATTATATAATTGTTTATTTACTTCCCCCTCTTTCTTCTACTCCTTTTCTCCTTCCTTCTTTCTTTAACCAAACTTCTCCTTCAATTAAACCCTAATCGGTTATAAGAGTACTCTAATTAGAATAAAATATATTACCCGATATTATACCGCCGAAACGTAAAAAATCCGATAGTAGAGGAAAATATAAAGTAGAAAATTAGAATACGAATTAATAATTATACGTTACTAACCCTATTAACCCCTAATATTTATAATAATTATAATACCTAAATTTTTCGTAGTATAAAAATATTACAAAATATTTAGCGTCTATTAGGACGAATAATAATATAACTTTAATTTAGGTAGGGTACCCGGAATATACTAATTATTATAACCTAGACTATATACGCCTAAAATTCTCCGCGATCCTAAAATAATTGGATAAGGATTTAATATTCGTTAACTAAAAGCTTCGAAAAATTGTACTTTCCGACTTAAATTATAAGAAGATCGCCAAAAATAAAGTAATTAACTAAATTTTAATATACATTTTAATAATCGATTCGATATTAAAAGGCACGGATACGACTACCCTTTTTAAGTACCGGATTATAATTTAAATATATTAATATTTCGATTATAATTATAAATTTCTCGATTTATATATTTTATTTTAATTAAAGTAAATTATATTTATTTTAATCGGAATAAAATATAGGCCTATCGACTCCCTTAACCCTTTACCAACCCCTATATCGCTATTCCTATTAGAATAAAATATAAATTACTAATTCTCCTAATTTATAACTAATTATATATTATATTCGTTCGTATAAGTCTTTACTAATAAATTTTAGTAGCTAATTAATTTAGTCCTTTAGCCAATTTGAAAAAAGAATATAAAGATTAGCCGGAGGTTTAATTCCCTATATATTAACCTCTCTTCTAATAAGCTATAATTATATTCGACGATAGCTAATACGGCCGTATTTTTAAAGCTGTAAAGTTGGTAGAATAAAGATAATTCCCTACCTACGCTATAATTATCCGGAGAAGCGATTTTACTAATTTAAGTATTGGGAAAGATCTTTCGGATATTATATTAAAAGAGACTATTATCGTTAATTTCTATATTATATTATAATAATATTCTATTAAACCCTAATATTAAAGCTCCTTGTAATATAATAAATCTAGCGGCCAATATTCGGTCGGCGGGTATTATATTAATAATTAATTCCGGATTTTTTAAGCCCTAACGATTTTTAATAATTATTATTCTAGTAATATTATATTAAATATTACTAAATTCTATTAGAATACCTAGATAAATAATAACTTCTTAAGCCCGATTACTTTTCCGGCCTCTACAAATTTATTACTCGCCCTAATAAATATATATAAATAATTGCTTTATAACCGATTTACTATTTAAATAATAATATTACAAAATATAGTTTTATAGAATTATACTATTATATAACCGATATTTATATTTAACGAAATAGATTTTAAAAAATTCGGCCTTATTAATTAATAAGCGGCGAGAATTTATATATAATACGTATTCGTAATTTCGTAAACGCTTTAATTTAATATAAATAACGGCTAATTATTTTATACTAAGTTTACGAATATAAATTTCGGCCCTAACCCTACGTTATATTTCGACGTTTATTATTTTAATACGTATATTAAATAGTTCTTTTACTAATAAGAAATACTACGATTCGTAATAATAAAAGTAAACGTTAATAATTTCCCTCTATTTTATCCGCGAAATAATGTAACTAATCGCTATATTACGGAAATTTCGAATATAATTAATCGTATTATTCAATTATCTTAAAACGCCCGAAAACTTTAAGAGGAAACCCGGGCCCTAATTCAATCCGAAATATAGAATAATATTTAAATTAAAAACTTTATATACTATAATTACCTACTATACCGGTACTATTCCAATTCTAACCTTATTTTAAATAGCATTTAAACGCTAGGGCGGCCTATTAATATTTCGAAAGTTAGGGAGGAAAATAACCCCCCGAAATTCAATTATTAATAATTTATAGAGAAATATAACTAGGCGAATTAGGCGATCAATAGGAAGCGCGAATAGAATTTCCTTCCCTATTAAATTATTAATAAATTTAATTTACTCCGATCGGAATCGCTTATAGTTATATTAATTAAAATAAAGACCGGTCTATATTAACTATTAATAAACGTATTTATTATCTATATTATATTATAATTATTATTTTAAGGGGTATTATTTATTAATAAGGTCGGTATAAGTAAAACCCTTACTTATAGCGCTATCCTTTTAATAGAATACTTATAATTAAAGAAGCTTAAGGAAAGGGGAAAGTCTTTCGAAGCCTTCCTTAATATTATTATCCTACTATCTAATTTAATTGCGTAGATATTTAGCAAACTCTAAAATACTTTCAATAATATAAATTTTTAGTATTAGTACGAAGTACCGAAAAATATTAATTTAGAGGACCTGCGGTATTATAAAACTCTCGTATAGTAAACGTTCGACTAATTAATAAAGGATTGTATACGCGAATGTAACCGAATTTCGACTGCCCAAAAGGTTATTATCGTAATATATATTATATTAATTAAAAAATAGATTAATAAAGAATATATTATCGAACTTCCGTATAAGGTACTGCCCTATATAGTTAACGAATTAATTACTTATATAAAGGCCTTTAATTTTTGGAAAAAGAAGGGTTGCGCTAAGGAAGCGGCTACCCTATTAACTTTTAAAATAGGCGATAGTAATATTATAATTTCCGAATCTAACGAGGAATTCGAATTTAATAATAATAGGGATAAACCTAATAACGAAGGCTCTACTATATAAATAAATTTTATTTTAATAAGAATAAATTTTCTATTCCGATAGGAATAAAATATATTAATTACTAACTCCTCTTTAACTATAAAATTTATAAGATATATAAAGTCCGTTTAGCTATAATTAATATAAAGGATATTAAATTCTAGACCGTTATTATCGACGAAGCCCAATTAGTTAGGAATATAAATACTATGGCTTTCTACGCTATTAGGCTATTCCCTACGGCTATTCGCTTAATTTATTTAATTACGCTAATATTAAATAGATTTACTAATATTCGAATATTTATAATATTCGTTTAGGAGGCGGGCTTCTATATAGTATTTCAATATCCGGCGTAATATAATAATATCCTACAATTTATTAATAATAAAGAATTCGTACCGTCGTTCGAAGCCGAATACCCTAATTATATTATTAAATAAGGTATATTAGCCGAAATCTAGTACGACCTCTAAATTATTTATAATTTCTAAGGGTATTAATAATAGTATTTTTACCTAAATATATAAGTAGTAATCTTCGATAGCGGAAAGGTTACGTTCGTAATTACTAGCGAAATAATATAATAAATCTAAATCCTTATTATTAATAGAGGTATAATAATTTTATTAATACTCCCTAATAGGATTATTTCCTACTCTTCGGCTAATATACCGCCGATAATAGTTTAATTTATATATTTAAATTATAAAGCCCGTAGGAATAAGGTTACTATTTATACCGATAGCCTTTTAAAGGATATTATAATCGACCCTTATAATTATAAATTCGACGAATTAATAATATTGAAAATGTCCGAATAAAATAAAACCCTCGCTTTAAATATAATACTCATTCGCCTTATATAATTCCTAGTATAAAACGTATACGGCTATTAAATATTATAATAAAATACTATAATTTACGTAGAGGGTCCTAGTACGTTATAAGAGGTCTTATAGGGTATTACTAATCTAGCTGCTAATTATACGCGTAAAGAAGTTTTTAAATTTTCGAAGCGCGCGGGCGAATCTACCCTTCGTTTAAATATATAGGTTATTAATAAATTAATATACGTTGATTATAATAGCGGACTCTCTTATATATTTATTAATTTAATATTGGATAGCTATATATTTCCTTTTACCGATAAACTCCATATACTTAATTAAACTCTTTCTAAATCCTTATTATTTATTTAGACGGTTAAAAAATATATAAATACCTATATAGAACGGAAACGTATACTTATTATAATTAATTTTCTTTAAACGTAAATATAAATTCTTTCTTTAATTACTTATAGAAATTTACTCCTATTATAATAAATAAGTTATAATTTTAATTAAAATAAAATATATTAGGTCGTTAACGTATATCTAGGATTTTATACTCTTTATTAAAGAAAGCCGGCCTTATAATACAAATAATTTATTTTAATTAAAATTAAATTAAGCGTAATTAAGTTGTTTCGGTATAGGGAAATATAAAGAAATATATAAACATCTTTATTTTAAATTCTATTGTCTATATTGCCGGATTAAATTTTTACTAAACCTATTATATCGGTATTAGATATAACTTTGTATAGAATATAAATACAATCTTATAATATATAGGGCGCCTATACTATATTAGTTAATAATACGTAGTTAAATAGTATCTTCCAACGGTATATAATACCGTTTATAATTAAATAGAGGAGAGGCTCTTACGTAAGGTAAATTATCCGATTTATTAAATACTTATTTATTCTAATTAGAATAAAGTATATTAATTAATTAATTAGTAGATTTATAAATTTATTCCGAATTTTAATTTAGAAAAGATAGGTGTCCCTAATAAGGCCGGCGATTATTTTAAAATATTATACGGATATAAGGCCGTTAAATACTTTATATCCTATAAATTTAATTGTTTTTTATAGGTTATAAAAACCCCCTAAAAGATCCTAGATTATATATTCCCTAGAGTAAGTATAATTAGATATTTTTATTCTAAATTACTATTAATAGTAATAAAGGTAATTGAAATTAGGGATTTAATCGATTGGGTACGCTTAAATAATATCCTACCCTTCGTAGGCTTATACTTTACGGACCTCCGGTAGAAAGCTTTATTATTCGACGAAATATATAATATATTTAAAAATATAAATTAACCTCTCGCTAAATAATTAATTTAACGTTTCGTTTTATATTTATTAAAAGATTTTAAATAGGAGGCCAAAGACTATATTATAAAAGCGTAATCGCTTATCTTCGGGAATAATTAAAATTTAAAAATTATATTTAAAATAAAAAAAGTTAAAATTACGGATCCGGATATTTTAGAAGTTAAAATCGTAGGTAAATATATTAAGAAGAATATAACGACCCCAACTATTAAGAAAAGGTTAAGTAAATTTACTAAGGATAGTAAATTATTTAAGAATAACGAATTCGTTCGTTCGGAAGAAGATAACGAATTCGAGTTCAATAAGCGGTATAAACGGCTATAGTTACGCGAAGTATCACCTTCCGATAGGCAATATATATATAAATATATACGAATAGAAATAAATATTCTAATACTTAAACCAAAAGATAATCCTACCGACGTTACTCCGATAAGAGTAAATATTAATGCCTAAAAGATAATCCAACCGATATTATTCTTTAGATTTAAAATAGGGTCCGAAGGTCAAAATCTTCTAGGGGGGACCGCAATTGCCAATATTATTAAAAACGAAATTATAATTAGGCTAGTAATTAAAGTAGCCTATTAATTAAATAGTATAGAATTATATAGAACGGAAGCTAAGGGTCCCGATAATAGGCCGCCTACTTAATTACCCAATCCTAATAATTTTAATCGGAATAAAGATAACGAAGGGAATGGTAATTAGAATTTTAATAATAAGCCGCTTACTCCGCTATTAAATACCGATAACTTTAATTAAAATAAAAACGACGAAGGGAATAGTAGCCAAAATTTCAATAATAAGCCGCCTACTAATAATAATTTTAATAATAGTAAATCTAATAATTATAATTATAATAGTAGGCCGCCCACTAATAGCAACTCTAATTATAATAATAAATTTAATAATTATAATTATAATAGCAAGCCGCCTACTAATAGCAATTCTAATTATAGCGGTAAATTTAATTATAGTAGTAAATTTAGGCTCGATAACGATTTTAAATTTAATAATAACTTTAATTATAATAGTAAATCTTATTATAGTATTACGCTCTTATTAAAACGAAGCCCGCTTCTTAGCGTTCATTCTTATTAGAATAAAATACTTCCGGGATTATAGGGAGAGGGTAATTTTTTAGAAGTCCCTTACTTTAAAAACGGAAAGGTAAGTTTCTAATTTATTTTTAAATATCGGATTTATATTCCGAATTGTCCATAACTAACAAGTTTTTAGGTTAATCTTAAATAAATAAAGGTACTATATAAAAATTATATCGGAATCCCTTCGTCTAATAAATTTACTTATATTAAATATAAGTAATTTAAACGTATATATAAATTTATCCTAAATATATTTTATAAAACTTCTATTTATTATCGATTTATAAATCTTCCTTTATAGCGTTTTAATTATAATAGTATTAAAACCCCGCCGTATAAAATCTAGCGGCAATTCCGGCGGGTTCTACCCGCAGTACCCTAGGGAATAAAAATCTTAATTATAATAAATTTACCCGTAAAAGGCCTCGGATATAAATTTTATTCTTACTTACCAAAATAAATTTAATTTTACTCTAACGAAAATAAAATTAATACTAAATTATATTAGTAAATAAGTAAATTAAAATTATTTATTTAATTTTATTCTAATTAGAATTGATCTTTTTAACTTTAATACGAGTAAATTCTAGGCGGTCTAATTCCGGCGAACGGATTAATATAGCGAAATACTAGTAGCCGTAGAGGGAATCGATACTTAGGAGGATCTCGGGACCGATATTAGGAAATTGTATAGATATTTTCCGACCCGGGTTTAGGTTTCTTTCTAATATTACCAATTCTATATAAATCTATAGTATAAGAAAGGTACCTTTACTTAAAATTCGTTATATAAATATAGATAAATAAATAATTATAATATTATATAGTAAGGTTAATAATATAAATAAGTAAATTAAAGAATATTAATATTTTAGAATTTTTAAAAATATAATAAATTTAATTTAATATATATACGAATTAATTCGGACGTAATTTACTTATACTAATGAAACCTATAATTATATATATAATATTATAATAGCGCTATATAGAAAGTTATAGTAATATTCTCTAACTACTTTTAATAATCCGATAGGTAAAACAATTTTTCTAAAGTCGAAATCCAAATCGCTTTTACTTTTTTACTCTAATATTTTTCGCATTTTTCGATATTGAATTAAGTTAATTATCGTTTATTCCTTAGCGCGCTATTAGACCCACTATAGTAATTACGCTATTTATTTACTTAATTATATAATCCGCTTTAAATAAAAAATAATTTCTATTTATAATTATTAATTACTAGCCGAATAAATTAATATTATTACCGTATCCTATTCGGTAAGGTTATATATGTATTGTAGCCAATAGGCAGCCGGTAAAAAAATTAGTCCGCTAAAAGAAGGCGGAACCGGACTAGGAATTATTTTACTTCCCCGCCCTATAAATAATATTAAATTTTAATATATTAGTACTAATTATATTTTTCCGGCCTAATAAAATCTCTAATAATTTTTAGTTTTATATATAAACGTATCGGCTATAATAGGTATTATACTATCGGGCGGATAGGTATTTTATATAATAAATTATTAAATAGCAATATTTTAATACTTTTTAATAAATATATATTTATTCGCCTCGCTATCGAATAGTCTACGGGCAAACTATTTAAAAAATGGATGCGGCTAAATATTATATTAGTAAATTAATAAGTATTCTATATATTAAAATATTAAATAATAATACCCTACTACCCGTAGGTCGTTTAATACCCGTATACTATTTATTTTAATAAGAAGTATAATTCCTTTATACTATTATATTTAAAATATTTTAAATACTACTATCTAACCTCCTCCGAGTAAATTATTCTTAAAGAAAGGTTACCCTCTTTAATTCTAAATTCCCCCCTATATACTACCCTATTTACCCCTTTTATACCTCTCGTTTCTTCGCTACCCTATTTCTATACTTCTAAATATAATTTATAATTACTATTTATCTTATATTTTACGAACGTTTAGCTACCGATTTACTTTTTTTAATTATATATACTATAATAAATATAGGAATAATAATACTTCTAACGTATTATAATAAAACCCTAATTTTATTATTATTCGTTTTATAAATAAATTTATAGAAAAGAGTAGTAAATAAATACTACCCTAACTTCAATTTTTAAGTTACTACTAATATATTAAATAAGCCCTAGTAAGTTACTCCCGGGCCTAATACTTAACCCCGATAGGTTACTCCCAGGCTTAATATATATAGTAGTAAAAAAAGGACGCTACCCAAAATATAATACCGCTATTTATATATTACCCTTTATATTAAATTTAATTAATTAATTACGTAAAGAATTATTAAGAGCGATTCTAATAGTAAAATAGGACGAAAATATATAATAATTGCTACCGAAGAAAAAAAGGTCTATTCTACCCAAATTAGTAAAAAGGAAGGGCAAAACGGACAACCCTATTAATATAGAGGAATTAAAGTATTTAATTAATACCCTGAATAATTAACCCGCTAATACCCTAGATAATACCGTTATAGCCCCGAACCCTCCGATTAACGTTCCGGACGACTTTATTATTATAATTTTAGACTTATTTAATATTTACTTCCTAGTAAAATTATTTAACGATCGAAACTTATTTAGCCCTAGTATACGTATATTATTTATTTATTTTAATTTGGCGTTCTATTTATATTAATTTAACCGATTAAAATAGAAATATCTAATCCTATATATATTATATAATATACTCCTATTTATATTAAATAATAATAAATTCTAATATCCTTTATTCGGCGTTAAATTTAATATTAAATATATATAAATAGCCTATAAATATCGCTACCCGGAATAATTAACCCCTAAATAGCCTATATTTAAAATAATTTATAATAGGTTTATAAAGGGAATAGCGTTGTATAAGCCTATCTAAAGCCCCTTCGAATTCTAAGTTATAGAATTAATCGAATTCGAAATAAATAGTAAAAATAAATTTTGGACGGCCGTTTTAATATCGCCTAGTCTAATCCCGAGGAAATTCTATTATTTATAGCTTTACTTCGGCCTACGGTATTTCGACTTATTAATTAATAATATAGAATTTTTAAATATTAATAGATATATATTATTAATTTAAATTATATTTAGGGAAAAATAATAAGGATTTATTATTGGATATGTATTAAAAAATCCCGGGGATTATAGCTTCCCTTTTATTAAAATTAAAGCTTTTTATTTATAATTTATATTCCCCGGGCGGGTAATATAGTTTGAGGTAGATATTGATAAGGGCCCGGACTAGCGTAAAACTATATTAGAATTTAATAATATATTAAAATTTATTAAAAACGCTTATTTAATAATTACCGAGCCTATATCCAACGTAGACTAATATACTATATCCGAATAGATATTACGGACCCCCCTATTATATTAAACGTATAAGGTCCCAATCCTACTATAATTTAATAATTTAATTATATTTAAATTACTCTATATTATAGATAGATATTAGGAGGAGATTATACGTAGCCAATATTTATATAATTATCCGCTATCGTTACGAATAATATTAGGTAATTGGAAAAGTAAATTGATTATAATTTATAAGGTAATTCGAATAATTAATAACCGATTATAATTGAATTTATTAATACCGCCCTATTAACTGTATTTTATATAGCCTAATTAATTAATTTTATTACCCTCGACTTATATTATATCCGATAGGAATTAAGTAAATAAATAGCTTAAATATACGTATTTACTTAAATATAATTTACGAAAACGGGTGAAAATATAAATTTTACGTTGGAACGTTATTAAAAAAACGTATATATATTTAATTTTAATACTTTATATTCTAATATAAAGTAGAAAAATCGTATTTATTTAATTATAAATAAAATTAAAGAGTATTCTACGTAAATCTTGAACTATTTAAATATTTTAAATAGTCGGGTAGGGGATTTCGGCGATAGTTCTATAGTAGTAAAGGTAATTGAAGTATAAAGCTCTATTTAAAATATGGGGGATATTATAATTAAATGTAAAATAAGTATAGTAGAAAATCTTTATATAATAAGGCGCGTAATAGAATAAATATAGAATAAATTAATAAATTTATAAATAACAATACTAGAAATAAAGATTTAAACGGAACTAAAGGGGGATAAAGGTATTATAATTACTTCGATTAATTATATATTCCGTTAAGTAAATTATTAAATTATAGTAAAGGATATAATAAAGGAGAGGGGGGCTATCTATAAACGTAACGTTTAGGATACTGACGATCCGAACCCTAATAACCCGGACTACTAAGGAATTAGGTAATACTATTTAATAATAAAAAAAAATATTGAAAATACTTATTTTCTACTTAATATTACCTATACGAATATATTACTTCGCTACGACGGTACTACGGCCAATATTTCGAATTTAATTGAATATAATTAAATAGTATTAAACCTTTCGGTTGTAATTATATTACGCAAATTCCTTCCTATCTCTAATTGAAGCGATATTCCTATATTCGGAATAAATATTTACCTATTAAATTCGCTATCCTTAATTAATTAAACCTCTTCAACTTCGTCCTTAATCTTTCCGGTTCATTTTATTCTAATAGGAATAAGAATATCGCTACGCTTCCCTATAAATTGAAATAGTATACCAAAATCTTTTTATTCGTATAGAAATAAAGTAATATAATTCTTATCGGAATAAAATTTATTTAATATTATAAGGTCGTTTTATTTTAATAAAAATAAAATCTAATTACTCTATTAATGCCCGCCCGCTAAAATATAAAAATATTAGTATTCTATCTAGGTAATATTATAATAGTTAAGGTTTTAGTATATTTTAGGGTATAGGTTAATAATAGTATTATTATATTAGTAAATACGGTAAAATATAATATAAATAGTATTATACAATTCTATAGTTCGGGTACGTATATTTTAGGCTGCGACTACCTCTACGGTAAATCTTACCTCCTAAATATAAATATCGGCGACCGTTATTTAGAAGGCCGTTTCGATATTATAGAGGACCGGCGGGAATTTGTAAAAGTAGTTACTAGTGCTAGTCTAGCGGTAGGTAAAATACTAATTAGGTTTACCGATTATTATAGGGTAAATAATAAATATTAATAAATTATATAATATATAATTAAAATTAATAAAGTAGGTATTTTATAGAAGTAAATATAAATATTAGTGGCGGCGGTAAATTTTATACTATAAATATTAGCGTTTAGAAGGAGGGTAATAACTTTATTAATAGCGGCCTAAGAAGAGGTAATATAGGGGCAATAGCGTAGAAGGTTAAAATATAATGAAGGAATTAGGAAGAGAACCGTAGTATAATAATATAAAGGTATAATATATTTAATAGTAGTAAGGCTATATATATCGCGTATAGAGCGTAAAGTAAAGAATTATATAAAGGTAAGGCCGGCTATATTATTAATTTTATTTTAATAGAAGTAAAGATATATAAATAGGCTAAATAATAACGAAAGGAATTAATAATAATAGTAATATATTGAATTATAAGAGAGAGGGAGATTCGAAAAGTCTAGAGGTCTAGAAATAAGGGTAAGGGAGCCTTATATAATAGAACCCTATATAATAGAATTATAGCGAATACTAGTGAAGGGGAACCGTAGCGAGCTATACGTAATACGGGTCACTTCTAATAAAATCGTTTATACCTATTAGAATAAATTCTAATAAAATCGTTTACTCCTATTAAAATAAAATTAAATGGAGAAAAGTCGTTTATTTTTATTAGAGTAAAATAATAACGGACGAAATAATTATTAATAAAAATAAAATTACTATAATTTAACGCTTCCCGCGCTTCGGTTAACGATTTCTACGGGTAGGGCGTATAGTAGAATATAATAGAACGATAGGGGTAAAAGTTATAGCGGTATATAGGGCCGATAGCGAAAGGCCTATAATTATAGTAAATATAGTAATAATGTCCCTATTATTTACTATATTATTAACCGGTACGCTTTTACGCTTCGTAATCGGACCGGTATTAATAACCGACGCTAATTTAATATATTCTACAACGAGGTTATAGCCGTACTCTTTAATATACCCCTAATTTCGTAAGAGGGGAATATACTTTACTATATTTTCTAAAGTATAAATAAATAATTTCGTAAATATTATACGTACGAATTACTAAGCGATTTTAAACGGTAAAAGGACCGAATAGGGTAATTAAAAGTCAATATTATCTTTCCTAAATACGGAAGTAATATACGCCGTAAAAAAATCCTAGAAATAAATTAGAAAAACTCCGGCCTTAATAGTAATAAACGGTAAATTAAACTTTGTTTTCGATTTTTCGGGTATTTTTTCTATTCGATTAAAGAAATAATTATACTTATTATAATACTAAATATATATATAATAATCGAAATTAATATTGCCCTAGAGAATATTAAAGATGGTTTAGCGAAAATATTTAGCGTTAGCGATGGCGTATATATTAGGGTATTTAATAATTAAATCGGTCCGCTATTTCCTTTCCGTTTTAAACTACTTCTTCGGGTAGATAGTACCGAATATATTAAAATTAAAATTTATTAGAAATTAAGAACCTTTAAATTATATAAATAATTAAAAATATATTATATTATATATTATATCCAATATAAACGATAATTTAGAATTATATATCTGTAAATAATCGTTAAATTATATTATTAGTAAGGGCGGCCTCGTAAAGTCTTATTTAAGCCGGTCGAAGTACTAATACGGTACGAAGAAATATATAACGCTATCTCTACCGCTACGGATAATACGGCCGAAACGCTACTATAAATCCGCAACGTTCTTAAATATAATATAACTATACTATATAACTCGTATTATATTAAATATATTTATTCCTATACTTAACGCTATAATAGATATAATAATATAATATAAAGATTCGGGAGTAATAAATTATTAATATAAACGATCCTAGTTTGGAGGGCGGACGTAAAAGTAGTAGATTTGGACCGTTATAAACGTATCGGTTAAATTATAGAAACGGCGCTTTACTAAGGCGTAAATAAAATACTTCTTCGCTTTACCGATCCGATCTTTATTATTAATATAAATAATAATTTTTAGGATTACAATACCTAAAGTAGGGATAAGGAAGAATTCGAGGCGTTCGAAATTTAGTATTTCGTTAGGAAGGATATAATTAAAAATAATATTAATATTAGGTCGGTTAATAGAAGTATAGATAATTTTAAGAGAGTTTACTAAAAAGCCGGCGCGTTCTTATATATATACTTCCGATTCTTTAATTAATATAATTATATATCCGAATTATAGGATAGAAAAAAATAGGGTCCAATAGAATTAAAAAAGATTAGAGAATTAAGTACAGAAATTACGCCTTTATTAATAAACGGTATAAAATTTATTTATACTTACGAATATTATATGGGTAGTAAATTCTAGAGCGCGAAGGAGTTTGAAAAATTAGTAATAGAATATTTATTCGGGTTTAAAGAGAATATAAGTAAAATATTCCGAACGTATACGTTCTTATAACGTATTAATTTAAATACGTTAATTAACTATTAAAAAAGATAAAAGACATTTATATACTTTATAGAGGTCTTAATCGATTAATAAAAGTTTTACGCCGGAATATATTATAATAATATCCTTCTATTCTTAATTAAAATAATTAAGAAGTATAATTTATAATATAATTTACGTAGGAAGAATAACCGATACTATTTAAAGTATAATATTTTTACTAAATTTAATTATAATAATAAAAATTATATTACTATACCGATAAATAATACGACGGATATATTTAATCTATTCTAAGTAAAATTAATATAGAATTTAATTAAATATTAATCGAAAGATTAGGTTAAATAAAATTCGAATAATAATATATATAAATTAAATTTAAAGCCTTTAATATTCGTTTAAATCTGTATATTCGATAATCGTAGCGATATATTATTATATAATTATATTTAGTATAAGTAAGGCGGTAAAGTCGGAATTGGTTTTAAAGAATCGGATGAAGGTAGAAATTTTATCGAAGGTAGAATTCGGTTGGGCTATTATCGTTATAAAGTTTTAAATAAATTAAATTAAAATTAATAAAAATGTAATACTTATTTTTTAAACGGTAATTACAATAGCCGACGAACGTTTTTGCCTAGGAGATAAATAAGCGTTAATATAAATTATAATAGGAAAAAGAAAAAAAGGATATAGAAATTCCTATTTATATTATATCTAACGAGTAAACCGTTTTTAAATACAATTTATCGTTATTAAGATATTTATAAGTATTTATAGAAAATATTTTTTTCTTAAGGCCGATTTATATATATATTTGGGCAGCCGACGGCATTTTCGCGCAAAATCGTAATAGACCTCCTCTCACTACGTTCGAGGAGGGGAGACCTACAATTTTTTTTGTAGGGCGGGTCCGCTGAAGGCAGTCGTCGGAGGTCAGGTGATAGAGACTAATATTTGCTGTTGCTGGTTACTGGGTTGCGCTTAAGCCATAGTAAAAAGAGAAATTTCCATAAGGGGTTGTTGCAACAGGGGGGTTGCTCCAAATGGGGGTTGCTACAACAGGGGACCTTACTGTAGTGTAGGCTACCGTAAATGTACCCGGTCTCCGGCGAGAAGAAGCAAGAATCTGTGATAAGATTGGACCGTTGACTTTAAGACCGTTGGTTTGCGGTTAACTGCCATGACTAAAAGGTTGAAGAGAGATTAGCGAGTCATCGGCGGTCCACAGTCTAGCGCCGACCGAGAAGTGGAAGCCATCACAGGTTGACATCCGATGGGATGTGAAAGCATGGGAAGTGGAGGGCATCAGGGCGCCATCATGGGTCCAGGGACTGCTCCGGGGGCGATGGATGGCTGGTCACTAGCTGTGACTCAAAGAGACCCTAACCCTCAATCGATAACTGCCGGCAGACCGAGTACGACATTGTGAGTTCGTGATTCGCTTCCATCCAGGGCATGTTATGATTTGTGATGCAATTTTGCGTCTCTATCTCGCCTTGCAACTCCTAGGTCATGTCTGTTCAACTTTGTGTCCGCGGTAGGAGCAGAAACAGTCGGCTTCTCACGGTCTTTTCGAAGAGCGGAAAAGCGGAATTCATGACTGTGAATCTCCCGAGGCTTGTTCCGTGTAGATCTCCGAGACCATTGGATGACTGGAAGTTCAATGCTCGCCTCCTAGACTGAACCTTTGGAGTTTGGCCTTGTCGGAGTCAAGTCCGCCGGTGCATCGATCAGCGGTTAGCAATTGTCATCTTGGATTGGTCTTGGAGACGGCCGATAACGGCGACGTGAGATTGGTTGGGTGGCCATCATCGAAGGATCTCGAAAATGCAACCGCGAGAATGAGACGAGGTGACATTGTGAAGTTTGGATGGAACAGTTGGATGAGAGAGGAATTGACCAACGCGAGCAACGTGGAGTCACGTGGGCACGGCTTACCATCCGGTCTTACTTGTACATATCAGCAAAACTCTTGTGGAGCCCTTTCTCATCCGACCTGAAAATTCATCCGCGATTCTACCGAACGCTCCCGAGTCACAAGGTGTCGGGTCGTCATCAGAATCATGTCGATAACATTTCAACCTCCACTTCCGCCATTGACAACAACATCGATAAGCCCATCACCATCAGCTATCACGAATACAAATGCCACGGCTGCTGCCACCGCTGGTAGTACAGCAACAACGTTATCAAACATAATAACTGGTCACTCGACTGGACATCATTCTGATCACCAACAGTCAACACAATCACGACCACCCGACTCGACCTCTACCCCTACTGGTAGTGCTACAGGTGCTATCTCCACTGAGGACCACGGCGGGCACTTGCACCCACAACACCAGCCAGTAGCACAGCAACAACACCAACACCAACATCAACAACCCCAATTGACTCGAGACACCCAACCACCTCCTCCAACACAATCACACCCACAACCAGAATCCTCGACGATATCTTCGCCGTTATTCAATGTCGATGCTCATACTACCGTCCTTGCAGCAGCAGCCGCTGCCGCTGCCGCCCACCATGCCGCTGCCAACCATGACCTCCGAGCTCTCCAAGCTGCCGTCGTAGCTGCTCCCGACGTCGTTGGTCAAGCACCACAACCACCCATAGACCCAGGCACTGTTGCAAACTCTCAATCATACCCACCCGAAGCAGTGGCCATCTATACACAGGCACTTCAAATGGCCTCCCAGACAAGCCCTCCAGCATCTTCTCCAACAGCGAAACCCCAGTCCAAGACCACTCGCCTGCGGAGGGCGTGTGACATGTGCAGTTCAAGGAAAGTCAAGGTAAGGCCTCAGAACTCTTACATGCCGATACCATAGAGCTGACCTTTTGTTCTCGTCATGTAGTGTGATGAGACTCATCCTTGTCGGCCATGTCGCGATCTCCAGGTCGACTGTACGTTTAATAGGGAAATGAGGCGTCGAGGCCCTCCCAATAGGCACGCAGAGGCTGCCAGAGCGGCGAAGCGTCCGCGACTCGAACCCGCCTTGCCAAATACCATGGGCCACAATGCGCAGCCTCACAACGCCGCCCAGACTTTGATTTCCATCGCTGGAAATTCGCAAGACGGCCCTTCGCAGGCGCATGGGCAGAGCCATGCTATCCTCGATGCCGAAGCTATAGCTCCATGGCCTGTGTTGGTGCTCCTCGTCGACGACTTCTTTACCTATATCCACCCCTTGACGCCCTTCCCCCATGAGCCTACGTTCCGGCAGCAACTGGCCAACCGCGAAGACCAAAAGAGCCACGAGTTTCTGGCCTTGCTCGCAAGCATGGTTGGCTGCCTGGTTGCCTCCTTTCCCAGAACAGCACGGTTGCATCTCAAGTCACAGCATGGCATGAATCTGTTTCCGAAATCCATTCACCTCGTTGACCGGTGCCGCAGTGTGGCCATGGAAGCCCGTGGTTCTTACTTCTATAACCGAGAAGACATGACGGTTTACGACGCAGTCACAAGCTATTTCCTCGGCTTGGCTGCTGCTTACACTTTGCAATGGAAGGTGTGTCGCCGCTTCATGTCAGAAACTTCCAACATCATCAGAGAACTGGGATACCATAAACCGCGTGACTTTTTTGCAGTCACCTACCGGGGCCCTGCCTTTGATCATGTACAGGACCAGATCGGCAAGCGTGTCTTCTGGGTCATGTTTCTGGGTGTCCGCTCAATGATGCAACTCGGGGGGCCCACGGGCGAGATCGTGTTCCCCCCTCCGACACCTGCCGAGCCGTATCCCGATTTCCCCGTTGAGGTGGACGACGAGTTTATTCTTCCCTCCCAAATCCTGGTGCAGCCCCCTTCTATCGTGTCGCGCCTGACGGGCTTTGTCCAGGCCATCAAGATTTACATGACCATGAACTCTTTGGTTAGCATCGAGTTATCGTACGGCCTGACGACACTGCCCTTTCAAGATCAAAAGGCTATGTTACACGAATGCCTGCAAGCTGTGAAGCAGGTCATGGAAGGCATGCCCCCGGAACTCACTCTAGACTTAGACAGCAATACCGCCAACGGTGTGCCAACAAGCCTGGGTGAGCTACCTCAAATCCCCGCGCCACATGACGCTCTTAGCGACAGTAGATTCCAGTACTGCCCACCCGCCTACCCTGCACATCAGCCGGCCTCAGACATCCGCCATGTCATCAACAACGATCCTGAACGTCGTCGCCTGCTTCAGTATGAGATCCAAAAGGCAAATATCTATGCGTCGCAGGTCGCGACACGCTCGTACTATGTCGAACGCTACTTGAACCTTCGCGATGCCCATCGCGAGCATACCCGCAATCAAGCAGCACAAGCATATGCCGCAGTCACGGCCGTGGAAAATGGCATCAACGGTAGCAATGGAGTTTCCCATGATAGTAAGAGCGTTGCGGCTGCTGCTCTACACGCTGCTGCAGAGCAGTTATCTGATCCCATTGACGAGGACATGACCGCCGAGCGTGAGCTTATCGTTCAGAATCTCCTTGTCGTGCTTGCTTCCATCTCTCAACGCAACATGGAGCCCAATGGCGCATCCTTCATCAATAAGGTTCGTCTGGTGGCTTCCACGCTCGTCCACGATGCTCCTGGGCGGAAAGGGCCTATGGCCACCAAAGCCCAAGAACCTCTCACCCGCTTTCTAGACATTCTCATGAGGCTGGAGAAAACTGGACCGGGGAATACGGACCGGGGTGATGGGACTATTACTCCGCAGGATGAAGAGATGGAACTCAGGAGCTGGGCGGACCTGCGCGAGCACCAGATGCGGTTTTACCAAAGTGGGGGATTCATGGGTCAGATCTAGCCTGAGGATGTCATTCACAAGGCGTGCGGTCGTTACACGAAGCGATGATATCAGCGTCTTGTGCCGAGTTCTTACAGCTCGTCCTTCCCTTGTTTTGCCCCCATGCGTGTTTCTGTTCAAGCGACGGGAGTTAGACGGTGTTGGGATCACAATGGAATGTCAAGGCTTTTTTATCCCAACATGTGTGAGCACCATGACGGTCAAAAACAGCCTTAGTCCGATGCTGTTCGGACGACTTCCTACTGACGGATCTTCCCACCGCTAATCTCATGTTCAGCAATTCGTTACTGCTATTTGGTACCGACTTGCAAATGTTGATAACTTCGCTTCTGCAACGGATGTTTGCGCTTTTTTACATCTGGTACTACCTTTTGGCCTCCTGTTGCTGTATAGGAAGCCACCCGGCCATTTCAGTGCAGGTGAAACATGGTAAAGTGTTTGGACAGCCGTGGTATCCGTCGGTGTTAAATGGTTACACCGAGGCTCGGACTAAGAAACATACCAGGTTCTCGGACCAACTTCGGCCAAGCAAAAGGGACTCGCCGGTGAGGGGCAATTCATATACATTTACACACGGTTACACGGCGATATGATACTACTGCAGCAAGCCAACCATCCCAAGGAATATTGCATGATACTACCGGAAGGCGCTGCGCGGTATGGATCGTCGGTGGATTCGAAGGAGGGGTATCCGGGAAGCCCGAGGTGGATATGAGGTCGGAGATCCCATAGAAAGCACCGGGCCCGACACTGATTCTCATCACGCTCAGTATCAGTCTCTTAACCCGGGGCTCTCACCGTCTTTGCAGCACAAACAGTTTCTCACACCATGGCTATCACCCAAGAAAACAGCGAGTTGCACGTCTTGATCATAGGTGCCGGTCTTGGTGGCTTGACACTTGCCCAAGGTCTTCGCAAGCAAGGCATTAGCTTCGAGATCTTTGAGCGTGACGCCAGCGCTGAGGCGAGAGGCCAAGGATACGCCGTTGGGCTTCACGAGTAAATACTCACCCCATCCACTACTTCCAGTGGTTATGCTTTCTGGACACTGACATACGGTACCGGCAGTCCGGAAAAGCTCTTTGGTGGCTCTCTCCCTGATGAAGTATTCTCATCGCTCCGATCATCATGCCACCTCCTTCCTCTACAGCTGCCGTCATGCGTAGCCATGTTCTTCCCAGATGGGCGGGCAGGGTACGTGACAGATAGCCCGGAGACGCCTTGCTTGAGAGCCCACAGGTTACGTCTGAGGCAGGCTTTAGCTCGCGACCTTGATATCCAATGGGGAAAACGGGCGCAGAGGATCGAAGAGGGTGAGGATAAGGTGACGGTATGGTTTGAGGATGGGACACACGCGGAGGGCACTGTCCTTGTTGGCGCAGATGGAACTTTCAGTGCTGGTTTGTGACGTCTTCCCATTGTTTGCTTGATAATGGAATGTGAACAGTGGCTGACAATCATTTTGACGAAACAGTCCGCCCACATGTCCTCCAGAGACCAAACTCCGAGGTCCTGGAGATCTCAACCTATTCCACAATCACAATGGGCGAGTGTCGTCTCAACCGTGCCGAGATGGAGGGTCAGCTGCAATTGGCTTATTCGTGTTATATTGCCTTTGGGCCGGACTTTGTTCTCTTCACCGGTCTCAACCGCGTCAGCGATGATGGGTCCTACGGAGACTACTACTGGATGACGGTGGAGAATCAAGAGGTGGGCGATGATCACTGGGTCAAGACGGGCACGGCGGAAGAGAGGCTGCGGAAATCGAAGGAGAGGGTTCAAGCGCTGGATCCGAAGTTCAGAGTCGCAGTGGAAAAGACAGAGGTGGAAGGTTTGAAGAAGGTGACGGTATGTCGAACTGTTGGGCGCAACGAGGGAAAATATCCGTCTGGTTACTGACAATGGTGTCCACAGATATGGTACGATGCTCTGATAGAGGACATCCCGCCGGTCAACAGGGTCATCTTGATCGGTGATGCTGCTCATCCGATGACACCGAGTAAGTGCCCTGCTCAACTCTTCTACTAAACATGTTTCGTCAACCATGTATAAGGAAGTTGAGACCACCGAGAGAGAGCTAACCAGGTTTTTTTCGACAGGTCGCGGCGAAGGCGCAATCTACGCAATCAGGGACGCAGTTGGGCTATCCAAGCTTCTTTCTGAAAACAAACATCAGTCGATCGACTCCCTACGGCACAAGATGGATGAGTACCAGCGAACGCTGGTAAGCGAAGGCAACAAATCGATCTTGCTGGCGCGCCACGTGATGGCGAAGGCTAGGCAGAGGGAAACTGTTGGTAAGCCTATGGCTTGGGGGTATGAGATGAAGATTGTGAATGAGCCAACGCCGTTGCCGCTTGAGTAAGGATACCGGAGGATTCCCCGTGGAAACCAGGTGTTGTTGATTCAACAATTCCCAGTTCCTGCTGAGAAAACCGTCCTCTTCTCGACGGGTAGGCAATTCCGACGGAAGGATGGATAGCTCGTCAGATTCCGTCCTTATTATGGTTAGACGCTCTTGGTATCATCAACTTTACCTTTCTCATATTTTAGCGGCTTGGTGACAAACTTTGACAGTTTCGATGCGATGTCCCGCGGCAAGATCCCAAGTACGGATTTTAACTCCGATACTACATGTAGTATAGGAAAGGAATGCGGTTACATGAAATCGCGTTTAGCGATCATGTTGTTTGTTGCTTAAATACCCTCCCGCTCCTTCGTCCATCGCCAAGCACGCAGGAACTCAGCCTTTCATATCCGCGGCATCCAATGAGTGGTGCGCTTGGGGCGCAGTTTCCTTCCAACACATCTCTCCAACATTACCGAATGCAAAAACGGCACGATCTCCGCAACCTCCGCCATCGGGAAGGATTAACGGCATGTGATTTTAGCCCCTACGACCCCAGATTCGAACGCTTCATGGGTTCGATCGCGTCATGATTGAATCTCGTCCTGGGAATAGTGCGATGGTTGCCTAAGGTAATCTGTTACAGAGTGAAGATGAAGGACGAAGGACAACAGCGCAAGTGGGGGAAAAGGCAACAAAGTATATAAAGGCATCAGGCCCCTTTTTCATCTCAGCCGCAAGTGTTGTTGCCCCAACACTCATTTGGTAACTTCCTGCTTCACCAGCCAGCCAACAAGCTAGCCGGCCAGTCAAGATGTTCTCCAAGCTTGCCTTCGCCCCTTTCACTTTCCTGCTGGCCATTTATAGCTCATACGGTCAACCCACCGGTACCGCCGCCGCCGTTCCCGCTCCTCCCGGCCTCAGCTTCTTGTACTCCCTCAACTGTACCTTGGGCGCTCAGATCCCCGTTGGCACCGGTCCGCGCGGCACGAGGATTGTGATTCCTATTGTTGGCGGGACTTTTCAGGGTCCTAAGTTGAAGGGTATGTTTACCTTTCCTTACCTACCATCTCTACCTACCTATCGTACCATCCCGCTTCACTACCTATTCAAGTTTCTAACCTGAAATGATGCCTACAGGCAAGATCCTCAACCTAGGAGCCGACTGGGCCCTCGCCAGCACCGATTCTTCGGGGAGCGTCAACGTCGACACTCGCTACCAGCTTGTTACTGATGACGGCGCCAACATCTTCATCCAGACCAACGGGCCGTCCAAGAAGGACGGGAAGATACACCTCCGCATCACGTTCGAGACGGGGAGCAGCAAGTATTACTGGCTGAATAGCGTGGTGGCGGTAGGGATCTTGACGACGGGGAGTGGGTGGGTGGGGATTGATGCTTGGGAGATTTTGAGTCCTGCGTGATGTCTTTAAAGGGGAGAAATAAACGTGTGTGGTATTAGGGGGGGGGGGGGGGGGGGGGGGGGGGGGGGGGGGGGGGGGGGGGGGGGGGGGGGGGGGGGGGGGGGGGGGGGGGGGGGGCTGGATGTTGGAGGCGAGAGGTGAGACAGGTGCAAATCGCGAAAGGGAAGGAAGGAAGTGCTCAACAATGAAAAAGAGTATGAAGAAGAGCTCATGACAGGAAAAAGGGAATACTCGTCAGGGATAGAAAACCTCCCTGACTATGGGCTGGTAGGTTGTCGTGCAAGCAAGCCCACGAGGACGACTTCATATTGGAAACAATACAACAAACCCTTCAGTCCAACCTCCCTACATAACCCCCTCACCCATGGCCCATCTTCAACAATTGGCAGCTTCGTCAAGCTGCCCGGCTAGCTCAATCGGTAGAGCGTGAGACTCTTAATCTCAAGGTTGTGGGTTCGACCCCCACGTCGGGCTCAATTCCCGATGTTTCTGATATTAGAACAACATCCCTTTTTTTCATTTTCTTCTTTTCTCGGAGAATTTTTGCACAAACTTTTTTTTCGCTCATGTTGAGCCCCACATATGCTCCGCTTCTGAGACCCACTTGCCTTTTTGGTTTGTGAGGTTGATTTCATTGGTGGATTTTGTCCACTGTACTTTGTGGCTTTTGTCACTTGAGACAAACACCAACTGGAGGGAACATGAGATCGAACAAGGATTGTGTAGCGGAAGGTGTGAGGAATACAAACAATCTGATTTTGAACCTTGCGGTTGGGTGTCTTGGGAAAAAAAGGAAGAAAACGAAACCGGAATCCGATAAGTGTGGCATACCAGGTCGATGTCTTCGGAGATCCTGCCGACAGAGCACCGAACCTAGAAAAAAAAGAAGAAAAAAGAAAGAAACGAATACAACACCGAGAACCATTCGAACGTTGAGGCTATTCATCCATCCACAATGTCAACCACTCTCACACACCCGACTTAAACAGCAGCCCACCTAGTAGCAGCCGTCGTCCCCCCTCCGCCCTCCCCCACTTGATCATAAGCAACAGTAACAGACCTAGTCTGCACAATCCCCCCGCCATTCCTACCATCCATATCATCCTCACGATTCAAATTCCCCAGCACCCCCGAATCCGCGTCATTACCGTTATTGCTATCCTCCTTCTTCAAATTCTCCTCACTCTCCTCCTTAGCGTGCATCGTAAACCCGTACTGATCGACCTTCTTCCTGTTTCTGGAGGTACTTCCCATCTCCAGGGCGTCGGGTCCGCTCCGCTTGCTTTTGCTCAAACCAGGATTTCCTGTGCCGTCGGCGTAGTGACCACCGTCGTCGTTGCTGGAGCCGGTCTTGTAACCCTTGGATCGCCAGATTTTGCGGCCTTTGGCTTTTTCGACGAGGGGTTGGAGGAGAGGGATGCAGGCTGCTATTATTATTAGGTTGCCTTCGATTCTGTTTTGGAGGGAGGGGTGGTTAGCTGATTTCTTTTCAGAGGAGAGATGGGAAGGGGAAGGGGGGGATGGATGGGGGATGGTGAGTAGAGATAATACTTACGAAGTCCAGTATAAAGGATCGCAGAGATCGTCTGAGGGTGAGCGCCGTTGTTAGGTTTTGATCTTGAAAGGGACGGTCTTTGCCGGTTGGGGGGCCGGCGGCCGGCGTTGAGGGAGAAACTTACAGCTAACGTCTTGGCTGGACAGGGTCGATACGCCGGTTGCCTTGATGATACCGACAGCACCCGATCTGGTAACACGTTGTCATGTCAGTCCACACGAACGTGGCATAAGACAAGCAGATGACAAACGTCAACGGCAGTACTTACACGAGACCCATACCAAGAGCACAGCACAGAGCTAGCTTCTTTTTGGTATGCATTTGCAGCTTCCACAGAACTACAGCAGGGTAGATGGCCAGGTAAAAGTCTAGAAACGCGGAGCATGCTGTGTAGTTGTGGTAATGCCTTGGTTAGCTACGTCTTGTTCTGTTCTTGCTCTTTGAGCCGACAAAATTAAACTTACTACTAGCCCAATAAGCCAACCCCTCCAACACGGCCGGAGCAAGACAGTTATGAGGCATGGTAAGAGTCCAAAGCGCGTGAGCCGGCGTGCACTGCAAGAGCAAAGTCATGACCATGGCCGTGAGCGACAGACAGCAGATGGTACCCATGGACCACAAGACCACAATGTGCAGCCGGCTGGGGGCGAGCAGTCGGACCAGGAGGGCGATGACGGCCAGCTTGGGGAAGCCGAGCGTTTCGATTCCGGGGAAGTAGGCGGCCATCATCCACTTGATGGTGTTTTCCTTTTGCTCGAGGTCAAGATCGGCAAAGTGTCGGCCATTGCCCCAGGAGACGGATATCGTTACGAAGATGTTGGAGAGAACAGCGCAGAACTGTAAGGATGTGGTTGAGTCATGTCAGCTTTTGTGGAGGAGTATTCATAGCTCTATGGCCATTTAGGAGATAATTGGTGGTTTGACTGGGTAGTGTATACGTACACACGAGAAGATAATGATGTAGTCATCATAGTCGAGTTTGTCGTGCACGACAGCTCGGACGTAGAGACGAGCGCCGACGAAGAGAAGGGCGAGTACTGTGAATATCCAGCACACCGCAACCATCATCGGCCCTTTGTCGTCCATTTTGTCTGGGTAGGCAGAGCAATACTGCCTAGTGTTCGAGGTAGAAAGATGCACTCGAGAAAACAAAAACCGCTGTACACCAAAAGCACATCACCGCCGACAGATGGCTTCAAAAGAAGAGCAGAGGTATAGATAGATATTGAAGATGGAGCTGGATGGCATGCTGCACAATGACACTCAAATGTAAATGGTCCACCTCCAGAGGTTCTCGGTCTTCAACTTCGATAGCAGCAAGGCAACTTGTAGCAAGCCCTAGACAGATAAAAATCGCCCGCCAAATGTCGGGAATCTTGACATTTGAGCCGAGTAAAACCACGAACCACGAAGCGGCACCCGGGCCAAGGGGCTGGGAACTTCTCGAGCATCTGGCAACGTCTGTCAACGTTCTCTGTTGCAAAACTCGTACTGGGTCACTTGCAGGACGCAATTTTGTGTCGAACGGGATGGGGCCTGATACCACCTTGACCCAAACCCTTGGGACTTGAACTCTCGGAACTTTCTAAATGCTTGTCAGTGTCTCGTCAACATGGGGACGTTAACTCCAGCAGCAATGACCAGTCGTAAAATGACATGGTTCCTTGCAGGACAATGGACATGCGTTGAGTGGCCAGGTCGGAACCCCTTTTTCAGCGAACAGCGAAAGAAGCAAAGTTCCAAGGGGAAAGACTGCTTTCGATGTTTCTACGATGTCTTTTCTTGGCTGAGACGATCTGAAGACTTTGGGGTACGGCGCCCGTGTTGAGGCTGGTTGGAAAGAAGCTGTTGAAGAGGACGTTCCGAGGTCAAGATGTTCCAGGTTGTTGTATTTGGGAATCACAAAGTCTTCATTCGATGGGAAAGATGAGCCCAAAAGCCAGAGTTATGATGAGTCTGGTGATGTTTCGACATGGTGGTTGCCGGGGATTCAGTGATTGATGGCTAGGAAGTTGTCTGGTAGGAAAGATGAGGCGGAATGAACAAGGTAGGTACGCCCATTTGTTGTCTCGAGTCTCGAAGGGCAACTCATCGGTGAGAGCCCAGGGCAAGGGCCATGCTGATAGGTGTTGCCATCTTCCTCGTCTCGACAGCACCTCGTACTGAACGGTGCCGTGTGGCGGTGAGGTTGCCTCGCTCTACCCAACCGGGCTTGCCAACCTCGGTCCTCGCTGTCGGAGCAATTCATGGGATTCAAGGTCGCATTCTTGTTGGGCGAGATTTCGACCTTCAATAGACCGCAACATGAACCCACTGTTCATGAAACGGTCGGTGCATGCTGCACAGTGATGCTTTGGCGCATTCCCTTGGTGGAGTTGGCCTCGGAACAGCGAACCGGTGCCTGGACAGGGCCCGGACACTGCAGGGTTGACAGACTTGCTAACGGGTCTCGGTTAGTGCCGAACCGCTGCCAAAGCGCCAACGTTAACGGTCCCGCTAACAGCCTCATCTGGTGGGTCCAGCCCTACATCTGATACAGTGTGAGCTCCCAGGACTACCATTTCTTCAACGGTCGTCCCATCCTCTTTTCATGATCATGCATTCTTGCCAAGTTTGGATGCGATCTTCACGACCATCGATGGGAGGCCTGTCAGTTAGCCCCGGGGCAACGCGTCCAGCGGGAATGTGGGCGACAGCGGAGATGGCATGGAGAGGATGAAGGTGCCCTTTCACCTTTGTGCATTTTATGCCACCACTCAAGGGGAGTCAGGGCAGCTCAAGCCTCAAGGTACCTACCTCCTCCACCTCTGGAAACGATCGGTGGCATCATCATGGTATTGTCCCCATATCGGCCCCAGGTTATTCATGCTAATCGAGATTTCTGACCAGGTATGTATTCCGACCCATATCCCGGAGCTACTTACCCGGTCCACACCAAACCACGTTGACCACTGCTTTAACCTGCCAAAACGGTTGTGCCTGTGGAGGTGAGATGTGCTGGTTCATCGGGGAGTTATCTCTCCCCGCAACATGGGTGGACAGCGAGAGGAGCCTAGGCCTGCCGACGATCCTCAACTTTCACAGATACGCAAGACGTTGATCTATAAAAGCAGCGGCGTGTTACTCCTCCATCGCAGTCGACGACCTCTTCCCCATTCTCCACGTTTCAGTAGCACATTACACATACAGCCAACATGTCCACAACAGTTGATCTCTCGCTCGCAACTCGGCCAAGCGATGCCGATGCTGTGCCGGGGTTGATCGAGGATCTTACCTCCCTCAATGGAAACTGGAAGGAAGGCGATGAGGAGACGCGCCACAAGATGGTTGTCAAGGCACGGAGTCTTCTCCAGTCTCTCATGACACCCCGTGAGCAGATGTTGCAGCACACATGGGCTGATGTAAGTGACCGAGCCTCTCCCAATCCCGCCCTTGCTACAATTCTAACCGAAAGAATAAATGCAGCCAGGACTTGATGCTGCTTTTATTACCGGTGTCGATGTCGGTCTTTGGAAGCTCATGGTCAAGAATGGCGTTGATGCCGTCCACAAGGTTGACGATCTTGCCAAGTCTTTGGGCATGGATCCTGAGCTCCTCGGTTAGTGACTTCACGATCTTTTGAAGAAAAAAGAACTTGAGCTCACAGGTCCAATTCTAGGCCGCCTATTGCGCCATGTGTGCGCCATGGGCCATCTTGTAGAGGTGGCTCAGGATGAGTACAAGCTCACAAACTTTACCAAATCGTTGAGCCTCGATGTCATCGGCGACGGCTATGTTTGCCTGTGAGTTAAAATCCAAATATGGACACCGGCACTGAACTCTCGGATTCAATCTTGCTAACCATCTTCTTTCGACATTCAACAGCCTTGGTGGCATCGGTCGCAGCCCAATCGACTTTTACAAGTTCCTTCGCGAGACCAACTGGCGGAATCCCGTCGATGCCGCCCACACGGCGTTCCATGCGTCATACAACAGCGACGTGCCAAACTGCATGCTTTATCTCGGGTCCATCGGCATGGGCCCTCAGATGAACTACCATAGTAAGTCATCACGCGCCACAAAGTATCCTGTCTTGGGATTGTACGTGGGAATATTTTCACTAACCTCGCATTTCACACTCATAGTGGGCGGCTACAGGCAGGGTCGCTTGCCATGGCATCACCCCAAAATCTATCCTGTAGAGGAGGAATTGTTCCCCGGTACCGATGCATCGCCCGATGCGCCGCTGGTCGTCGACGTCGCTGGCGGCCTTGGCCATGACATCGACGAGTTCAAGAGAAACTACCCCAACCATCCTGGCGTGAATAGCCCCACCTACTTGTTGCTTCAAACCTGACAAAACAATGGACTCAGCTTTACTAACTTGCCATGTGTAGAAACTGATCCTACAAGATCTTCCTCCCGTCATCGAAGACGCCAAGGACATCGATCCCTCCATCCAGCGCATGCCCCACGACTTCCTGACCAAGCAGCCCATCAAGGGAGCCAGGGCCTACTTCATGCACTCCATCCTGCACGACTGGCCGGATGATGTCTGCCAGAAGATTCTCGCTCGTCTGGCGGAGGCAATGAAGCCCGGATACAGCAAGTTGCTTATCTTCGAATGCGTGATCCCGCGAACCGGTGCTTATTGGGAAGCGACGGCGGGCGATATGCTGATGATGACGCAGCTGTCGGCTTGCGAGCGGACGGAGGACCAGTGGCATCAGCTCATTGAGGGCAGCGGGTTGGGACTTAAGATTACGAAGTTCTGGTCGAGTGGACTTTCCGCTGTTGAGAATGTCATCGAGTGCGAGTTGGCATAAGAAGGTAGCTAGGTCTAACCAAAGCTAATCTAGTAATATTCCTCCTTTCCACGATATGAATTCCCTTGATTTGGTGATAGAACAGCGTATCCGTGCGCTCCATGCTCCGTTGTGGTCCAATGTTCCGCTACGACCTCCCCCGCCAACCCCCATCTTCAGTCCTGCTCCTTCAGATTTCGGATCTGAAGTCCGGGTACCTATCAAATGAGATCATGTCAAAGCGCCCCAAATATCTCAAAATACAACACAGTTATCCGTCAGCGATGCATGATTGACGTAGGCTTTTGTTCGCTGTTGAAAACACTGGGAATCATTGATGGCCATTAATGTTGAAGCTTTGAGCAAGCTCATAAAGATTGTCACAAATAAAAGCAAGAACTAAACGTTCGCTGTGTAGGTACCTTAACCAACAAAGAAGCGCTATTCACTACATCCCTTTCAACAAAGCGTTGAAACTTCGTTGAAAGATTATCCCACCCGCACTATCACCCAACCGCAACGCCATCACCTCAACCACCAGCATGGCCGTCTACGAAATCGGAGACAATTGTCTACACAGGTGAGGTCCCAACCACATTCACTTCCAACATTCCCGCCGATTGATTTACGCGGAAGATCCTTTAGAATTGGATGGAGACGAGGCGCTTGGGATCATTCGGTCGATTGTCGATCCGTTGAATAACTCTAAAGTTTCGCTTTATGAGGTAAGTTCCACTTCATCGTCTGTCTACTTACGATTTTGAAAACAACGAATGAATGGAATGTTGATAGATGTGATGTTTGTAGGTCCAGGATGTTGAGACGGAAGAGTACTTTACTGTTGCGGAATCGAGGATTTCGGGGGCGAGTGATATCTAGGGAACATCGTGTATGGAAGGGAGGAGACGAAGGATGGAGTCTTAGTACCGTTGCCTAGACTACCTAAGAAATGGAAAATCATCCAGAAAGTACGATTTCTTCAAATCTGTGTCTGGTGGTTTATCGTGTACAAACAACCTAATCCATACGGAAGTCGTGCAATCTCAATGAACCCGTTTAACACCAAATTACTCATACACAGAAATGTGGTGACACCCTCCAGTGAACAAACTGCAAGCACATTGAGCCCTCACCACTAATTCACCATCACATAGGTACCCATCATCTATCCCCCTGAGTGCAACCATACCTCGAAGAGGAACCATATCAAGAATCACGCTCCAAAAAACACCCCAAATAATCCATCTTCCCAATCTGCACGCCCTTCATCCTCAAAATCGCATAAGCAGTCTGCAGATGAAAGAAGAAATTCGGCACCGCGAACTTCAGCGCATAATGCTGCGGCGTCATATTATAAATCTGTTGCCCTTTCGGAGTCATCAACTCCAAATTGATCGTGTTGTTGCGGATGTGCGCCTCATCCACCGTCTTCTTGTCCACCTTCTGCAGCATGTCAATCGTGTGCTGGCACCGCTCGATGAGCTGCTCGATGGTGGTCTCGTCATCCGCAAAGACGACGCCCTCCTGAGCCTTCAGAACGTCGATGAATTTCTTGGGCGTGTTGCTGGCTACTTGGACTTGGAAGGTCAGGGGCTTCATGTCTGGATGCAAAGTCCAATGTGGAATTTCCTGCAGTGAAATGTCGTTGACTTGGGCGTACTTGGTGGCGGTGACGAGGAGGTGCTTGAGGGTGTGTTGGCCCCGGAGGAAGGTGGGGATGCTGATGTCGTAGAGGGAGAGGCATTTCTCATGGTCGACCGGTACGATTTGTTTATCGGCCATTGTGATTTGGAGGCAGGGAGGAGATTATGGTTGTAGTGGTTTAATGTCTGGTCAGGTAGGTGGAAGATGGTTGTTGAGATGATTGACGGGTGCAGTTGTTGATAAATGGGAGTGCGGTCAATGTTCATTTATCATCATCAAATTTAGACAGGCCGAGAAAACATCATATCCAGCACTCACCTCATGCGGTACTTATGACGCTAGAGCTCCGAAAATGCGGTACTTGTACACGGCGGGGGAAGTTGGAGTTTGTACTGATGAATGGCACATTTGCGTCATCATGAGTTCACGTGCGGACCTGGGAAGGACCGACCCTCCGGCATCGTCCTTTACGGCTCCAACCCCAATCGATGCCGCAAGAACATCGTCGCCATCCTGCAATCTACTTGGTCCGTCAAACTCCAACAGAACCCACCTAAAACGTTCAAGCTCAATTGAATTCTGCATATTATGGGCGTTCGAGATCTCAAATCACGACCCCCAACCCCCCTATCCACAGACCTGAGCGTCGGGCGATGTGCCGGATCAGGCGCAGAAGAGGTTCGGGTTCAATCGCCTCCCCGAAAGAGTCGAGCTCCATCTTTATCTCTGGCTTCCACTACTGATCAATCTTCGGAAATTGGCGACAAAGGATTGTCCTCGGAGTCACTGGCTGGCATCGAGGCAGACCCGGGCGCAGCCTTCCAGGAACTCCTGACGGCAGATGTGCCCCTGGCCAGCAGCGCGGCGATGGAGTCGAGACAACAAAAAGAGTGATATTGCATAGAGGTAGCCAACTCCGGAAAAAGGTCCGATCCACGATTGAGGAATGACTGGTTGTTGTTGATTGAGGAGGGTTTGGTGATTGAGTGGGTGAGTGTCCATCTTGAGGGTTGATGATTCAACTTTTGAAGCTGACTGGACGTGGCCACAGTAATCGCACCGAAACACACAAATGTCGTCTAGAAGACTCAACTGTCACCGAAGAGATTCTCAACACACCGCTCGAGACTACGTCGAAGTTGGACATCGATTGCCTCCAGTCATCCAATTGTGATCACGCGAATGATGTAGCTACAACTTTGATCTTTCAGCTCCGGGACCTCACCGACACCGAGGTCTAGACCTAGATACATTCGCAAATGAGGAAGGTATACAGAGCGGGAAACCGGAATAAGACGATGCAGACATCCATTCAACCATCGTTTTCCCTCCAATGGCTTTTCATTGGCCGCCCTTCATGGACGGGACAGGAGATGTGACCATGCAGCCCCCTCGGCCCCTCATATCATTCACCCGCCTTCCCGGTTAAGGTTCTTACGCATATTAAGCTTATTTTTGCTCGGCGAGTCAGCGTAGCGTTCGATGGACATATTGTACATTCTCTCCTTCTTGAAAAGAGGCATTGGTCGGCATCATTTGTACCCTTCTTACGGCTGGGTCAGTGCTATTCTGACGGCACCCCATGCTGTCTTACGCTGGCATTCTCTGGAACCAGACGAGACTGGGTTGACATCTCCTATTATGAGTCAATTGCTACAAAAGCTTGAGGGTTGACGGTTGACTGCGCTGGTCGTGGCAATTTTGGTTTGTGTAACCTGGAGAGGTTGAATCAGACAGCAGATCTCCGAATAGGGGTCGGAAACACAAAAGGTCCGGATGACAACATCCAAGTTGCCACTCGCAACATCCAGTATTCATTCCTTATGTAACAGTTTCAACCTGAGTACACTACAACTACCTCATGTAACGCTTTTGCAAGACACTTGTTACATGAGTGCTTTACAAGCTGCATGTCCTCAAGTTACTGAGTCTTTCTCTCCCCAACCCTTATCTACATGAGCATAGGTACCAAAACTCACGAGACATAACAAGTCGTCAAACCAGTGAACATTGCTGGCCATATATGTCTTCAGCTTACTCCGCTCAAGACGCTACCGTGTGGTATGAGGCCAGACTTCCCCCGGGAAGTTCACCCTGATAGTTCACTGAGAAAACCAGCTAAAAAGAAAAGAAAGAACGCGGATGGACAGCTACAGTACCTATTCATTAGGCGTCAAAGACCGCTTGCTTCGAAAAATCTAGACCATCCACAGACATCGCCAACACCTTCAGCCGATGGGATCTGGCGAACTAATTTCCCTACCAACCTGGGAGTTCATGTCCAATGGACCACATATATCCAATCGTCCTGTCGAGATGCCTCGAGAAATTTACTGACAAAGCCAAGACGGAGGAATGTTGCGATATTGCTTACCTCTCCAGCCAGCATCGTGTAACGCAAAGAGTTGTATCCAACGCAGCAGGGGTCGTATGGGACACTCGGGCTCTGTCTGGGCCTGGAGATTCACAGACCTGAACGTCTAGTACCTCTAGAGAGATTTTGGAGTTGACTAAATCCTTAAATAGCCCTCACCAGCTCCTCTTTATCCATCAACTACTTGGTCATCCCCATCCGTCACCCTCAGATTCCCAGACAAGCCTCAAACCTCATCAGAGCATTCCACTTTCTTCCCACCCGGGCCATTCAATCATCAACCATCAAAAGGTACATCCCTCCCGTCTGCTCATCAACCCATCCAGTCCCAGTCCCAGTCTGTCTCTCACCCACCAACAACTACCTCAACCTCTACCCAAACTGACATTGTCCCGACCAGCTCCAGAATCAAAATGCGTCTCACAACAACCCTCTCCTTCCTCCTCAGCCTCCTCGCCGTCGGCGTCGTAGCTGAAAAATGCGCCTGCAACGGCGGCACCGACCACTCCAAGACGGCCTGCGACCGCATCGGAGCCAAGTACGGCGTCTACGGGTGCGGCTTCACGGGCTGCTGCGTCAACCCGGGAACGCAGCACAACAAGTTTGTGCAGGCGTGCAAGGATTTGGGGTATGGGTTTAAGAGGTGTGATGATTGTGCTACTTGTTAGGTGGAATGAAGAGAGGGGGTGTAGATGGGGGAACTGGGAGGGGGGAGGGCCGGATGGAGTAAAGAACCGGAGGGAGTGGAGGGCCGGAGGCAGGACTGAGGGGAGGGGACTGATGTGTGGAGTGGACGGGAAATTCTTGGGGGTAAATCAATGCAAGGTTGAACAGTTATTTGGCTTTTTGTAACAACGCGTGAGACGTCTGGGGTTTTCTGTTCTCATGGCTTCATGTGTTGGTGCTGTGTGGAAGTCACGAAGTGTCGTTGCCTCTTCCTTGGTATTGTCGAGGAGCGTGGGAACTGGGAAAGCATGCTGCATGCAGCGCAAACTCACATGCAACACCCGACCCTGAAACCTTTCGCCATCTGTTAGGGCAATCTCTGGAATTCAGAAAGCAATTCGGCGCCTCGTGCAACCCATTTTTGTGATAGTGTGTTGTCTAGAGGTACTCTTGGAGTTCCCGAGTTAACGGGTTTCGCCAACATCCATTGTTGATGATGCCCGCATCAGAATTAGTATTATGCCCCTTATAAGTGTTTGATCTGCGGCCTGTAAACATCAAGGAATGATTGATAGCCGCTTGCCCGGCTAGCTCAATCGGTAGAGCGTGAGACTCTTAAGGAGTTCCTCCGTAATCTCAAGGTTGTGGGTTCGACCCCCACGTCGGGCTCAATTCCCGCCGTTCCATCATTTTTTGCATATTTTCCTGTTGCATTGTTCTTTTTGTTCTGTCTTTTCTTTCTTTTTTGCAGCTCTGTGTCTGTTCGGTTCGTTCGTTTTTTCTCACTTCGCTCACGTCCATAAGGAGAATGTGTTCTCGCTATATAAACGGGCAATGTTAGCAAGCTGGTGTGCTGCATATAGTGGTGAGTCGAACAAGGAGTACTTGACTTCCACCCGTAAGTTTCGGTCTCTCCCTAGCGGGAAGCTCCGAATGGCAAACCCCTGACGAGTATTTGAGTATTGGTAAATGCGTAACTATTGGGATTCGGACTCGAAGAAAGCATGGAGCAAAAGTTACTTGGAAATCGGAGGTAACAAGTTCTTATAAAGCAGCAGCTGAGAGCGCGGTAGGAAAGACAGAATCAATGTTGTCGGATGGTGAACTCGCGAGCATATGATGTCAAGATCTAAAGCCTGTCTTCAACATGGTCCGCTGGCTCAATGGCAGAGCGTCTGACTACGAATCAGGAGGTTCCAGGTTCGACCCCTGGGTGGATCGAGTTTCTTTAATTTTTGCCCGTGGACTCTCCACGATCATCTGGGATGCTTTTTTTTCTCGCGCCCCGGTTTTTGAGTGCTCTTCGAAAGACACTCGTTTACAAACCCAGGCTTTAAGATGTCAAGCTAGCAATGGCTGTTCTCATGTGTCATTTGAGCTTCCCCAAGCGCCGAGGGGCCGTCGCTTGTGACATGCAGCTATCAACTCGAAAATTTTGTGTTTGGATTGTTCTCTCTACACTTTTATGCCCACGGACACAACCTTTCACCGGCATGTCTCCGAAAACACAAATGTGTTCACAAAAGCCAACGAACAATGGCCAAAAGTGCCAACACTGTACAAAAAGGAAAGCACCAAACGAAAAGAAAGCATGAAAGCTAGGGGCGATTGGAATGCATGGATGGATTAAAGACAAAAAGAAACCAAAAAAGATGTTGTTAAACATCGGGAATTGAGCCCGACGTGGGGGTCGAACCCATAACCTTGAGATTAAGAGTCTCACGCTCTACCGATTGAGTTAGCCGGGCGGTGTTTAACCGCCTATTTATTATTGGAGACCGCGCTCGGACGTAGGCTTGAAGAAGCCATTCTCAGAATTCCTAGAATTAGACTTGGACATTGGGTAAAATATATAAATATAACGCGGCGTAGGTTATAATATAATTACCACTCAAATATTTACAGCGGTCTATAATAAGTCTAAACTGAGACTAATCCCCCTTGCTCTTTTTCTTATGTATAAAACGTATATATTTAAATATATATATATTTAATTAAGTAGGTTTTCGAAAACGAACGCCTCGAATCTTTATAATACTATAATATTCTAAAGTATCCGGATTAAGCTTTTCGGGAAATTAAATAGAATTTGTAAATATATTATATAAATATATACTTATTATACTTAAGAAAAAGAGTAGAGGGGATAATATAAGAGTCCGGAGTACTATAAATTCAATTCTTCTAATACTCTATCTTTTCCCCTATCTTTTTCCTTATCTTTTCCTCTTATCCTTCCTTTCTCCCTTATAATTATCCCTGTAGGTAGGTATCGATCGACGAATTCTTAAATAAGAGGAAAGAACTTTTCGGGGTAAATAAAAAGGTAAAAATCACCCTCTCTTTGAAGGTTGAGAAAAAGGGTAGCCTCGTAGGCGTTGGAGGGCATTGAAGTGTGTGTGTGTGTAGAGCGTCCAAAGACGAACAGAATGGTATGTAGAATGTGTAGAAAGGTAATCGATTGGTGGAGATATCGATGAGTGAATCTAATGAGTTACATTTTCAACCTTGAAGATTCCCCCTTTCTTATAGACCTTTTCTTAATCTACAAAAGCCCAGTGACAAAACTAAAGGTATCTTTAGAATCGTCATTTTTAGTTTATTCAAACGGTACTTCGTTTGATTCCATACGTCAACCGTAGAGTTCGGAATTTGAATCCGAACCTTGAAGTCTTTCTTGACTTTCTTTTCTTTTTCTCAATACCATATCTTCGTCAATATTCGTCATATAACGAAACCGTTTACACGGTCGGAAACATTATATTCCGTTCTTTTCATTAGTATTACGTATATCTTCGTTCGATTGACGTTGAGGCCGGAATTCGACTGCGAAGGTCGAGGGTCTAAATTTCTTTCGGATTTTCTTCCGGATTTCGATCAGGGTTAATCCCTGTAATCCACCGGACCTATCCTCCGGACCAGAATTTTACTCTGGTTTTATATTTTATATTTATATAAAAATATATAATATTTTTTATATTATACTTTTATTATATAAAAGACCCGTAAATCCGTTAGAAGTCTAATAATATATATTTATATATATTATATATATATTAAGACCAACACTCCCCCGTAAACTAATTACGGTAGTAGTTAGGTTAGAAGTCTTAATATTATTTATATATATATATATATATATATATTTATAAGAGAAAAAATTAAACTCTTATTATATTGAAGAGAAAATTTATTATATAAAAACTCTTCAGATTATAATATTATATTATAATAATATTATTATTTCTTTTATGTATAATAATAATAAATTTATTATATAGTAATATATTTATTCATTATTATATATATATATATATACTAGTTAAATATATATAAGGTAAAAAGGTAATAAATACCAAAAACCTTTTAATATAGGAAAATCTTATATATATAAGATAAAAAACCTATTTTTCTTCTAAACCAATCTTAATTCGCCAGTCTGATAAGGATTTATTATCCGTTGGTTTTATTAGATTATCAACTAGTTGATCTTTAATTAAAATATATAATATTTTAGCCTTATTATTATTTATAGCCTCCCTTATAAAATAATAGCGTATATCAATATATTTAGAACGCTTATAAAATTCGGGATTATTCGCTAATTTTAAAGCGGCTGTATTATCCTCGTATATAGGGGGTATAAGGCTTAGAATATTTTTTATATTAATTAATAATTTATTAATTAATTCTAAGGTAGAATTTAAATATAATAATTCTTTTATAACTTCCGTTAAAACTATATATTCAGCCTTATACGTAGATAAAGTTACGGTTTTTTGAAGGCTAGTATTCCAAGAAATTATATTATTTCCAAGGGTAAATAAATACCTAGTAGTAGACTTTCTAGAATCTAAGTAATTAGCATAATCGCTATTATAATAACCTTTTAATATAAGATTATTATTATATTTATTCTTATAGGTCGTTCCTAATTTTAGGAATTTATTTAAATAACTAAAAATTTAATCAACTACTTTAAAATAGTCTTTACTAGGATTACTAGCATATTTAGCAATATATTGGATTAGGAAGGCCAAATTAAGCCTAATTTTCAAAGCTAAATATAATAAAGAACCAATATATCCTTGATATAGTTTTATTTCTTCTTTAAAAGCTTGTCCTTTATTTTTAAATAATTTAACCTTAATTATTAATATAGAAACTAAATTTAAATCCGTTTTATTATACTTTTCTAGCATTTTCTTAGTATATTTTGACTAGTATAAATAAATAGAATTATTATTTCTATTTATTATTATTTCAATTCCAAGGAAAATAGCTACCTCGCCAAGGGATTAAAGTTTTAAACTTTTAAAAGCTTTTTCTACTATATTATTAATAGTAGAATATTTAGGGCCTATTATTATTAAATTATCAACGTAACAAAGAATAATAATATTTAATTTATTATTAATAAATATACCGTCGTCGAAGGGGAAAACTTCGAAACCAAGGGTTTTTAGAACCTTAATTAAATATTTATACCAAAGTCTAAAGCTTTACTTTAAACCATATAAAGCTTTCTTTAATTTATACGCTTTATTAGGTAATAAATTATTATAATAACCAATAGGGGGAATAACGTATATATCTTCGTCGATATAAGCGTAAACAAAAGCGTTTTTAACGTCGAATTGTAGTAATTCCCAACCATTAGTAATAGCTATAATAAAAAATATTCTATAAGTTTCTAGCCTACAAACAATAGAAAAAATTTCTAGAAAATCTAAACCTTCTATTTAATTAAAACCTTATACTACCCAACGGCTTTTAAACTTATATTCTTTTTCAATATTAATATTATTATTAATATTATTATTATAATTATTATTATAATTATTATTATTTTCAATATTATTATTATTATTAATAATATTCTAGTTATTATTTTTACTAGTATTTTTACTAGTATTATTATTTAAGGGTTTTAATTTATATACCCATTGATAGGGAATAATCCCTCCCGTGGCCCGTGCCCTGCGACCGCACAGCATATCTACTGCGTGCAGACGGCTGGCTGGAAGCCAGACCTTTCCTCTTACAACATCTCTCTTCTTTTCTAATACTCTTGCCCTTGCAATGTGGTATTATCGAGAGACCCCCCGTATCAGATGGTAGCTGCAACTAAACGGTTGTAGTGACACCATCGCGAGCAGTGTACTCCTCGCAACACCATATCTCTGTCAAGCTCGCCGACTGCGTATGTCGCGATCTTGCCAGTCCGATCGCAGGATCCCCAGTCTGTATAGGACGTCGACCCCGAACGATCACCACCTTCTTCTACGATTGCTCGTCACCTGAGATAGCATCGTGGATGTCTTGGTTCAGCAGTCCTCTTCATTGAGATCACTGCGCGCAACCTCACCACCAGATCGACCTGTCGGCTGTCGCGAGACACCAACAATCACATCACCAGATCGACCGGCCATACCCCGCGACATCACCATCGACAACGACGACCTCCTCCACCTCTGCCAGTCGCAAGATAGGCATCGTGAACACCGTCAGCCGTTGTCACCAGCCATCACCCTCTCCTCCACGACTTACTCGTCGCGAGATAATATTGTGGACTCTACCCCGCCAAAGCAAGTCTCCCAACGCGCCGACCGACCGCGAGCCAGACTCCCCAAGACAACAAGCTTCTCGACCGCTCTCTCGCGAGCCAAGCTTCCACCCCTCAACTCTTGATTTACCAGTTGCGACGATGATACGGGCGTCGCGTGAATCCCAAGATCAGAACCACGAAGCGCTTCCACCCAAGCTACACCAAGCAACTTCACCAATAGAGTCAGCCGTTTTCGAAGATTCTCGTTACGAGTCCGCCACTTCGAAGACTCCACGATACCCAAGCGCTGCCACCCAGCTGAACAAGTAGAGCTCACTAAGCTCAGCCACTCTCTAGAGCTCTAGCACTTGGATTAATCCATATAACAATATTTCTTGTCGGATTTCGAGCTTTCAGCTACCCTTCGCTGTCACCCCTCGCTATCACCCCTCGCCGTCATCATTGTCACCACTGATAGCTCTTGATAGCTTACGATAGCTCTTGATAGTTCGCGGCAGTTCGTGCCAGCTCCCTCCTCTTTGTAACACCCTTCAGCTTACTTAGTAGCAACCCACCCTCTCTTTCTTCGACCTCGCTATCACCACTAACAGCTCGTTACTCAGCAAGCTCTCCCACCCAAGCAACCGCCTTGCTCCCCAGCGGTAGTCACACAACCAAGGGTTGGTGATAGCTTCCTTTGTCAGCAAGCAACGAGGTCGTTGCTCCCTTTCTTTCATGTGCGGGCAGCCAAGCGGTTCCCTCGTTCTCTCAACAACTCCAAGGCATCGTTGCTAGCTTCATGTCCTGGATTTCGAGTCCCCGTTTGGTCCCGCTCCTTTTGCTTTTCTTTTCTTAGCAACTCATCGGCTCTCTTCGGCAGTCAACACGGCTTCTCCAGCAATCCGGTGTCACGGCATCACAGCTTCCGTGGCCGAATTGCTTCAACAACAGAGCTGGCAGTCTGCCAGCCCCCTTGCCAGCTGTTTGCAGCTCGTGCCAGCCAGCCAGAGAGCCCCCGTTTGCACCCCTTTTCTCTTTCTTTCTATTTATCCATGGAACCAGCTTTCTCAACGGTTTTGGCGCTTTTGAGTACCTCTCTTTCGAGTGCCACCCTCGAGTGCCACCCTCTCGAGTGCCCGCCTCTCTTTCGAGTGCCTGCTTCTACTTTCCAGCTACCATGCCCTCGCTCCCTTGGCATGGATTGGCCGCCCCTGATCACCACCTAGCTCCCCGGAGCTCAACGGACTTCGACCTTCCTTACCCGCCGAATGAGGATGCATCCCGGCGCCTCCCGAATGGACAGATTAATCGGAGGAGACTTGGAAGTTATCGGAGGAGACCTGGGCATTGTCGGAGGAGACCTGGAACATGTCGGAGAAGACCTGGGCGTCTAGGATGGGCATTGAGGACAATGCTTTCTTTCTCTGTGAGCCGGCATTTGATAGGGAATAATCCCTACCCTGTATTATAGCTTAGACTAGTCGTGACAGCCCAGATTAGCTGGGCTGCCATGGAGGCTCTGGCTCGCCATGCCCAGTCCCGTCTGGTTGCCCAGAGCTCGGGCCACCCCGTGGCCCGTGCCCTGCGACCGCACAGCATATCTACTGCGTGCAGACGGCTGGCTGGAAGCCAGACCTTTCCTCTTACAACATCTCTCTTCTTTTCTAATACTCTTGCCCTTGCAATGTGGTATTATCGAGAGACCCCCCGTATCACCCATCTACCCCCTAGAGCTTTTCTATTTTTAGGTAGGTCTACTATTTCCCAAGTATTTTGACTTTCTAGTTCTTCTACTTTTATTTTCATAGAATTTATCCACTTTTCACTATAGGGACTCGCTATAGCCTATTTATAAGTAGAAGGTTCTTCAATATTATTAAAGTTATTAATAATATTAAAGATAAATAAATCTATATTATTTATAGACTGGAATTCTTTATAATATTCCTTATTCTTCCTTAGTATTACTACGCGTAGATTTTCTATAATATAATTATTCGGAAAGTTATCACTAGAATCAATAGTTCTAAGTAAACGGCGTAGACCTTAGTTATAATAATAACTATCAATTAATTCATTATTATTATTATTATTAATATTATTATTATTATTATTAATAATATTATTATTATTTAAATTATTATTTAATTCAATTTCAGAATCTAATTCATTTTCAGAATTTAATATTACTTCTTTATTATTCTTATTAAGAATTTCCTCAAATAAATCTTCTGAATTATTTATACTAGTACTATAATTATTATTATAATTATTATTATAATTATTATTATAATTATTATTAATACTAATATTCAAAGTGGATAGATCTTTTGAAGTATTATAGTATAAACCTTCTAATACTTTAATATCTCGTACCCAAAATGCCCTATTCTTTTAGAAACTATAGACCTTATAATTATTGTTATTTTCTCCAAAGCCTACTAAAACTGCTTTTTCGGCTTGGGGTCCTAATTTGGAAATATTAGGTCCCTTTAATTTATAATAAACGATAGATCCCTATATCCTAATATTATTAATATTAGGTTTTTTTTTATATTTTAATTCATAGGGTGTTTTAAACCCTATAGAACTATAAGGAGTTCGATTATATAAATAGGTAGCCGTTATTAACGCTTCTCCCCAAAGGTATTTAGGTAAATTAGCGTTTATTAATAAGGCTCTGACTTTTTCTAATAAAGTTCTATTTATTCTTTCAGGAAAACCATTTTGTTCCTTAGTATAAGGAGCATTTAATTGGTGTATTATTCCTTTATTATTAAAAAGAATTTTAATTCTTTCATTAATATATTTAGTACTATTATCTAACTAAAATATTTTAATCCTTTTATTATTAATATTTTCTTCCTTATTTATAAAGGTATTAATAGCTTCGTATACTTCTTCCTTATCTTTTAATAAGGATATTTCTAAATAACGAGTAGCCTTATCAATAAAGGTAATAAAATATTTATAATTATTATAAGTTTTTATAGCAAATGGACCACAAAGATCACTACTAATCTTATCTAAATAATTACTATTATATTTTATAATATTATTTTTAATACTTTTATTTTTCTTATTAGTTATTTTAGCTTGGTAACAAACAGGACATTCTTTATTAATATCCTTATTATAAGTATAAGAAGTAATCGTATTTTTAATAATATTTTTAATATTATAATTATTACAATGACCAAAACGTTAGTGTAATGTATTTAAATCAATTGATTTATTATTTTTAATATTATTATTATTAATAATATTTTTATTAATATTATTTTTAATAGTATTAATTTTAATACTATTTTTAATACGATTTATTTTCTTCTTATTAATACTACATTTACTTATAGTATTAATACCGCCATTAAATAGTCGAATTTTTAATTTAATAATTTCAACGGGTAAAAAATATAAACCGTTAATTTGTTCACCAATGCTAATGGTATTTAATCCATTTTATAAATATATATTATATTTATTTATTATATTATAATAATCCCCTTCTAATACAGAATTACTTATAATATTTATACCTAATTCTGGCATATAATAACAATTCTTTAAAAGCATTTTCTTATTAGAATCCTTAAAATATATATATATATTTCCGATTCCTAATATAGACCTTTTCGTAGCCTTACCCCAAGAAACTTCCTTTTTAACTTCTTTAAAAGTATAAAAATATTCTTTATTCGAAATTACATGAACTACTGAACCAGAATCTACTATAAAATTATTTTTATAGCCATTTTCGTCGTTTTTATTAAACGTAGCCTTATAGTACAATTTAGGAAGGCGGTTAAACAGTCGTTTTATTCCGTAACCTAAGACTTTACTATAATTAGCTTCTAATCTTTTATTCAATTTATTTTTATTAATATTATTATTTTTAATAATATTAATATTCGGGGTATAAGGGGTAAATATATTTACTATATTTATATCTTCGAAAATATCGTCTCCAGATTCTTCGTCAAAGACCTCTTCAATTCTAGAATTATTATTAAAAATTTCTAAATTAGAAAAATCTATAATATCCGAATTTTCTTCAAAATCTAATAAATCTTGAGGGGTCTTTTTCATCAAAATATTAATATTTTCTTCCCTTTCTTTCTTTGCTAGATTTTCTGGCTTTTTCCAATGCTTCGATACCTTTTCAGGGTATAAAAAGGCATAATCTACGTGCTTATAGCCAGGCCTTTTATAGTAAGAGTAATAAATTATACTCTTAGTAATTTTCTAAGGCTTTTTACCCTTATAGGACTTTGAATTCTTTTTATTATTCTTATTAGAATTTTTAGAAGAATTAGAATTCTGATTTTTATTATTTTTATTAAATAATAAAATATTTTTATTAGAATCCTTACGTTTAGATTTATTTAATAAATTAGAAGTTAGCGTATTTAAGGTATAAGCTTTAGAATCCTTCTTAAGTTCTTGGGTTATAGAAGAAACTAAGCCTTTATAACCTTCCCCTAAGTTAAATAAAATCTAGGAAATTACTACCTAATTAGGTAGTTCTATTTTCCTAGCCTTTAATTCATTAATTAAGGCTTTAATTTTATTAAAGAAGGCTTCTAGTAATTCAAAATTACTAGGTGTAGCCTCAAAGAATTCTTTAATAATAAGATATTTAGAAGTAAAGCCTTGTGGGCTATATAAATCCTTTAAGGTTTTCTAGGCCTTAAAAGTAGAAATTTCGTGTTGAATTTGAAGTAGAGGGCCTTCTTCTAAAATTAATTTTAATTTAGAAAAGGCTTCTTTAGTTTGCAAATCTTCTTTTTCAGCTATTTTATCCCAATCTTTTGAAATAGTAAAATAGGCTTCAGCCCTTAAAGACCAAATAGTATAATTTTCAGTACCCTTAAGCTTGGGAAGCTTAAAACTATCTATATTGTTATATTTATAATATATATAATATATATATATAAATATATATATATAAATATTTATATATGTAATAGATTTATAAAGAATTATTATAATAATAATCTTTATAAGGTTTTTGAAAAAATACCCTATTTTAAGCTGATAATAATTCTTAAGATTTATAAGAATTATTTAACGAAATTCTGGAACCTTTTATTTATTTCTTTATAAATAAAAGTATATAAAAATAATTATTTTTCTTTAATAAGAAAAATAACTATAAAAATCTTATAGATTTTTAATCCTTATTTTGATTTAAGGATATATAAGACCTTTGTCTTATACCTTTTATTTATAATAATATAAATAAAAGTATATAAAAATAATTATTTTCTTTAAATAAGAAAAATAATTATAAAAATCTTATAGATTTTTTAATCCTTATTTTAATTTAAGGATATATAAGACCTTTGTCTTATACCTTTTATTTATAATAATATAAATAAAAGTATGTAAAAATAATTATTTTCTTTAAATAAGAAAAATAATTATAAAAATCTTATAGATTTTTAATCCTTATTTTAATATAAGGATATATAAGACCTTTAGTCTTATACCTTTTATTTATAATAATATAAATAAAAGTATATAAAAAATAATTATTTTCTTAATAAGAAAAATAATCATAAAAAATCTTAAAGATTTTTTAATCCTTATTTTAATATAAGGATATATAAGACCTTTGTCTTATACCTCTTATTATAAAGAGGACCCTGATTTTTTCACAATAGAAAAAATCCTTAAATATTTCTTATAGAAATAAATAAGTATAANTCTTAAAGATTTTTTAATCCTTATTTTAATATAAGGATATATAAGACCTTTGTCTTATACCTCTTATTATAAAGAGGACCCTGATTTTTTCACAATAGAAAAAATCCTTAAATATTTCTTATAGAAATAAATAAGTATAAGAAAAATCTAGTGGTTTTTCAAAAGGGTTTTTATTTTATTATTTATTTAGATAATAAAATTATAGAAGGTCTTTCCTTCGTTTCTAGCAAAATCCTGGGTATTCTAGCTAATATACCACAGGTTTTCATAACGAGTTAAGGAATAAAGAAGTTCCCAAACCAAAATCCTATTAACTTTACTAGAATAGTCCTAGAAATAAGGAATAGAAATTCGTTGAACGAAATTTCTAAAGCTAACTTCGAGGTCTTCTCTCCAATTCCACCTATAATTTCCTAAAGCTCTATAGCAATAAACGATCGAGGCTTCGAAGTCGAAGTTATAAGGGAATTAGTTTAATTAAGGTAGGTTAGGGGGGATAGAAGGATCGAATTTTCGTTCGAGGTTATAAATTCTTATATAAAAAAATTTATAAAAGGCGAATTAGTTGAAATAGGTTTCGATAGGAAAGGCCTATTCCGCTTCGAGAAGGCAATAAAACGTTCGAAAAAGGTTAAATTTCTCGGGATCGACGTCGTTTTCGAATTCTTTATTCTCGTTGAATAATTCGAAATAACCTTCGGGAACTATATTATATTTATAAGTAAGCTTAGGGTCGGGTAGGCAATAAGTAATTAAGCCGGGCTTATAACCTAAAGGTAGGTATCGATCGACAAATTCTTAAATAAGAGGAAAGAACTTTTCGGGGTAAATAAAAAGGTAAAAATCACCCTCTCTTTGAAGGTTGAGAAAAAGGGTAGCCTCGTAGGCGTTGGAGGGTATTAAAGTATGTGTGTGTGTAGAGCGTCCAAAGACGAACAGAATGGTATATAGAATGTGTGGAAAGGTAGTCGATTGGTAGAGATATCGATGAGTAACTAAGGTACATTTCTTTTCCACTTTCCTCGAGGGAAGCCCTCTTCAAATAGACTTTTTGGATCATTAGGTCATCGTATAACAAAACCGTTTGTACCTCTAGAAACGTCATTTTCTGATTATTCCAATGGTGTTACGTATGTCTTCGTAGGACTGACGTTGAGATTGGAATTCAATTACGAAGGTTGAAGGTCTAGATTTCTTCCGGATTTTCTTCCGGATTCTAACCAAGGTTGATCCCTGCAATCCACCGGACCTATTCTCCGGACCGGAATTTCATTCCGGTTTTATATTTTATATTTATATAAAATATTTTATATTATACTATATTGTATAATAAGACCCGTAAATCCGTTATAAGTCTATATATATATTATATATATATTAAGTCCAACAATAACCTTCTTATAGTTAGCCCGGATATTTTACATATTATTTTAGCCGAGAATACCTTCGGCCATCTAAGGTTTTACTATATTAATATAAAAAGTATAATTATATTTTATATTCGCCGGCAATTTTAAGGTAATATGGTAGCTATTAATTATTAGAACTTTGAAGGGGCCCTCTTAAAATAGTAATAATTTTGCTTGGGGGCGCCCGGAAATTAAATTAATAGTATTAAGAAGGATTATATTACTTAGCTAATATTATAGGGAGTTTAACTATTTTTCGTTAACGTTTTCCTCGTAGTATACTTAGGTCCGTCTTACTATAATAGTAAATTTATTTAAAATTTTACTAAAGCGGTTTATAATTTCTCCTACTTTAAAATATTTGGCCTATTACTATATTAAAAGGCCGGGCGGGTAGGGCTATACGGGTTCGACGCTTATATAGGGGTAAAAATTATAATTAGTAAAGAATAAGGAGATTCTTATTAAGTCCGATTATACGTTATTACTTATAAATTTAATTAATAGAAGTTAATTGACTTAATTATTTTATAATTAATTTATATACGCCTTTAAATAATATTTTATTTCGACGTTTATACGTTTTATTTAATTGTTTATTTATTAGTAGAAAACATTAGACGGTTTTAATATAATATTTAGCCTTATTAATAATATACGTTAGAATTAGGATATAAATTAAGACCCGCGGTCTAATATAATAGTATTAAGTAACTTATAAAGGGTATAAACTTTTTCGATAAAATATTTAATTAATTCTTCGGTTATTAAAATTTTGACGGGGATATAATAGCGTATTTTAATTAACCGATTAATAATTATAATAATATATTTAAATTTTTAGCTATGCTTTTTATAAGGGGTTATAAGCGTAATATAATTAATAATAATATTTTTCTACATTACGAAGGGAATGGGGAGCGGCTTTAAAAAACCTATTAGTAATTAGCGCGACGGTTTAGTCTTTGTATATTAGAAGTAGGCTTTATAATACGCCTTTACGGCTTTATTTATACCGGGCTAGTAAAATAACCGGTTTAGAATTGTAAAAATCCTATTTTTACTTTAATAGCCTACTAGGGCGGATTTATAATACCGCTAGATAAATTGGAAGTATAGAATATAGTTTTCGAAGTCGACGATTAATACTATATAGCGGTATACCTTCCTATTAATAATATAATATTTAACGAAGGTAATTTTATTTATTTATTTCCTAATTACTTTAGACTATATTTTCCTATTAGGGTTATTAATTAAAATTATAATATTTTAGTAAAACGTTAAATTACAGTAATTAATTTCTATTAATTTGTCGGTAGAAAATTCTTTAACGTTTAATTTATAAGTTTAGATATAATTAATAAATATGGAAGGGTCGAAGAACGTTTTATTTTTAATTAATAGTTTATTATTATTAATATTGTTGGGTATATTCTTTGGCTTCTTATTTAAAGTATCCAGTCGGATTTGGAGGGTCCTTAACCGGTATTTAATAGTAAAATTGAATTGTAATAGGAAGTAGGACTATTATATATACTTAGGCGAAAATTTCTTATTTTTAGTAAAAGTTTATAAACCTTTATAGTTGGTTATAATTTCGAACGGCTTTTAGGCTCTTTATAATTCCGGTGATTATTCTTTTAAAGTTTTAATAATAGCGAGTAATTCCTTATTATAAATATTATAATTATATTTAGTTATAGAATATTTTTAGGAAAAGTAAGTAATAGGGTATAAAACGTTATTATTATTTTATTAAGAGAGAGTGCTGCCCGCGGCTTAATTGGAAATATTAGTTTCGATTACCGTTAGGCGGGATTAATTGTAAATTTTAAGGACGGGCCTAATTATAAAAATTATTTTTAGAGAGTCGAAAATTTATTAATAGGCTTTAATTTACTTTTAATTTATAGATTTCTTTATAAGTTTATATAAGGGGGCGGTTATAATAGAGAAGTAATTAATAAAACGGTAGTAGAAATTAATAAATTTAAGGAACCTTTAGAATTGGCGCTTTAATTACGGGGCTTCCTAATTAACGACGGCCTTTACCTTCTCGGGGTCTATTTCGATACTACCTAGTATAATAATTAAACTTAGATATTTAATATATTTTATATCGAATTTATATTTATCGATATCTAATTAGAGACCTATATCGATTATACGCTGGAGTACTTCGTTTATATATATTATATATTCTTCTTTATCTTCGGAATATATTAGGATATTATTAAGGTAGGTAGTAGTATAAACGTTTAAAATATTATATAGAATATTATTAATATAGTTCTAGAAAGTATTTAGGGCGCCCTATAAATTAAAAAGTAGAACGAGGGATTTATAGAAGTTAAAATATATAATAAAAGCGGTAAATTATTTATAGTTTTCTTAGATTCGGATACGGTTAAATATAATAATAATATTAAATTTAGTAAAGATTTTAATATAGTAAATAGCGTTAAATATCTCTTTAATTAGGGGGAGGGGATAATATATTTTTAGGGTAATATTATTAATATTATAGTAATTAATATAAATTCGGACTCCGCCGCTTAATTTCTTTACGAGTAGGAGTAATAAGGCCGCTACGGATTAGGACGGGCGGATAAAACCTTTTTTAAATTAGTCGTTAACCTATTTTTTAACAATAAAAGTTTTTATAAGGGATATTATATAATATTTAACGTTCGGTAATTTTAGGCTAGGGGTTAATTCAATTTTATAATTATATATATAGGAGGGTAATAATATATTAGTATTACAGTTATAAAAGGCCGTAATTCTCTTTTAGTATTTCTATAGTAATTTTTCTATAATTTCTTTGTTAATTTTTAACGGCCGGTCGGTTTTTTTATAAAATTTTTACGTATCTTCCTCGGTAATTTTAGTAATAATAGTTTTATAGATCCGAATATCCGTTTTTAATTTACTTATAAACTCTATAGTATTAATAAGCGTTACGGCCTTTAATTCCACTATATTAATTTAGCTAGCGTAGGTATTAATAAAACTATAAAGTTATTAGGGGAGGCGGTCTTTATATTACTAGCCTTTACCCGTATAAATATTTATAATTATTTGTTCGGTAATATCGTTATAAGTTCCGATTTCGTAAACGGCCGCTAAGCATTCGAATTCGGTATAATTAATTAAGTATAGCTATAGGTTATTACGTTCGTATAGCTAATTAAACGCTACAGTATTAATATTAATAATATTCTTAGGGTTGAGTAGTTTATTTACTTTATTAGGATTAGTAGCGATAGACTATTACGATATTAGTATAATACGAGCTCCGTTTATTTTCTAATAGGGGGATAGAATTATCCGAAGTAATTTAATTTTATTAAGGGGGACGTCCTTTAATAAGGCGGCATTATTATTAATATTTTCTATAGGGTAATTCGCGCAATAAACGAATAATATTTTAAAGCGTAGCGAAGTAGGATTTAATCTTTTACAGGGTTTATAATATAATTTAGTTTCGCCGGTCCTATAATAAAATTAAATTTCGTATAGGTAAACGGCGCCGGTTATTATATTTTCTTAATTGAATTCGCGAGCGTTATTAATAGCATTTAACCTCTTAGCTTTATAGAAGGTTAAATTATTAGCTTTCTTAGTCCGTTAAAGGGTTAGGCTATTAATAGCCTTTACCTCTATTAGTAAAGCGGCCCTATAGAGGGTTAAACTATTAGCCTTCCCGGTTTATTAAGGGGTTAGGCTATTAATAACTTTTAATTCCGTTAGTAAGGCGGCTTCTAGGTTTTAAGTATAGTAATTTAATAAAGATAGCCGTTAAGGGGCTAGGCTATTAATATTAGTATTCGAAGCAGCCTTTATTAGCCCGGGAGTTTTTAATATAGCTAGATCCGTTATTAGCCCGGGAATTTTTAATATAGCCGGATCTACGGCTAGTCCGGGAGTTTTTAGTATAGCCGGATCCGGGCAATTAAACGGGCCCGCTCCGTTTATAAGGTTATTAAAAGAAGTAATTATTTTTTTAATATAATTAAGTATTTTTATTTTAAATTTTAACGTCGTTAGGGTATTACCGTTTATTCTTTCGTTTATACAATTAGCTTCTATTTAGTATTACTTATTTATAGGGCGCTACTAAATATTAGGGGCGGTTCTTATAAACGGAGAGAGGTTGGCCGGTAAATAATAGTCGGTATACTATTCGGTAAATTGGACCTAACTTTTTATTTAAAATATTAAAGGTTTGTACTTTTTTAATTAAAGTATCCCGAGAATAATTGGGTAGGTGGGGGAGAAGTTATAAATTAAAAATGTAATATTTTTAAAGTAATAACCGATATAGAGGTTTATTATTAAACCTTTAGTAATTAGGCCTTTTATAATACTATTAACGAAAGTAAGCTTCTTTAATTTTAATAATTTAAAAGTAGCGAACCTATTCTTTTTTATAAAGGAACGGTCGATAAAGGTTAATATTAAGTAATTATTATCGACGAAAATAGTATATAGGATTTTATATAATTTAAAGAATAGGTAAAAGGAAAGGAATATTAAATTTTAATTAAAATTATTTAGTAAATTAATAATAATTATTTTTAAATTTTCGTTAGTCTCCTAAAACCTCCCTTATATAGACCCTTTTTACTTCTATAAGCGATTATCTATAGAATTTAAATATTTCCTTAATTAGCGCCACTATTAGCGTTATAATATTCTTTACCCTTATCCTTAGCGTCCTTTACGTTAGCGCTACGGAATTTAATATTATTATAGCTTTTCTAACTAGTGGTAGGGCGGCCGGATAAAGTAGAATTCTAACCGCTATAGCCGCTATAGCTATTTTGGCCGCTTCGGTCGCTACAATTACAATAGCCTCTACGGTTATTGTAGGAGCCGTTATTTTAAGGGCCCTTATTACTATAATTAATATTATTTTTATAAGTATATATAATATAGCCTTCCTAATTATACTTTTGGTATAGGCTATTTTTTATACGTTGGTTAAAGACGTTCGAATAAATAATACGAACGATATAAACGGCGTTTAAATTTATAATATCGCTTCTTTAACTAATAGTACGTTCCTTTAAATTATTACTCCCGCTAGGGTTATTATTAGTATTAACGTTACTATTACCCTTATTAGCCTACGGCTAATTGAATTTAGTACAGTATTTATCGTTTTTTAAATTGCGTATTAAATTATAGTAAAAGGATAGTTAACTTTCGAAATCGTCGTCCTTAGGGTAAATATATTAATTTAAGACGGCGATACGGAATTTATTAGAAATTTTATTCCGAAAGTAATAAATTTTTATAGCCTTATTTAATTAATAACGGTCGACTATTTTAACGAAATTTATTTTAAAATTAGTAAAGAAACGGTTATTTTATTTAAATTTATTAAGGCGGCGTACGGTATTAAATTTTAAATTAATATTATTAAAGCGGGAATTTATAAACGTTATAAAGGTAGTATTTATTTCCTATTTTTATTTTTTAGGGTTATTAGGGTTAGTTAGAATAATATTAAAATCGTTCTAGAGGGTTATTATTATTATAAGGCTTAAAAGGTAATTTATATAAAAGATTTTAATATATTTATTAGGGAAATAGAATATATTAAAGGCCTAAATTATTATAATACAGTTTTTTTAAATAATATAAATTTTATTCCACTAAATAGGGTTCTTCTAATCGGCTATAAAAGGATTAAGGTCGGAGAATAGCGCTTTAGGGTTAGTCGCGATTATAAAAGGAGCCCTAAGGGAATTAATTATAAAAGTATACCCCGGGTTATTTTTTAATATATTTTTAATCTTTATACTTAATCCTACGCCGGTATTACTATTCTCCCTACCGTTATAATTAAGATTAATTATAATATCGTTATTACTAATTCATTTAGTTTAGTTAAACTCTTCTAATATTTTCGAGAGGATTAATTGCGTCGTTTCGGTAATATATTCTATTTTTTTAAAAGTTATTTTGAAAGCTTTATTTTTACTTATCCCTATTTGGAATTAAACTTTAAAATCTTCGAATTAATTTATAAAATTAGTAGCGCTATAGTTAAATATTTAAATTATACGTACGATAGGGTAAATAATAATATAGAAGGTATTATTATCGGCTAGGCTAATAGCGTTAACGATAAAACCTTTAGCGATTTATAAAAGTATAAATTTATCCATTATAAGGGTATTAAGGAAGGTTTCGATAGCTAGGGTTCTAAGGATATTATTTAAAGTTATAAAATAAATTTCCTTATTTATTGGGGGAGGAATAGAGTTTTCTAATTCGTTAGAGCTTTACGGTTTATTATTTTAAAGGGCGTTTAGAACGTTGACGTCCTTTTAAATATATATTAATAACGGTTATTATTCTTCTAGTAGGATATTTGCGTTAGTAATAATAATATTAATATTAAGAATTATAGACTCTACCCATTATAGGATTTCTTCTTTAATAATTAACGGCGTTGCAATAAATATATTAAATAGTATACTTCTTCCTTATAATAATATACGTTCGCAATATAATAGTAGAAGTATAATTAATTATTACGGGGTAAGGCGATACGGAACGTTAGGGGTTAATTAAGATTTATATAATTATATAAGGAAGAAGGGAAATTATAGAATTTATACGTGGCGGCTTATCCTATATACCCGTAGTTGAGCCCTATCCTTAGTATATGTAACTAACCCACTTACTGGGACGGTAAGTGGTTAGCTATAGCTATTAGGGCAGTACAGCCAATTAGAGAGTGTATATTAATCCGGCAACTATTGCCGTAGTAATACCGCGACTAGATGACAGTTATAAGCTAGCCCTATAACAATTATAAATAGTACTTATAATTAATGATATTATTAATAGGTTCCTAAGTAAGGTTATTAATCTTCTATTTAATATAATATTTCTAATAAAAGTTAAAACCCTTCTAAGCGTAGTCGAAGAACTTTTCGAATACCTATTCCTTATATTCCTCCTAATTATCCGTCCGGATTATTACCTTCCCGTTATTAGCCTTAATATTAATCGAAGTATTTTAATTTAATAAACCTTTATTAAACTACGGCTATACTATAGAAATATAGAAGACTGGTAAGTACTTTATATTAGTAGGTAGAGCGAGGTAAATTATATAAAATTCGGTTCGGACGATTTTAAAGGGACCCTCCTACCGGAGGGAGAATTTAATATAAGGGCGATTACTAATGAAATTAATCGTATTTAATAGGACTATATTACTAGCGTAGTATTTAAATAAATCGATACGTTTTTTATTAGCGTTATCTTCGTATTACGCTTATATATATTGTAATTATTAAATTACGAAATCCTAAATCTTTTAAAAATAATCCGCTAATTTATTAATTTTATAGTACTCTTTAAATTAAGCCGGTAATAAATTTAGCGGCGGTAGGGTATGGGGTTCGGTATTTATACGAAAGTAATAACCGTAATTAATAAAGAACGATAAAATTCCTATTAATAATAAAATAGTATTATTATTAGCGAATTCCGCGAATATTAATTATTTCGCCTAATTCGTTTATACTTAATTAATATAGAGTTTTAAAAATTATTCTATTTCTATATTAATTCGTTCCGTTTAGGCGTTAATCTATAAGTAGAAAGTAGAAATTAATTTATAAATAATAATACTACGAACCAAGGAGAACTAGGTTCGTAGTCACTATTCTACCTACTAACAAAGTCGTTAGGAGACGGATTCGTCTTAAGAGAAGAATCCGTTAGTAACGGATTTGTTAAAGGGATTGATGCGTAGCGGATTCGTCACAGAGGTGACGAATTCGTCTTAAGGAACCACAGTCAATCGCAACCTAGAACTCGTATTAATAAACAGTTTTACTAAGTAAGTACTTCTGGTTATAGATAATAATTGATTGAACAAGAGAGGAATTCGTCTTAAGGGAGACGAATCCGTCCTAGACTATTATTACTGCCCGGAACTATATTAGTAACTAACTATACCGGATTCGGCATAGTTAAGCACCAGTGTGCTCCGGCCCAGTACCTCCCGTACCGTAACAAATAAATAGCTTTTTATAAGAGAAACTCTATTCGCACGGGGATAAAACTCTATTCGCACGGGGAATAAAATAATCCTTTTGAGTATAACTTAGCCAAACCTTACTTAATTTAGGCAAGAATAGTACCAAATTACTCGTTGATTTTTAATAGGTTTTATACTATAGATACCGCCTTCACCGCCCTAAGCGTTCTCTAAATTTAGTTTTTATCGGAAATCTAATCTTTTAATTCTTTTAAGTTTTTACTTATAATCCTTTATATCCCTTATAGTTCTAGGAGCTACGAAGTACGTACGGTTATAAGTGGGGCCTTATAAGATAGAGTAAAAAATAAGAATAATTCCAATATATTTTTTTACTCCTTGCTTTTATCTTAAGTATAGAAAGGCAAATCTTGAAACTTATATTTTTTCCCCCGTGCGAATAGAGTTTTATCCCCGTGCGAATAGAGTTTCTCTTTTATAAAGGGTAGATTAGAAGCGTAAAATAAATTAAATATTTCTATTAGATAGGATATTATTTAATAGGTTGTAAATCGAATAAATATAGTCGATAAAACGGTCGGCTAATTCTTCGGCCTCGAAGGTTATAATTATAATATAGTAACGTATCTTTATAAAATAATTAATAACGACGGCGATATATTTAAAGGTTTAGCTAAAGTAAATACTTTTTAGTAGTAGAATAATATAATCGATAGAAATATCCTTCTAAGGTATTAGAAAGACAGTTACAGGTTTAAAATAACCAGTAGAGCCGCGCTTTAAGGATTTAATCTTTACGTATAGGAGGTAACCTTTATAGAAAAGTTTTATATTATTATATATCCCTTTTTAATAGAAATTACGTTATAAGAATTCTAATACGGGGTAAGAAGGATTACACGTAATATAGGGTTATTAGAATGAGGCTATATTATATACAAGAAAGAAAGATATTATAAGAGGAAAGGCGAGGCTTCTAGCCAGCCGTCTACACGCAATAAATATGCTATATAGCGACCCAGGGCACGGGCTACAAAGTGGCCAGTGCGCTGGCGACTGGGCATAGCAAGCCGTACCTCTATAGTAGCCCAGCTAATCTGGGCTGTTACGACTAGTCTAAATTATAATATAGAAAGGTAGGGTAATCTAGGGATTCCCCTATTAAATACCGGTTTATAGAAAAAGAAAGTATTATCCTTAATACCTATCCTAAACGACTAAATCTTCCCCGAGATCTTCCAAGTCTCCTCCGATAATAACTAAATCTCCTCCGACAAATCTATCTATTCGGAATACTCCGGGCCGGAGCGGGATATAATAGAATTATAATAGCGGAAACGGTCGAAATCCGAGGATATACGGTAAGTTCCGGGAAGCTAAGTAACGGCTAGGGAAGGCCAATCTATACTAAGGGAATTAAAATATAGCTAACGAAGGTAAGGCATTTAAGAGGGTAGTATTCGAAAGAGGGTAGCACTCGATAGAGGCGGGTATTCGAAAGAGGCGGGTATTTAAAAGAAAAGTATTTAAAAGTATTAAAACTGTAGAGAAAGCTAATTCTATAGATAAATAGAAAGAAAGAGAAAAAGGGTATAAAACGGGGGCTTTAATTGGCTAGTTGGTATAGCTGTTACGGCCGTATTAATTTCCGAAGAGAGCCGATAAATTATTAAAAAAAGAAAGGGAAAAGGAACGGGGCTAAGCGGATTACTATTAAAAAAATTAAATAAAGGTATAAAGAATTGGCGATAATATTTTAGTATTATTATTAGTAAAAGAACTACTTAATTTATAGTAATAATTACCTACGGAAAAAGAAAGAGAGTAACGACCTTATTACTTTATTAATAAAAGAAAAGTTATTACTATAATTACTAGGAGAGTAGGGCGGTACTTGGGGAGGTAGTAAAAGCTTACTAAGTAACGAATTATTAATAGTAATAGCGAAGTCGAAAAAAGAGAAGGAGGGAGGGAGGGAATTAGTACGAACTAATACGAACTGTTAAATATAATAGCAAGGGGTAATTGAAAACTCGAAATCCAATAAGAAATATTATTATATAAATTAATCCCTAGGCTAGCCGTTAAACTTTAAATTACTAAGGCTACAATAATAAATTTACTTATAATATTTCTTAATATACTAAAGTCCATTTGAATTATTTTGCTACTACGCCAATTAGTATTTTTAATCTTAAAAGACTTCGAAAAGCGGTTAACTTTATTAAGGCGGTAGTAATTATAATCGTAGAGGTAGGCAAATAGGAGGTTTCGTAAAGTAAAGTTTTTATTGCAAATACGGTAATTATAAGGAATTAAAGCTTTATTATTATAAGAACCGTTAGGGGTAGAGGGCTAGCGATAGGCGCTAAAAGGGGAGAATTAACTACTCTTATTATATTTAACTATAATAACTATTAAATTATTATTGGGGGGGAAAGGAATAACCGGCTTCGGTATTACTATCGGTAATACCGTTACCTTAGTAACGGGAAGCGAATATTTAAACTCCTACTCGAAAAGGCTCTTATTATAAACCGAAATAGGCCGAATTTTAATTGGGGTAAATAGGCTATATAAATCGGAAGGGCGCGGGGGAATTGGAAATATTATAATCGTCGAAGAAGCGAAACGGCGGAGGCTAAGCTAAATATTAGAAGTACTTCTAATTAGGGTCTTAAGAACAATTTAATTAATAAGGGTAATATTAGCCGTAATAATAGAAGACTATAAATTTAAACTCTTTCTAAAGGTTTCTAAGCTAGACTTTTTCAAACTTAAATACGTATTCGAATAGATATAGTTAAAGAGGGCGTTCCTTAAACGAAAGCTTACCTTATATTTATAGTAAATATATTTAGCGGTCTAAAGAGACGGCGGTTATAAAGCTAATTTAAAGCTATTACTAAAAGTCTTCTTCTTAATCTTAGTCTCAACGGGAGACGAAGAGACAATTAAAGCTCTTATATATAAATCGAAGGCGCGCAACGCTTTACGAACGGCCCTAAACTATTACTTTATAGCGCGGACTACCTTCTTAGGGACGGCGATATATTTATTATTATCCGCGGGACCGACAAAGTTAGGCGCTACAAAAAAGATAATCTAAATTATTAAAATCGAAAGGGCTAGAATTTATTTAATAGGTAGGCGAAAGAAGAAAGTTGAAGGTTCCTTAAAGAGAAGTATATTATTAAGGAACTTCCTATCCTTACGAAATTAATAATACTAATCGATAGGAACTATAGAATAAAAACCCCATTCTTAGCAATAGAAATCGTTGAATTTAGGAAACTAGAAAACCTTTAATAGTAATAAGAAGGGTTCCTAAAAAGAAGGTACCTTCGTCTTTTTAAAGAATAATTTATTTATAAATTTTAGATAATGTGCGACCGGTTTTAAAAAGCTCTATTCAACCTTTTTAAAGAGAAGTAATTCCTAAATTTGTAAACTACTCTTTATAAAGAATAAAGCGGTTTACTAATAATAATTATTATACGTTTAGAATTCCTAAGCCAAATAAAGGGAAAATGAATATTAAATGGCTATAACGTATTTTAAATCGATAGGAAGGACTATTTCCCTACGTTCTATATTAACTTTATTAATATTAAAGAAATAATTCGGATTTTTTAATATACTATTAGGGTATTCGAAAAAGAAGTTATAAAAATACTATTCTTTTACCGGGCAAAGAGGGTAATAATAGAAGCGGCCTATAATAAAACTATTCGGTTAACTTAGGCGGAAACGTTTAATTTTAATTTTAGGATTTACCGTAACGCCTATATTTTCGTCATTATTTTAAAAGACGAGGGTAAATTAAGAAAAGTTGTAAAATATAATAAACTTAATTCGGTAAGAATAATCGAAAAGCTTACTTATTTTAATAATAGGAATTTGGTTCGCAATCGGGGAGAGAAAGAGAGGCGCGCTTATATAAGGGATTCGCTTTAGCGGAATAGAATTTACAATACTATTTCGCAACGAATAATTCGTAGAAGAGAGGGTAATAATTAGTAATAACGATTAATTATCGGCTACAATACTATCTTACGACGAGTAAAAGGTAGGAAACGTCCTCGTCTTCTTCTAGTAAATAGCTTAAAATCGTTATCACTAATAATAATAGCCGTCTTCGCCTACAATACTATCTTAATAACGAGCGAATATAAGAGAAGTCGTCGCTATCGCGAGCTTAAACTTTTCGCTATCGCTAGTAGTAATATTAGTAGAATTAGTAATGCCCCGCGTTGCACCTAATTTAATCGGTCGAATTAATAAAGTCGTTCGATTACGATAATAGTATAGTATAGTTTGAATTAATAGCGGCCACTACGAACTTTAATTACAATTACTATTTAATACGGGGTAAGAAGGATTGTACGTAATATAGGGTCATTAGAATAAGGCTATATTATATACAAGAAAGAAAGATATTATAAGAGGAAAGGCGAGGCTTCCAGCCAGCCGTCTATACGTAATAAATATGCTGTGCAGCGACCCAAGGTACGGGCTATAGAGTAGCTAGTGCGCTGGCGACTAGGCATAGCAAGCCGTGCCTCCATGGCAGCCCAGCTAATTTGGGCTGTTACGACTAGTCTAAGCTATAATATAGAAAGGTAGGGTAATCTAGGGATTCCCCTATCAAATTCGTATATAGCGTTATAGTTAAGATAGCCCGTGCCGGGGGTATTATATTATCAATTAATTAGTTAGAATTGGAGGTTCTTATTATAGGGGTCGATAATAAATTTATTTCGCTATTTCGTAATATTATTAATAGTATAATATTTTAAAAAGGCTTTATAAAAGACCTTTTTAATAATTAACGGTTATTACCGATAGGAATCGTCTATAAAGTAAGAAATTAATTTTTATAAGAAGATAGATGTCTTATAGTTAGTATAAATTAAATCGTCAGTAAATTTAATATTAAAATCCTTTTAGCTTAATAAATATAGCAAGAAATTAGCGGCTAGGTTTTTGAAGTAACTTTCCTCGAATTATAAAAGGTCGAATAAAATTCGTTTACGGGCGATTAAGTAGTCGTTTTCCTCGCTATTTAAACGATCGTTAGGTTTATAATTTAAAGTATTTAATTATAAATTCTTTAAATTAAGGGTATATTTAATTAAAAAGTTAAAGCGAAATAGGAATTAAAATTAATATATATACCGCTAGGTAAATTATTTATTAGTCGTAAAAGTCTATAGATTCTTATAATTTATAAAGATATTAAACGGCTACTAAGCTCCTTTAAATTCTAGCCTCTACTCCTCTAAGGCCTTAATAATAGTTAATAACTCTTTATTATAAATATTGTAATTATATTTTTACAAAATATATTTGGCCGAGAAATAAGTTATAAAGTAGAAAACGCCGTCGTTACTATATTATAAGAGGGTACCGCTGGCGGCCTAATTAGAAATATCTATCTCAACGATAATCTTCTTAGTCTAATTATAAATTTTTAAAATAGGGCCTTTAATAAAGGCTTTCTTAAGAAATTTAAACGCCTTTTAATAGCCGTCGTTCTAAATTTAAATTATATCCTTTTTTATAAATTTATAAAGTAGGGTTACTATAATCGAAAAGCCTTTAATAAACCGTCGGTAGAAATTTACGAAATTTAAGAAGGATTATAGGGATTTCTTTAATTTTAATACTTATTATTCCGTAATTATTTTAATCTTTTTTAAATTTATTTTAATACCTCCCGGAGTTATAATTAAATTTAAATACTTCGTATATATCGTATAGAATTTATATTTATTAATATTAATATTAAAGCCCGCCTTAGCGAATTAATCGAAAATATTATTAATATATCGTTTATAATTTCGTATATTATCCAAATAGATAAGGACATTATTAAAGTATATAATTACATAAACGTCGAAAATATTATAAAGAATATTATTAATATAATTCTAAAAAGCCCCAGGGACGCTTTATAAACTAAAAGGAACGATTAGGGACTTAAATAAATTAAACTATATTATAAAGACGGTTAGCTATTTATAACTTTATTTAATTCGAATCCTATTAAAAGCCGTAATAATATTAAATTTAATAAAGATTTTAGCGCGGTAAATTACGTTTAGGGTCTCTTTAATAAATAGTAATAAGTAATAGAATTTAAAGGTTATATTATTAATATTTCTATATTCGATATAAATACAGATTCCGCCTCCTAACTTTTTAATAAATAAAATAAATATTAATATTTTAAATTAGAAAGGCCGGATAAATTTCTTCCTAAGGTTATTATCAATTTATTTTTTAATAATATTAAATTCGTTTAAATTAAAGGCGCGGCCGTAAAAGGCGGGTAATAATATTCTTAAACGGAATTCAAATTTAAAATCGTACGAATAGTTAGAAGGAAGGATTTTAGCGCCCTCTTACTTAAAAGTATTAATATAGTACTAGTATTACTTAAGGAATTTAGCCTAAATTTAAATGTCGGTCTTTAGAAATTTATTTACTTTTTTATAGAATTTTGTAACGTTTTTAAACGTAATTTTATTAATATTAATACTATTAACGGCGAAATACTTATTAATAATTTCCTCGCAACGTAGGAAATTATCGCTAATACTATTAATTTATATAGAGTTAGCGACTTTTACGGTACGTAAAACGGCTATATTACCCTTCCTTACTAAAGTATCGATTTACCAATAATAATTATTATTAAAGAACCTCTTATACTTCTATCTTTTACTTATTAATACCTCTTTAATTATCTCCAGCATTAAATTATTACTTATACTCTTAGGATTTAAAACGCCTCTTTCTTCCTTTACTTTATCCTTTTCTATTATCCTTCTAATATCCTCCTTTATATTAGCTTTAATTATATGGATAACGTAGAATTTATATATTTCGGCTAATTAATTAAAATTTATTATAGAGAATTCTTTAATATTATTAGGGTTAATAAGATTATTAGGGATATTATAGAAACGGACCGAGACTCGGTAATTTATAGCTCTAATATAAGTTCTTCTAACAATACGGTAGGGGACCGGGCAGGGAATTCGGAGTTCCATTAAGAAGGCTACTAATATAAAGGTTTAGCTGGGGCTAGCTAAGGTTTTACTAAACGGAATAATACTTAGATAATTAACTATTCGGTTTTTAAACCGATTAAACCTCTAATAGGTGGCTCGTTTTACAATTACGGAAATAAATAAGTAATAGGCAGACTCCGTCTCTATTTATAATAATTCTAATTCCCTTTCATTAAATACTTTTTTATAAAAAAGCTTTTTATATACAGGGCATATACCGGGCGTATTTAAGTAAAGGGTAAAGAAATAATAAATTATTAAAAGAATATAATAGTTAATAGTTCTATAAAAAAGGTAGCTATATTATTTATAAGTAGGACTAAAACGAAAGGAATTATTAGGCTAGTCGATACTTAGGGCGTAATATATTAATTAAAAGTAGCCGAAAATAATAGGGTTATCCTCGGCGAGGTTGTAAATAAATAGATTAATAATTTTATAATAAATACTTACCTATATTATTAATTTAAAAAAGTAAATAATATTACTTTTCGCCTAGCCGTTAGCGAGGTATAATAGTTTAGGGATTAGTAATTTAAAGAAGGGTAGCCGGTATTAAAAGACGAAATAATAATTAATAAAGTTAAAGGTAATGTGACCGCTATTAACGAAAATAGAATAATATAATTTACGTAGTTTATAAGATAGGTAAATAAAGAAATTTAATAAATTAGGGTATTTATAACAGCTATTTATTAAAGATCTATTTATTTTAATAATATTTAATTATATAGGGATAATCCCTTATCTTCCTCTTTTTCCTTATCCGGTAGATTAATACCTTTAAACGTAATTTAATTAGGAAGTTATATATTTCCTTAACTTTAAACGGAACTATTTTCGTTATTAACGAACGGGCCGATAAAACTAGGCTAATAGACGGGGACCGGGTAATAATAACCGCCGGGGCCGGGGGTACTAAGAATTAGAGTACCTATTAGTATATTAGTACCTATAGCGTAGACTTAATAGCCGCCGCTATAGTTAGAGCGCTATTAATTATAATTATATTAACCCTAAATTGGCTATTATTATTAGCCGCTATTATTACCGCTATTATTATTATTATTAGTATTATTATTATTACTATTTCTATCTTTACCCTTCCTTTTATTATAAAATTTAACCTCTTTCTTAAAATTAATTTTAGAACGGTATTCGGCCGAATAATAACCCTTTTTACCATAGTAAGTATATATTCCGTTCTTTATACGGAATTTAAAAATATTATTATTAATAATACGAAAAATTTAAACGTTGGAAGCGGATATAATATCGAAATCTATAGTATTACCGCTTTAATTAATAGTAGCTTCGTTAGTAGAAGCGGAGGCGCTAGAAGTACCGGCGGCGGTAATACCGGTACCGGTTTTATAGTAAGGGTTAATATTTTTATTATATTAATTTTTATCTTCTAAATTCTTTATAAAATTATAAACGAACGTAATTTATTTGTTGTATTTATTATCGGCGGGCTAGAGGTTTTAATAAATAATAACAATATGAATACGTTTAAAAATCTTTTAATATAAATAATAAATCTTTATACCGTTATTAAAATTATAACAGTCGACGAAGCGGGTAAATTCGTCTTCGAATTCTTATTACTTTATACCTTTAATCATCTTTAACTCTTCGAATTCGCAACGAAAATAAACAATAATATTAATATTATTATATTTCTTAATAAGCTCCGCTAGTAATTCGTTTACTTTAATTTATTTAGCGAATAAAATTTTTAGGATTTTAGTAAATTTTATTTCAATAGTTTCGAAAGGAATGCCCTTAATAAAATAGGCGATAAGAAAAAACTTTTTATATTTAATATTAAAGAATTTAAGGTTGTCCAATTAAGCGAATTAAATACGAAAGCGCTAAGTATAGTATTTAATAGTACGTTCGATAGTAGTATTTTTGCTATTAAATACAGGCGATACGGTAATACGTAATACCGACCTATAATTATTATTATCGTCCGTAGTAATTATAATATTAAATTCGTCGTTATTAGGCTTATTATTATTAAAGTTGCTAAAATCCTCGATAGGGTCGCTAGAGTCTTCGGCGGGTTCTTCATTAAGTTTTCCATCTTTAGGATCTTCGTTAAGGATAGGAATATTAGAAGTTTTAATTATAGCGAAGCGTTAATAGAGGTTATTAATAACCTTATAGTACTTTACCTTCTATTTTTAAAAAGAAATTACTAAATTAATTCTTAGGGTAGAAAATTCTATTTTAAGGGCAGTAATTTCGGCGTAGAGGGAATTGACTTTAATAATATAATTATCGTAAATATTTTTAACCGCGGTTTTATAATTCTTATAAATTTTTTATACGTAAAGAAGGGCCTTAATTTGAATAGTATTAATATTATTATTAAATTACTTAATTTTTTATTAAGCGGATGCGAATTAAGCTTCGGAGAAATTAAATAACTCCTCGGCTTCCTTTACCTATATTTTAGCGCTAATAACGTCGTTGTAAATTAGGTAATTAAAGGCCGTAAAGATAATATAAAATATAGGGAGGCTAGAGAAGTTAAAAGCGTTTTGGACGGGGATATTAATAGTAACCATTTAATTGTAAAAGGTTTTGAACGCTTACGAAATACTTGAATAATATTCGAAATTAATTAGGTCGATTACTACAAAAGCGCCGATCGCTATAATTACTAGAAAATTATCGGTTACTGGGGGGGTATTATTAGATATTAATTATTAAATTAATACGTTAGGTAAGTATAAAGGAAAGAGAGAGTATAAATTATTTAATAGCGATATTCGGCTTAGTAATTACTTAATTTAACGGCTAAAATCGCGACGAAAGTCTTAATTATATAGGGACGAGTCTTAATTAATTAATTAACGCGATTCGAATACAATTAATCTTCCTCTACTAAATAATAAGCGCGTATAATATAATAATAAAGTATAATAAACTATTACGGGGCGAGAGGGTACCGTTAGGGGTAGGGTAAAATATACGTTATTATACGAAGGAGGAGAAAGGGAAGTGTACGTAGAAGACTAACTATATAAGTAAGAGCCTAAATAGGTTAGTCCGTACGCGCGTACGTAAGACTATACGTAACGAAGTATATAATTAGTACGAGTGTATAGTTCTAAGCTATAGTACGAAGTATTAATATAGTATATATACGGTTAGTACAATACAACTATATTATAGGCTAGCCTTATAATAAGGTGTAATCCAACGTTATTATTTATTAGATAAACTATTAGTAAATACCGTTAAAGTGCTTATCCGAAACAATAATAAAGGTAACGGATTATCGGAATGTAATAAAACTCAACTTAGAAATAAAATAGGATAAGAACCAATATATAATAAAGCTCTATACGGTCTATTATATACCGAAATTCTATAAGGTTTAAATATAAAAGAGGAAATAGATTGTCGGGACGGATTAAGCCTCTATTGAAGGATAAAATAAAAGAAGACGACGTAAAAAGCGAAATAGCGGAATTAGCTATTAAGAAGCTAATTGAATAGCTATAAAAGATTAAATATTAAATAAGAAAGAAGAGAGTGTTTGCCGGGCAATAATATTACTAAAGTAGGCCTAGATGCGGTTTAATTAATAGAAATAGGATAATGAGTTATTAAATTGAGGTTTAACGGGTAGCTACGTAGGCGGAGAGATGCCGGTAGAAAGGTAGAGCGGGAAGAGACTAAATATTTCGGAAGGATAAGTCTAAATAACGGGAATCGGCGCCGGTAGTTCGGGAAGAAGCTGGATAACGGGAATGTAATATTAAGCTGGCAGTTTAGAATGTCTATATTTACTTATAGAAAAGCGAGAGACCGGCGGTCTAATAAATCCGTTTAATTTAGTATTTAGCCTAGTAAAAGGCGAGAAATAAGATAGGAGTTAGCTATTTTTTCGTAAAGAGCCGAAACGTAAAGCTTTAAAATGAGTTTTAGAACTACGGTGTTAGACTAAAATAGGTTGGTTTAATAACTACTTTAATCTGGAAAGAGTCGAAATATCGTGCTTTTAACCGAGTAAAACGCGGAAGGTCTAATATTAATTGCTTTTCATCCGGAGGGGAAAGAGCCAAAATAAGGTAGAAGCTTTTAATTTAATAGAGCTCTAGAACTATAGTATTGGACCGAAGTCAATAGTGACTGCTTTTATCCGGAAAGAGTCGAAATAGGGAGAGTTCCGGTTGTAGACGGGGTGCTTTTAAACTATTGGGGGGGGGGTTGGGTTTGTTCGCCTCCGTTACCACCGATATGCCTAACGCCTTGAGGGAGATTTAGTAATCCTCCTGTGAGCGACTACGACTTTAATTATTAGAGGGGATTTTATTTTACTACCGTCCCTGGTAGAGATATTTATTTACTGCCGTCCCTAGCAGGGGATATTAAATGCCGTCCCCGGCGAGAGGTACAACTCTAAGGAGAAGGATACTTAATATTATATAAAGGCGTGGTCCCACGAGAGATACGACTACAAGACTGAGAGCCACTATTCATAGTAATATTAAGTATAGGAAGGAAAAGAAGAAGCTAGATACAAGGCTTGGAAGGAAGAAAAGGGTTTTATAGGCCGTGGCAGATAGGAAACGAGGCCCAGTCCAGATGCCAGGTGCCAAATAGGGTCCCAGATAGGTGATAGGCATGCTAGGCTATTATACTAAGTGTAAGTTTGGGTATATTATAAAAGAATATAATGCTTAAATTTTATAGGGAATTTAAGCGAAATCTTCGAAAGAATACATCTAGCTGGCTAAGGTAGGTAAATTACAGTCGTCTAAGACCTTTCTAATAGTGTAAATAGACTACCTCATTTATAATTCCTAACTTATATATAATAAAATTAATATAATACTTTATAAAGTAGTAACGGTTATAATCCCTAATAGTCTTATAAATCTATTATAACCGTTAGATATAATTATTAATTCTATATTTAAATAAATAATAAAAAATGAAATCGATTAAATAATTTTTGAATAGGATATTTAATACCCGGATAAAAAATAGTCCGTCTCTAATAAGAAGGTATTAATTACTTATACTATCTTTCGAATATACTAACGGTTATAAACTATAAATAATAAGAAGGAGATTATAATTAAATTATTTAAAGATAATAATATATCTATCCTTCTAAATAAATTAGAGAATTACCTAATTAATATCAAAAATATTAATAGAAATACTCTAATTTAAGATAGATAAGAGAGAGCTAATAATATCCCTAACGTCGGCGAATTTAATAATATCCTTAAAAAAGAGGATAATAATAGCCTCGCTTATAAAGTAAATAATAAGGAGAGATAGAAGGCAAAAGAGAAGGTATTCGAAAAGGTATACGAAATTGGGAAGGCGGTTTATAATTACTATACCGTACTTATATTAAAATAAATAATAAAAAACAAAGGGGTATTAATAAGGGGTATAAAAATTAAAAAGGATTATTTCGTATATTTAATTTTATATAATAAACGATAATAACGAACTTGATAATTAGTATAGTAAATAATATAACAACTAGCAATCTAAATAATAGTAATTAAACTTTATTATTATTATTAATAGATCCGTCACTTTTAATATTATTATAATAATAATAATAAACAGCTTAGCCGTTTTACTAGTAACGAACCTTCTAGAACCGGTTATCCCAACGACTTTAATACCTACCAAAGTCTATAATATAATAATATATATCATTTCTAACCCTAATATAATTCTTAATAATATAATAATTACTATTATAAACCCAATTATAATAATATTCCTTATCGAAATCCATTAGGGTAATACCTTTTAATATATTAGTAATTAATAGGATTCGAAAGACGAAAAAATATTTATATCTCTTACAAAATTAGCGGGAATTAAATTAATTATCGGTTACGTCTAGAAGGGAGCACATAAACGTCAATACTAAGGATTTATTTACTTTAAATCTCTTTATTTACTTATAAACAATATTAATAGAACCGAAACAAACTCTTTAGCAGAAAGGTATAAGGAGGGCTATAATAATAATAATAGGGATAATAATAAGGATAATAATAATAAGGATAGCGAATCTAAATAGTAATACTAATAGGGATAAAAGTACTAGAAAAGACGAGAGAAACTAAGCTACATTTCCTTAGCGAACTAAAAAGAATCCCCCTAGAAAAAAGCACAATCAAAAAGGCCTAGTTAATAATACTCGTTAGGACTAGAAACGTCTTAAACCCTATAGCCTTAGCTATAGGGTTAGGGCAGTTAATTCCCAAGTACACGTCGATTTCTAAAAATCTTAGTATATATAGTACTACCTATAACACGGGGAATGAGAGCCGAAGGCTTAGTATCCTAAAGAAGACTAATAATGTGGTATTTTATATAGGATAATAATGATAATAAGAAGAAGAGGAAGCCTAGGAAGCTAAGCCAGGCCTAGGTTATATACTTGGGCATGCTTAGGTAGGCGGCGGGCATTCTTTAGGCGACAAAGGTCTTAAAGGACCTTTATCCTAGTAGTAAAGGCCAGTCCTTCTAAGACTAAGCTAGACTATTCTACAAGGCTCTAGAAGCCTCCAGAGCATGCTAGGGATTTCCTATATCAACCTAATTTACTAGCAAATCGAGGTAAACTAGTTTTTTTACATATATACGTTATTATACCACCCCCTCTTTATAGAGGTAATAAGAGTTTTGCCTATTCGTACCCTACCTATATAACTCGTACTTAAAACCGTACTTCTATTATATTCTTAATATTAATCCACCTCTATTATTATATAATATCTCGCTATCCTTATTACTACCCCCTATCACCTCCACAACGTTATAAACCTCTTTATATATCGCAATATAGAGGAAGGTAACGATCGAACTATATCCGATAAAGTATTAGAATTAATACCTATTGAGGAGTAAATTTAAATAATAATAAAAACGTACTAATTAAAATAGTATAAAACCCTTAAGAAGGCTACCCGGGTATAGAAAGCTCCGTACTAGACTATATACGGCCGATTCTATAGCACTACTCCTAAGGTAAAGAACGGCGGTAAAATTACGAAATTATTAACGAGTAAGGACTTTATATTAAAGGTATAATTTAATACTAATATATTTATTAATATAATTTCTATAATTACTTCTTTATATAATAGTTAATTAACGGTTATAATAGGGGTAGAGATAAATATTCAAAATATTTGCCGCGCAGCGGAATAAATTATTAAAAGTAATAATTATAATATTACTACTACGAGGAGATAGGTATAGGTATATATAACCCGCTTTAAATAGGCCAAGGCTATTAAAATTAATTCGTTCGTATAGGTTAAAAAGACTTCCTAAAACCATAATATTATCGCTAATATATTTAACCGATATAAAAAGACTATTATTAAATATAATATCCTACTTAGGAATTAATAGAATACTAACGAATTTAAATACTATATTAGGGTAGCATTTAAATCCTATACTATTTAAACGTATATTAAAATTAAAAAGGTATAATCTTCTAACCCTAATATACGAAAGTTTATTAAAATACAGTTCCCCTGGGCGGAGCCTAATCCAGGGGAGACAGAGAAACGCCCATTCTTCCTTCCACTTTAAAAGGTTTCTTTTTTTTTTTTCCAAAAAAAAAAACCTCCTAAATTTAATTATTACTTATTTATTATTTCTAATTTAAAAATCCTTCTTAAATAAAGGCCGGAATGACTTCTAGCTATATATAAAGTAGCTATCCTCTCCTTTTATTTATTTCAATAATATTTTCATTTTTAAATTACTTTTTTCTATGTTTTTTCTATTTTTTTTCCTTTTTTTCCAAGTTTTTTCTTCTTTTTTTCCTTTTTTCTCTTCTTTTTCTCTTCTTTTTTTCTTCTTTTTTTCTTCTTTTTTTCTTCTTTTTTTCTTCTTTTTTTCTTCTCTTTTTCTTCTTTTTTTCTTTCGTTTTTTTCTACATTTTTTTCCCCTTTTTTTTCCATTTTTTTCCTTTTTTTTTCTAAACCTTTCTTCTTAGACTCATTCGTTAAATTTTTTCAAATCCGAATTGCTCCCCAACCAAGGGCCGGATTAACTTATACCCGGTACCAAAATGTTCGTCATCTCCTTCTGATCATTTTGGTGCCCTTTTTAGGGTTAGGGTTATTCGTTATTAAAAAGACTTGGCCATTTTGGATTTCCTTTCCAAATTCTTATCACCTCCAAATTTCTTATCACCTCCAAATTCTTATCACCTCCAAATTTCTTATCACCTCCAAATTTCTTATCACCTCCAAATTTCTTATCACCTCCAAATTTCTTATCTCCTTAACAACTTCCTTATCGTCCCTTTTCTTATCTCCTTAATAATTTAACTTAGTTATTTTCAACTATCCATAGTCGCATTTCAATAAGAAAAACCACTCTTTTTGACTTTTCTCAACAACCAGTGTAGCGCAGAGGGTGCAACCAAGTGCAAAATGACCGCCTGAATTATGCGGTCATTTTGATACTCTGTGCACTTTGATGCATTTCTTGGTTGAGGAGCAATCTCAATTGCAATGTCATTTCGTGGGAAATCCAGCACTGTTTGCAATGGTTATTGAGACAGTGTCCTGATGATTTCCTAATCGGGTATAGAGTGGGACCCTGACTCCGCAATTAATTGCATTCTGGCCTATTATAGACAGAACCGCCGCACCTTCCAGTTTTGGCGCTTCGGTGGGCCCACGGACCACGACCTTTGGTGTGGATTTCCATGGCACCTTTGGTGGGCCCAGCCCGAAGCGCCTCCACGTGGAAGGATGGGCGTTTCAACAATTATTAAATCTATAAATGCGGCTAGTTATATTATTCTACCGTTTATTATCCTTCCTAATATTAAAATCGGTCTTAAGTAAATTAATAATAAATTAGAGGACGATACGGTTATTAATACTTCGCTAAACAGGTATATCGATAACTAATTTACTTTAAATTAGTTTGACTATTAGAATCTTTATTCCTAACTTTCTAAAGAGGGTATTAAACGGTTATCATTATTAAATAACTATAATAGTTACTATATTTTTAAATTTTATTAACAATATTTTAATAATAATATAGTATTATTCTTATTGCCTCCTTACACTACGTACTTCCTACAGCCTCTCAATATTAAGGTATTTTAAGTCTATAAGCATTTTTATTAATTAAATATTTTAAAAAAGATTAAATATAGACGGGTGGAATATTTAAAGATAGACTTTCTTAATAACCTATTTAAAATTAGGAAAAAGGCACTTAAAAGATATACTATTAAGTCCGCTTAGGAAAAAGCTGGCCTTTCGCTATTCAACTTAAATGTAATACTTTCGAAACTTTCCGACCTTTTAACGTCGGCGGCGGATCTACGAATTATCGAAATGAAGGTTGGCTATATATATACTAAGAATTAGGAGGGGTAGGAGGAATACGAGATTATTATTATAAATAATATTATTGCTTATAAGAAGGAGGATACTAAATTTAAAAATTACCCCCCTCTAAAGTATTATAGACCGCCCGCTAAAAACTTTAAAACCCTACTACGTAAACTACTAATTAAAGAAGGGTAAGTAAAAATTAAAATTCCTCCTTTAAATTTAACTATTATTATTAATTATAGTAGTTATATTACTAGTTCTTAAATAGCTACTAACGAATTAGTAGTACCTATAAGCTTAGTTGTAAAATACGTAATAATAAAGAGGGATAAGGCTATTACGGGCAAAGGGTAGATAGTAAATATAAATATACGTAATTGCACGAAGGAGAAAGGGAGAGAGTGTAGACGAGTGCCTAGAAGATTGGCCTTATAAGGGCGGCTAGCGGTAGACCCGATGTGGGTCCTAGCGGGCCGCTATAGCTAGTTAATTAATAGCGCGATAATAATTTTAGAAACTACTATACGCTAGCATAAGGTACGTAAACGAATATATATAATATAGGCTAGCCCTATAATACTTCCCCTAATTAAAAGAAGTTATATAGTTAATTAATATTATATAAAATAATAGAAATTCTTATTAAATAAATAGTCCGCCCTCGAAATACTTCTATAGCCGCTATTATTATTAGTTGTAGTAACCTCCGTCGCGGGGCTAGAGCCTCCCGCTCTATCCCTAATTTTCCGTACCCTCTATATTTTTTAACCGGGGCCTCCGTCCTTACGGCTGGCCCTCTCTTTTTAAATAACTATTTCTACTTCTTCTTTACTATTACTTAATTTAAGGGGTATAATTCCTCCGGGTATACTTTATAGAACTTCCGTATTTTATTAGGGGCTATAACTATATTAGCGCGTAGCTATTATAATAGCGGATAAAAGGGTGCTTAAATAATATAATACTCCTAATAGCCCTTCTTATTCTTCTAATATTTATTAAATATTTCGAAATTATATTCGACCGAATCTTCCTTATTATCAATCCTCCTTATAACCCGACCGTAATTTGTACGAACGTTTCGTTCCTTTACGGTTATTTATCCCGGAATACTAACTTCGTCCTATAGTTTTACTTTATTGACGTAGAAAATTGGATTATATTTTATATTAATTAGGAATTTAAATATAATTCTATAACTATCCGCTTTAAGGATTTTAAAAGGACCTTTAAATAGGGGCGTAAATTTAGCGTACGGGCGACCGGTCTCGAGATTTTCTATATTAAATAAAACCCTATCTCCTATTTTATACTTCGAAGTATCCGATTAGCGAATATTAATATTATCCTTATATTATTACTAAATTTACTTTACCTAATCCGTAACGTAATCTAAAACCTCTTTAAAGCGGTTAATAATTTTATTAGCTTTGAAATATTTTATTTATTATTATATAAATATATTTAGAGGATAAGGCTTAGCCGGTTTAATGTTTATTCGAAAGTAGAAGCTGTAGTTAGTAAAGAAAAGGGAGATATTAATCGTTTTAGAAATTAAGTTATTACCGGCGAATTCCGCGATAAATAACTAATTTACCTAATCGTTTTACGCTTAATTAATATAAAGATGTAAATATTTTTCTATTTCTATATTAGTATATTCGGTCTAACTATTGGTAATTAAATGAAATGTAGAGGAGGGTTTAAAAGCAATTTTTAAATGGGATAATAAAACTTTTTAGAATTAAAAAATAAATTAGGAATTGCGGTTAAAGATAATAGAATCCGGAAGTTTATAAATATTATAGACCCTTTTAATAAAGCGGTCCGCTAATTCCTCGGTTATAAAGTTAACGGTAAGGATAAAGTACTATATTTTAATTAGGTAGTCGATAATAACGGCAATATATTTAAATTCCTATTTATAACGTATATATAGCGTTAGCAGGGTAATATAGTCTACCGAAATATTTTTCTATAGTACGAATAGTACCGTTAAAGGCTTTAAAAAGCTATAGAGGGTGTATTATAATAGTTTAAATTTAATATATACTAAATAAGCCCTATAATATACTCTAATAATAATATATATCCCCGGTTAGAAGAAAGATTACGAAAATAGCGAATAGGTTTTTTTATGAGAAACTCTATCTGTACGTGGATAAAACTCTATCTGTACGTGGAAAAAAAAACCAACTTCAATGTCTCTTTTCCAACACTAAGGATTTTGGTAAGGGGTTGAAAACTATATTGAGTTTTTTCTTATTTTTTTCTCTACCTAATAACGCCCTGGTACTAAAGGGACAAGCTTTGTAACTTAAGGAATTCTAAGTAAAAGAAGAAAATAATAAGAAAATAATAAAAATGCTAGGGAGTTAAAAGTCGAGGAAAATAGAATTTGCCTAACGTTTAAGGTTGTAACAGGGTTATATGTATTGGAAAATCCGTTAAAAATCAACGAGTAATTTAATACTATTTTTATTTCCATCCGACCTTTCTTCGCTAAGTTATACTTAGAAAAGTAAAAGTGGATCCACGTACAAATAGAGTTTTATCCACGTACAGATAGAGTTTCTCTTTTTTATAACCTAAGTATTTAATTAAAAGCGAATTGTAAATATAATGAAGGAATTATAATTAAAGTTCGGTATTTATGGGATTAATAAGAATAGCGCTATAATGGTACGCCTGTCTTTAGATCGCTTTATATTTAACGAAAAATATTTTCTTTATTTAATTTCTAATTTCTTTAGATTATACCTTATAATTAGAATCTGATAGGCAAGTTATAATGTTTTATAAGAAGGTTAATTTCTTATAATTTTCTATAATTAAATTGTTAGTAAACTTCTTATTTATAACCTCTAATTCGTAAATATATTTAATACCGACGTTAATTTCGACCCCTTCTTTATTTTTTAAAATAAACGCTCTATTAATAAAAATATTATAATCGAATAAGACTTTATTCCTAGTTAATAGCCGCTTATTAATTATATTTTTAAGTAAATCCTCTAGTTTCTTACTTAGGGTATTGGGGCGTATTTATAGCAAACCCGGTTAATATTTAATTGTAAAATTGAATTAGGAGAGGAATTAGGATTATTGTATATAATAGGGGGTAAACTATTTATTAATAGTAAAAATCTTTAGACTTTTATAATTTATAAGGATTTCGAAAGGTTTTTACACTCCTTCTAATTCGGGGCGCTACTCCTCTAAGGCTTTAATAATCGCTAGTAATTCCTTATTATAAATATCGTAATTATATTCGGTTAAGGAATATTATTAATTAAAGTACGCGATAGGGTAGAGAACGCCCTCCTTATTATATTATAATAATATACTACTGTAAATTTAATTAGAAGTATCTATTTCGATAACGGTTTATTTAGATTAATTGTAAATACGAAGTATAGGGCTACTATTAAAGGCCTTCTTAAGGGCTTTAAAAGACTTTTAATATTATTTGGTCTAGTACTAGTCTACGACTATCTTTTTAATTAATTCGTATAGCGGGCCGGTAATAATCGAAAAATATTTAATAAAGTAATAATAGAAGTTAACGAAGCTTAAGAAGCGTTATAGCGCCCTTTTAGAATTTAGAACTTCCTAAATCGTAATTATAAAGACCTTTTCAAAATTTATTTCGAAACCTCCCGAGGTAATAATAAAACCTAGATATTTTATATAAGTAATATAGAACTTATATTTATTAATATCGATTTAAAAACCTACCCTAATTATTCGCTATAGGACCTCCCTAACGTATTTTTCGTACTCTTCTTTATTATCCGAATAAATTAAGACGTCGTCGAAGTACGTAGTAATATAAATATTAAAGATATTGTACAATATATTATTAATATAGTTTTAGAAGGTTTTCGGCGTACCCTATAAACCGAACGGGCATATAATAGACTTATAGAGACTAAAGTAGGTAATAAAAGCCGTTAACTATTCGTAGCCCTCCTTAACGCGTATCTTATTAAATATTATAATAATATTAAATTTAATAAAGATTTTAGCCTTATAGATAGCGTCGAAAGTCTCTTTAATTAGTAATAATAGGTACTGAATCTTTATTATTATATTATTAATATTATAGTAATTTACGTAAATATAAATACCGCTACCCGGCTTTTTAACTAATAAAATAAGTAAGGCGGCTATAAATTATAATAGACGGATAAAATTCTTCCTTAAATTATCATCGATCTACTTTTTAATTATAATAGCCTTAATAAGTAATATCTATCGCAATTATATATTAAAGGGTATCTCGCTTAATTTGAATTCGATCTTATAATTGTACGAACGGTACGGAGGAACCTTATTTGCTAAAGAGGGGAGGAAGGCTACTACTTCGTCGATATAACAGCGGCCTTCTAATTTCCTTAAAATTGTAAAAATTTTATCTTTAATCTTTAAAAAGTAGTCGGCTTTATTGAGAAATTTCCTCGTATCCTCCTTAAAAATCTTAATTAAATATATTTGTCGGATTGTCTTTTTATATAGTAATATATTTTTTTCGAAGTTTCTAATAAAATAAATAGCTTTAACTAAAATTGTAGCCTCGTAGGATTCTTCTAATATATAAATACTAACTATTTCGTTAATAAAATTATAAAGAACGGGGAAGAGACTTTCCTTATACTATTAGCTATCGCTATCTATAATATAATTAACTATTTCCTCCGTTAAATCTATATTTTAAATCGCCGCCGCGGCTACTAATTTCTCGACTTAGGCGTAATTCGTAACGTATAATTGCAATTACTATAATTCGTAAATATAATTAAATATAATTGTATTAAATTCCCTAATATCTTTAGGGTCGAGGTTATAATTGGGATTATAATAATAATAATCGTAAAGGTACTTTATATTTATAGAAACGTAACGGCCGGTAAAGCGGATATAAAGTTCGTAGAATGCGGGGCTCTTAATTTTAATAAGGAGAGCGGCTATATTAGTAATACTAATTTTCAATTCGGTTTTCTTAGTTACTAACGCTTTAACGGGGGTAAGGACGGTTTAATAGCCGGTTTTAGGGTCGATTTTAATTAGAGAAGACTCTACGATCGAAGGCTTTAAAGTAGGCTCGGTAACAGCGGGCTTTAAAGCGGGTTTATTTTTAAAGATAGGAAAGGGCTTTAAAACGGGCGCTAACTGGGGAGAAGGTTCTAAAGCGGGCGCCGGCTGGGGGGTAGCTTTTTTTCGAATAAAGGTTATAAAGATTCTATTAATAAGAATTTTAAGGGCTGTAATTTATTCTCTAGAAAAATTTAAAGGTAAATAATAGCCGCGATAAATAAGGTTACTAAAGTATACCCCGTACTATTTATAATTAATTTCAAACTTATAGTATTATATCTATAGGAAGCCTAAAATAACTAGGTAGTTCTTAGAAATATTGTAAATTAAAAAGGGAATAGTCTTGTTATAATAATTAATACGGAACTTAATTATTACCCCCTTAGAAATAATACCTTTAACTACTTTATTAACGAAAATTAACTTTTTTAGCCGAAGGAGGCGAAAGCAAGGGAAATTATATTTAACGATAAACGAATAATTAATAAAGGCGAAAGTAGAATAACCGGTATTAATAAGCGAAATATAATAATTTTTATATAATTTAATTATAATATAAGAAGATAAGAGTATTAAATTTAAAGAAATAGAATTATTTAAAGATTATATTCTAACCTCTTTTAAAACCTTTAACCTTAATAAGGAATTTAAAACCCATCTCTATAATAAAAATAATAACTGGAGAGGCCTCTATACGCGATTAGATATAGAGGCTATTTATTTTCTGGATTATTATAATATTTGCTATTAATAGCAGGCTCCGCGGGAGCGGTTATAATAACGGCGGCGGCGGGCGTAGCGTTAATAGTATGGACTTCCTTTTAACCGTTATAATTATAACGGTTCTTACCCTTACCTTTACTTTTATTCTTCTTACCTTTTTCGTACTAAGGGCCCAGAGCGCCGTAATTAATAAAGGCGGTATATTTATAGGCAATATAGTTAGGCTTAACGTAATAATAATAAAAACTATTACGAAAACGTTAATCGAAAATATTTTTATAAATAAAAATAGCGAAATCGATAGTATTAAAATTTATTTTATTACTACCCTAATTAATAGGGAGGTTATTAGTAGTACGGGAGTTAGTGCCGCCGTTAGAAATAATAGTACTACTACTATTTAAATTAGAAGGGGTAGTAGCGCTTAGAATATAAGCGTTTATCTTATAACGGTAATCGGCATCTTTAAGGTTACTAGTAACGGTACGACAAATTGTAAATTACTTTTTAAAATTATTAGTATTAGGGAAATTATAATAGGCGAACGTATTGTAGAACCGTTTATTAATCTTATTATATAAATAATAAACTTTTATAGCGTTAGAAAGGCTGTATAAATTTATAAGGTTAGTAAATTCGAATTTGAATTCGGTAAAAGATATATTTTTTATAAAGAACTCTTTTAAACGACGGCCGGCGTTTATCTTCAAATTAATATTCTAAAAGCGAATAACGAAATATTCTATAAATTCGGCGCTAATCTTCTAACGCTAAATATCTTTATCGCCGCTAATCTAAATAATATTGAAATCGTTTTAGATATTAGAAAAGATTTTTAGGCCTAGTAATATAATTGTACGGATAATTTTAATATCCTTATTAATATAAAATAAGGGGTCGTACTTCTATTAGGCCTGGATACGGAAGCGTTAAACTTTAAAGATTTTATATTTACGAGCGGCGCTAATATTCTTTTTATTAATAAAAATAAGTAGGTTTTCTACCGTCTACTTAAAGGACGATATTTTGCCTTTATTTACTATAATAAAATTATTATAAAGAGTTCGAACGTTAACGCTATAAACTTTAAAAGCGTTATAATTTACGAAAAGGTCGCCGTATTATTTTTAGAGGCTAATGTAAACGGCTAAAAGGTTAATATAATTGAGATTCTTTTAATTGAAATTATTTTAAGCTTCGTTAGCTATTTAATAAGTAATTTTTAATTCTTTTTCGTTATATTTAAAGTCGTTAGAAACGTTATTATAGAAAGCGAATTGGGTATAGTAAAGGCGACCGAGCGGGGTAATAATCGAGCGAAAAGCGGGATTACTAGTGAGGATGATAACGGATGTAAGGTAATTATAAGGAATAGTTTTCTTTTTTTTATCGTCCTTAATATTAGTAATAAAATTATTAACGGCCGGAGAAGGGGGAAGTTTAAGAAGCGTAGCGTAATAAATGGTTATATTATAAATATTAACGAATTTATTAAATACTTTATAAATATTTTCCAAATTGAAGGACGTAATTAGGGGAGCGTTAAAGAAATCGTTAGGGAAATTGCCGCCGGTATTATTAATAAGCGAGAAAATAATGGAATTATTATTCTCGTTGTAAAATATAAGAGTAAACGGAGGGGAGTAATTGTATAAAAGTAAAATTCTTATCCCTTGGATAAAGAATACCTACCCTTATTTATTAAATAAAGGGGAGTAGGACTGTTAGTAATTATTGCGATTTTACGATTTATCGAAGCTTAGGGGTATTAGATTTAATAATTCGACTATCGAAGTAATTCCTATATACGCGCGCAATTAATAAATAGCGTAATGAAAAGAGAGGTTTATATTATAAATATAATAATTAAATAATATAATTAATTATTATAGGTAAAGGGTAAATGGTAGATATAAATATATGTAATTGTATAAAGGAGAAAGGGAGAGAGTATAAATAAGTACCTAAAAGATTGGCCTTATAAGGGCGGCTAGCGGTAGACCTAATGTAGGTCCTAGCGGGCCGCTATAGCTAATTAACTAGTAGCGCGATAGTAGTCTCAAAAGCTACTGTACGTTAGCATAAGGCACGTAAACGAACACGTGTAACATAGGCTAGCCTTGTAACAAAGGCCTTACGTACCCTATTTTTAATAACCGTTATTAAAGTCTAATTAAAGAAGTAAGTAAAGAGGTAAGAAATCGAGGAGACTATATTTAAAGAGTTAAAAACCAACCGTTTAATTGTATAATATAAACCTATAATTATCGGTGATATTTATTTTCATTTTATTAATAATAAGTATTAACGTAAAATTCTACGTAAGAAGGAGGACGAAAAATTGAAGTAAAAGGATATAGAAATTGAACGCGTAGCGGTAAAGAAATAGATTAGGGAGACGTACGCGGCTAAAAGACGGTAGATAAAAGAGAAGCGCGTAAGTTAAGGGAGCAAAAAATACTACTAAAAGAGATAAGAAAGGTAGTTAGCAAAGTAAATAGAGAGATAAATAACTTCCCTTAATTATTTAAACGGTATCGTATCGATAGGAGGAAAAGGAGGGGGAAGTTTAATACTAAATAACGGCTAGCCAAGCTCAATATCATGGGGCGAGAGGGCACCGTTGGGGGTAGGGTAAAATATACGTTATTATACGAAGGAGGAAAAAGGGAAGTGTACGTAGAGGACTAGCTATATAAGCGAGAGCCTAGATAGGCTAGTCCGTGCGCGCGCACGTAAGACTGTACGTAACGAAGTATATAACCAGTGCGAGTACATAACTCTAGGCTATAGCATAAAGTACTAGTATAATATATATACGGTTAGTATAGTACAACCACATTATAGGCTAGCCTTGTAATACTCAAGCTCTCTTGAAAGACCGGGCGGTCGATCGACAAAGTAAAGTTACTTATAAATTAGACTCCTGCTAGCGATCCCCCCAAACTAATAATTCTATAATATTATAATAAATAGTTAATAAAGGCAGCGATCGCTAAAATGTAGGGTATTAAGTAGGAAGTTATAGCTAACAGCGGCGATAAGGCTAGCGATAGTAATATAATTAAAATTAACGACGACGAAGTAGTCGCGCTAAATAAGGGTTATAAAATATACTATAAAGCTATATAAATAGTTAGGGGGTAGAAGCATAGTTATATAATCGAAGAAATTAAGGATATAAATTTAAGTATGTAATAATTTAGAAATATTAAAAAAAACTATGGTACCTCAATTTCCTAGTAAGTTTAGTACAAATGTAAGTATATAAATTTTTTAGGAATTAAAGTGTACTTGGGATCAAACGCCCTAACCCTACCCTATCGGGTAGGGGAAGAAGACGATTTTAGTCCTAACGAGTAGTCTCTTATAATAGACGCTCAACCTAGATGTTAGCCTACATCCACTTCCCCGCCATATATAGCGTAGTCGTTTTGTACCCTGTGGGTCTAAATAGTGTGATATTAGGATTGGTGGGTGGGTGAGTATACCGCATATTCTCAGAGGATTTGATTTTACTCAAGCCAATCCTGTTACTGGATCGGTCCCAAGAAACCCTGCGACCCGCATCAACTCAGCAGAAGATTGGTCGAAGGCCTTGCTAGGTCAGATATCCCCGGCGCTATACCTATTTGAGTGAAATCAAATCCTCTGAGAATATGCGGTAGTGGGGATGTCACAACCATTTGGACCCGCAGGTACAAAGAGAGCGCACGGCCTATGCGTAGGTGGCTGAGAGAATGAGACTACCGTAGAAACTCGAGGAATTGGCAAAACGAAATGCAGGGTTAAAGGTGTCCGACAACCACGTACATGCTCATTGACGGCCGCCAAATGCAACTGGCAGACCTTCAACCCTTCGTTTTCTGCACATTTCGTTTTGCCAGTTTACCGAGTTTCTACGGTAGTTGACAAGCCCCCGACCAGAAACATTACCCTCCACCTTAACACACATACATTACTATGCAGGAAGCCGGACGTAAGCCTTACAGGCCTGTGCTTATTCTATCTGATTTCCCAGTTTTTCTGGCAGAAGCTATTTGCCAGTTTACCGAGTTTCTACGGTACTATCTTGCCTGCGTTTCAAAGCACAGGCTCGGGCTTGCATCGTACAGTCCCGTCAGTACTCTGTGGGAAAAAGAGGTTTTTGGGGCATTAGCTTTTTGCCAGTTTGGCGAGTTTCTACGGTATTTAGAATCACTGTCTTGTATAGAAATTTTGGTGGGCATGAATGTTGCAGTATGCTTATACATTATGCCTGATTTCCCTGGAAGCTTAATCCGGATGCCCCGGAATACTGCGGTACCTGCCCTACGTTCATCTTGGTATTGCAGACTGGGGAAGGCCCGGCCGATGCACACTCGAAACCTGCCTGCTTTAGGGCGTGTCCGATGACTCGGAAATGCGGCCTAGAAATGCTGGCTCGGAAATAGATTTCAGGAGCCGAGCACGGACCATTTGGAAATGCTCTGTTCCATGTCAGATTTCCAGAGGTCCAGAGGTCCGGAAGCTACTCTTGGAATTTTGGGTGTGAATTCGATGATCTGATTGGCGTTTTAGGCAGTTGTAGAGAAAATGATTTCCAGGTCTTGGAAATGGGGGATTTCCGCGTGGAAGACTTTCCAGGTGTCGTCGAACAGCACTTGGAAAAAATGGCCTGGAAGATTTCCGAGCCAGATTTCCGAGCCATCGGACACGCCCTTACATAAAAGCGCGGCCCAGTCATTTTTGGAAACTTTCATGTTTTTTTTCCCTTGACACTGCAGTCGGCCTCTTATATCCGAGAATGCCGTGGCCAACCAAGATTCTTGATACCTGACGTCTACCTCATCACATGTCCCTTTGCCTTGGAGACTCACCGGATATCTGGGTTGTGCATCTCAAATCCACGACATTCGACTGCATGTTGGTGCTGTTAAGTCCGGTATCCTCACCGGTCGGGGCCGGAAGCATGCTTCCACCAAATCCACCACATGTTTGCCAGCTCCAAGCGGACACGATGCTACAGACCGTGTGCTTTGCCCATGAATATTTCCATCCTTGAGGCAGGTAAGCTGTTCTGAGTAGCAAGTATGTTGCTGATTGAGAACATTTTCCGCAGACCTGGATGGCAGAGTGCTCGAGTGTTGACGGTACGGCAGTATCGCAGCCCTGCTTCAAGTACCGCATTGTCTCGGGCTATCCGTTTTTAGGTTCCAAGGCCTAACTGGCAGAATTTATGTATCAGGTGCCTTAGGGATCGGGTTATAGTAGAGAAATTGAGCATATGCAATTCTAGAGGTGCCTCAAGTGTACAGATTATGCCTGATTTCCTTGAAAGCTAAAAACGGATAGCCCGAGACAATGCGGTAGAAGATATCCCAGTCTGCCGGACCTAAATATGTAGGGTGGTTTCTTTTCACTTCCACGGGCCAACTGGCGACCATCTCCCTACGTACTCGTCAAGGATCTACAGCAAGTTTCCTGCACAAACAGCCATCGCCAAGATTGAAGCAGATGCTTGAGGCTTCTGAGAGTGCAGCTTCGATGGCGATATCTCATGCCCGACCTTGCAGAGCGCCAGACAGCGGACATGGACGTGACAAGAAGTTTTAATGGCGCCTACAGCCAGGTCTAGGAAGAGGGTATATAACCCCCCCCCCCCCCCCCCCCCCCCCCCCCCCCCCCCCCCCCCCCCCCCCCCCCCCCCCCC